>JALGAY010000004.1:30954601-32154601 GCA_029207805.1 Tribolium confusum
AAGATTTTCTATTCTGAATGATATACATATATTATGTTATTTATTTTCAAGCATATTACAAAGGTACAAAAATTTGTACATAAACTCATTTATTCACAGTTACAATTTTCAAACATCAATTGGTACAGTGCTTTTCAGGAGACAGATTTTACAAAGAGTTTACTGCGCTTCATATTGACTTACAATGCATTTGGTTTTTAGTGGTATTTATCGGACATACGTACTTTATATTTGCCTTATATTCATCACAATTTACCGTTTACTTTTTAACTTTAAATTGAAGCTAAGCTGTCACTTCGATATTTTGACAACTGTCATCTACAAATATGCACATGGGCTACCCCCTGTTACACCACACTGGCAACAGTTAAATATTGAGTAGTAATTTTGTTTTTCGAGTTTTTTTTTCTAATAAAAATAATTTGAGTTAAATATTAAGAAATTTGTATAACTATTAATAATAAAGTGTAACTTCTTGTATGAATTCTTTTAACTGACCTTATATTTGATTCGGTCGAACCACCAGTTCTAGCCATTTCTATTCCCTTGAAATCTAACTCGGGTAATAAAAGCCACTTTAACCGTTTCTATAGAGATACAGAATAGCGCAATTTTCGATTGCTTGAAGATAAAAACACTTTTTGTAAGAAATAGTGTATACTATCCAAAAACTATTATAAGTAAAGAAAGATGACAATAATCATGGAGATGTCAAACAAACAAATAATTTTAAGTTGCTCCAAAATTATGTAATTTGTCCAAGCTTTGAAGTTTTGGTCAAGCAGTATAAATATAATTATATGACAAAAACGCTAAAAGTGTTCTAGAACGTCAATTAGATTCATTCATAAGTATAAGATTTAGTACCATTTGTGATTTTTTTATTATGGCAGTTTTGCTAAGCAAAAGCTTGCAGAAGTAAATTGATTCAACTCTTTAAAATGTTGAGTTTTGTGAACGTACGTTGTTCCAATCAAACAAAGCATAAAATCAGTTTCGTTCAATTTCATCACGAACCCGTTATTGATCATGTCGAACAACATTAAAAATGCATTTTGCAAGTATTTTGAATTTCCCGTCCCAACGCTCACATTTTATAAATTGTTCCGTCGAAACGTGCAATTAGACAATCAGTCGGCTTAATATCGGGCCGCGATCTCATCATCGACAAGGGGGTGAAAACGCGGCGGCAGTCGGAGCCTCCCCACAATGGGGAATTATAAATTGGAAGGGGATTTTTGACTTCAAACCACTACATTGTGGCTGACAGCTGTCACGTCGACGATAAAAACCTTAACGAAGTTGAATTTTCCGAAATTAGACATAGTTGAAGGGACAATAAAATTTTTATTGTTGACCATGTTCTGAATTCGCGCCCACCTTGTTCGATTAGATCGTTTCGATTCTGGAAAACTTTTTTATATAAAAGAAAATTTTTCGATACTGCATGTGTATATTGAAGATTTTTCGTGCCGCCCCTGCCGGGGTTTGACAATACTCTAGTTAAGTGAGCTCGTAGCTCCAAGGCATCATTTCCATGACAAGGGTCTCCGAAGCGGGCACCCGGTGCCGATGTCTCTAACACCACATATTCAACTGAAACATCCAATATAAATCCTATACACCGCAAACCGTTTCTTCAAGGGTGGCTGACTCACTTTTTATACAAACACAAATGAAATTTGCAAACATTGCCAGGAAGATGGCGCACAAGACGCATGACGACTTCCTGATTCTATACGAGTATATGCGCTACTGATAATAAAACAGCTCTATATAATAAAACATTCTCTAAATATATTTATACAGACCAAAACTATTTTAATAAATATTTAGTATTTTTTTAGAATATAGAGATTAACCTGAGACCTAAGTTTTTGACAATTTACAGAGTGACTTTTATTAGATAGATAAATTAAATAAAAAAAAAACGTTTCTACTGTTTTTAATTTGCCACATTGTATTATTAATTTTTGCACTTTGTTAGATTTTTCTCCCCATTTGAAGGAGAAACCATCTCCAACTTTTTTTAATGCAAAGGTACGAGTACCTATTGCGATTGCTCGTTTAAATGTTTTAAAACAAGGAATATGTGTAGGCTACTATACAGTTTTACAAACTCATTGTTTTCAATGTCAACCTTTTTATTTTGATTTATATAAAACCGTAGAAAAGAAATTCTTAAAACAAGCACAAAATGGTATCTATTTCAGACGATTAATAATTAGGTAAAGTCAGTCTTTTTCCTCTTTTTAACTAATGTGATTTGAGCGAGATTAAAAATCTCTAATTTTTTGTACGTAGTAGCCGTCATGGTCTTAACCTAAGTAACCTTATTAAAAAAAATTACATTATAATTGTACTGACAAGCCCTATTTCCACGACTTTATATGCATAGAAAATGGATATTTCGTAAGCGTCGAAGATTTGCAATTTATTTACCCGTACGAGTATTTACAACATTGTCGATAACACTATAACGTATATATATTGACACTATAACGTATTGTCGATAGAAAGAAAATGGGTAAGCACAAACGATATTTAACGTGTTACTGAATAGTATACTAACGTGACATTGAAATGTAACTGAATCGAGCAAACCATTTTAACATTAGATATATCATCACGGTTACGCTGGCACAGCCTGCTCTGATTCAGTTGTATTTCGATCTCACCTTATATTAGACTATAAATAAAACCAAGAATAGATATTACTAAATAAATAGGTAATTCATATAATTAAAGCTTTGGTGCACGTTTTTTGAAATGGCTACTTTGAAAACTGAAGACAATACGCAAAATGCCGTTTTACCGACCTGGTATTTAAAGAGACCATGGCAACATTTTACCGCATTGTATGCAACACATTCATACATAGTTTTAGCAGACTCATCTTTTTTAAGGAACTCGAGGAACATCTTGTTTGTAAACACAATTCCTCCGCTAAAACTTTATTTTGAATACTTGTCACATAATCTTTAAAAAAATACATATTAGTATGGTTTTAGGGGAAAATGGGGAAATGGCCATCATTTAAGAGAAATTGCACATAACATTGTTATTTATAGTAAATAAAGATGTACGGTTGCTCTATCGAGAATATTTAAAGGTACATAATTCTACAGTTAATACAGAATTAACTTTAATTGTACATGAGTGTGTTATCTCTTCTACTGTGTAATACCGCTCAGTGTATAAAAATAATAATAATCAGGTCTAATTTAATATTTTTGAAAAACACAATGTAGCACAATTCTTATTTATAAAGTAAAGATGATATTTTTTCTTACGACAATGAGATGTTTATATGAGGCATTCCATGCCAAGTTGACTTACGAAATATCTTGACATCTGCAATATTTGTAAATTTTCTATTCTAATAGTATCCATCGAAAGAAGAGTTAATTTAATTTTCAGACTTTAACTTCAAATCATTTATGAAATATAAATTTTTGAAAAATGCCGTCTATATTCTAATACTTATAATTTCGCAAAAATTTTAATATATTTTTTAAATTGTGCGTTTTTGAATGTACTTTATTATTTTAAAATACTTTATTATGTATTTTACTTTTAAAAAAGTTAAAAAAAAACAATAATAACTATATTTTTTTAAATTTTTATATGAAAATATTATTTGTCAATAATGTGTGTATCTAGTTAGATTTTAGTCGCTTTTTTCTGATAACAACTAATATTTATTCTACGATTTTTTAAGACGAAACACATCGTGGGTAATAGATTCGTTCTGATATTTTAATTTTAGATATCAAAAAAAATACTTTTTTTTTCAAATGTTTGTAACTTCGTCAAAAATGCAAATATTTTAATATACAGAGTCGTTCAATAAAAAGTATGCACCTAGCGTTATTTTTTTTGTGAAATTTAAAGCAGAAATGCTCATACACGACGATTTTCTTTTCAAGGAGAACACATTTAAAAAATATTTTGCAACCCATATCTTTAACCTCCTGACGGGGAAGAACCACAACCCTAAAATTTTAAATAGGAAGTGAGGTAGAGTGACACCTCGTTTTAAAGTTCACAAAATTAGCTTTATAATAGTACTCTATTTGTTGTATTTTACTTGAACAGGTAATGCAAAGAGGAACTTCAACCATATAGTTTTGGTATTAGTGAAAAAGGCATGTAACTTTAAGTTATTAGGTGTCATATCAACTAAGAACAACTTGAAATGTATTGTTTATTTAGAATTACAAAAGTAATAAACTGTTAAATTATGTTTTTTAAAGATACTTTAAACATTAAAAAAATAAAGTTATTAACTACAATAAAACTGTTGTGTTTAGTGCTTTTTAATGACTTTGACAGGTCTAGCAGTAAAAGAGGTGGAGCTTTTCAAAACGTGTTTGGCATATTCAATTGGTTTTAAAGTGGTCTTCTTTTCCACGAATGCAATGTCTCAAACGTTTGGCAAAATTAAACCTTATGTGCCACGTGCCACAACTATTTTACTAATATTTTGTCTCATTTAATGTTTATTTTAAAGTTTTAAAATTTTTGTGAAAATCGGCGATTCTAGAATTGACGAGATGATGTATCCATAGATTTAAAATCTGATGAATAAGATGATTATTCCTTACTTGCAAAAAAATGAAGAAAATGAGTTTCACAACACTTTTGACTATTGTTCGTTTTTTGAGCCAGGAGCGAATCTTGTCGAAAAACCCATTCCCAGTTTTTATTTAGTCAATTCGTGAATTCTAAAAGCAAGAGTTTGCGCTAAGCTTTACAAAAATTTGGGGACTTTAATTTAAACAAACTTTGCTCTTATGAAGTAAAATGTCAGTAAACAATTGCGGCGTGAGATATTTTGTAGCGCAATATGTTGGCAATCTTTTACGATTCTGCATTCATGCAAGAGAGTTCAATTTAAAACCTACTGAATATATTGTTTTACCAAAACTACCTTTTTTATGGAAAGAATACTTTCGAAAACAATGCTTTTTTAAATTATTTATTATTAAATTTATTAAAACTAGTAAATTACTAATTTTTTGATTAATAGTTGTCAACATAAATTTAGTTGTCTATAGTGTCAATGTATTTGTTAGTATTTTGCAGGTTGTCTCATTTTGCTTTTACAAATGCATATATAAAAATTATATACAACTAAATTTATGTTGACAACTATTTTATAGTAAACCAAGACAAAGTGTCAGCAAGAAGTTGTGAAGTTATTTCAAACAATGAAAGTTGTAAATTGTAATAGCAGTAGTAATAAAAGTGTTAGACAAAGATGCAATATTCTTACATTTTTTAACGAATTCTGAATCACAGTAAGTCTATATTTCTTTTATCACTTTAATTAAATCTAACTTTAATTTAATCTAATTTAACTTTAGTAATAAATTATTGTTAACAAAGCAGTCGTATTTAAGCGGTTACCACCCACTGATGCGTTTAAACTTGAAGTATTCTTGATTCAAGAGATATAGGGCTCGCCAATTAAGTCGTAAATATAAAATAGTCGTAAAAACTACTGTAAAAAAACTGTTAACATTTTTTAAATATCAGCAAAGATTACAGCTGCATTTCTGTGATTAATTAGTAACAAAATGTAGACATAGTGGTCCAGTTGGACAATGATTAGTTATTTTACGCTTTGTTACATCGAAAACAAAGCTGGTCGACTGTATTAAGGCCACGGCTACTTAATTTAATGACTGTTTACATAGTTTTTACGAGTGTTTTACTTTTACGACTTTTTAATTGGCGGGCCCTATATCTCTTAAATCAAGAATAGTAGACAGCTACAGGCAACGGCACTCACAAATCAGTCCATAACCTAAAATTTTTACCTGCTTTTAGTAAAATAGTATCATAAACTGAAATCTTGTTGACAGAAGGACTGATAGACTAAGAACGCTTGCTTAAGTCACTTAAGTCACATTCTCATTTTCTAATAAAAGAAGCATGCTTTTTTAATACGGTTTTAATACATAACCGAACCGATAAAAGGTATTCTAATGGTATAAATACTAATAACAATTTGTTTTAGAACTAACGGTTTTCCTGAATAATATACATTATTGTTCAACTATTTATTAAACCACAATTTTAACTGTTAAATTTATTTCGGATTAAAACATTTCGGAAGTACAAATTGATTCTTTGAGATATTCTAGTATTCTTGTTTTACGCATGTAACATAATTAGTTTTTAAATTGCTCGATATAATGTTTAGTAACATCGTTCTAAGTTAAAATTTACTTGGAATAAAGTATAAACTACTAATATATCTTTTTCAATTATGTATATGTTATTCTTCTAACAGATCAATAATAATAATTATTATAATCTGTAGTACTCGTATAATATTGCTTCTGTGTAAGATTTTTACATTGCATTGCAATAATAATTTCTTTACTTTGCTTATCCGTTGTAATTTGTCTGTTTTTTGTTAGTTACTACCGTTGTTTTCGGTTGGTAGTGTCTTTAGTATTTACGGTGGCATTATCTGTGGTATTTTTATCAGATTCGGCGTCACATTGCGCCACATTTAGGATCGCAACTGTACAAAAATAGGAGGCACAATGAGCAGAGCTGGGTTGCGGCAATCAATACAAGGTGAAGACGGCCCCTGAATGCTAAACAACTGCCGACGTCGACGTTGCCACCGCGAAAATTCACCATCACTACCGTCCTGGGGGCAGACCGACTGCAGTATTCCCCTTGAAGCTGGACTGTGGAATAGTTCGTGCTTGAAATTTATAGAAAATGCACTTAAATACTTCAAGAGATAACGGATGAATGCACGTTGCACGTTGTAATTCGACAAGGCGTCTATGAGATTATTCGAAAAAATACAATTAAATTAATTACAAAAATTCTCTTTTTTTAAGTATTTGTTGATGAAAAGATGGTACATACTTTTACAAGCATACTCAAAATGTTAAAAAACAGATAATTATGTAATTTTTTTTTTTGCTATAAAAGATTAAGCAAAACTGTGATAGAAAAACGGTTTATTATAAACAATACAATCTATTTTTCTAATTTGTTTTTAAATCTCTACTTAAATTATAAGAATGGTTATTTTGGTCTTTTATTTTGTGCTATTTTAATATTGTTTTAAATATATAGTTATAATATGTAACTAGTTATTTACATTCACATGCAGTAGGTCAAATTTTATAGTCTCACAACACTGTTTGAAGCACAAATCCGCAGAATGATAACCTTATTTATAATTTGAAGTTCTGTAAAATAACCTAATGTATAAGATTTGTTGATTTGTTTTAACTCTTTGTCCGACAATATTTAAAAGACTGTTACCGAAATATTTTACTAAATTTTTATACAATCGGTTAAAAAATATTCTTTAACAAATTGGTCACAAAAAATAACGTATTTGGTCATGACTGCAAAAATTGCACAAGCCGCTGTTACTACTTTCAATCAAAAAAAAAAATTGTTGGCGGTTGTCATTAGTATTTTTAGTATTTTTATTTATCATCTATTGTGGTTGTTTAAAAAACGTTGTGTACACCTTATCTGCAACATATGTTTGGTGGCATCCTAACACTTTAACCTCAGCTTTACGCTTTACCTCAACTAAAAACCTATCTCTTGTTCAACTTTTGCTTTACGATTTTTGTATTAACATTTGGAATTTGACAATTTTAGTGTTTAAACACTTAAGTATACGGCACTGTGTCCATTTAAATACATATAAATCCTTATAGCTACACTATACCTGTAGATATAAATAGGAATTATCTGTTTGTTTGACTTTTGTCTAATTTATACGGGTCACTGTGGGTACAAAAGCTAATCATAAGCAGTATGAGTGTATTTCCATCTTTTTCAACTAGCGTTTAAAATCTAGTACGCTTGGTAAACGTGTTTTATAGGCTTTGTCATAGTATTTATCTCACTCTAGCATATGAGATTTACACAGTGAGAACCAGTATATACTGAATTAAAGTTGGCTTTGCGCGTCTTGACTGATAAAGCAAAAATGATAAAAAATAAAAGACCAGAAATTGTTCTGATTCGGAATATATCATTTTTACGCGAAAAATTGGTAGCAAATAAAAGAACTCAAAAATGTAGGATAAGCAGTAGGTGCAATACAGGGAGCAGAAAAGACGGATGAGGTCGTTAAAGAAAGGGATGAGCATAAGAGGAGTATTTTTGACATATTTGTGTCAATTAAAATTGGGGCAAAGTTTTACTTTTAAGGAGACTTTAAAAATGTTGTATCTAGCCTGATAATTACAAATATGTGTACAAATATCAAATTTCAAAATGGTAATGAACCTACAAGTAATTATAGAAATAAATTTTCTCTATGGTAAGAGTTGGGGTTATGAAGTTATTGGATTTTTATTTGGTTCTTTTTGAAACTTTATTTATATTTTAAAAAAGGTTACGGCCGGTTTGACTAATTTGTCATAATCAGACTTTATTTTACAAACACGTGAAGTTTTAATAACTTAAATCTGAACATAATTGCTACAAGCTACTTTTTTTTCTAAAAGAGCTTTTAAAAGGTACCACCACTGAATTTTTAAGCATATTATATTAAATTTTTTGTATCTTTTCTTTATTCTTTTAATATCTTTTTTTAGTTCTTTATATACTTCTAATAGCCCACTAACGTGAGACACCCTGCACCCCTGGGTAGGCTTCTGTCATGTCACGTAGTAATTGGTTTTTATTTAAATTAATACTACTTTTCTTATTTGAATAATCCACTTTTTATAATTTGTCTATATTAGAGATGTGAACAATTACTGGTAAATGTAGATATTTACCAGTTAATATGTACATTCGCCCACATAATCTTACACTTCTCAAGATCTCAAGTTCTAAATATGTATACATTTTTCAGTAATATTCACATAATCCGTAATTATTGACATAGTAAAATTATTTTTACCAGCACTATTGGTGAATGTCTACAATCATCGCGAAATATGCACATTTCCTAATTTTACATAACCGTAACAATGAAAGTAATCAAGTTGGTTAATTTAAACGATGCGTTTCTAAAATTTTTATTTTTCATAATCACTACTTATCAAAAAATATAATAAACAATATAAACATTTCTTTACTTACAATAAATAATGGTTTTAATATATTTTTTTTAATTTTAATTATAAACAATTTTGAAAACACATGATTTTTATTAAAAACTGTTGTTTTTTTTTTGTATTTATTGTCTTTGGAAGGCTACTTTTCAGTCGTTCTGGACGCTCAGGAAAACAATTTTTCCGAACCGGGGTGGTTTTTATTTCTCACAAAAAACATTTAAAATTTGTTTGAGACAATAGTCGGTAATGGTAAAGCAACAACTTTGGATTGAGCTGCTGTTGCCAAAATCTTCCAATAAATTCTATCAACCTATTAATAAATATACTAAATTTTCGACTTACCTAATTATGCTAAATGATCGAAAACATTTTTTTTTCTTGAATTGTTTATGTTTATTCGTTACGAAAAATGTTATACCATTTCGGGAAGAAATTTTTCGCATTTGCATTAAGGTGGCGCTCTTCGAAAAATCGATGTTCTCGGTGAACTTTGGATCAAGATAACGTACAAAATATAAAGAATACGTTTTTGAATTTTTTATATATTAAACATAACACAGTGCAGTAGGTATTTACTAAGTTTCATTATTGTGCGCAAACATTTTAACTGATTAAAAAAAAGATAAAGTTTTCTTGTTTTGAACACTTTATTGAGTTAATCTTGAATAGTTAATACATACATAGACCAGACTTGTACTATATAAAAGAGCAAGAAAATGTCTAGTAAATCTTCTAATTTCAAGAAAAAAATGCTTTTATTTTAAAAAGATACATTTGATATCTATGTAAAGAAAAAGAAATTTTTGATTGTTGTTTGGCAAAATATTAGATCTTTTTCTTTAAAATTATTTGGAATTGTTTGTTTTTAAAAATAATGCCCCATTTTAATTTTTAGTTATTTTTTAATTGCGCACAAATATGAAACTTAGCAAATAACTACTGCACTGTGTTATGTTTAATATATGAAAAATTCAAAAACATAATCTTTATATTTTGTGCGTTATCTTACCCAAAATTCACACGGAGAACACTGATTTTTCGAAGAGCGCCACCTTAATGCAGCACGAGTGAAGGGAGAAGGAAGAAAAGTGCTCATACGAGAAATTTATCTTCTCGAATACGTTAGGTAAATAACTATTTCTCATTATTTTTGGATTGTGAGGATTAGGAAACTTATTTTTTGTCCACTCATATTGTAAATGGGTTATCACAGTTATGTATCCAACAATAGTAAGCGGGACTTTCGGTAACTGTGCGGTAAAAATGAGAAAAACACCGGGTCTCACATTTCACGCTTAGAATTACCACAGGAGAGGCTTGAGTAAAAACCTACCCTTGCAGTAATAAAGTTTATGTATCAAAGTGTACGTACCTAAAATATTGCCACAAATAAAACTATATTTAATAGAAAAATAGTAAATTGAAAAAATCGCTGAAACGTCACAGGTTTTACGTTAAACGTGTGAGACCATAGACAACGCGTAGTTTAAGAGTGGATACCCAGTACTACCAATAATACGAAAATATAATTATAAAAGTATATTTTGAAAAAGTTACAGTTAAATAAATTTTAAAAAACAAAACGTATGTATTTAAGATAATTTTAGAAATAATATGCAATTTTATATAGAACAGAATGTAAAAAATAAACCGTTACAGCGCCATCTATTCAAAACCTGTGTTCGTGTCTAGTTAATAAATGTCGTTATTCTATAATTATTCTTTTCTATGGCCATTATTGTTAAATGTTTTAATCTCCTAGTAATTATCAATTTAGAATTAAAGTGTGAATAAAAGTACTGGAAAGTACTTTGAACATGTTTTAAAGAAAATTATTCAAGCAATGACAGAGTATTTAGGCCGCATTTGGGTACGTTTTATTCGCAAATGAGATGACCGGTGAGGCCGCCACTGTCGCATTAAACACATGTTTTAGAAGAGAGTCCTTCATTCTCAAATTTGCTACTTTTTTACATGATTATTCATTCTCCTTTATGCTTTTATGTTTAGTAATAATAAAAACGAAGTAAGAATAATATTGAATACTAAATTTTGTGTGTTTTGACCAGTTGTGCTATCGTAATGTGCAAAAAATAAAATAAAACAAATTGAAGGTTAATACTTTGTTCATGATTCAAATACGATTTTTGTAACAATTACTTGAAATATAGTGAATGAGAGTTATGTCTGTGCTTCTAAATTTGTTTTTCTGTAACTTGTGATAAAAATTTGTGATTTTACGGCGTTTATAGTCACTTTTGTCAGTTTTTCACTTGTTTGGAAAGCGATTATTGTGATTAAAAATGATTTATCAACAAATTCTAAAGGTTTTATCTAGAATGTCTTTAAGACAACACTGTAAAGGTGTCTGTAGTTTATTCTAATTCACAGTTTTTCCATAATCAAAAGCTGTTATAATAATTTTGAAGCTTCGTCATGACGATGATTTTGACAACATTTCAGAGCAGCTAAAAAAGATCAAATGCAAGGACAAATACCACAATAATTGAATTTATATTAAGGTAAGGACTTGATTTTATATTTACAACTAATATTTTATTAAATCAATCATAAAGAAAATCATAAAATAACAAAAACAACACGGATAGTGTTGACAAGGAGGAATTATTTAAAAATTGATCAAACTCTAAGATTTTTATTACAGGTAAGAAAAAATAATATTTGGAATCTATAATATAACTTTTTTTCACTGTTTTTCAAACAAACTTTAAAAAGAAACGTATGCAAAATTTAATTACGATATTAATATTCTAGTAGGTTGAGGTTAGTTTCTCGTAAAATGCTCGTAACATATTGTTTAACAATCATCTTACTTCGTTTTTATCATAATAAAACCATCAAAATCCTCAAATAAAGTCACAAATTAAACGTTTTTTCAGTAAGCGATCGCATGAATTCAGTTAACGACTCCCTTTGGTTAGTTTGGTTATTTGTACCGCGTAGTGACGTTTAGTCTATCTCAGTCGCTTATTGGTTTTTAGAATTTATTTGTACCTAACCTAACTTTTGACATGGCGCAAAAAAACAGAATTTAAATGTTTCCGACAAAAATTTTTATACAAATTTTATGCGGTACTTAATTTTACAGGCTCCAACTAAACAAAGTTGTTGTCTGTAAAATTAAGGTTACCGCCTACCAATGTAAATAACTATTTTATATCCTTAATTGTGGCGATGAACATTTTTGTGACAGAGATATTATTTTTTTCTTAAATGCTTAAAACTAATATTTTGGTTAGAAGAAGACATTTTTGATTCAAATAATAATTATTTGACATCACGTTATATAAAATTGTAAGGTAGATAAATTATTATTAAACTCAGTGACACTAGAAGTGTTACACACAGAAGAAATATTTTTTTGGATTTTTGACAATGTGGTAGACTTACATCAAGAATGAAACGATGAGATTTGCAACAAATTTTAGTAACATTAACTTAAAAAAATATTAATAATGTGTTTGGCAACTCCGTAACTGAGTAGACTCCTGTACACGTATAGGCATCAACAAAATGAATCGGTCGATGTCTGCTTGTGGCAACTCGTTCTAAGCAATAGAACCTCATAGATTAATTGTGACAGAGTCAAGGACGGTGCAAAGCGGACGGTTTTTTCTTCATCGTATCCCACATAGGCTCGCTGGGATTTAAATCCGGTGAACGGGTTGGTCACGGCAAAACATTAACTCCAGCTTCTTGGAGGAAGTCTATAGTGTGATGAGCAATATGTGAACGTGCGTTGTTTTGCTGAAAAAGAACATGTAGGTAAGACAGTAAAGTTGTTTATAGGACGTCATCAACATAAGGCAAAGCTGCCTCAAATAAACACAAGAGGTGATCGGCTTTCATAAGTAACAGCCGCCCAAATCATTACTCTGACAGTCCTGTACACATGCTTCTTAACAGCAAATCTAATATTACGTCACTCTGCATGACGGCGTTTTACCCTCCGACGGCCACCATGCATGCCTAAGCAGAATTGCGATTTGTCGCTGAATATCACATTATAACATTCTGTATTTCCAACTTGCCGTTCTTTGCACCAGTCTAAACGTTGACGACGGTGTTCCGCAGTTTTAAAGAAAACACTAACCGTGGACGGTTAGAAAAAAGTTCAGAAGTTTGAATGCGGCAATATAACGTTGGCATACTAATAAGTCGACTTTTTTTTCGAAAGTATTATTGGTCATCGAGTTGTCGCGTAGTAGGAAAACGGTCTCGAAAAGCTACTTGTTTGAATCGCCTGACTTGACGCTCTGCAGTAAGCTTTAGTTGACCTTTTAATCTCTTTCGTGTTTCTCTATTTTTTTCTGTCCACACCCGAAACACACGCATTATGGTTATTGCAGTAGATAGAGTAACAGGCCGAGCAATTTTGCGATAGAACAAACCAACTTTTTGAAAGGCCACAATTCTACTTTTGTCGAAATTGCTAAAATGGTAATATTGTTAATGCCTTCGCAATGGAGACATCTTGTTACACTTATAACGAGTAGTTAAAGACACAACAAATGCAAATATCAGCTTTGATAAACCGTTTTCTTAATAAAAACTATGAGGTTAAAGTTTTTTTCTTAAGAACAGTCAAAGATAAACCGTTGCAATGGTTACTATAACTAGCTTTAAATATACTCATTTTGTTGCAAAAAAACACTTTAAAAAAATTATTCCTTCTGGGTGTAACACTTCTAATGTCACTGAGTATATTATAAAGCGATATCTATATCTCTGAAAACAAATTACGCTACATAAAAGCTTTATGATTACTTATTACCTACACAGTAAAAAATTATTGTAAGCTGGGCTGGTGTTGGTATACGCTTTTTCTAGAGTCGTTTAGTGTTGAATAGAATTTTAAACGCTTTTTAAAAAAACTTATATTATAAGTCTACTGTGTACTATTATCCTATCCTGTAGACTTATACAGGTATACCAAAATGTACGATTTATTTTATTTACTAATATCTAAAAATTATTTTAATGGAAGAGTAAGCTTTGAAGTTTTTGTTATGATTGTTAACATTTATAAACATAGTGCGTTGGTCAACAGCGGTTTTTTAATCTAAAATTTTATTTAGCTTATTTCAATAACTGTCGTTTAAAGGTATTTTTGAGTGTTTTTTTAATGCACAAATTTTTCAACATGAGACCATTTTTATAAATTTTCTTAAAGCATAAGGTTTGCGAATATACTCAATGCTAAAAGATTCAGATTTCTTGAAACTTGAAATCACTCTGAAACGGCTAGGTATTTTAAATTAAACTGAATAAATTTTTTGAACTCTAATTAAAGTCTAGTGTTTATTAAAAAAAAATATATTATTGCAAGCAATTGTTTAAATTTGCAGTTATTAGTGAAATAAAATGGGTCGAATTTTTGTATTTGCTTTTTTAGAGTCGTCTAGCGCACTATTTAACAACAACGACTCTAAAAAATTGTAAAAAAAAGAATCTAGGTTAGTTATAGGTCTACATTCTCTTCACACTATAGTTTTTACTGTGGACTTATAAGATTCTTTAGAAGCCGAATTAAATAGTATAATAACAATAACATGTAATTATTAAATTTTTAAAATTATAATCCATAGTATAGGTAAATTAGATAAAAATAGATTTATGATATTAAGGAACGTTAATATTCGTTTGTTTTACGTTCTGCGTAATACCAAAATTTTACGCAATTTATAACTTAATTGATTAACAGCTATAAGTATGTCTGATTATATATCTTATGTTATATGGTGCAGTCAACTACATCCTATAAATATTATGTTTGTGACTGCAACATTTTTACGAACTGCAATTTTAAAAGAATATTCTTAATGCAATAACTGCTGAAGTTATTACTTCTGGGTGTGGATATAAACGTTTTCGTAAGGTGTTGAAATATAAAATCAAAATGTTTGCATAAAATTGTGCTTTTATGATTTTGTTCTTTAATCGCTGTAATTTTCCACCAATTAAACGAGATTACGCTTAAATTAAAACAGTAGTTGACGCTCGCGTTCGTAAACTATTATGCAAAACATTTTTCATGTCGAATGCAAACCGATTCAAGAATTATTTATTCATGTGCACGTTTCTGAGTGCTCCACTTAAAAATCTTCGTCAGATGGCGTAACCTCTTCAGCCACCAAACGCACTCATTTTTCGTCCAATTAGTGTCTTCTCATCCCATTTTCTACCTCTTACTTCTCCGACAATGAGAGATTTAAGTTAGTGAAACAGTAATACTCCGGATTCCGCTGCACAACCGGAAGGGTATAATAATCTTCCCATTGTGGACGTTTAACGTAGCAGATTAGAAGGCAGTTAGCCCTGCTAAGACCCTGCCAAGGGTCTGCCCTTTAGTATCTGCAAACGGCCGCAGAACATTACCACCGAATCAAGATGGTCGAGATTATCCCGGAAAAGTCCGACTCTAGACCGGAAATGCACGCTTTGAAGTTCATA
Organism: Tribolium confusum; assembly: GCA_029207805.1. Taxonomy (NCBI): domain Eukaryota; kingdom Metazoa; phylum Arthropoda; class Insecta; order Coleoptera; family Tenebrionidae; genus Tribolium; species Tribolium confusum. The sequence goes on from JALGAY010000004.1 coordinate 30,970,144, forward strand.
AATCCCATAAATAAGAACTCATTTGCAAGGCAGATAGGGCCGATGCACCCGCCAAGGCCAACTGCGCCTGTCCACGTCACCTGATCGCGTCACCTGGAAAGGAAGGAGCGCGCGCGCTTTATCCTTCCAGGACGAGTCTCGGATCGTTATTCGCGGAGGCCACCCTCCAATGCCACCACCCCTTTAATATCCGCTAATGGTGGGTGCAGAACGAGAAACGCGACGGATCTACACACACAAAGGACACTTTTACCCCATTATCTACAGCGCGTATCGAACTTGATTACGATATGTTTGAGCATCTGCATAATCAAAATAAAATGTATATTTTTAAAAAACCGTACTTTAAATTTAAATTAAATTTAAAATATGATATTTTGTACAATGTAGTTGAAAGTGTGATGCATTTTTTCTATTTATATTTATTAAGATATAAAGTACTAAAAGTAGAGTACTTTATTCTAAATAAACATCCTATATAACATTACTTTTTGCTCTAAACTCATAACCGCACAATAATCTTGTGATAACCGCAGCAGAATTACTAAGAAACGCTTTTGGGGTCTGAAGGACATTAATTCTTAATTGTTAAAACACTCTACTTGCTGTTTGGCTTCTTCTTCAAATTACAATTTTATGAAAGTAAATAGACTCAATGCATTGGTACTATAGCTTATTTTTTTATTTTGTGCTTTACTAACACAAACACATTTGCTACTACCAATTATTTGCGACAATGATGGCAATGTTAAAATAAATTATAATAACTTAGTTACTTCGGATTATATCCCTGTTTTTTTTTTATTTATTTTAAACAGTTAACTATTAAATTATTTTTAAATAATTTGTTGCCATCAATAATAATATTCAGTTTGTTATATTGGTCAATTTAACAATAAGTCGCTTCTATAATTTTGGCGATTTTGATTGTTTGATTACTAAAAAAGGACATTAAAACACTGAACCGTTATCGTCAGGTGTATTAAATGAATATATGTAATATTATATCCAGTAATGCAGTAATGATAGTAGGTAAGATATTATGTATTTCTTTAGTATATTGAAGCGCATTTTGACGTTTTGTTTTGTCAGCTCGGCTTATAAAAGCATCTCATGACTTGTGTTAAGAAAAATTTTGGGAAAATGCATCTAAACATCTGTTCTTCAGTTTTCATACAATGAGTGTCACTTGTACTTGTACTGCCACATTGTGACCTTGAATTGCGGCCCAAAAGCTTCTCGCTACTTAATATGAGGAAAGCAGAAAGGTCAGACTGAGGTAAATCGATATATGAATTATTCAATAGGGGGAAAGTGAATGAACTTTTCCTCAACGTCTAAACATATGGGTTAAATGAAAAGTCCACGGTTCGAATAAAAATTTCTACTACAGCTCGTTGTCACGTGACTTTCCATCGGAAAACAAGTTATCGAAATTGTCAAATTTCGTGATGAGATCACATATCGAGGATTAAGTAATTTATAAGTTTTGATTGGGTTCGTAGGTTGTTGGATGTATAACATAGTGATGAATCGATAGTGTGTCTTGAGTTCGGGTGAGTCCCGGTATCGATTGTGCGGCGCATCTAATTAAAAGTCCAAGCACGTTCTGGTTTCAACTCCGGTGACACTGTTCCCGGATTCACTATAGCAACAGACTCGTGCACTACAAAAACCTTGGACGGAACCTGGAGCGGTCGTTTTGCGTTTGATATTAAACGAGTTTCGGGTGGAGTATTTCGGATAATTTCGGGCGAGAATAATGAGAAAGGGATGAGAAGAGGAGTTTTCGGAAATATTAAATGTACTAAAAAGCTTTAGATGGGTGAATTTAGACAGATCGCGAGAATTCCAGTTTACTAAGCTCGAGCATTTTTGTATAAATGTAATATGTGTGTTAATCTTACTAAAAGTATTACTAAAAAGGGTATACTTTAGACAAGAATTTTATTCTTCATTTATGACTTAATGAGTGAAGCTCATCTATCGTTTAAATTCTTTTCTATTTCTGCAAAGCATTTTGCAAACGATTGAATTTTTTAAGGAAATTTTCTAGGGGTCGTTTATTTCTAGAAGTATTTCTTGTTTTGTTTTCTTTCAGTCGTAGTTTTTTATGTTCTTTTTTATTTATAATTTTTTTGTTTTTATATTCTTTAATTATTAGTCAATTGAATGTTTGTTTATAATCTTTATACTTTTAAATTATTTTTTTTAAATGGTAATTGTCAAATGTAAACACTTTTTAGACAACTAAAACTTAACTTTTTTTGTCAATTTACCAATAATAACAATTTGTTTAGATATATTTTTTTAAATTAATTTAAAAAGTAGTGAACTGAAAATAACGTTTTATTCTATTTCTATTGAACATTTTTATTGTTTAATGTTTTAGTTTGTTTTCGACAAAAGATTGGTAAGATTTTTTAACATTTTTAACTTTTTGTATAACTTTTCCTTTTACATTATTATTCAGGTACTGATGATGGAACTTTAGTTTTCAAAAGCGCTTTGCCACTATTGAAATAGAATTTTGATTAAATTTGAGGATTTGACATTAATTTTTATTGTCATTATTTATATAAAAATCACGCCATTTCGAGAAAGAAAGGATGCTTCCATCAAATGCTTTGTTTGTTTAGAACTATTTTTTTGTGTTTTTACTATATTTTTTTAGAATATTCTATTACTCTTTTTCTCAATCCGTTTTTAACGCATTTTATTTTCTCTCTCTCTTTCTCTCTCTCTTTCTCTCTCTCTCTCAATTTTTCAAATTTTTCCTACTCTAGTGTTTCTTCAGTTTTACTGAAGTTTGCTATCCGCTTTTGGTAAGTTGCATTACGTATGAAAGCTCGTGTGTCATCTTTCTCAGAATAATATTGTAGATTTTCGGAATACACGCTTGCTAGAAATTTCGACTACATTTTGTAACAATATCGAATAATCGAGTTTTACACTTTTAACATTAATAACAAAAATCTTGTTATTTCTGCTTTTAATCAATAATTATTAATATTTATTTATTTTTGGAAACAAATTTAAACTATAGTAACAAGATTATTAATAACCCAACAGAGATTGGGGTTATAAAAACAACAAAATTGTTTTAAGTCAACTTCAAGTCAACAAATTTTATGAAGGAATATTTTTCTTTTTATTCATTTTTATCTATACCTACATACTTTTATTTATGTTTCTAATGGGCTAATTTCAAGTTGAGATACTACCGCTAGTATCGCCCAATTTTAATAGTTTTTGTAGCAACAACCAATCACAATAGCAAATTTTATTAATTTTCCATAGAAACCAAGATACTACCGGAATTATCTCAACTTGAAATCAGCCCATAAAACTGTTATTTTTTATATTTTATTTTTATTATTTATTTTATTTTTCATCGATTGCGTCTTAACGCATGTTAAAGTTTTGTTAGCAAATAGTTACTGATCATGTGAAAAGAAAGCTTAGACTTTTTAATCTTTACTTTTACAATTTTTTTGACTTCCCTTGCTTTATTCACAATTTTTTTAAATTTTTTCATTGCAGTTAATTTATTTTCTTAATTTCGTCGTTTCACAAAATTACGCGTTCCTATTCTGAAGCCTGTTGTTGCAGTTTTTTTAATTAATGGTCAATAGTGGCAGTAAATACAGTAGGTATAATGATGTGAATGAATTGTAAATAGTATTTGCAGCAACCGTCAATTAATTAAAATTCGTGTAATGCGTGTGTGATTAAAGCGAGTAGTTGTAATGCTATTGGTTGACGATTCTCATCAACATCGAGGTTCTCGTTTCATCGTTCCGTTCCGAAGAGAAAGCCATCCGTCTTGGCAAGCTAAGGAACGAGCTTGGGCAAATGTAAATCCCAATTAAGCTTGTCCGGTCTCCTGGAATCTAGCTCGCGGGGGGCTGTAGACCTCCCGACAACTGATTGATTCAACTAAGCACATGTCCACGGCAGAACCGATCGTAAATTACGACACACCGACTCGTCTCGTCTTCTCCGACTGAATCTTAATTAACGGGTTATAAGGTATGGTCATAACTCCAACCCCTTTAGGTATGTGATTATTAGTAGGAGAATTGAACTGCCGCCATCGACGCGTTCTGCCCTTTTAGACGAGCAGACAGCATGACAAATGGTCCGTATCTACTTCATAATCATTTAATCTGCGTTAACCCTCTCGCGTCATCGTTCTGAGTTATGTGCGGGGGGCTTAATCATCGAAACAAGCCGATGTCGACGTCGACACTTGGACTTGTAGGGAATCTATTTGCAATTATCGAGCTATCAGCTCTAGATGATAAACTCGTACAAGAGGAATAGAATGTGCTGGTTAAAGTTAGTTATCTCACCAATAATGCAAAACTTGATTAAATACAAAATAAAATAAAATTCAGTTAAAGCATAAAACCAAAACATTTATGAAACAAATTAACTAAAAAGAAAGTAAGTAAAAATATCTTTATTCAAACGTATTTATTAAAATCATATTAACATAAATTTTTCAAATAACGGCAAATTTAACTTTAATGGAAATAACTAAACTGTTAAAAAATCTATGGCAAAAAATTTACTAAGGTATGATAATCGCACTTAGCAATGTCACTTTCTGAGTGACACTAAAATTTTACACCAATCGCCAACATTAATTTACTATTGACCATTTTTGACTGATGTTACAGCGTAAATGCAATATTATATTTTGGCAATCTTTTTTCAATGTCTAAAAGTCATCATTAATATTATATTATATGTGATGTGTCAACTGTTTATTAAAAAAAACGTCTAAGTCTAGTATTTTAAAATTGCAAAGCAGTTGTTTTGAAGTATTTTTCCTGTCTTTGATTAGGTCATATTTGTCAAACTGTCAAATAAACGTCATCAATATTGTTAATGTCATTTTCTTACATTAAATAACAACTATCAAAAAAATATTAATTATCTCAAAAGCTGTTAAATACATTTATCGTTGAGAAGTTGCCGATTCCATTTAGATCAATTTGCTCAAGCACATACACAAAAATAGCCAACTGTTTCTTGAATTTTGGACTCTTAACAGTTGTAACAGATATTGAATTTGGTTGTTTGTCATTAAAAACATACCTAAAACAGTCAATAAAACTTTTTGTCTTTAAAAGCATTATGAAGGTGGTGCTTCTTCTTTAAATCGTTGTTCAACAAATCATGTTAAAGTACTTGTGTTGTAAAAAACAAATATTGCTTTAGTTTTTAACAAAGAATGTTGTCTAAGAACAGTTATTATTTTAATATACATTGTTTATTTTAGGTAAAAAATGAAGTTAAGAAGCTACCAACTCTAATACTTTTCTAGTTGCCTTTACCTTACTAGGCGTTTACTATTTATCTTTCTTTTATTTTAAGCAACATTTTAACTAGTATAAGGAGTTAGCTACGTAATAAAATTAAAATAATATCAAAATTTATATAATATGTAATTATTATACTCAAAAACACAATTTAAAATAATATTGAAATAGTTTTATTTTTCGTGAAGTTAGATGCATTTGAATAATAAAAAAGTCATTTTTTTTAAATTAATATTTTATAAGTGTTTAAAGTGTATAAAAGCCAACCAGCACTACACTGAAAGGCAAAGTAACCAGAATTAACATAAGGTGTTCCAATCGAACAATAACGTCAGGAAGCTGTATACTGATTTCGGGGTATACGAATAATAAAAGAATAATTATAATAAATTAAATATTACTAAATAAATAGAATAATTCACTAACTAATAATTGAATAGATTAAATGGTAAATGACAGATGCAGGACAGAGGCTGTGGTGGAAAAAAACCCAAAAGCATAGATTGTATTAAAGGTAATAAAAGTAACAAAAGAAAGATGCCGCTAGGCAATAAAACTATGTATAAACATGAATTTTTTTATACTGTTTCTAACTAATTTTGGCGTACCTTACTTTAAAGGCAAGTCTTCTGTTTATTACTTTTGTTGGCGACATCTGAAAAAATGGCTCGTGGCAGATCTAATCTACATAAAAGTGGCAACAAATCTGTCTACTAAAAAAAGTTAAAATTTGACGCTCCATACTATTAAATTACCTTCGATGATATTTATGATTGATAACCATTGAAAACAAATTTTTTCTTATATTTATAATGTACATTTTCTTTTTTATTTTATTTTATATACTTTATGCTTATTAAGATAACGTCTAGTTAATTTGTAGGTAAATGCATATTAAAAAATTGAAGAAAAGAAGTTCTTACTCTTATTTTATAAACTAACACTTTAAGGTAAGCTTACCACCTCTAAGTATCTCCTAACAAGTAGTTTGTCAAAGACTTGGTTTAGCTAAAACTAAACTAACCCAAGTTAGTGTTACCACTTTACGAATATCTACTCCCAAAACTCTTTAAATAGTTCTAATTTGAAAATAAATGTATAAATAATTATTACACTACGTATATGAGATAGAAAAGGGTTGTTTATAAGCGTCGAAACCGGTTGTTGTGTAAAATTTTTGTGACATTAGCTTCTCATAAGACACGGTTCGATAATTGCGAGTCTCCCCACGTGTAAGGCATTGTCTTTGGTATAATTCGGTTGGTTTTTGCTGATCCATAGTAACGGCACATCGCTGTGCTTTGTAATTCATAGTTTTTTGTGATGGTAGTCTTTGTCTTTAGTGATGAGAGATGCAGATAGCGGTTTTCGTACGTGGTCGAGGATTGTTTTATGAGGACCACAACCAACGCCGATCAAAAGCGACTTTTTTGAGCCGTTCAAGTTAACGACAATGGTCCGGCCGATACGTCAACCCAGGGCCCATGTGACCGGAATAAACAATGCATGGGAACGCATCTTTACTATTGTTAATTCATGTCCGAATTGGACTTTTTCCTCGCAGCAAAATTTCAGTTGCGGTCACACTGATACGTATCAAATCTCGGAATGGAAAGGGAAAGCAGAAACTCATGAATATGTATTGGACGATACATGTGGCCGCGTGTGGGTGACTCAGCCCCATCTGGAGCCCCCGGAATTCTACCCGGACTATCGATATGATGGATTCGAGGGTGAAACCCTGACGGACTACCGAATTCCACCTCTGTTTGACAATCCTATGGCACGTATACACGCCACTGCCTCGATTACATCGGATAGGATGCTTCTGATTTATTAAAGCTTAAAGCTCCAACGTTTCATTTGCTACATGCTTTATTACTGATTCTGTTACAAATTTTTTGCTACAGAATTTCAGTTTGTGCCCATTTCACTATTTTAACCACCAACAAATGTTAACATAAATAAACAAGAATTTACTACTTTACTAGATAATTCTTTAATACCATGTATGATTGTGTCTTCTTAATATTTTTACGAATCAATATTTACCAATTGAGCTATGTTGAATCGTGAAAACGTAAGAAGCAGATCATTTTCATCATTGTACGTGTAAACACATATCTAGGTATATAGCAGGACAACACAAAAACCAAAAATGGTATGAAGTAAAACTGAATAATCATATGTGGCAGTGTCATCTATCGTTGGTAAATTTATTGCAACAAAGGACACAATAATAATTACTTTACACTAAGACGCCGAGGATCGCGCTAATTGCTACTGCTCTCAGTACTGTGATAATGCTAGACACTATTCAAAGGCACTAAGCCAGATAGAAGAATCGTAAAAATTGCAGACAGAGTAAGGTCATGATGATCAAGCCGTGCAAAAAACGATGACCAAGATGATGCTGGGAGACTTCTGGTCTAGTATAGCCAGTCTTGGTTAGGGCTGGAAAAAGTATTAATATTTATTTACAGAAGGTATCAATACCTACTCATGATAATTAGGTATTGAAGTATCGATAATTCCGATACCTTTGCAATACCTCCGATACCTCGATACTAGAGATACTCCGATACCTCGATACTAGAGATACCCTGATACCTCCAATACTTAAATAAATTTTTGAATACCTGTAATACCTCCTATATTCTTAATATTGTCGGTATCTTCTATACCTGATTCGATATTTTAATTCTTTTTATACATTCGATACCTTGATACCTCCGATTTCAAGTGTGTTGCTACATATGTTGATATCTACGATGCTTTGATTAGTATCGATGCTTTGCAGGTATTGGTAGTGCTGCACCTGGAAAGCTTCTCAAGTTCATCAATACGGTCGGTTGGTTTGAAGAATAACCGGCGTGGGGTCTACCGTTAGGAGAGGTGGTACAATAGGTCCAACCGTAAGATCTAAGTGCTAAAAGAACTCTGGTTTTTTACTTTTCATTTCGAATCTAGAATCCAGAAAACACTAATATAAAAAAGATGACAATAGAACACAAGGGAGCAGATAAAGAATTGTTAATTGAATCGAAAATTCGATGAGACTGATTTGATAAGAATTGTGAACAGGCGAAGCAAGACTAAAATTTCTGAAAAAAAAAAATAGAGAAGAATATAATTATAGTTATATATAAAAGAGCAAGTAAAATATAAAAAAATACTCGGTGGGGTTATTTAATAATAACATTATAATTAACACCAGTTTAGGTATCGTAAAAACATTAATTTTGCCTACAACCATGATTTTTATTGAATTTTTACTTGTACAAATCGGTTTAAATTAAACTAGTCTAATAAGCAAACTAATGAACCGTGATCGGTTAGTCTCGTCCAACAAGTTAACAAACCCTCTCTGATCCCATATATTTTAAGGGTAGCTGTAGAATAAGGGCAGCGAAAGTAAGCAAGCACAGTAGGTTCATTAGAACATCTCCGATGTAAATTAGGCCTTCAATTCGTATTAATTAAGTGTGGTGGGCACCCCCGCATGCGCCCCTTAGACTCCAGTCCCATTCCGGCCCTTGCCAATAAAGCAGTCGAACGATGGACCGGCTTGTTGAGTAAATAGAGTTAGTCGCATGTCATTCGACAACCCCCGACCCGTCTTCTTTCAGCTTTCTGCAGCTCGTCGTGTTAAAGGGGTGATTTTCCTAAGCTCTACCATTGCAATAAACATTTCAAAAAGTTCTTTTTTTGATCGATTCTGTCAAAAGTAGTGAATCGACGACTGGATCTATCGATTTGGTAGACTTTGGTAAACTGGAAGGGTTGCGACATCGATTTATTCCGGGAGTTTGAGTGTGCTTTCAAAGCTTTATCGGTGTGGTAGAACTGTCGCGAGCTTACGGAGTCTATCTATCAGGATGTCCTCGCGTCGTTCCCTGGCTTCAGCTCGTTATTTATGTATTTTAACGCCGACGTTCGGCCATTATTGACGCCTTAATGGCCGGATTTGTCCTTGCATGCGCAACGTCACTGTTTGCAAACACTGATAAATAGAGCGAAATTTTTTTTAACTGGTCTTAATGTTTGTTCGGAACAGCTTGATCGGAACTTTATTGGAGTATAGGGGAACAGAATTTAATTAAAATAACATTAAATTAAAATACAACAAAAAAAGTAAAAAGATGGAAAGAGATTGCATGTGAAGATCTGTTAGAAAAAGGATTAAATACAATTTAAGATAAAATGATACAATTTAACAATCTTTAATAATGAATAAGTAAATAAAAAGAATGTGCGGTTGTGGTAGTGCAGTTGTTATAGATAAATAGTTAGATATTTGCTTAATTAGGCTAACTAAGCATGTAATTTAATGTCGTGACTGGCAAAAAGTTAGGCAATGCAATGAACCTGCATTTTCGCCGTATTGAACATATAATTCATTCGCCATGTATTTATTATTAAAAAATATGTTGCTTGATTCTGAATGATTAGAACCTGCACTAAAGTATCTACTTTGCTGACTAGTTAATAAAAATGCTGATATCTTGACTAATCAATAAATGTCATAATGTCAGATTGATATTTAAAATGTGTTTACTCTCGATTTGCGAAAATTGGTATTTAATTGGGCAATAAAGCATGTGATTTAATGCCGTGACTGGCAGTTCAAAGACAAGATGCAGCCGAAGCTTTGAAGCCAGGCAAGGCATTAAATCTGCTTTATTGTCACCTTGAACATATAAGTTTTTTCCGATTCTAGCAGCTTACCTTTTTATTAGAACAATTTAACATTTAATCTCAAAATTTTGTAACAGCTGAAAAATTCTGAGCAGCTTTAAATTGTCTGCTTTACCGCTTATTTAATAAAAATGCTGGCATATAGTCCAGTCATTAAATGTAATAACTTAGTGCATTTAAGTTGTCCCCAAAATGTAGTGTTTACTCTTGATCGGAAAAAATTAAACTTTTGATACAAAATTTTTTTATTCTTAAAAATAATAAACACGAAAATTTTGGTTTTGTTTTTTTCATTATCATCGGACCATTTAACCCACAACGTTAAAATAAGTAATGTTTTTCGCTAATTATGTCGTTTAATATTCGCGGCTCATTGACATCTCTCCATCTCCCCTTCGTCATCAGAAATCTCTCGTTATCTCGTCATCTATCAAAATTTAAAAGTAATTTTCATTGGGAATTAAAGAGGTGTCATCTTTCAGTCAACATAACGCTTTGAAGCAACACCGAGAAATTCAAACCGTGCCTGGGGGCCGAGCACTTCAAAGGACGGGAGGGGCACAAGGCGTCGGACCGGAATGAGGAGCCTTTTGACGGAGCTTCACCTCACAGACCCGCAGGGATCACCTCTCAAGTCCCCACAGGGACGACGAAGCCCACTTAGTTTCTGATGTTTAAGTTATAACATATTTAGATATAGCGTTGGGATAGTGTGGTGACGCAGGCGGTGGCCTCTTTGGATGAATTACTCTTTGAATACACACTCACACTCTCTGATGGGATTAACTTTGGTTAGTTTGCATGGAAATTGACGCACGGAAAAGATTAGCGAATCATAACAGAGAAAAACTAAAGCTCGCACTGCCATCAAACGAGCCTTTGAAAATTTGGTTATACTATTAAAAAGCCACATTTTAAATTCTATTGTGTTAGTCAAAAAGTGCGAATATAGTTTTGACTAGACATACCTAAAAACAATAATTGTATATGTACAATTAATATTAACAATAAATTGTTATCGTATTATCAGTTATAATACAACAAGTAGTCAAAGATATGTCGAATATTTTTGTGGTGGTGGCACGAGTTGTCATTTGCTTGGTTTGAACACCAGGAGTGCGAAACACGAATAGTGTTCCCAAACGTAATTCAATGAACCAAATAATATTTAAAATACAGATCTTCAAAATTGAGTTACACATGATTTCTAACGCAAACAGTAAAAAAAAATTTTGTTACTCGTAATTGTTACCTCAAAAATTTGGTGAAAATTGTGTGTTTTTCATTTCTTTAAAATATTTACTATTTTTACTAGTGGTATTTTCAATTGAGTACACCACGCGTAGTGATCTCACTAAAATTCGTTGTTATTGGTTGTTAACCAAACAATGTTTTATTTTTATTGGTTTATTTTTTAAAAATGACAGGTGAATTGAATAGTCATATTATAATAACATACGTAGAAAAAATAGACAAATTTTTAAAAATTATAAAAACGGATAACATTTTATCTATCTTTTTACATACCGGCGCACTGTCATTATTACTTTCGAGAAAAAATCTTAGCTGTTCTAAGCTATTTTTTACATGTTTTATTCTAACTGTACAAACAGAAAAGTTTACAAACCAATTAACAAGAGTCACGGAAAATACGTATCTCAAAAAAAAAATTGGCTTCTAATAGTGACAACTGACAAGTCTACAAAGCCAAGAATATTTAGCCTAAGTACTGTAAGTCGCCTGAGGGCTATAAAATATCAAGTCTATGATTAGAAGAAATAACATAAAAAGTCGAAAATTATTACTCTTATTATTAGCAAACTTTTAAACTATTTTTTGAAGTCTAGTTTAAAAAAAAATAATTAAAACAATTAAATTAAATTAATTATATAATTAATCTAGTTATTTTTTGTGACTACAAAAGTAATGTCCGTGGTGCAAACAATGTTTTATTTATTAAGGGAATAGGTACATAACCAAATTCAAAATTGTGAATACAAATTTATGAAAATTGTTGGATTTTTAATTCTACTTTGTTTTGTTTGTATGTCTGATTATTTGTAAAAAAAATTGTAAACGTTTAAAAAAATTTAACAATTTTTACAAATTTTAATTTAAAAACTGCATTACTGAAAAATATACAAATATTACTTTATTTAGTTGTATTTATTATGCATAAAGTTTAAAAGTCACTAATGAACTAGACACAAAACTGTTTAAAACTAAAAACATTTAGTTAGGAAAGTTTTAGGAGTGCAGTGCAGCAACGTAAATTTATTTGCATTTCTAGAGTTGGGTCAGGATGGTATTGGATACTAGGTCGATAAAAACTGCTTAAATATTATTAGAAGTTTTATTGTAAAATTCAAAATTATTCATAAATCTAATAATTAATTTTTATATAATCTACTGGAAACAATATAACTCATGTATCAGCTAGCTCAATCAAAACCATTAAAACACTTTTAGTGCTATCTACAATGATTTTAACAAATTCGTTAGTTTAAAAATAAGCTATAATTGAAAAATTTTATTTGCGAAAATGCTTTTATTATTAAGTATTATTAAGTATGTTTAACCATTAAAAATGTTAAATTCACAAAATTAAGGCTAAAGGTCTCCATCGAAATTTTACTTAAATAATCTACAAAAATAAACTACACTAAAAAAAAATCGTATACGCCGTTAATGTCAGTTTTTGAAGTTAAGTTACCTTTTTAGAACAAAATTATTAAATTTTGTGTTAATAACTTTATGAGGTAGAATCAATGTTACAACCTTATTTTCTTCAACAAAAACTAGTTTGCTTTACGACTATTTTTCTGATTTGCTGCACGTTTTTTGTTAACTTGCTAATCCAAAATTATTTAGTAAAGTTATTAAAATTACAACTTTTTTTTTCTTTAGGACTCGGGTTGCTTCATGTACCTTATTTCTATCTACCTGTCATTCAAGTTTATAAGTTTCTAGATTTCTAGTAGTCGTATCTTCTTTTACTTTTAAGTATTTTTACCATTTTTGTAGCATTTTTAAATTGTACATACAATATTTACATGTTAAACTATACGTTCGAGGATTTCAGAAATGTGAAACTTTTAGTTGTCAAAATAATATGTTTTTTTTTAAAGGATATTAAAATGACAATATGCTGCAGGTTGCGTAGAAGCTAAAGTGTCAAATTAAATCCTAGCTGCCATAGCAATATTTTTTGATGTTTATGCAGTGAAAAATCTTTTGCTGTTTAGGCAGTAAATGTTATGGAAACTTGATTATAATTATGAAGCTTTATTAACATCATTAAATGTTAAATGAAAAGTACAATTATTTATGTTAGCGCCTTGAAAATTAAAGCCACTGCTCGTGCTAGGTAAATTCGTGTTGTCTTTATCGGAAGCTTGTAGGGTATACACATTGGTAATTGCAGTGCTTGAACTAGGTGAGATATTTTTGACATCATCAGATGCAGTGGCAATAGATGTATTATTAGATGAAAAGATTTTAAAAATATTTAGTAAAACTTACAAAATACAGCCACGCTTTCTGACAAATGGATTTATTTTTCCAGTTGTTATTAAAACGTAACTATAGAAATGTTTTCCAGAGCAAACTAAACTGATGACAAAATTGCTCAAATTTTTAACTAAATTATTAGATAATTTTTTGTCGCCGTTTGAAAAAAAGAAATAGTACATGTTATTTGGAGCAGAAGTGATTTTATGTGGCTCGGCTTAAAATCCAGCCTCGCCACATTAAAAGTTCACTTCTGCTTCTAATAACATAATCCACAATTGTTAACTTAAATTGTTCAAATGCAATTGTTTATGCAACTACTAGAGCTTAAATTTCTTAGTTTTCAAAAATATGAGGTGTTTATTTTTGTAGTTTAAACGTAATATTTATTATTGATAACAATCATATTATTATTGTAGTTACATGTATTGTAATCGAAAATGATAAATTTGAAAATATACCAACTCGTCTTTTTATTTAAAACCTTTAAAGGAAGTTGTCTTAGAGTCGTAAAATTTTACTGCAATTAAATTGCCAATGGCGTCAAAAAAATTTTTTTACGAATTTAGTATTGTAAAATTGTTGGTTAGAATACTTTATTTAATTACCTAAACAGGCTAAGCCGAGTTAGATACTATATCTTTTTTTAAATTTTTTAGCAGAGTAGAACTAACATCTTTAACCTTCAACACCTGAAGGGTAGTTCTAGTCGGGTAAGTCTACCCTAGAACCTGCTTTATACGACCACATGGTAAGCAAATCGCTAGATTCATAAATCGTGTACTCTGAGTTGACGCAATGAGCCAATAATTATCGCTGACTAGCAAGTCTTTCTGCCGCTTCGCGGCATGCCAGGATGATCTTTATTAGCGAGAGCAGTGTTTGTCTTGCATCTCCTAAACATTTGATAATCAAGATGACCAGCTGAACCAAGAAATCTGGATCAGCTTGGCAGGGCTTTTCTAGGAGATCTTGGTATTTCAACTTTTATCCTTTTCTTTAGCAGAGATGTTTGCTTCAGCCGACGAGCTGTACGTCTTCTTCATATTTCCAGTAAACCAGTACGCATTTGTCTGTTGTCCAATCGCATAAGTATCCTCCTTTACCACTCGAAGTGATTGCTGTAATTTTTTCTCTTCGGGGGCGTAGACCGTTAAGTCATACAAATAGATAAGATTGGTAATTTTGTATCTTCGGTTTTTTGTTAGGCCGCAAATATATTTCTTAGAGCAAGGCAATTAAGGGTCCTCTGAACGAAGTTATGATTTTCTGACCTTTTTCTTCAATAAGCGGCAATCCAAGGTACAAAAAAACTTTTTCACAAGGATTTTACCACATTTTACAATGATATCATTAAAACATATTGTTTTAATGCTACCTCAAAAACCATCTCTCTCACTTTCAATGTGAGGTTTTTACAAACAAGCCGCTGCGCCGCGCCCTACGTCTTGTTAAATTCGTAGGGCGACAAAGCGGCTTTCGTGGTAAATGCTAGGAATTAAAAATAGCTTTCTTTATTTATTAAAATAATTATAATACAGTTTTGTGTAGCAACATTATATTAAATACAGTAGATCCGGTCGTAAATTCTACCAAAATCAAGTTACTAAAAGTCAGTTGCTAATGCTGTCAATGCTTGTCAACCACATTGTGCTACTATGGAGTCTTTGGGGGGAAATTTATTAATCGCACTATTCTAAATCCGCCTTGTTAACACAAATTTTTAATTTTATGTAATTAAAATGGTTTCTAGATATACGCATATACATATACAGCTGTTATAAAATTTACTAGTCGTGAAAAAAATTATATACTACGGTACAGAAAACTATTGTAGCCTCGCGTTTATTGTTGCCCCCGATGCTAGGCATTTCGTGTAATAACCTGCATGTAGCATGCGATTGCTACACCGCCAAGATTTTTTTGATTTCTACAAGATTTGAATTTTTTCAAGATTTTATAGAATTTCTAAAGATTTCTAAGAACTTGTAGGGAATTCTTAGTATATATAAACTAGATTTCTTGAGCGGTTTATTTCCTCCTCTCTAAAATCATTATTTCGAGTCTATTAAAAAACACAACTGTAAGTTTAAAGATCCAAAGCGTTTGAATTTTGGTATTACATTTGTTCAATCTACAGTTTTTGTAAACAAAAAATAATAAAACATTTAGGTACACTCACTAGAAGACAGTCACTTTTCTTAACTTGTCGAACAATCTGCTATTATTCGCCATCAAGCTTGGTTTCTGTTTTTTGTATTTGGTAATTATATTGTGAGGAGTGTTCTTACGCAAACAAAACTAAAATTGTTCACAATTTTGGAAATTTTTATGAAAAATAATATTACTATTAAACTAAAAATAAATATAAGTATATAAAATTTCTGCAAATATCTGGAATGAGAGTGGTTTTGTCAGATGATTCATTAAAAAAAACTTACTCAATAATAATCTAAATTTCAAAAACCGCAAACTGAGTCTAGGCACAGCATTTTGCCACATCCGGTAACTTTGTGCCTGGTCAACTTTTCTTTGTTTCAGGTTCTGTCATGCATATTTTTATTATTTTTTTAAATTAGGTATTGTTTTTGGTAGTGTAAGAACCTCCCCGTGCGTAGGCACTTGACACTACTAGACATCCTGCCAACTTGCGCTGGGCTTTGTGATGCAGGCCGCGTAGTAACCCGTCGCGTCGCCGCCGCCGCCGCCATGCTGATTTGCATGCGACGCCATGTCAGGCGCGGGGGTGGCGGCGGCGACGCTCCACTCAGGGAAAGTAATCGATATGTTATAGTCCGTGGACCTCCGCGCCACGGACACGCTACAAACACAAAAATTTTATATTTTGGAGGAGAGCCAATTGGACTTCTTGGAACAAGAAATGGGGTGGGACGTTCCGGTTAAAAGAAAGAGCAAAGTTAGATATACTTGTATGTGGAATGTTTTTGGAAACAACAGGAATAGTTTTTTTTTAATTTAACCATAATTGGTTGTGTGAAGAAATCTAATGTGCAACAGAAACTACAAATAAAACTTTTTTTGATTATCTACTAAATTTAACTTAATATGTGCTAAATTATTGCTGTTAAAATAAATATATAGTATAGATTATAGATTACTTATCGTTTCCATAATGTTATTCAATTCATTCAACTTCAAAGAAAAGAAGATTTTGACTTTTTTTATCGTTTATCTATTTTGTAGTCTAAGTTTTTTTATTTATATAATGGTGCAATAGTTTGACTAGTTTTAAAAAAATAAGCTAATATTTTTTTACTAAATCTTGGACGTCAAATTTATTTTTGACACTAATAGGGCAGGCAAATTAGAGTTCTGTTTTCCAAAAACTGGTCAAATCTCAAAAACTGTTTTAATTACTTAAAGTAGATCTCTGATATAAATAATCTGAGTATATCCCAATTTTCGAATGGAGCTTCAGCCTTTATGTTGAAAAAATCTAAAAAATTTTAAACTTCTTTAGTTTTTTTTTAATTTTTTCGGAACCGTG
Organism: Tribolium confusum; assembly: GCA_029207805.1. Classification (NCBI taxonomy): domain Eukaryota; kingdom Metazoa; phylum Arthropoda; class Insecta; order Coleoptera; family Tenebrionidae; genus Tribolium; species Tribolium confusum. Next base: position 30,987,190 of record JALGAY010000004.1, read on the forward strand.
CATATAAGCATAAAATTTTTTAACCAAAAATGTAGAGCATTTAATTCTACGTCAACCAAATACAAACTATATGCAATTTGATTAAGCAGTCTTGCAAAAAAGCTACTTCAATTAATGTTAATTTTTTACATTTATCTACATAAAACACGCTATATCTATTAGGAAACTAATTTAATTCAATATATTAAAAAAATAGAGATGTAAAGCACGACATTTTTTTTTAGAAAATTTAAAAAGCTGTTAAAAAGTTTATCTAGTAACCAAGATATTAGCGTTTATAATAACTGAAATAAATTTGAAAACGGATAAATTTCAGTGAGATTCTTTAAACTCAAAATTAAAAATAAAACTTACTTGTTGATTTAAGATTAAATTGTGCATGCGTACTTAATTAAGGTGGCGCTCTTTGAAAAATCGGTGTTGTCGGTGTGAACTTTGGGTGAAGATAACGTACAAAATATAAATATTATGTTTTGAAAATTTTAGAGAATAATTAAAAAATAAAATGGGGCATTATTTTTAAAAATAAACAATTCTAAATAATTTTAAAGAAAAAGATCTAATATTTTGCCAAACAACAATCAAAAATTTCTTTTTCTTTACATAGATATCAAATGTATCTTTTTTAAATAAGAACATTTTTTTCTTGAAATTAAAAGATTTAGGTACTAGACATTTTCTTGCTTTTTTATATAGTACAAGTCTGGTCTATTTATGTATTAAACTATTCAAGATTAACTCAATAAAGTGTTCAAAACAAGAAAACTTATCGTTTTTTTATCAGTTAAAATGTTTGCTCACAAATATGAAACTTTGTAAATAACTACTGCACTGTGTTATGTTTAATATATAAAAAATTCAAAAACGTAATTTTTATATTTTAGAGGTAACGGGTTGAAGAAACAATTAAATAACGATTTGACTTTATCCGACGTTTCGAATGTTTTTATTACTGTCTTTTTCGAGGATCTAAAAAATATTCGACTAAGACACAAAAATATTAAGAATTTATATAAACTAACTTAAGTCATAGTTATAATAAAATAAAACATATATACTTAATTAGTGGAGCAACCATATCTATCACTTGAACAGCTGATAGAAAACAATGGCATTATGGGTTATTGGTACCAACACAAACGTTAATAGGTGAGTCAATTGATAGATATGCAGCCCAATACACATTAAAAGTATTACAAATTGATACAAATACAATAACATTACAATAAATTGATACACTAAATTCCATATTTATATTTTGTACGTTATCTTGACCCAAAGTTCACCGAGAACACTGATTTTTCGAAGAGCGCCACCTTCAGAAAACCTGGGAAGTTCACTGGTAAAATTTTTATCAATCTGTAATACATAACTGAGATAAATTTGAAAATGAATAAATTTCAGTAAGATTTCCTAAAATTAAAATTAAATATGAAACTTACTTGCCGATTTAAATTTAAATTGTACATACGTACTTAAGAAAACCTGGGAAGTTCATTGGTGAAATTTTTATTCTTTTACCCTAATAAAATAATAATAATTAATATTCTGGCAACACCAGGATTAACCACCAATATTTATTTTTGGTTTTTCTAACAAATTTTATGGACTAGTGAAGTTTTGGAAGCTCTTCTAATAGCTCAAGTAGGTCCATAACATGAATAATCTAAGTTTGAACCAATTTCTAAATGGAGGTTCAGCCGTGATATCAAAAATACATGATTTTTTTTATTATTTTAAAAGTTATTTTATATTAAGCGCTTAATTGAAAAGTTTACTAAACGAAAACATAGACATTAATTGTGCGTTAATTGAATAGTTATTTTTTACAATTAGATTACGTGATTTCGTAAAAAAAAAACTTCAAAATATGCCAAGTTTTCGCAACTTCTTTACAAAAACTTATTTTATTTCTATCAAACACGCAGTATTTTTTTTTTTTTATATTTTTATTAGGAGACTAACTTAATCTATTAGAACACCAAATAGTGTAGAGCATAAAATTTTGTCTTTAAAAAATGGAAAATGTGCTAAGAAGCTTAGCCAGTAAGCAGATTGTACTTTTAGAAGCAATAAAAATAACAAATAATAATACGAGGATAAAGAAAAAAATAATTTTGAGAAAAGAATCAGTCGCATTTGAGGAAAATGATGTAGGGAGCGAGTGCAAACTACTATAAGATCATTCTTTAGCTTACATGTTAACAGGACCTGTAGCTGTTCTTGCTCTTGGCTTTTTTAAATTTTTTTGGTGAGGTAGTTTTAAGTCGTTCGAATATGGTGTCAGCAAGAGTTTTTCTCTACCCGTAAAACGTTGTCTGTACAAACTCATTGCGGCAGAGGCATTTTTCTCGTATATCATCAAGTCGGTTTTTTCATTGTTTAAATACATTTGTTTTATTGGTGACAGATTTGTCAAATAAAATTTGAAATCAATATCATCTACGCTAACTCTGGAATTGTATTGTTGGCTGTATTTTCAGCTTCGCAGGCTCTTTGTCACTCATGAAACACTCTGTATAATTATATTGGGACAAAATAATATCTATTTCTACGCCTAAAAAATATCTCTCAGTTTTTATTGACGTTAATTAATAATAAAGAATCGTTATACAATTTTATGATTGATACAGAAAGTACAGATATATTATTTATAACTGCTGCTGACTACATTGTTATGCTTATTTATTTCAAAATTGTATATCATTTCGTGCAATTAAGGTGACAGCAATGATTAATGTTAAATGAATAACTCTTAATTTTGTTATCAATCTCAATTGTCAAAATGCCTGGTCTTGAAATTTTTGGCAAAAATCTTCCAAACATAGTGGAATAGAAACATTTGTGAAAACATTTTTAGTTAAATTTTAAAAAATAAATACAGCTAAATGAAAACTCACAAACTAATAATGTCAGTATGTGCGCCAAGCTAAGCTCTACGTTTACAGGTCGGCAGCACACTACGATATCATTCATTTCTAGACACTCGTTATTATTTATGGCTTTTTGACAGGTACAATTGACAGCGATAAAATTACCGTATTTACAGGTGGTTGTGTATTTTACGCATGGTCGTGCGGAAAAACAAAAAAGTATCTCCAAAAATTTACCTTTATAAAAATAAATGCTTTTGTACGATAACTATATCTTTGTTGATACGCCATATACACAACTTTTAAATTTTTAAATTACTAAAGTTATATGTATTTTTTTAAAACATCTTTAACTTTATTTAGATTGGCGCAATCTCTTGCTGTGAAAACTTATTCTCTATTACAGATGTCTATCCTACTTTGGTTTAATTGGTTACTATAGCAACAATCAGATCAATCTGTTATGTTTGACGTTTAGTAAAAAATTTGTCGGACAATAATTTCAATACATAACTTGTGTTATTAACAATTTTACAGCGCTCAATTATTAAAACACTTCGCTGGCACGTCGTGTTTCAAATTCATTGAGCGCCTCAAAAATTGGAATTTGACGTTTTAGTACTGTATTGGTTTACAATAATAAAAAATAACAATTTTTAAAACTTATCTAAAAAAATCTTTTTGGTAATTTTAGTTCTGGTTACTTTAATTTAATGGCTTATTTATTATACTACCTTTTCTTTAAAGTGTAACTGGTAGGTTGTTAAAGAAAATTACATAAAGGTCGCAGGAAGAAGGGAAGTATAATTAAATATACTCGTATCTTCTACCTCTAATAGGGTCTGTGCTTTATTACGTCTCAAATATGTACACGATTTTATATATAAAAAAAAAATGGAACCAAATTTGAGACAAATGTAACTAAATTAAAGTAAATCGCCAATAATTATTAATTTAACATACTGCTGTTAACAAATTTTTCTATTTAATTTTTGCTTGTGTTGAACGTTAACCAAAATAAAATTCCTAACATTTTAATTTTTTTGTGTTGTATGAAATAATTTGCTTTATAAATTTTTATAAAACAACAGATGCTTGATATGCAGTAACACTGTGAACATTTCAATTGAAAAAATTGCAACATTGCATGTCACATGCAACATGTAGGTTACAAAACATATTTTAAAATTAATATTTTAAAACTGTTTTAATTAGATTTAAAAATACGTAGGTTAGTATAATGCAACAAATTATTCACAATAGACCTCAATTTATAAAATTCCAAATTTTTTAGAAAAAAGATGTTTTCATAAAAAAAACTTGTAATTTCTTGGACTATAGTTGATATATGAAAAAGTTATGAATAAAAATAGAATCCAAATTAACTTCTCTCTAATAAAGTTTAAATAGTAACATTTCTATTTTCTTCAGATTTAAAAGATATTAATTAGATCTTAAAAGAAACTTTTTACCTAAAAATTATTTTTGATACACCATTGGAGCGAGTTTCTTTTAAAGGGCACATGCCACAATTGTCACTGTACCACGCGCTACCTCAAACCATCACACTAATGTTAACTATTAATCACTCCCTGTCCGTTGTTCCATGCTTTTATTAGACGATGTTTTGCTTACATAAACAAAACTTAGACCTGGTTTCTTTTGTAAAACTCGGTTATTGATGGTTTTGTTTAACGCAACTTTTTAAACACGGAACAACAACATCTGACTCTATTATCTTATTTTTCTTATTGTGACAATAACGTATAATTTAGTCGACTTTAACCAAGACAAATGAGCAATTTTTAGCCGCTGCGTGAAAAAGGTAACCTGCAACTACTAGTAAAAATCCAAATTTTTGTTAAAAGCAAGTAAAAAATCTTATGCGTGCCACAACCAAAATGTGTTTCTTGCAGCCTCGCGTTTTTTTTGCTTTGTCTTGGCACATCTTTTTTACGTAGATCTTGATATATGCTGAAGACAACGTTACTAAAGTTTTGTAAAATTTAAACGTTTTTACTTACTTGTTTAAAGGGCGTTAGTTCTTCGTTTATCGGTCTATTAGATACACGTACTTTTGTTATGTGGCTTTGACTTAGATTCAGGTATTTTTTTAATTTAGATATTCAGAAAGTAGGATGGACCTTTATTTAGAAGCGATCTTTTTTTGGTAACATTCTTGTAACAAAAGCATATTTACATATTTTATTGAAATTACAAATAACAATTTTATATTTATTTTGCCATTTATTGCGTCTTGAATAATTGCAATTAATTTCTAATCTGAATAAGCCTCATATTCAGTGAATTCTTTCCGATTCAATCGTCCCACATTTCGGGGGCGGTTGCAACACCAAGTGCTCTGTATCGCGGCCCCTGAGTAAATATATTTAAATGTATGCAGCATTAATTCAGAGCGCAGCACTCACAGCTGACTGCCTTCTGTTTGTAAACATTGAGCTCTCTCACCACCACGACGAATGTTAGCTATGATGATGATCATCATCGCGGCCAGAAATGCGACCACCGACGCATTCAAACATGTTGTGTTGTTTGACCACGTTGTTTATCTATCTTGTCAAAATAGGACGGGCGAAGGAACCGTGTGGGAATGTTCACCTGGAGACCTCCCTCTGGATCAACATTGCCTTCGGTACCGTAAAAACTCTGATGCGACATGACGTCCACAAATCGGTCAGCAGTAAAAGTAAATAGGGACATAAATGGCGATATTGGAGCTTGTCCAGGAGCATTATAATGCGGTGAAAGCGCGAACATCGCTTAGATTTTATGACATGTCATGGACATTTTGCGGCATATGTACAGAGAATTATTACGGAGTGTTATATTACGGTGAAATGATATGAAGAATATCTTGGAGATTATGTTAAGTACTAATTTGTTGAAAGTGTAGTCAAACTGTTGTGGAAATGCTATGTTGAAGCATAAATAGTTTTCAAAATCTTGCTTAGACCTAATTTAATTTTTTACATAAATGTTATGTTTGAGTTTCGACTGTATTAATTATTATATAACCAACTGTTTAAAAGAAAAAACAAACAGATATTGGTAAAAAAGTTTTTTCTAATTTTGGAAGACCGTAGTAGTGCAATTGTCAAGTCAAGTAAATACAAAGTAGTCAATTATTATATCCCAAGTGTTATATACCTGAATATTTCGAGAGTGCGCGTAGTGCACAAGCGAAATATTCTGATTTGTATTTGGTGTGCACGAGGAATATACAGCAAGACCATTGCCGGAAAAAGAAATTACATTATTTTTTCATTTGAAAAAAAAACGTATTTATTTTTTTATTTCTCGTTGTCATTTTGTTACTGTCACTGTATGACACCTCTTCTTACTAAAAGCGTAATAAACGCAATAGTCCTTTGCCTGAATATAATTAATAATTTGTCAAAATCATTCCAAAGATAACGTAGTTTTTTTTATTGTTTACAAATACATTAAATAAAAAATCATTTAATCTTTCGGTTAACTGAAGACCAACTAATGCCATTTGCTTATGTAATCATTTTTTGACTTACATGTAAACAGTAGCTGTTTTTGCTTTTGGCTTTTTTAAAGGTGGTCAATTTTTCCTTAAGGTAGTTTCAAGTTGTTTGAATATGGTGTCAGCAAGAGCTTTTCTCTACCCGGAAAACGTTGTCTGTACAATCTCATTGCGGCAGAGGCATTTTTTCCCATATATCACAATCATGTCGGTTTTTTCATCGTTTGAATACATTTTTTTATCGGTGACAGATTTGACAAATAAAATTTGAAATCAGTATTATCCACGTTCACTCTGGAATTGTATTGCTGGTTGTATTTTCAGCTTCGCAGGCTCATTATTACTCGTGAAACAGTCTGTAAATACTATCGAAAATATAAAGGTTACTTCAAATCAATCTAGTTTTTTCTCTCCCATAACAGTAGAGGAAGTAAGTGGAGCTATTAAATTATATAAAACGTTAACTCTCCAGATATTTATAAACTTATAAGTCTAAAAATATCTAGAGAGTCTATAGATATCTGATTACGCTCAAAAACATTGCAAAAGTTATTGCACCAATTTTGTCAAATGTCTTTAATCTATGTTTGAGTAAAGATATTTTTCTAGATGCTTTCAAGATTGCTAAAGTAAAACTTATTTTAAAAAAAGGAAATTTAGGTACATCAATTGAATTCTTATTTCTTGTGTTATATAAATAAAAATCGAAATAACTTGCAAAATTATGTTATATTTTAACTTATGAATTTCTAATAATTAACAAAACACATACAAGAAAGAATTCCTAAATTTTTGAAAAAATCTTTACTATGATTCTTGTAGCCATTACCTAGTAGGTATTTACAATAAATAACTCTTCTTTGATGCTTTAACTTTTTAAAGCCATTCCTCTTGAATGAAAGAGTCTCTCATCAGTTAGCTTTAAATACAGCATTACCAAATATCTAAAAAATATTGCAATTTAGAGTATTCATCAATTTTAGAAAAATGTAACGTGACTGTTTTATTTTATTCTTTTTTATATAATATTGACGAGCTGAAATTACTTTATGTAATATTAGTAATAAAATAAACATAAAACATAAAATACTTTAAATAAAATAAAAACATCAAATATGCTCATTTTAGATAAATAAAATGTTTTAAAACAAAAGGATTTGGAAGCTGTTGGAAGTTGTTGGATAAAGTTTTTATGTCAGCTCGTTTGTTGTAGTCCTAAAGTCACTCCAAAAACAATAACTCACCCGCCGCTTCCTGACTCTTGGGTTAACAGTTTGTCTCGTGCCTTATTTGGCCAACAACACACTTATAGCATAAATAACTATTCGCTGTGAGCGAAGGCATGGTAGGGGAAATGAAATCGACCGAAGCGCTTGCAGTGGTCACGCTCAGCAATTCGGGAGGCTATTTTCGATACATACAGCACATTCTTCTTTCTCTAAATTCAATTCCACTTGCGTCAACAGAGAGTTCATAACATTTCTTACTGTATGTTTATTATCTTTTTTTAATTGTGCTTCCATGATTCGTTTCAACGGTGAATCGGCTTTTAATTCACTTACTGAAACGTTCTGAGGTACATGTAACTGTGTGTATTTATGAGGCATCATTTTTTTAAAGTATTCTCCTTTAGAATATTTGTTTTTGGCAAATTGACGTGCACTCGGTTTGCCCCATTGCTGCTCATGACTAGTTTTGGATACACTGTCTTCATTATTGATGAAATAAATCAACGCTGCGACGTGTTTACACTTATTGCTCTTATTATACACACAATTACAATGTAAATCTGTCACATGGCGTTCAGAGTTTATCTGAAATTGAAATAAAAAAATCTATTAATTTTAATACTCGAACATTATTTACAGTAACAAATTAAAAGATCTAATTGTGAATTACTTCTAATGAAGTAACATAAGGTGTTGCGTGGACTGAAGCTTGTCGAATAATTCGAGATTTTATTAAGAAACTATCAAAGTTTCGTCGATGTTCCTCAGCTTCTTTCACATGTCCAGCAAGAACAAGCTTTTTACCCTTTGCCATTGTTTCTGGTTGAAACTCAACTTGATGGGTGATGGATTGAAATCCTGTTTTTATAATAATTTCCATGTTTTTGTTTTAGCTATAAAAAAATTAAAAAAATAATTAATTAAACAAATATTTATTTTTCCGTTCTGACAACAGTTTTATCTTTTTGTTTTCATTTTAATATTTTGCTAAATATTATTATGAGACTTCTACATAAATTTTAAGCAACTAAACCTAATGTTTACTGCATTTTTATTTTTTTTATCATTATACTTACTTGTGTTTTTAATTCATCCAATTACATTATATGTAATAACTGTATGTCACATTTTTCATCTCTGGTTATTTACATACATATAAAAATCTACTCTCACGTCTGACCTGACAGCCTCCCGTAGTTCGTATTTTGTCTGGCGCTCCAGTCACACTCTTGGGCACTCTGTGGAGCCTAGTCGTCAATGCGCATTATTTTTTTAGAATTGTACAGATAAGACAGGCAAGACATGTCCGGAATGTCATTTACGGGTCTCCTTTCTTCGATTTTAAGTTTAAAAGTTGAAATTAATTTTTAATTTTTTTTTGTTTTTAATTTTTTTTTCATGTTTCTTTATAAATGAAGTAATTATTTTTAAGTTATAGGTATGGGACCTCATAAGATACCCCTATAAAAAACCGCATCATTCTAGCTTCACTTAAAAATTTTCATAATTTTTGGTAACTTTGGAGGCGGCTGGGGGCAGTAGGGGGAGTGGGGCAGAGCAACTGATATTTACTTCTTTATTGTACGTTTATGTGTATAAGATACAAAAAAAAAATTTAAAAATCTGAGAAATTTTTTGACCTCACATCCATCTCAAGATCCTTATTAGAGATCGGGGGGAGGGACGAAAACTTTTTTATTTATGACCTTAAAAATCTGAAATTTTGGGGTTACAAAACATAGATTTTTTAAACATTTCTGGCTTTATCAGAATTTTTATACGGTATCTAGTTATCGAGATCTATAGACGTTTATTGGGAAATTTGGGGAGCCCAAACGGCATTGCGCATTCGCAAAATTTTCGTAGAATATTAAAGCCAGGATATGTCCGAGATTTTATTTGAGGGTCTGCGTTCTTCCATTTTAATTTTAAAGATGAAAAACATTTTTTGAATTTTAAGAATGTAAAATTTACCACTTTTTAATCCTTTTTGAGGGGGTAGGAGTAAATTTGAAGAAATGAAATTGTCAAATTCGTATTCCCCAGATCAAAATACGTGGGGACAGTCAAACTTACCAGCCTGAAGTTCGGTCTAGTACCCATTTTTCATCTCTAGTTATTGAGATACATGTTAAAACATACTCTGAGAGCCTCCCGTAGTTCAGATTTTGTCTGGCGCTGCAGTCACGCTCGGAGCGAATAGGTATAAAATAAGGTGTTATAATTTATACTTATTTTTTTACTATTATTAACAACTATTATGAATTATATAAAATAAGGGATGTCAAAAAAGTATGTATGTAAGTGATACTACTACTACTAAAGGAAGTAATAAAATTGAAAAAGATAATTAACCGATATCGTTAACAAAATTAATGAAGGTAATAATTTATTTACTGGTGGTGTTAAATAATGCCGCCTTTTAATTTGCCTACACACCGTCATTCTCATGCAAACTTGATACACCAACTGATGAATTACCTTGAAAACCGATGGAATACCTACAAACTCACAACATGCAATACTAATTTCTCATTAAATTAATACCTACTGCCTTTGTCTTTTCTACGTCGGAATAATTTGATAGGTACCTATAGAAAAAAATTGCTAAAAAACTTTATAGTGTCCCATATGCCAGAAACTAAAAACCGGTCGCACCCCCTATAATCCGCTTAGGTCCACTCTTTTGTGCTAGAGCATCGCGCGGTTTTATATCAATACGCCTTATCTGATCCAATCAACTGGGATCTTCATGAGGACATCTGCTCACCTAAGCGTGCATGAAACGCGATTTTTTAGAATTTTAGCTTACTTCAAATAGTATCTAGACTATTCAAAATCCTAGGCTTTTGAGTCGATCTATTTTGCTTATTATTGCCGGTGTTTAATAACGTTTCAATGAAACAATAATCGCACCATCTTATTTAGGCGAATTAATGGAGTTTCGTGAAAGCTGCGCGCTCCATGGAGAATTCATTATAGTTAGAATGTGTCTTTAGAGATAACAACCCTCAATTCTGGTATTCTCATACTCATTGCCCAAAAACAACAATGAGGAAACTTGTGCAATATTAGAGCGAGTTTTTCCTAGCGCAACGACATCCTCCATATTGCTAGTAAGAGATGATTTGTGGACATCTAAACAACTTACTTTTCTATTTCACGTTTCTTTATTTCTTTTAGTGGTCTATTCTATGTCGTCTTTCCGAACTCCGGCTATAAATCAGAGTGGGACGGCGTATGTTTTAGCGGTCGTTCTTCATTCGCAAGACCGCATAAAATACATTCTTTTAGGTCGAATTTGAGGTTTGAAATTTTCAATTATTATGTCTGAGGGAATGGTTATTTGCTTCAGGGTTAAAAGGCGGTTTAAGTTTTGTTGTTTTACTTTGTGTTTTGACCCAGTGGATAAAAATACCAAAAAAACACGGGAGTATTAACGAGTGGTCTTTTTAACAATTAATGGATTAGATAAAAATTCACTAAAGTGATGCTGTTTTCTATTATTTGTTTAATGTTATTACTGCTTTTTAAACCAGCCTGCAGACATTATGTTTATTGAACTCAACCGACGTATGTTGGAAAGATTAATTTGACTTTATTATTTACAGTAGTTAAGTAGTGCCAGTTGTAAACCCACTCGACTGCGCATACGCAAGAAATGGAAGTGAAAAAAAACTGAAATCACTTTTTCAGTTCTTTTTCTAGTTTTCTTTCACTTTTTTTCAGTTTTTTGTGTGAATGGGTCAGAACCGGCCTTGGCACTATGTCACTACTGCACTACTACATATGGTAAAACCAGCAGTCACGTCAATATTAATTACGGTTTTTGCAGTTCTTTTATCATTTTTATCAGATACTTATTTCAGTTTTAAATTGATAAATAACTGGCTAGAGATCAATTTGCTACTTATTCCGCATTGCATTTATAATTGTCACATTAATATAAAAAGTAATGTAATGCAATAGGCTCAAGCGGCGAAAAGGTCTACCAAACTCTTCAAAAATCTTTTTTTCTCGTTAATGGTTTAAGAAATTTGTTCCTGGCGAAAGCTATACCTGAGCTAGAAGTATCATTGGAAACAGCCAAGTTGATTACCTAATTTACTAATCCATTCTGATAATAGCGGAATAAAAGTTTCCGGTCAGAGTGGAGTTGGTTTTTGGTTTCCGTAGACCAGACAAGACATTTAAGCTAATTAATTAAAAGATTAAGACAATAGGGTGGCGCATCTACTTCTTTTTTACAGTAAAAATATGAATTTGGCACTCGATGTTGAAATAAAAAAAAATTTTAGGTTAAAATTATGCGAATGGAATTTGCTTCCCAAATTAAAAAATGCGATAGAGCTGAATGTGATTTTCAGCCCGCATGCAAGATTTAAATTAACTATAATGTTGTCGATATTTATACATAAAACATTCTTTCTGTGTAGATTTTGCGTTTTTTAATTTTTAACCCAAAAATGACAAAAATTTACAAAAATACGCTCTATAAGTAAAAATATGTTGAGGATATGTTCATATGTCATAAAACTATGGTTTGCTGAACAGTCGTGTTTTTTTTATTAAACAAAAAGTGTTTGTAAAGTATTGTTAAAAATTTTGTGATAGCCCTTGTCGAAAGAATGTTAACATCCAAATTTGTCTTATAGAAATATTTATAATTTTGAGATATACATTGTTAAAATTGGTTTTCAAAAAACAATATTTTTGAAAAACACAATGTATGACAACACTGTTTTTAAGCTTATAGATTTTGAGATATTCAATATGAAAGTTTTTGTAAAAGTTATTACTAAGGGATACTACTGACAACGCGTTAATCTGTAAAAGGGGTCTTATTGTCTTAAATTTTTGCCATTTGCCACTAAAAACTACAGGATTTAGAAAAATGTTGCAACAACGTATAGAAATAGTAAAATAGTTATTTAAAAAACAAGTCTTACAATCATCTTCTTTGTGATATGAGTGGTTTTTGGCATGAGCTACGCAACGGAAAGGTTGCATATTGTTCCAAACAAATTTTGACATACCTGACTTTAAAAGCAAGTTATCTGTTTATTACTACTGCAATAAAGATTATATTGTTACCAAACACAAGTAATTTATAGTCGTTAGAGCCTTTGATCCCATCTGAGAAAACCGTCCGGGACATGCAGGTTTGTCACCACTTTTACTTTTAAATACGCTGCAATACTGTACATTATATGTTAAAATTTTATTATTATATTAATTAATTTTTCTTTTATTATTTTATAGTAATTTACATTGGTGGTAACATAAAGTTACCAAAAACAACACTATAAAATTGAAAATTGTAGCACTGTTTTTTGAGAAATAAGTGCTGCAAAATCACAATAGTAAACTAAATAAGAAAATTCATTATACCCACGGTAAAAATTTTGTCACGACAGTTCACAAAGTTTATCGTAGCAATTTTTTGAGCTTACATCACAGTACGACGAATTTCTATTGGCAGTTTTACATCAGCAACTTGGTCATTTTGCTGAAGTTATGCGATTAATTGTACAACTTTGCGAGAAACCTTCTTTATACAGACCAAAAGCACCATAAACTCTGCGAACTGTTTCGACAAAATTTTCACTGTGTGTGAAATAAAAAAAATGGATTTTTACCATTTCTATACATACAATTAGCTTATTTATTATTATGTTTTTTGGTTATTGTGTCAGGCTTGTGTCATGCTCAAGAAAGTTGTAGAAATTTTTGTTTTAAAATAAAAGAAAAAGATCACAATACTACAAAAGTACAAAAGGTTAAAGATCTGTTAGATCAACAACTAAAATTAACTGGAACATGCAATGGACTGCATTTGTCATAGCATATTATTTCAAAAGTTGTACCATGTTGCCGGTTGTATTTTGAACGTAAATTGGTGTGATAATGTTTTTTGATAACTAAACAAACTATCTATGTGAATGTTTGTAGAGCAAACATTGTGACATTTTCTTAAATTGTGTAGTTTTCAGTGGCAAATGAAACCTAATAAAAAACGTTGTATATATTCATATAAATAACATTTCAAAGCAATTGAGACCAATATTTGGCTGGGGTGTAATTGCACTCTACGCCGCCGTTTGTGTAACAGAAATAACACCTTTTTATAAAAATTAAAAGTTACTACATTTATATGAATAAGTTAGATTGTTTAAAATGTGTCTTTTAACTCTCATTTATAAAGAGAAATCAGATGGCAACTTTATAGTAATGACGAGCGTCTAGAAATGAATGACGTCGTAGTGTGCTGTAGACTTGCGAACGTAAAGCTTAGCTTGACGCACATTAGTCAATTGGCATTGATGACAATTCACAAACTAATAATATCAAAGTTTGTCACTTTGTGCGCCAAGCTAGGCCCTACGTTGGAAGGTTCACAGCACACTACGTCATTTATTTCTAGACGCTCGTTACATTTAAAAATCGAGTCATATAGATAAATAGTGGAACACAATATTTTTTTTATAACTTTAATTTTAATAATAATTAATAATAATAAAATAATTTTTTTTATAAATTTTATTTATAATTTTAATTATAACGATTTTGTTATTATTGATGCATATTTATTATATTTAATTTCAAATATGATACCTAAATCTTCAATGCAAAAAATAACTTGAAAAAGTATATTTAGGTTTCGCCATCTGTCCGCGATATTTAAATCCAATCAGTATAGTGTCGTTGGAAAATGCTTGGTAACAAAGGGTCCAACAATACTTATTGCTGGCTACCCGCGGTTCAAATTAGCCGTATCGTTCGGGGAGACCGCTACAGTACCCGGCACCCTGCTGAAGGCTCCAGGGCACATGACACCTCGTCTATTAACTGTTTTATTGTTACATTTCAATCCCCCCGACTCTCTAAGTGCGTAAGGGCGACACAATTGCCTGCGATATATTTTTTTCGTGCGTCATTATTGAGTTTCCGCGTTTCTGGCATTTATGATGGGGGTCCCGAATATTAGCCCGGTAATGAGATACGTTCCCACATCCACCAAAATCCAAAGCCTTTTGATTGGCGTCGTGCCTTCAGGAGTACTCTTTAAATCTAATAAATATTCAGTTACATAATGGAGTGTGTTAAATGGCAGCGAGGGCTTTTAGTGTTGCCTCAGGCTATGCGATACCTGTTGTGCGTAACTGGCTCTTTATGAGGGAGTACAAAAGCTGGTAAGTAAGCACTTATGGAATGGTCATAGTGGTGGGCCCATGTGTGAAAAATCAATTACCCCTATAAAGGATTCATTTGTCGCCGAGATGGACTAACAAAGAAACGGGACAACAGTCATACTGTATATGTTCGTAATTATTGTTCTTTGGTCTGTCGAGCGGGATCCAGGCAGTGATAAATGCTCTTCTGCCCCGGAAACAGTTAATCAATTGTTTCAACGCAACCTACTCTGTTGTCTGCAGACAAGCTTTGTTCAGTGCCTATCATTACTCTGCCAATCACTCGGGTGCCATCAATCCTGGTCACTGAACGCGAACAGCTTATATAAACATGTAGTAGAATTCAAGCTATACAAAAGCACGATGGAAGTAACTTATAGAACACCTTATATAGAGTTGTAAAAAACAAAATTAAGATAAAAAAGTTAGTAAAATTGTAATATAACTAGTAAATAAAAGACTATAACAAGTTGAGAAATTAGGTTTTTATTTAAATATATACATATTTATTTCACGACGTGAGAGTCATAAAGTGACAATAATAATTTTGTGCTTTCGTCTCAGTAAAATCTTAATGTCTAAAATTTTTAATGCCATTTACGTAGAATGCCATTTAAAATTTTAAACGTAACCAAATTTGAGTCGTAAGTACATAATAATGGGCTATTACACCACTTTTTTTTAATTGCAAAAGCTAAAAGTATTTATCTCAACTTAAATTTTGGCACTATTACCATGGACTTTATTATTGACCTTATGTACAAAAAAAAATTTTAATTTGAAATTTTGCTTGTGACGTCACTGCCCTGTACTTGGGTTGTTGCACTAATTTGGGTCAATGCGCATTCTACGCGATATATTCGATTTAAGTTGACAATAGATTTGTAACTAACTGTATGTATATGTCACTCGACCAGTCACTGACAGCAAAGAAATTTTTTGGTGAATTACCGATAATAACTGCTTCGGTAGTAAACAGCCGATAATTAATAAATTTACTACCGCAAAAATATACTTGCTGACATGCTGACACAGGTCGGTCAGTGTCTGCCACGGTTTGTTATTTGAGTTTGTGTGATATTTTCACGTGCTGTGAAAAACATTTGAAGAACATTTATATTATTAATAACAATATCATTATGAATAATAATAATGAAGTTACAATCATCTCAAACTATCAGGGACAGGGTATAGCTGTGAACGTTGATTTAGAAACAGCAAATATTCTATTGAACGGTTTGTAGTAATTTGTATTTATGTACTTCAATTACTTTAAATATTATTGTTTGTAATAAATATTAACGAATAATACGTATGTCGTAGACTCAAGTCAAGCAAAATTTTTTTTGAAAACTTGCATACTCCAAGACAACACTGAATCTGATGGTTTCTCACCTGCACCTCAACCAGGCGGTATTTATTCGGAAAGACAGCCGGCCAAAATAGATGAAGAAGCTATAGAATTATTTCTTCAGACAAGGGAACAATTTAGCTTTCAATTTGATGATCGTAAAACCATAAAAATACATTTATGGCAACAAATTGCTGATAAGTTAGATGCCAGTGGTTTTAGGAAAACGATAGGAAAAAATGGGAGCGAGAAGTGCAGTTAATTTTCAATTCTTTAGAAGCAATATATTAGCTACATTAGCGACGTAAAAACTAGAGGTGAAAAGAATAGAAAACCCCCGTTATATTTTGAAAAATACAAAGGACTCTTTATCAGAGGATGAGCCAACAGAGTTTTTTTTAATTTTATGAATTAAGAATTATGTTTTCTGTTAATTTTTGTGTTAAAAAGGAAATAAAGAAATATATATTTTTATCGCCTACCACTATAGAAAGTAAAACTTTATTGTTTATCCATTCAACGAGAGAAAGTGCCACTTTGTCTGCCTAGGCAAGTAAAATATTTTACCTGACTGGTGATAGGCAACCCTAATTGCACGTATTTTACATTAGCATCTTTTCTAGTTACGTTTAACATATTTCCTTAAACCTTAAACAATAATTAATCTATCGTTTTATATTTAGGTTATAATGCAATTTTTAGAACATATTTAGTTATTTTCGTATTTTTAGTTTACTATCTAAATGAAAGTTCATGTAAAAGAGTTGCCTGGGTTAACGCGACTGTCAAATATCAACAAACTAAAAACAAACCCTAACCTACATTGTTTTCATGATCGTTTTACTATTTGGCGAAATTCTAAACATTTAAACCTTTAAACTAAGGTAAATACAATGGATTTATCAGAATCTTAATAATATAATAGACCCTGACTCCGTTTCAGATTGATCAAAGCAAGACAATGAATGACCCGGATGATATGAGTGATTACACCCTCTCAGAAATCAGGGAAAAAAGCGCCTTAGCTAGTTTAGATATGCATGTTACCGAAAAAGTCTCGAGAAAAATATGAAAGACAACATCAACTATTTCTGGAATGGTGTGCTAAAAATCACGTCATCAAATATAGTGAAAATGTACTCATGGGATATATTAAAACTAAATTATTTTTGGTGGTACAGTGGTGTGGTGGTAGGCGATAAAATATTGTATGCAACACCGCAGTAAAATGACTGTGTCTGACTCGTTTGGTTGTTTCGCCTCGGCTTCGCCTCGGCTCAACAATTTCCAAACTCGTCAGACAAAGTTGCATTTTACTGTCTTGTTACATAAATAACTATTATTAATTAAACACATTACAAATATAGGATTTACGTATTTATTATAAGTTCTGCAGGAATTCTGTTTAGTTTTGTTTTTCCCAACTTTTATTATTCTAAATCATTATAAAGTCATTCCGCACATTAGCATGTGCAATTATTTCTCCATTCCATTGATCATTCTGTAGTATACAAAAATTATGTAGAATACATGCACAACTTGTAATTTCAATTACTTCCGACATTGTAACAGTTTATAAATTGCAGCCGTTTCCATCT
This sequence comes from Tribolium confusum, assembly GCA_029207805.1. Classification (NCBI taxonomy): domain Eukaryota; kingdom Metazoa; phylum Arthropoda; class Insecta; order Coleoptera; family Tenebrionidae; genus Tribolium; species Tribolium confusum. The sequence goes on from JALGAY010000004.1 coordinate 31,004,945, forward strand.
TCCTTTTAAATGTCCAAAAGTATTTTCTATAACTGTCCTGTCTGCACTTGAGAGTGGTTATGATTTCTTTCTATACGGTTAAAATTTATCACACGGGATTTATCACTAAAATGGTCACTTCACCAAAAGTTTCTTATTTAACACTTATTTATTAACTTAGTCCCTTTGTTCGCAGCGACATGTGTCCTCCACTTTTATTAAAGAAACGAAAACACGACTGTTGATAAACAAAAACAAATCACAGTTGTCAAATGAAGTGAAGTGGTACCAACCTATTTTCTCCCAACAACAAAACTAACTAAAACTCATCCAGCTTGAGCACTATTGGTTGATAAAGTCATTAAGGGCACTGACGTCATGGCCTCCAGATTTGAATTTCTAATGCCCGTAATTTAAAATCAAATGCCATTTTGTCATAACCTATTGTGTTATAGGGCTTCTTCCTATATGCATTTTGTGCGTATAATGTTTTTTTTTCGATTTCATTTCATGGTGTAATAGCCCATTATTTTCTTAAAACTGGATATATCACTTAGAACCTCATAATCTCCACGTCACGTCACTAAATGGAAGCTAATATTAAATTTTGAAAATCTGAAAACTCTTGCACTTTTTGGCCAAAGGCTTTCAAACCAGTAAATAATTTTGGTAAGCTCTGAGAAGTCCGCCGAGAATAAAAAAAGAGTGCATTAGTTTATTTAAAAAAAGACTAAAATTACACAAATAGTAAGCACTAGAGTACTATACAAGCGGGCGCATGTTGTGTGTAAATAGGGCGTTAGTGTTAAAATTTAAGTGACAGCTCAATTTTAATAAGGTAAAGTATAAAATGTTTGTGTTTTGTACTAAACATAAAGTCATAAGCAGCTATACAGTAAAATCAATTTAAGTTTAACTTAAGTAGTTAAGTTTAATCTTTTACTGACTAACTAACATTTAGCTAACCAAATCTGGGCTAAACTAAATTTTCAGACATGGCCACTATATTTATCTACCTCTTTTTTCTATGACCAAATAAGATTCCACAATTTTTGGATCGCTCGGTAGTTTGTAAGCGCCTAAAAACCAACGACTTTTCACTTGATAAATATTTAAGACAAATGCAAGGATTTTTTTAAAGAAGACTACTTTTTTACCTACTTAAATATTCTACTCTGATGCTTTCTTAATATAAATATGTAATATTGGAGAAGAAAGAATATAGAGGCATATAATCAAAGGTACCAAAATTTGGAATTGACTTATGCAGGCTTTATCGAAGGATAGGCAGCCTTCTCGTCGACCGTCATAAATCTTTACAGCTGGCGATATTACTTCAGTTCTAGTAAGAATAATTTGTTTGTTTATGGCGATTTATTGTAAGGCTTATAAACCATTGGCAAAAGCAATCTACCCAGTTACAAGAAAATTGGCATAAAATTAAAAAAAAAGTAGAAGAACGGCCACTGATCCATAGAGCGAAATTGTAGTTCTACAAGCTGTGGAAAATAATCCTCATGTGAGTCAAAAAACCATAGCTTGACAATGTTACCTTGGTGCAGGAACTGAGATCTGCAATTCCAGAAAATTTACGCCACGTTCAAAGGTCGTAGATAGTTAGTTTTATAGTATCTTTTACCTTTTACATTATATATATATATATATATATATATATATATATATATATATATATATATATTTATCCTTAGCATGTTACTGCGTCCGTACATTGCAAAATTACATACAATGCTGCGTCCACGACCTTACTGCGTCCGTATACGGACGCAGTAAATCTTTTCCACACTAATCGATTCTAAATAAAGAGAAAAAGATAAAACCAAAGTTTTAGAGGGACGCCATAAGGTGCATATGATGAAAAAGAACTGAATAATTTAGTTCTCTTAATTTAACCTAGATGGCGCTGCGAATTTTTTAAATATACACCAGATGAATATATTTCTTTCATTATTCAGATGATGCTGCGTCTGTTCTGTATATTTGTTTTCACCATATGCACCTTACCGCGCCCTGTTCACGTGGCAACACTGTTCGTGTGCAGTGCGCGTGTGCACTAAAGATTCGCAAAAAGAATTGACTGACTGGTTTATCTTTCGGAGTTAGAAATATTTATGGAATTATGAGATCAAAGAATTTACTTTTATTGACTGAAACATTAATTGGAATATTTTTTAAAAGTGATAAGAGTGTTAAAGATATGTAACATAATTAAATTTTTTTGGTTATAATTATAATGATTGTAATTTTCTGCTTATAATTATAATTTTCTGCAAATGTGCAAAAAAACAGATTTTTTTTAGAAGTTAGAATCTCGAAAGCACTGTAATTAAGATAATAATTAAAATTTGCCAGAGTTTTGTTATAAAAGTAAGTGTATTAAATAAAAGACAAAGAAACAGTAACTTTTATGTGCACTATTCTTTGAAACATAAGATCGACAGTATCATTTAGATGACAACAAACGTCTTTTAAATAAAAACTAGTTTAGATAAGAAAGTTGTTGGGGTGATTAAAAGCATAATTTATAAAAAATTGTAACAACAGCACTTATTGGTGATTTTATAATTATAGAAATTCTTAATGCTTGTATTGTAACCCAGGTATGGTCAGTTTCGCTGTTTTCTAACAAAAAGATCGCGTTTCATAAAAAAATTTTTAGTACAAGTTTTCTAAATTACATTTAATCAATAAATCAACAAATTAAAAAATAGAAAAAAATCAATATAATTATTTATGTCTGGATATGTTTATTTTCATGTAAACCAATTTCCTTAATAGCACAATTAAGTCGTCGAAAATTGTTGTACTTATGCAAAATAATTGAATTTAAACCTAATTTTAATCACTGAAGAAGAGGCAAAGCCTGAAAACAGACAAGACCAAAAATAAAACACTTTTTGATCGTAGCGTACAAATTTTTTTGTAGTGTACTTTAGGAAAAATTATATCTTTGAGCAGGTTAACATTTTAACTATGGTCAGTTTTTGACCGCATCTAAATTTAATTTTTGTAGAGACCAACTAAAAATGTTTATCAAAAATAAAATTTGACTAAACTACTGTTTTTCTTTAAAAAAATATTACAATAGTCTTGTTTCAACAACACTTTAGTTAAAAACAAAACGGGGCAATGCTACTGTTCATGCGTAATATAATAATTCTGAACTGTTCTAAATTATTGCTGTTAGAATCATCTTATTACTTAAAAAATTAAAAAAAATTACCTCAAAGCAGTCGAATATTGTGTTTATGTGTATCTCTCCAAAAACTGTTAAATTTGTTTTGCTTAAAAGTAGAGTTAAGTTTAAAGATGTACAAATAAGTAGTTACACGAATTATTTAATATTGAAATTATTTCTACTATAAATATTTAAAAAACGAAATAATTAAATTATTATACAATATTTAAGTTGACAGTTTAAGTTTAATTCAAAGTTATAAACTACACAGTTGTAAATTGTAATATGTCGCTATTTAAAGATAAAAGGCAAACTGATAAAAATTAGAATCATTTTATATACTATTAAAAACAAAATGCATGGTACTCTCAAAAATTGATACAGATCGCAGGCAACTTGAAAGGATCTAATTTCTTAAAAAGCAATGCATAATTTAAGATTTGTAAGTTGTAATTTTATTTTAAATGCGGTTAAAAAAATAGAAGACTTCATGTTTGATTTTTTTTTTGTAATTTGCGTGAAGATAAAGCAGTATCTTCACTTAAATAAATTTTCTTAAATAAGCTACTGACTATATGAGAGATGTTAACAGATGTTATGAAATTTTTGATAAAAGAAATTTAGAGAAAAATGGATATTAGTACTAGATACACCGTAACTATAAATAATATTACAAAAAAATAAATCATTTTATTTTTTTTGAGTGTGTGTTTACAAGATTTTGAGTCATTTTCATTGCAAATAATTTTTTTGTTGTACGTAATTTTCAGTTTCATTTTGTTCCTTGCTTTTCGTGTTCAGTTTTTCTTTGTTTGTTACATATTATAACAATTATAACATTTCTGACAACCAGCACTATCATAAATAACTAGCATTATTGAAAGACAAGTTTTCTGAATGCTTTTTAGGCATCAAGAAACACGATAGTCGTATTATTCAGTTTTAATTGAACATCACAATGAACAAAATATATCTTAGAAATTTGAAGAAAAAAGTAATAACTCAAAATTATTACGTGCATTTTTGGTTGTTCCATATTCCAAAAACGTAATATTTTAGACATTTGTATAGTATACGATCCAAAGTTACTACAAAATTGACTTTAGTTGTAATAATAATTTTAGAAATTTTAGCCATTTTGCACAAAGCGCAATAATTATTATTGACTTGATTGCTACATAAAAAAAGTAGTTTCTATAAAAACAAATTGCAGAGTTCTGTTTACATCGAGAAAATTTTTATTAAAAATATTTTAACAATTTTTTTAATTAATTTGATGCTTTAGAAAGCTCATGCTAAAAATAGTCCGACTATACATTTACCGGGTGACTCAAGTTTTAACCGCACCTCAAAAACAAATATTTCTAATTAAGCAAAAATTCTCAAAATAATTGTAGTTAATATTTTCTAATATGTAGAAGAAGATTTTCCTCAAGTTGCAAATTGTTTACTTGTACGGTTTTTTTTTACTTTTGCTTATTTGATTATAAATTAACGTTAACGATTTTTCAGACGGTTTCATTTTTTGTTCTCCTCATTATATAATATAAGTTTGCGTTAACGGTTTTTGTGTACATGTGTATTTTTTTTGATGTAATGCACCAAGTGGTTAATTGAATTTTTGTGTCGCTTGTTTTTAATTAATATTTTAATATTGAAGCACTAACTTTCTCATAATTTATAGAAATGTCGTAAATTTTATTAAAAAAAGACTCCATCAAGAAGAGAAAAGGTGTTTCTTAAAACTTATGGCATTCGTCATCACAATGGAACACGTCTATTGTGAAAATTGAAAAGCTATGTTAGCTGGTAACTAATTGTCAGATCATAAATTTATTTCAATTCTTAGGATGTTCCTATTGGATATATTACTACTCCAACTTATCAAGTCATAAATTAGACTAAAATAGTTAATACATAATATGAAAATTGGTTTAAATCAAAATCTAACATTTTTTTCAATAATAAATTTTGCAGGTTGATTTTGTTAGATATTTTTGATCAATTAATGTAAAAAACAGTACAGAAGATTTTTGCTTGAAATTATTTTCCCTCAGTTTTATAGATCAAATAAATTGCTAGAACAATCAACAAATAAGTATACAATTACGTGCGATTTTTAGAATATCATTAATTTTCTAATTTTAACTTAAAAATATGATTAGCATCTTCTAAAACTTTGTAATAATTATTTTGAAACAATTACGTCATATATTTTTTGATATTTTAATTTTAGAAATAAATACTTATATGGTAATTTTATTAATAACAAATTGCACAAAAATATAGCAGTCGGATATTTTATGTTACTTTTAACCTCTAGAACTTATGGAATGTTAAAATGCTTTAAGTAAATCGGTCTAAGTCGGAAAAAGTTTTAAGATAAACGCAAAATTGACTCAACTAACAAAAATGCATTTGTATTTTTAGTTTTCATTATTGTGACAACTATAAAATTTACTGGAAATATGGCAACGTTGCGGACGCAACATGTGTTATAAAATGAAAGTAAATATACACGAGGACGCAGTATAGTGCCCACTATGAAAGTTTATATACACGGACGCAATGTCATGCTGATGATGAAAGGACGCAGTATTATACCAATAATGAAAACTTTTGATCTATAAGGTCTATTTTAAAACGGAGCCGATATCTGAGATCGCAATTAAAATATTCACCAGGATCTATTTTTAAACTGCGATATATATGGCTCCTTCTGGTGGACGCAGTAACGTGTGTTTTATGAAAGGACGCAGCATTGTGGGAGGGATGTAAATATATATATATATATATATATATATATATATATATATATATATACTTACAGAGGCTAAGGTGGCATCCGCCCATGTAAAAATTGCGGTAAAGGTGGCATCCGAGGTAAGGTGGCATCCAATATACGGATGCCAATTTGACATAAGCGTAAAATATCGACATAAGCTTACTTAGCACACATTCTATCAGATGGCGTAAAAAAGTGGTGGACGTCAAATTGACCGCCAAAAGTATAATAATATTCTCTTGAGTTCAGCAAGGAGTCGTACTGAGGCGCTGCAATCGATTCGTGTATATCTAGATGCCATTGGAATCACGGTGAGATTGGCATCCGCATCAAATTGGCAACGTTGCACCTAAATTCGTACTAAAACGACTTATATAACGACTCATTCGATTAACAGACAAAGTAATCTACAAAAAAAACGTCTGTCATCAATTTTATACAGAGTGACATAAAAGTATGGAATAAAATTCATATTTTCTAAGTTACTGTTTTTTTAGAAAAACGCCAAGACAGGTGGATTTTATTTTTTATTGCGCACGTTTTTTACTTGTTCTCAATTTTTTTTGCCAACTGATTTTTTGCTGTGACGTAATAGATATTTTTTTTAAATAGAAACTCTTATCTTTGATGTAAATAATTAGAACTACTCTTTTTTCTGAGTACAGCAGTATAACATTTATAGAGTCTAAGGCGAAAGCTTTAAGTAGTTTAACCAAATTAAATGTTTTATTAAATTTTTCAAAATAGACGTAATTTTTATTATTATTATTATTATTATTATTATTATAGAGTGCGATCGGGCTGAGGAAGTACCTGTTTAGCCCGCGCCCATAATACGATGTCAAAAATATGTAACCATTTTATTAGAGCCCAGTATAAGTGTCATACCTTGCTTTAAAAATAGCAGTAGACTCACTCGTGACTATTTGCTGGGGTAGAGAATTCCACTTATCGAAAGCTCTGTTAGAGATAAACGTCTGCCTAGGGGTCGTTTGAAATTTATTTTTCAAAAGTTTAAAACAATGTCCCCTTGTGCGACTATTCAGCTTCAGCGGGAACAGGTGCTTAATCGGGGATCCGGCGTTTGTGAGAGCTTGATAAACTGTAATCATGTCACCTCTAATACGTCTATCTGTCAACTGAGGCAACTTCATAATTGCTAGACGCCGGGGGTAATGAGGACGAAAGCGCCCAAAAGGTGACCTTGTAGCACGACGTTGTACGTTTTCCAAGAGTGTTATGTCTCTCTGGAAAGTGGGTACCCAGACGCTGTTGGCAAACTCAAGAATTGGTCGAATATATGCCTTATAGAGTTTAACAAAAGTGCTAATATCAGGTTTGCAGAACGTTCTTTGTAAAATATACAGAGTCTTATTAGCTCTCTTAACGACGATGCTAATGTGTTCGGACCAAGTTAGAGATGACGTGATTAAAACACCTAGGTCGCGACAAGATTGCGACTTGGACAATTCCTCCCCGTTTATGCTGTAAGTTTGTTTAGGATTTTTGCCGCCAATATAAAGAATGGTGCATTTGTCAACGTTTAGTGGAAGCAGCCATTTACGGGACCACTCATAAATCGTTGATAGGTCATGTGCCAGGTCTAGATGATTGGTGCTAGTGTTGTAAACCTTAATGTCGTCAGCATACATTACACACTTGGATCGCAGCTGACATGGAATGTCTGCCGTGTACAATATAAACAACAACGGACCAAGTACGGATCCCTGTGGAACGCCACTCAACACTGGTCTTGGAGTGCTTAAGGTATTTCCTACTCTGACTCTAAAACTGCGATCAGAGAGAAAAGACTCTATCCAGTGGAGAAGTTTACCTCGTACACCATAATGTTCTAGTTTAGAAAGAAGGCGATGCTTGGGTACACGGTCAAATGCCTTGGAGAAGTCTAGGTAGGCTACATCTACAGGCTGCCCAGAGTCAATATACTGTGTCCAGTCCGCAAGACAACAAAGCAGGTTGGTAGTAATGGATTTCGAGGGTACAAAACCATGCTGATTAGTTGGTATTAGAAGATGACGGTTGGAGAACTCAATTATTTGGTCATAAATTATCGATTCCATCAATTTAGCTACAATGGAGGTTAGACTTATAGGTCTGTAATTGGACGGAACAAATTTGTCGCCTTTCTTGTAAATTGGTTTAACTACTGCCGATTTCCAGTCAAGGGGCAAAACCCCAGATAGAAAGGATTGCTCCATGACGGTACTAATAGGTTTAGCTAGATGAGTAGCACATCTCTTCAATAAAGTAGCGGTAATATTGTCTGGACCAGGTGATTTGTTAATCTTTAATTTTTTTAGTTTTTCTAAGACAGAGTTTTCAGAAAAAGAAATAGTATCTATGTATACGTTATTAGGTGCATGATGAATTGTTGGAAATTGCAGTGTTGATTCAATAGTATAATTAGCCGCAAAGCAATCAGCAAACATGTTTGCAACAGAATTATTGTCACTCTCAATACGTCCACCGTTGTCGCGCAAACTAGGTGTTTTAACTGGTCCCGATAAATTACTTCGGACATATTTATAGAGGCACTTTGTATCTTTCTTTTCTATAATGCGCTTTTCGTATTCAGTCCTAGCATTTCTAATAATGGAGGCGAGTCTGTTGGAGTATGTTCTGTGCGCTTTATAATCTCTTACATTCTCTGTGCGTTTGTAGGTTCGCCAAAGTGACCTCTTTCTTTTTACAAGTTTTAAGATATTATGATCAATCCAGGGCTTTGTTGACGATTTTTTTGTACAAATCATGCGAGAGCATTCAGATACAATACCCTGAAGAATCGATTTAAAACACGTCCAGTTACTCTCGGCTGAAGATTCTGATAATGCACATTCCCAACTCACATATGAAAGACGTTGAATTACTTTGTCATAATCAATTATAACCTTCTCAGACATTAAAGTTTTAGTACGGGGAACAAAACCAATTTGCAACTCTTTTAACAGAATTACTAAACTAAATGTCCAAATTGAAGTTTTTTCGCCGTCTGGTAATAATACAACTAATTTTCGTAATCTAGTAGCATATTATTTTTCATTTTTTGACTAATTAAAAGGTATTGATTGACAAAACCACACTAAACATTCAATTTTTGTGGATGTTGTAACAAGTATTGGTTTCTCTCGTACTTTGCAAGTTTTCTATTGTCCCATATGGCTGTTGTGTCTTTTTTGACTTAATCACAATTTAGTACCGTATTTTTTTGACGTCAAATTAATTAGACAAGTTTATTTGTATGTCTTTTGCGACACGTTAGTACCAGCATTAGCGGAACTTTTTCCAATAAAAAGGATCTAGACACACCAGCAGCTAATGTATGGCTTAAACAAGACGGTGCATCTCCACACTACCCTCGTGGTGTCAAAGATTATTTAGATGATGTTTTGATTATTAACATTTTTCTAAAGAGCTACTTAAAATCAAAAGTATTTGCAACAAAATCAAGGATTTAAGAGAAAGAATTACAAATCAGTACCGCTTAATTAGTCAAAAATGTGCTAATGGAGTTTGAAAAGTGGTTGTATTATTACTAAGAAACCGAAGTACGTCAATTTGAACATTAAGTTCAGTAATTCTGTTAAAATTGCTTCAATTTTAAAAAATTTAAAATAAAATAAAATAAATTTTAATAAAACATTTAAATTGGTTAAATTGCATAAAGTTTTTGTTTTAGATCCCATAAAATGTTATATTGTTATAAGCAGAAAAAAAAGTAGTTTCAATATTCAACATCAAAAATAGGCGATGCTATTTTAAAAAAATTTTGATTACGTCACAGCAAAAAACCAGTTGTCTAAAAAAATTTCAAAATAAGTAAAAAACGTGCGCAGTAAAAAAATAAAATCGATCTGTCTTAAAGTTTTTCTAAAAAAAACAGTAACTTAGAAAATATGAAGTTTATTTCATACTTTTATGTCACTTTGTATATATTTTTAATAAGACAATAAAGTGAAAACCAAATAAATTACGAAATGAAATTTATGAAATTTAATCGATTTACAGTTGCAAATTTACTTGCTACAATCAAAATTTAATGAATATATTTCAACATCATTTCACAGTATGCGTTAGAATGTCATTTGCTCTGTTTAATAGTAACTTAGTCGTCTCAGATATAATAATAGCAGACAGTTAGTTTTTACATGTTTAATAATTAAAATTATTAAACCTTGTTGACAAGAAAAAATTTAGTATTAATTTGGTATAATAAAATAAACGTTTCAACAAATCGTAGTTGCAAAAAAATAAACATTAGATACGTTAATAAAAAAATAAGAAGCATTTTTTTAAGTTAAAGTTCGTGTTATAAGCCAAAGTTTGTTGACCAATGCAATTTTTTTTAAATATATGCACCAAACAAAAATATCATATTGATTCAAAAAATTTAACAATGAAGGTGCATGGTTGGGCACTGCAATACGCAGTAACGGGTATAAAAGACTTTTAAAAGCTGAGAAAACAATAAATTCTAAACAGAAAAAAAAGAATTTTTGATAAAATCAAATGTTTTACTAAAACTTAAAATATTTTCTTATTAGTATTGAGAAAAAGGAGAAAATAAAACAAGTTATAATTCTAAAAATTCAATATTAAAAGTTTATAAATTATTATTTTTAAAGTTAAAGTTTTTTTTGAAAAATTGACGTAATAAATGTATAATCTTTATTATAAATAAATATATAATATAAACATTTCTGATCATTTGCGCTTGAGGCTAAAGTATTTTTAAAAAACTTTGCAAGTAGCTACAAATATTTCTAGAAAATACATGAATGAAACTGTGGATAAAAACTAGTTGAAAAAATAAAAACTTTAATCTTAACGAAATAGAAAAGTTAACAAGTTACTGTCTGAGAAAAAAATACATAGATAACAAATAGATATCTAAAATTAAAAAACAGAAAAATGCTAAAGTAATGAGTTGTAAAGCAAGATTGGTGGTAAATGTTTATCTACGACAATAAACAACAAACAACCAAATTTTGACTTTATTTTAACCTACTTTTTTGTTGCTTGACGTTTGTACATAAAAGAAAATATTTTTTTATTTTTCTTTGACTTTTTTATTAAATGATAAATTAATAGCAGCAAGTCACTAAGTGATACTAAAAACACAAAATTACTTATAAATATTAATTTAGATTTATTAAATTGCCCAACTAAAAATAAAAAAAAACAAAAATTATCGTTCGTTTTTTTGTTAGCAAAAATACGTTGAAGAAAAATTACAAAGTTTTAAAATAATAGTTATTTACAGTAAGAGTGAGGAATGTGAAGCTTTCTTCACAAAAATTTGCTGAGTGTACGATGAAATTCAAGTGAACGAAAGCGACCTTACTTTCGAGTGCTGTACTTGGTTTTGATCGATACCTCCTTAGAAAATCTATAACTTTCGAAAAAAGTTTGAAATTATTTGCAAAAAAATATGTCAATTCATACCTACAATAAATACCTACAAATCAAGGTTGAAGGAATGTGTTGTCAAGGAAACAAACAATAAACAAATTAAACAAATTCTACAATTTTATTGAACTGATTGCGACTGTGAGTAACTTTTGTGCTGTTATTCTATTGAAAATGGATAATGAAGATGAATTATTTGTCCCTAAGGACACCCTGGAAAAAGCTAATGCGGCTAAATATCAAATGTTGTCAAAAAAATGAAAATTTAATTATGCGTGAGTGAAAATGCGTGAGCAAAAGTGAAACCTTCACATGCTGGTAACTATGGCTACAGAGCTACTTTCTAAGGAGGTATCGAACAGAAAAGTTTTTCTCAATGATTGCTACTAGATATTGACAAAAAATACGAAATTGAAATTGTTGATCATGTTTTATATTTTTGATGCTTAACACAAAACCCGACATAGGACCTACAATCGTTTTTAAAACTGAACCTGTTGGAATAGATAAAGTTTTAGTTATTTTTTTTTATTGGTTTTTATTTTGTTGTTTATAATATAAATAAAAAAAAGTACTTAAAAGTTTCGCGTTTTTATATTATACAAGAAGCTTTCTCATCGACCAAATTATATTGTCATAACTTGTACATGTACTATTACATAACTTGGAGAGTAAAAGCGTCATTACAGTATTCGACTGTGTCGATTCAATGTAACAAATGTCTAGATCGAGTGTAAGTAAACGAACTTCTAATATAATTTTTTATTGACTGTGCATTAAGTGTGGTGACGTCGCTGTTTTAAATTGTCATTTTTAGGCACTTTGTAAATATTTAATTGTATAATTGACCTATACAGCAACACTAAATCTTTTCAAAATAAAACAAAAATTGAAGCATGTTTTTAAAATTATAAATTTTTATTTTAAATTTACTCTATTGTTAAAAAAAATGATAATCAACAAAATAAATAACCTAATTTAATTATTTAGATTATTAGAAAAACAACACAACTAAATACTTTCTATCTCATGGTAAAGTAATTTTTCTTCAAATAAATGGACAACAAATGTCCACGTCAAATTTACAAGTTTATATAAACGCTGCACTTCTTACTTCAAACGCTGTACTTCGTAAAAAATATTATTTTCTTTCATTTAACTTGAAAATTTTTTCTACGTCACTTCTTGTATATACACAATGCTTTAGATTTGCATATGGACTCTAAAAATAATTTTTACAATTTCAATCGCCATATTTCTTAGTTTAAGTCAAAACGCTGCACTTCTTACTTCAAACGCTGTACTTCGTAAAAAATATTATTTTCTTTTATTTATACTTGAAAATATTTTCTACATAACTTCTTGTATATACACAATGCTTTACATTTGCATTTGGACTTTAAAAATAATTTTTAAAATTCTAATCGCCGTACTTCTTAGTTTTTGTTTGAAAAAATCAAACAAAATTTTTATATAACAGTGGCAAAGCTTTTGCGAGACCAAAATTATCACCAGTGCCTGATTAATAATCTATAAAGAAACTTTAAATAAAAATTTAAAAAATTACTTGTTAGTATTATACCTAGTTTATAAATAAATTTTAAAGAGTTTAACTAAAAGATAAGCTTTCCGAAAGACGTAATGTTTTTTGTAGGGTACCATAAGATTCTATAGTCGGTATTTGTATTTTTGATATATTCGTGAATAAATAATTTGAATTTATTTATACCAGCAGCAGATGTAATTTTTTATGCAGATGATACCACTCTGGGTTGTAAAGTTTTTAATATAATTTTACTGAATCATAAGATAAGAGCACCTTTTAGTAGAATAGAAAATAGGTTACTTATTGATATTAAATTATATAAATCAAAAATTGTATAAAAATAAAACTTTTGTTATTTTTACAATCTCAAGTTTATTTATAAATGTCTTGAATTTTCAAACATAAATATTTAAAAATTTTGAAAAATTTAGTCAAAACGCAAACATGCATATCTTACATTTAGTGGAAATAATTTTACTGAGACTATTTTATACTAGAAAGAATTTTACAATATCTCACCTATAGAATTTAGGAATTTGTTCTTCAAGCTGTTTTTACAAAAAGTATAAAATACTTAATTTATACAAGACATTCTACTCTATTGGAAAATATTCACCGAACAATTTTAATGATCTTAAAAGTGTATGTTGAGTTTTATATTATTTAATTTTATGTTTTTATTTAATTTTCTATTTTTCTATTTTAATTTTTTTTTAATTTTGTAAAATAATGTATTTCTAGTCTAGTAGTAATAAACCATTATTATAATTATCATAAATACAGATTTTTAAAACTTGGTTAAATTATATTTTTAATAAGTCTAATGTTTCTATAATATTCTCCAATTAATTATTAGGAACAAATAATTATTTGGAAAAGCATTATTGATGCTTTTTTCTCGATTATGTCACCAACCAAAAATCTATAAAATCCAATTTTTCACATTCACTAGTTTGATATGGTAGCGATAAAATAAGAAATCAACAAAAATATGTTTTGTCCTCGTGAACGTTAGTTATATTATTACTTGTCAGTTAAACGTCAATTTACAATACCGGTATTGTAAATTGACAGTTTTATGTACTGGAAATTTTTACGTTTACGAGTTACTTTAAAATTAATGTATTCATATATGAATTTAATTTGGTTCAAAAAAATTAATTTACAGGTATAAATTTTGCAATAAATGCTTTCTTTAATTTTTAGCATCGGAAAATTGTAATGAAGTAAAAAGAACCAAGTCGTCAAGGTTGGCAGCACTAAAATTAACTAAAAATACTCAAAATGTCATTTGGGTGATTCTGAAGTTAATTCTCTCTTACTGCTATAGATATAAACAGTACTTACTATAAATTATGATTATAAATATCAAAAAGATTAAAACTTTCTTCGGACAAAAAATTTAATACAGTTGTCGTACGTTAGGTAATTTACAGTGCTTAAACTTTGCCTTCGGCTCGGGCCTGAAATTAAATCTACGAACTGTAAATTTTAGTATTTAATAGAGAGTACTTGTTAGGATATACATGGCAACAGCGCACGGATGCCAATGTGTGATATACAGAAGCCAAAGTGTACTAAATGTGTATAAAATATACAGTGGGATGCCAACTGGACCGCTAAATACACCGGATGTCAATGAGTCCTTTATTAATAAACTGAATATACAATAATATACACCGTGTATACTGCTTGATGCCATTTAGTGTCTTGTTTGAATAGATGCCACCTTGTGCGCCAACTATATATATATATATATATATATATATATCCTTAGCATGTTACTGCGTCCGTACATTGCAAAATTACATACAATGCTGCGTCCACGAACTTACTGCGTCCGTATACGGACGCAGTAAATCTTTTCCACACTAATCGATTCTAAATAACGAGAAAATAATAAAACCAAAGCTTCAGAGGGACGCCATAAGGTGCATATGATGAAAAAGAACTGGATAATTTAGTTCTCTCAATTTAGCCTAGATGGCGCTGCGAATTTTTTCAATATACACCAGATGAATATAGTTCTTTCATTATTCAGATGATGCTGCGTCTGTTCTGTATATTTGTTTTCACCATATGCACCTTACCGCGTCCTGTTCACGTGGCAACACTGTTCGTGTGCAGTGCGCGTGTGCACTAAAGATTCGCAAAAAGAATTGACTGACTGGTTTGTCTATCGGAGTTAGATATATTTATGAAATTATGAGATTAATGAATTGACTTTTATTGATTGAAACAATAATTGGAATATTTTTTAAAAGTGATAAGGGTGTTAATGATATATAATATAATTAAAAAATTTTGTTTATAATTATAATGATTATAATTTTCTGCTTTTAATTATAATAATTATAATTTTTTGCAAATTTGCAAAAAACAGATTTTTTTAGAAGTTAGAATCTCGAAGGCGCTGTAATTAAGATATTAATTAAAATTTATCAGAGTTTTGTTATAAAAGTTAGTGTATTAAATAAAAGACAAAAAAACAATAATTTTTATGTGCACAAACTTTTGAAACACAAGATCGACAGTATTATTTAGATGACAACAAACGTCTTCTTAATTAAAAATTAATTTAGATAAGAAAGTTATTGAGGTAATAAAAAGCAAAATTTATAAAAAATTGTAACAACAGCACATATTGGTGATTTTTTAATTATAGAAATTCTTAATGCTTGTATTGTAACCCAGGTAGTTTCGCTGTTTTCTAACAAAAAGGTAGCGATTTATAAAAAAAATTTTAGTACAAGTTTTCGAAATTACATTTAATCAATAAATCAACAAATTAAAAAATAGAATGGATATGTTTATTTTTATGTAAACCAATTTCCTTAATACCACAATTAAGTCGTCGAAAATTGTTGTACTTATGCAAAATAAGTGAAGTTAAACCTAATACACATTCATATTATTATTGCTTTTTTTTCACAGCACAAGTAAGTTTAGAACACTGGAGCCTTAATTTTTAAGGTATGGCATGTAAATTACCAGACAATAAGATTATTTTACTTTTTTTTAATTTTAAGAAACAACTTTCTTGGTCTTTTACTTCCAAAATTATCTTTACCAATTTTTTTTTTATTAAAACTTACTTCTCTCAATGGGATATTTTTTGCTAAAATAACAATTTGTGCAAATTTTTGAAAAATTAAAAATAATTTAGTGAAAACTTGCTGTAGACACTTAAATACTAATAAAGCTGTGAAACGATATTTTGCGGAACATTTTTATTTTTCAAAGTAGTTATTTTGGAAAGTGTGTATTAAATATAGTTATTTGTGTATCAAAGCCAAAAAGTAGATTTTTCAGGTCAGTGTGATTTTAATCACTGAAGAAGAGGCAAAGCCTGAAAACAGACAAGACCAAAAATAAAACACTTTTTGATCGTGGCGTACAAATTTTTTTGTAGTGTACTTTAGGAAAAATTATATCTTTGAGCAGGTTAACATTTTAACAATGGTCAGTTTTTGACCGCATCTAAATTTAATTTTTGTAAAGACCAACTAAAAATATTTATCAAAAATAAAATTTGACTAAACTACTGTTTTTCTTTAAAAAAATATTACAATAGGCTTGTTTTAACAATACTTTAGTTAAAAACAAAACGGAGCATGCGTAATAAAGCTTTGAAACGCAAAAATGCTACTGTTTATGCGCAATATTATAATTCTGAACTGTTCTAAATTATTGCTGTTAGAATCATCTTATTACTTAAAAAATCAAAAAAAAAATTCCTCGAAGCAGTCGAATATTGTGTTTATGTGTATCTCTCCAAAAACTGTTAAATTTGCTTTGCTTAAAAGTAGAGTTAAGTCTAAAGATGTACAAATAAGTAGTTACACGAATTATTTAATATTGAAATTATTCCTACTAAAAATATTTAAAAAACGAAATAATTAAATTATTATACAATATTTAAGTTGACAGTTTAAGTTTAATTCAAAGTTATAAATTACACAGTTGTAAATTGTAATATGTCGCTATTTAAAGATAAAAGGCAAACTGATGAAAATTGGAATCATTTTATATACTATTAAAAACAAAATGCATGGTACTCTCAAAAATTGATACAGATCGCAGGCAACTTGAAAGGATCTAATTTCTTAAAAAGCAATGCATAATTTAAGATTTGTAAGTTGTAATTTTATTTTAAATGCGGTTAAAAAAATAGAAGACTTTATGCTTGATTTTTCTTTTTTTTGTAATTTGCGTGAAGATAAAGCAGTATCTTCACTTAAATAAATTTTCTTAAATAAGCTATTAACTGATTATATGAGAGATGTTAACAGATGTTATAAAATTTTTGATAAAAGAAAATTTAGAGAAAAATGGATATTAGTACTAGATACACTGTAACTATACTATAGATAATATTACAAAAAAATAAATCATTTTATTTTTTTTGAGTGTGTGTTTACAAGATTTTGAGTCATTTTCATTGCAAATAATTTTTTTGTTGTACGTAGTTTTCAGTTTCATTTTGTTCCGTGCTTTTCGTGTTCAGTTTTTCTTTGTTCGTTACATATTATAACAATTATAACATTTCTGACAACCAGCACTATCATAAAAAACTAGCATTATTGAAAGACAAGTTTTCTGAATGCTTTTTAGGCATCAAGAAACACGATAGTCGTATTATTCAGTTTTAATTGAACATCACAATGAACAAAATATATCTTAGAAATTTGAAGAAAAAAGTAATAACTCAAAATTATTACGTGCATTTTTGGTTGTTCCATATTCCAAAAACGTAATATTTTAGACATTTGTATAGTATACGATCCAAAGTTACTACAAAATTGACTTTGGTTGTAATAATAATTTTAGAAATTTTAGCCATTTTGCACAAAGCGCAATAATTATTATTGACTTGATTGCTACATAAAAAAAGTAGTTTCTATAAAAACAAATTGCAGAGTTCTGTTTACATCGAGAAAATTTTTATTAAAAATATTTTAACAATTTTTTTAATTAATTTGATGCTTTAGAAAGCTCTTGCTAAAAATAGTCCGACTATACATATACCGGGTGACTCAAGTTTTAACCGCACCTCAAAAACAGATATTTCTAATTAAGCAAAAATTCTCAAAATAATTGTAGTTAATATTTTCTAATATGTAGAAGAAGATTTTCCTCAAGTTTCAAATTGTTTACTTGTACGGTTTTTTTTTAATTTTGCTTATTTGATTATAAATTAACGTTAACGATTTTTCAGACGGTTTTATTTTTCGTTTTTCTCATTATATAATATAAGTTTACGTTAACGGTTTTTGTGTACATGTGTATTTTTTTGATGTAATGCACCAAGTGGTTAATTGAATTTTTGTGTCGCTTGTTTTTAATTAATATTTTAATACTGAAGCATTAACTTTCTCATAATTTATAAAAATGTCGCAAATTTTATTAAAAAAAGACTCCATCAAGAAAAGGTGTTTCTTAAAACTTATGGCATTCGTCATCAAAATGAAACACGTCTATTGTGAAAATTGAAAAGCTAAGTTAGCTGGTAACTAATTGTCAGATCATAAATCTATTTCAATTCTTAGGATGTTCCTATTGGATATATTACTACTCCAACTTATCAAGTCATAAATTAGACTAAAATAGTTAATACATAATATAAAAATGGGTTTAAATCAAAGTCTAACATTTTTTTCAATAATAAATTTTGCAGATTGATTTTGTTAGATATTTTTGATCAATTAATGTAAAAAACAGGACAGAAGATTTTTGCCCGAAATTATTTTCCTTCAGTTCTATAGATCAAATAAATTGCTAGAACAATCAACTAATAAGCAGATATACAATTACGTGCGATTTTTAAAATATTATTAATTTTCTAATTTTGACTTAAAAATATGACTAGTATCTTCTAAAACTTTGTAATACTTATTTTGATACAATTACGTCATATATTTTTTAATATTTTAATTTTAGAAATAAATACTTGTATGGTAATTTTGTTAATAACAAATTGCACAAAAATATAGCAGTCGGATATTTTATGTTACTTTTAACCTCTAGAACTTATGGAATGTTAAAATGCTTTAAGTAAATCGGTCTAAGTCGGAAAAAGTTTTAAGATAAACGCAAAATTGACTCAACTAACAAAAATGCATTTGTATTTTTAGTTTTCATTATTGTGACAACTATAAAATTTACTGGAAATATGGCAACGTTGCGGACGCAACATGTGTTATAAAATGAAAGTAAATATACACGAGGACGCAGTATAGTGCCCACTATGAAAGTCTATATACACGGACGCAATGTCATGCTGATGATGAAAGGACGCAGTATTATGCCAATAATGAAAACTTTTGATCTATAAGGTCTATTTTAAAACGAAACCGATATCTGAGATCGCAATTAAAATATTCACCAGGATCTATTTTTAAACTGCGATATATATGGCTCCTTCTGGTGGACGCAGTAACGTGTGTATCATGAAAGGACGCAGCATTGTGCGAGGGATGTAAATATATATATATATATATATATATATATATATATATATATATACATCCCGCTATCATTAGCACGTCCGTCCGAAAAACATTATTAGAGCGTCCGGGTCTAAAACTCACAGAAGTAAGCTGTTTTTTAAAAGTTTTCTACCAGTATACATCGTCTATACCCTTACAGGTGGCGTTGCCTAAATATGAAGCAAATCTAAAGTTTTCAAATCCATTGTACCAACATTGCAGCGTCCTTTTACGGAACAATCAATGAAGCGTCCGTATATTGGTGCATAGAGCGTCCCTTGGTGTATATAGACCGTCATAGAGCGTCATGCGGTGTTGCCAGTTGTAATTCTCATTTTGTGTCTATAAATAGAATATACACAGAAGGACGCTTTATGCATGCAAATATATGGACGTTCCAATGGTGGTTTAAAAGTCAATTTTTTAACGACCAGTGCAATCTTACTAACAATAAGCCGCAATCTGTGTACGCAGATTTAGTTAAAATATCTTCTAATAATAATTATTAATTTATATTATAAAAATATTATTTCTGTTTGAAATAGTTATTACTTGGACATAAAAAGTAGGCTATATACCAAAAAAGTTCTCTATCTCTCTGTTAACATTTGAGACATGGGAACATTGAAAAAAGAAAATAAAAAATACCAAATCGTCGAAAAGTTTTAACAATAACAATTTAAAACAACATGAACGTTACTAAGAAAACTAGTCTTACTCAAAGTTCGATAAAAAATAAATGTAAGTTTGATTTTGCCATAGAAAACTATTAATTCCAATTGCTATTTATTATTAGTTATTCAAAAAAAATATTTTAAATTATTAGTTCAAATGTTACTAATTTAAAATTAGTAACATGTAACAAGTTTTCGGTGGTACTTTATGGTAACCAGAAAATAAAAGTACTTCGATGTAGCATTTTAAATTCATTAATTTCTAGAGCAAAATTAGCTTTATTTTTGATACAATTAGCATAACGTAAAGCCTCTTTTCTAATATTTTTAAAAATGTCAGTAGTTAAAAATCTTTAAAAGAGTTGTAAAGGTGTGAGGAAGCTTAGATCTTTTTTTCAACTGTCCATTTTTTTTTTAATTGTTGAAAAATGATTGTCTAAAAAACAATAGATTAGTACACACTTTTTCCAATTTGGTAATGCATTGCACAATCACTTTTATTTTTGCTTGAAAATTTTGTCTTCTGATCTTTCTTTAATCTCGGGAATATTGCATTCTACTTTCATCTTCGTCAATCCAAAAATTTAGATCATTAACTACATTTTTCTTTCCTCAAATGTAAAGGCTTCTTTGAAATTAATTTTTTACTGTAAGTAATAAAGAATAAAGTTTTTATATAAACAAAAGATACAAAGGTTACTAATGTAAATTAACATTGATTTTTTATGTAACATAAGAAACGTTATTTTTTTGAGAAAATCAAAGAAAAACCCGGACTTAAATAATACTTTATTTTTGAAATTTGTTTTAATTGCTGTCCTGTTCATATGACACTGGGTGTTAACGGGTTAATTAGAGATTGATTTTATTAAGTGAATGTTTAACTAAAATTCTGACAATAAGTCAAAAAATTTGACAAATGTGTGCTGTTTATTCGTTTTCCAACCAATAAACATTTTATGAAAATTTAGAAAAATTTGTGCAAAAAGAGTAATTTTTTAATTTGAAAACGTCGCGTTTATGCTTTTAACATTATATTTAGGCAGATTATAAGCATAATTTAACAAAATTTAACAAAAAATGAAGAATGATTTTCAGAATTTGTCATTTAAATAAAATTTCAATAAAAAGCAAATTGTTTAAAAAAGGAAAATGAAAGAAGTTACAACTTAGTAAATAGTAGATTGTTTGACAAATTAAGAAAACTGATTTTTTTTCAGTGAGTGTTAATGTTTCATTATAATGAAATTTGCATTTGTAGAACCTTCTTTTGTTCTTCTTTTTCTTTTGTAAAACTTAGTAAACACCACATTTCAATGACCATTTAAGAGCACTAAACTGTCACATTTAACGTGACACTTTAAAGCCGCCGTTTTATAGTTGTCACAAAATTTTGAGGCTAATTGTCAAACATCAAGTTGTTCTAAAAAAAAAAGTAAACTGATAATATCCAAAAAAATTATATATGGCCAATAAAGCTCATTGCCTTACCAGACTACCAATGACGGCATTAAATTACAAGTTTTATTGCTTAATTAAACAAATAATTATTTATTATATTATTTTTGTATGTCGTAATAATATTACAATAAAAGATTTTTGTAAAATTTTATTAATATACTAAAATAATATTTAGAAAATATTAATAAAAATATCTTAAAAAATATAGACAAGATTTCAAAAAATTTAAACAAAAATTAAAAAATTCAAAACAAAAAGGAGGTAATGTATATCTGATACATCATAGAAAAAATTGGGAAGAGCAGATAAATATGCTAAAACTCAAAAGAATAATTAGAAATCTAGCAGAATTAAGAACTTTTCACAGAAAAAAAAAGAAATAAAAACTTTTATTAGAAAAATCGAAATAAAAAAAGAGGAAGATAAGAAGAAGAAAAAAACTAACAATAAAGGATAAAATACTGAATTCGAGAATTAGGACAATGACAAACAACAACTAGTCGTAATTGAAAAAAAACTCATTTATAAAACAAAGAAAACGTAAAGTAAGAAAAGATAATCAAGATGACGAATTAACAATAAAAAAGTATAATAAAAAAATAGTAGAAATAGAAAATAGGGAAAAAGTTAAAGACAAAAATAATACAACAGCATTGACAGTAGACAACAGGAACCAAAAACCGAAATGAGATATTAGGAAAGATCAGAAATAAAAAAAAAGATAAAAAAATAACAATATAATTTTGTAAACAATACAAAAATTTAAAAAATACAAAAAAAAATACAAAGAAAAAACAAAAATGCCCTAAAATATTTTTAATATGATAGTTCTTGAAATATGTAGAGTAAACAAAACAACAAATACGAAAATGTTAAAACACTGGTAAAACAATGAAATTAAACAAAAAGTAATTAAGAAAAAACTGTTATCGAAAAAGTACTTAGAGAACAACAAAAACCTAGATGACTACCAACTGTATAAAGAACAAGAAGAGAACATAAAAATTATAGTACAAACGGTAAAGCAAAGTTATGAAAAGAGTTTGAAATAAAGATAAAAAAAAACAGTTTTAGGCTATGCAAAAATAGTGTACAATATTGTAAACAATTTAAGAAAATAGAACTTAAAAAAACAAAGAAAGGATATTATTAGAAATAAACTTAAAATTATTAAGTAAATAGTAGATTGTTTGACAAGTTGAAAAATCTGATTGTTTTCCATTGAGTGTTAATGTTTCATTATAATGGAATTTACACATACCTAGAAAATTCACTTTTTTAACGTGTTGAACATGTTATTTTTTCGTATACTTTATAAAATTTACTGTAATTTAAAAAACTAAAATTTATAAAATGAGTCTAAGCGCTGTAAATTGCTTATCAAACGACAACTTTATAAAATTTTATGGCCGAAATGTTATTAAAAGTCAATATTTATAATTATTACACTGACAGTAGGAGAGAAGTTACTTTATGTTGGAAATAAATTTTTTTGTTATAACAAATTAAAGAAACCATTTATTGCAACATTTTTACCTATAATTTATGTATAAATACCTTAACTTTAATAATTTAAAAAAATTTAAATAATTTTTTTTTTAATTTTTCTAATTTTAAAATTAGATTTTTACTACATTTTTATTAAATAAATAATCAGTAGCATTAAAAAGCAAAACAAAATTACTTAAAGCAAAAAAATGGTATAAGTAAAATTTTGACTAATAATTTAAAATATTTTTTTAGGCCTCCGTTTAGAAACACTAAATTTCTAGTCGTATAGATCGTCCAAAAGGTGATTGTTTGCATTTGTCACTATTTTGCACTGTCTAGACATTAAAAGTAAAATCTAAAGATTTTCTATTGCTAAATTGTATTTATTCTAATATTTGTTATATGACTTTTCAGACAGCAAATTTTCAACTGTTTTTGGCTGCGTTTTTTAGATGTTCTGGATTATTATCGTCTTCCACTTTTTGATTTATTAGAAAATTTTTTATTTATTTTAGCACACAAGCACGATTTGACAGAATATATAATTGTTTATTATCAATTATATTTTAAATTTAAAATAGTTATCATAATAATAAAAATAGTTTTTTTTTAGTTTAGGCAACTTTTCGGCCTTAAAATCGTTGTTTATCACACGGTCAGAAACTTCTTTACGACTATTCGCACTTGTAAGACTCGGCTTCGCCTCAGACCACAATCC
Organism: Tribolium confusum; assembly: GCA_029207805.1. Taxonomy (NCBI): domain Eukaryota; kingdom Metazoa; phylum Arthropoda; class Insecta; order Coleoptera; family Tenebrionidae; genus Tribolium; species Tribolium confusum. Next base: position 31,028,710 of record JALGAY010000004.1, read on the forward strand.
GTGCTCATACTCGCAAAACGACATTTTCTGGCCTTGTCATAGAAATAACTATTTCTGTATAATTAATAATAAATAGCAATTGGAATTAATAGTTTTCGATAGGAAAATAAAACTTGGATTTTTTTTTATCAAACTTTAAGTAATATTAGTATTCTTAGTAACGTTCATGTTGTTTTAAATTATTATTACTTGTTGACGTTTCAGTATTTTTTTAGCATCCCCGAAATGTAGGCAAAAAAATCCAAATTTTTTTTGATATACAGTAAGCGGCAAAAGTATGGGACATCTAAAATAACTTTAAAACTATTTATTTAAAAAAAATCGCTCGGGTATTATCTGTTAACTGACAATACCAGTTCATTTAAAAAAAAACAAATAATTTATAATTAAAGCTTTATTTTAAAAAATCACAGTGTTGATTATTGTATCCAACAAATTTTGAACTGCGAGTATTTTTTAAACTGTCAAAAAGTCATAGGGTGGTAGATTTTAACAATGGGTTCTATAAGGACAAATTTCAGTTTTTTAATTTTTATTTTATTTCAATTTTTAATATCTTAAAAATTTTACAAAAATTTTAGTAAAGATTTTACAGACATCTTACTGTCAAATATTATTGAGGAAGTAATTTGAACAATTAACTCAAGAAAAAATTTAATAATTATTTTTTTTTTGTCTTTTCTTTAACTGTCAATATTTCGAAAACAGTTAAAGATAGGTACAGGTCCAATATTTGTCATTGAATCTAAAAATGCAGTAAAAGGTATAGAGTGCTTTTTAAAAAAACAAAGTTGATGTCGGTATCTCATTTTTAGGCTACACTGAATAAAAAAGATATTAAAATTAATTAACAAAATATTATTGAAATGCGTAATTTAAAAATAATATTTGACCCGTTCCAGCAATTTTTTTTTAAATAAATACTTTTAAAGTTTTTTAAAATATTTCACAATTTTACCGCTTACTGTATTTTAACAGATTTAGATTTGAAGCATTAGCGCGTCCAACTCAAGTCAGGAACCGCTTATTAAATTTCATTCGTATCGTTACAGTGTTGCCGAACTGACGGACGCTCTAATACACCGAGGTTGAATATACGTATATTACGCCAGCGCCACCATCCTATATACGCCGGAACTAAAAATTATACGAATTTTTCATCCAGAAATCATTAAAGCGTCCAAATCGATTTTTGCCATTCGCTTCCTCTTGGTGTAGGAAGGCTCCCAAATTTTTTTTACATGGGGTTGCAGCAGAGCGTCCATATACGGGCGCTCTATGCACAAGGAGGACGTCCTAATGATAGGGATCGGGCAATGTATGGCCGTGCTAATGATAGCAGGATATATATATATATATATATATATATATATATTTACATCCCTCGCACAATGCTGCGTCCTTTCATGAAACACACGTTACTGCGTCCACCAGAAGGAGCCATATATATCGCAGTTTAAAAATAGATCCTGGTGAATATTTTAATTGCGATCTCAGATATCGGTTCCGTTTTAAAATAGACCTTATAGATCAAAAGTTTTCATTATTGGTATAATACTGCGTCCTTTCATTATCAGCATGACATTGCGTCCGTGTATATAGACTTTCATAGTGCGCACTATACTGCGTCCTCGTGTATATTTACTTTCACTTTATAACACATGTTGCGTCCGCAACGTTGCCATATTTCCAGTAAATTTTATAGTTGTCACAATAATGAAAACTAAAAATACAAATGCATTTTTGTTAGTTGAGTCAATTTTGCGTTTATCTTAAAACTTTTTCCGACTTAGACCGATTTACTTAAAGCATTTTAACGTTCCATAAGTTCTAGAGGTTAAAAGTTACATAAATTATCCGACTGCATTATTTTTGTGCAATTTGTTATTAACAAAATTACCATACAAGTATTTATTTCTAAAATTAAAATATCAAAAAATATATGACGTAATTGTTTCAAAATAAGTATTACAAAGTTTTAGAAGATGCTAATCATATTTTTAAGTTAAAATTAGTAAATTAATGATATTTTAAAAATTGCACGTAATTGTATACTTATTTGTTGATTGTTCTAGCAATTTATTTGATCTATAAAACTGAAGGAAAATAATTTAGGGCAAAAATCTTCTGTCCTGTTTTTTACATTAATTGATCAAAAATATCTAACAAAATCAATCTGCAAAATTTATTATTAAAAAAAAATGTTATATTTTGATTTAAACCCATTTTTATATTATGTATTAACTATTTTAGTTTAATTTATGACTTGATAAGTTGGAGTAGTAATATATCCAATAGGAACATCCTAAGAATTGAAATAAATTTATGATCTGACAACTAGTTACCAGCTAATTTAGCTTTTCAATTTTCACAATAGACGTGTTCCATTTTGATGACGAATGCCATAAGTTTTAAGAAACACCTTTTCTTTTCTTGATGGAGTTTTTTTTTAATAAAATTTACGACATTTTTATAAATTATGATAAAGTTAGTGCTTCAATATTAAAATATTAATTAAAAACAAGCGACACAAAAATTCAATTAACCACTTTGTGCATTACATCTATAAAAATACACATGTACACAAAAATCGTTAACGTTAACTTATATTATATAATGGGAAAAAGTAAAAATAAAACCGTACAAAAAATCGTTAACGTTAATTCATAATCAAATAAGCCAAAGTAAAAAAAGAAACCGTACAAGTAATCAATTTGAAACTTGGAGAAAATCTTTTTCTACATATTTGAAAATATTAGCTGCAATTATTTTGAGAATTTTTGCTTAGAAATATCTGTTTTTGAGGTGCGGGTAAAACTTGAGTCACCCGGTATATGTATAGCCGGAGTATTTTTAGCAAGAACTTTCTAAAGCAGTAAATTAATTAAAAAATTTGTTAAAATATTTTTAATAAAAATTTTCTCGATGTAAACAGAACTCTGCAATTTGTTTTTATAGAAACTACTTTTTTTATGTAGCAATCAAGTCAATAATAATTATTGCGCTTTGTGCAAAATGGGTAAAATTTCTAAAATCATTATTACAACTAAAGTCAATTTTGTAGTTACTTTGGATCGTATACAATACAAATGTGTAAAATATTACGTTTTTGGAATATGGAACAACCAAAAATGCACATAATAATTTTGAATTATTACTTTTTTCTTCAAATTTTTAAGATACATTTTGTTTATAGTGATGTTTAATTAAAACTATTACTTAACTATATTAAAGAGTATTTAGAAAACTATTTTTTAATAATGCTAGTTATTTATGTTAGTGCTGGTTGTCAGAAATGTTATAATTGTTACATTATAAAGAACAAACAAAAACTAAACAACAAAAGCAAAGAACAAAATGAAACTGAAAATTAAGTACAACAAAAAAATTATTTGTAATGAAAATGACTCAAAATCTTGTAAACACACACTCAAAAAAAATTAAGAAAATTTATTTTTTTGTAATATGTATTATCTGTAGTTACAGTGTATCAAGTTTTAATATCCATTTTTCTCTACAATTTTTTTTATCAAAAATCTCATAACATCTGGTAACATCTCTCATAAAATCTATTAACAGCTTATTTAAGTAAACTTATTTAAGTGAAGATACTGCTTTATCTTCACGCGAATTACAAAAAAAAACAGAAAATCAGGCATAAAGTTATCTATTTTTTTAACCGCATTTAAAATAAAATTACAATTTACAAATCTCAAATTATGCATTGCTTTTCAAGAGATTAGATCCATTCAAAAGTTGCCTGCGATCTGTATCAATTTTTGAGAGTACTATGCATTTTGTTTTTAATAGTATATAAAATGATTCTAATTTTCATCAGTTTGTCTTTTATCTTTAAATAGCGACATATTACAATTTACAATTGTGTAAGTTATAACTTTGAATTGAAGTTAAACTATCATTTTAAATATTGTACAATAATTTAATTATTTCGTATTTTAAATATATTTAGTAGGAATAATTTCAATATTAAATAATTCGTGTAACTATTTATTTGTACACCTTTAGACTTAACTCTACTTATAAGCAAAGCAAATTTGATCGTTTCTGGAGAAATACACATAAACACAATATTCGACTGCTTCAAGGTAATTTTTTTTGATTTTTTAAGTAATAAGATGATTCTAACAGCAATAATTTAGAACAGTTCAGAATTATTATATTACGCATGAACAGTAGCATTGCCCCGTTTTGTTTTTAACTAAAGTGTTGTTGAAACAAGCCTATTGTAATATTTTTTTAAAGAAAAACAGTAGTTTAGTTAAATTTTATTTTTGATAAACATTTTTAGTTGGTTTTTACAAAAATTAAATTTAGATGCGATCAAAAACTGACCATTGTTTAAATGTTAACCTGCTCAAAGATTTAATTTTTTCTAAAGTACACTACAAAAAAATTTGTACACCACGATCAAAAAGTGTTTTATTTTTGTCTTGTTTGTTTTCAGACTTTGCCTCCGCTTCAGTGATTAAAATCACACTGAACTGAAAAATTTACTTTTTGGCTTTGTTACACAAATGACAATTTTTAGTACACACTTCTCAAAATAACTACTTTGAGAAATAAAAATGTTCAGCAAAATATCGTTTCATAGCTTCATTAGTATTTAAAATGTCTATAGCAACTTTCCACTAAATTATTTTTAATTTTTCAAAAATTTACACAAATTGTTATTTTAGCAAAAAATATCCCATTGAGAGAAGTAAGTTTTAATAAAAAAAAAGTTTGGTAAATGTAATTTTGGAAGTAAAAGACCAGGAAAGTTGTCTCTTAAAATTAAAAGAAAGTGAAATAATTTTAATATCTGGTAATTTGCATGCCATACCTTAAAAATTAAGGGTTCAGTGTTCTAAACTTACTTGTGCTGTTAAAAAAAGCAATAATAATATGAATGTGTATTAGGTTTAACTTCACTTATTTTGCATAATTTTCGACAACTTAATTGTAGCATTAAGGAAATTGGTTTACAAGAAAACAAACATATCCAGAGATAATAATATTGATTTTTTTTCTATTTTTTAATTTGTTGATTTATTGATTAAATGTAATTTAGAAAACTTGTACTAAAAATTTTTCTATAAAACGCTATCTTTTTGTTAGAACACAGCAAAATTGACCATACCTGGGTTACAATACAAGCAGTAGGTATTTCTATAATTAAAGACGTTTGTTGTCATCTAAATAATACTGTCGATCTTATGTTTCAAAGAATAGTGCACATAAAAGTTACTGTTTCTTTGTCTTTTATTTAATACACTAACTTTTATAATAACACTCTGATAAATCTTAATTACAGTGCCTTCAAAATTCTAACTTCTAAAAAAATCTGTTTTTTGCACATTTGCAGAAAATTATAATTATTATAATTATAAGCAAAAAATTATAATCATTATAATTATAACCAAAAAATTTTAATTATATTATATATCGTTCACACCCTCAACACTTTTAAAAATATTCCAATTAATGTTTCAGTCAATAAATATTTAATAATAAATTAATTAAATATTTCCAACTCCGAAAGATAAACCAGTCAGTCAATTCTTTTTGTGAATCTTTAGTGCACACGTGCACTGCACACGAACAGTGTTGCCACGTGAATAGGACGCGGTAAGGTGCATATGGTGAAAACAAATATACAGAACAGACGCAGCATCATCTGAATAATGAAAGAAATATATTCATCTGGTGTATATTTAAAAAATTCGCAGCGCCATCTAGGTTAAATTGAGAGAACTAAATTATTCAGTTCTTTTTCACCATATGCACCTTATGGCGTCCCTCTGAAACTTTGGTTTTATCTTTTTCTCTTTATTTAGAATCGATTAGTGTGGAAAAGATTTACTGCGTCCGTATACGGACGCAGTAAGGTCGTGGACGCAGCATTGTATGTGATTTTGCAATATACGGACGCAGTAACATGCTAAGGATAAATATATATATATATATATATATATATATATATATATATATATATATGATTTATAGCGTCTTGTGTCGCCTTCCGATTCCCAATCTCTATTTTTTTCTGTCTAACCTATCTGCTTCGGCTAGATTTCTCTCACTCATGGCCTTGGTTATACCCTGTATCCAGTTTTTCCTCGGACGTTCTCTTCGATTTCTTCCTTCTGGTATCCATTGTAGCACTTGTTTTGGTAACCTATCTTCCCCCATGCGACGTATGTGTCCATACCATTTTAATTGTTTTTGTGCAATCTCGTCAATGACTGTTGTCTTTGTATTCATTGTATCTCTTATCTCGTCGTTTTTTTTATGGTCTAATTTTGAGTGTCTGGCAGATCTTCGTAAATTATTTTTACATTCTTTTACATTATTTTGCTGATTAAATTTGATTAAAATTCTGACATTGTATATATATATATATGATTTATAGCGTCTTGTGTCGCCTTCCGATTCCCAATCTCTATTTTTTTCTGTCTAACCTATCTGCTTCGGCTAGATTTCTCTCACTCATGGCCTTGGTTATACCCTGTATCCAGTTTTTCCTCGGACGTTCTCTTCGATTTCTTCCTTCTGGTATCCATTGTAGCACTTGTTTTGGTAACCTATCTTCCCCCATGCGACGTATGTGTCCATACCATTTTAATTGTTTTTGTGCAATCTCGTCAATGACTGTTGTCTTTGTATTCATTGTATCTCTTATCTCGTCGTTTTTTTTTATGGTCTAATTTTGAGTGTCTGGCAGATCTTCGTAAATTATTTTTACATTCTTTTACATTATTTTGCTGATTAAATTTGATTAAAATTCTGACATTGTCTTTTTGACATTTGTAATCAAACAAGCAAATTTGATGCTATTTATTATTTAAATAAAACTAGTATGTATCTAGTGGTAAGTGGAATTAGTCTTTTTGATTGCATCTAGAAGAATTTCAGAAGTAGCCTATAATTGACTATACCTGTATACCTAATACGATTACTTTTAAATATAAAATATTATAAATTTGTTAGAAAATAAGAATATCTACAAGTCTATTGTGTATCATTGACATTCTAAGTTGACACAAAAGTCATTTGGTTGTTATCTGTATACGTCATCGTTCTGTATCGGTACATAATCCTGTTAGTATCCCGGTTGATGCACGGAATATAAGCTTTCCGGCAGCGGAGACTAGTGCGTGGCGGCAGTGAGGGGTTTCTGGGGACGGTTGCAAGGGTGGCGGCGGTAATGTGCGATAATGTCATTTGACGCGTTATGTGAAGCCTTTGATGCGTACGTGAACCACTCACTACACACAGACCCGCTCTTACTTTATAATTAAAGTTGTGTACGTGGTGTCGCTTCGCTATAATCTGCCTCTAATGGACCTATAGCTTTCATCTCAACACTCAATTTAAACGCGGATGGCGCGGAAACCAATACAGATATTGACAATGTTGTACTTACTTTTCGACAAGCTATTAAAAATAATTTTTATATTATAAGAAAATATTATACACGTAAGCATTACCTATTCTTTTGACAAACCCACGTCTGTGTTAGCTTCCAGACAATTTTTGAGTAAAACTTATTTTTAATAAAGTAGTAATTTCTTATTGTAAATATCCACATTGAGACATTGACACCTGTAGTTTTCGCTTTACTGTTCTAGACATTTACGGTAAAACACAATGTAAATAACTAAAAATAGTCGAAATTTTTTTCTCAAAAATGACACTTATAGGTAGTGCTTACATATACCTACAAATTAAGAGTACATAGTAGGTATAAAAAAATGATTTTTTGTTCTAGTGCTCGTTCTGCTTCTCTAACCCCAAACAGATGTCTTATATACTCACTTTAGAAATTTTTAAAGTGTACTTATTATAATTTTCTGTTATACTTTTTTATAAACACGTAGGTTCAAGTATTTCACAGATTTTTTAAATCTATACAAATTTTACTCTATAATTTATTAAGAATTTGTTAATCTTTGTATTTCTCGTATTTTGTAGGTATTATTAATTAAATTACATAAATGCACACTGGCCTAGTTTTACTTTATTTCCATTTTAGTCTGCAGTTTTTCTAATAAGAATGGCCAGTTCTTTTGCACCCTGCTCATTTAATAGTAACAATAACAAGAGTAATTTGGTTGTCTGATTCAATGCAACTTGGTCTCGGCAAGCAGTGTTTGTTTAGATATAATTCACATGCAGAACTCGTGCCTCGTTGCCATCTTATGCATTTTACATGAGCAGCACTGGACCTAACCTAACCTAACCTGGCCTTAGAGCCCTCGCCCGACTTATTCACTTTCTGTTTGAGTATTCGCAAAGCTGCCCTTTCACATACAAGAAAAAATATGGTAAAGTTTAATGAGAAACCACAGAACCTATTTAGCGAATTTGGGTTGATTCTAAAAACTCACCGAATACCTATGTGATATGTAAATGGGTAGATCAGCGAGTGGATGTGCATGTGGGTGAATTTGCCTGCGAGGGTTGAGAATTTCAGAAAATGTAGAGGCGGTATTGTTACAGAAAAAAATGCAATAATTGATTTAAAATTATTTATCGCAGGAACGAAATCCTAGTCATCAAATTTATTGAGCTGTCAAAATCAAAAATCAGTTTAAAGATCAAGATGTTTTTTCGCGACTGTATTTGCGTATGTTATTGCTGTTTGCAAATAGCTTAACAGTCTTAACACCTATAAATGAATTCTAAAATTGTATTATAGGTATTATTTAACAATCAATAGTATATTAACAATACGCTTATAACGGGGCTTATATACACATTTTTGACAATGTTTTAATAAATGTCAATTTCAGCGTATTGTATGTACCTATATAGTTAGCATTCCTGTTATTGTTTTTTGATGTAACCCAAAATACAATACATACTATTGGAAATGCATGAAAGTGAAGGTTATGACGCTTTCGAAGCCTATGTCGGGGATGTCACAAAATAAAAGTTGAAAACACTTTCTGTCCGACACAAATCGTAACGACATCTAATAGTACGTATAGAGTAACGTCGCCGTCGTATTTTATAATAGATTGCAAAATGCCTTTAAATGTGTCACCCTGTAGAGGTTTCAAGACTAAAGATTAATTTTTCATTTTTATCTAGGTATATTATTTATATATTTAACCCAGATTTTCTGCTTTTATAATTACTTGATTATTTACTATTTTTGTTGTGAAACAATGTTTTTGTATTATTAATAATTTTATTATAGAAATCATGTAGTTTAAATTGCACGCTACGTAAAGCCAAGGCTTATGGACTAAGAGAAAAGGGAAACAAAAAGGGTGATCGACAACTTAGTATAAAAAATTAAATTATATGTTGAAGAGTTTACTTATTTCATAAATTTTGCAAAAATTCTTACAACCGTTACATGATCAATTTTTAAAATTGTTTAGGTGTCTAATGCAGCACACTATCACTTTTTTTAAAATTTAATTTTAAAGGTATAACCAAATGGGATTTTTACATTTTATTTACGCCATTTGAAATCGTAATTTACAACTTTGTTTAATAAAACCAAATTTTGAAAATAAAATTTTTTATGTCGCAGCAACAATTTTTAAAATCATGTTTTTGTAAACATAAACCGTTCTTATAAATTAATGATTGAAGCCAAAAAATTAAAATCTTATGTACTCATGAAGCAAACCAGAGCGCATCCAACAGCAATAGTAAATTTTAAAAAACTTTTTGTTTCTGAGAAAAAGGCTCTTAAAGTTACTACGAGTAGTAACAAAACTGTGCATTAAAAATTTTATTTTGCAAAGTTTGTAAATTATTAAAAATTTGTTCATATAGGATTTAATAAACTTTAAATAAATTATTGAAAAACAAAAGAGATTAATAATAGTTACCAAAATATTAATTATTACATCAACATATCGATCAAAATATATTTTTTTAAATAATATTATGAGTATTATCAATAAATATCAGTTTTATATACCTATGTTATACGAATGTAAAATGAAACAACTATATTTTACATTCTTTTATATATTTTAAAATTGTGACAGAAGGTCACAATTTTAGTGGAATCTGTAAACGCACTAATGATTAATAAAGCCTCAAAAAATATTCACAAAAATGTAGATAATTGAATTTAGTATAATAAAGTCGCGAGCGAATCTAAAGAAAAACTTTAAAGTAAAAGATAAAAAAGTCCTTAAAAAATTAATATGAAAACATTAGTATAATTTAGCAGCAAATTCAACTTCCGCATCAACATTTTGCAGCACAAGTTTACTGTTTTATAGAAAAATAATACTATTGCGAATATGTAATTAATAAAATTTTGTGTCGTTAAATAAATAAAGTAGGTAAGTCGTACATTTTGCCGGAACCTCTTTGGTCAATTTAAATATTCTTTAATTTACTTTAGATAAACCACATCTAAGGATTGTATCTGATCACAAAAACCTAATAATGATAGAAGTTACTTTGTCTTTCTATAATGAAAATTTTAAAAAAACGTGGATTATGGTAGAGCCTACTCTTTCAATTATTGTATTCTCTTGCTGCTCAAAAGCACCTCTAGCAGCAAAGAAGGTGAACTACCTTTACAATTTTCAACAGAAACAATATTTTTTATAAAAAAAAATAAAGCAATATTAAACGTTATTTGTGACAGCATCTTATTAACAATATTTTTTTGTAATGATTTACCAAATTACGCACCGTTGGTGACGCGTTGTGAAGATCAGCTTGCTAATTACTTTAATTGTTTATTACAATTAAACTGCTGATTTTTACAAATTCTTAAAAACCATCTTCTTTCATCAATACTTAAATTTGTCAGAAAAAAATATAAAAATATTGGAAAGTAGAGTCATAAATAGAAAAATAAAATTAATTTGATTAAGTTCAGTAATATTTTTTCTCAGAGACTCGTTGCTTTTTAAAATTAAAATAGCTTTGACTTGATAGATTTTTTTAATAATTACTTGTGTTTTAATGTTGTAAAAAGAAAATAACCGAAAATGTTTGCTTAACACTGACCTTACAAGAGTCTTAAGAAGTGCGTATGTCCTATTATTTTTTATTAGAGAAAAATTAAATATTATTCACTGGAATGAATTACCTAACTCTTTATACAATTTGTTGCGAAAACTTTATTATAATTATATTATAAATAATAGGTACTCCTATATTATAAATATATAAGTTTATTTATACAATAATAAAATGTATAATATAAAATATTTATTATATTAGTAAATATAATTTGTTATTTTTTTGAGTTAGCCAAAAAGTATTAAACTAAACGTTTTTATCTATTTTTAATATACATTTTCATTGTTCAATGTTTGAATTCGTTTTTGACAAAATATTGGTAAGTTTTTTCAATATTTTTAACTTTTCGTATAACTCTCCTTTTTACATTGTTATTCAGGCACTTATAATAGAACTTTATAGTTTTCGAAAGCGCTTTGCTATTGTCGCATTAAAACTTTTATTAAACTTGTGAGTTCGTCGTTGATTTTTATTGTCATTATTTACCAAAAAATTGTTTTAATATTTTTTAAAATCGTTTTTGTTAAATTGGTTTCATTGAAAGGCCAGTCTCGCTATAGCGTCGAGTTGAACGTGACAGGATCTAAATCAGATTCTGTCATTTTTCAGTTCTTCACTTCTTCCCCCTGTGTATTTTCTTTCTTATAATAATTTTCACGCATGCTCGAGCTTTATCTCTATTAAAATCTCTTTGATATTGAAATCATGTGACGTTTCATTAATTTTGTGTCTTGTTCGCATTCTTACTGGGTTGTTAGTTTTGATTTTAAGGCGTCTCTTTGATTTACGCTTAAGGCAACTATTTGATCGAATTTTTTTTACACAACATCTCAACACTTAACATTAAGTAAGCCGTAAAACCCTAAATCCAACATTGCGTCATACGTTATTGTTATTCAAATTTATAATTCAATTTGGGGTAATAAATTTGCATAAAGACGGAAGGGTCCGACTGACATTGCTTGGATTCAATGAAACAAGTGGTCAATTACGTTGGGGAAGTGCATCAAGAAATTCAATGCAATTCTTATCTCTTATCAGCAATATTTGAATAATAAAATAGAATTAAGAAAGAACATAAATAAAAAATTTCTATAGTGTGCTACAATTATTTATTATCAAAAAACATTTGAAATATAAATATTTTGTTAATTTTTTTCTTTCTGTTAATATTCTTGAAGTCGGACGTACGATCAGCCATATCGACGCTCCCGACGGAGGTGCCGTTGCTATAGTGACTATGTTGGCGCTTGCGTCGACGTCGTCACGTGCGCTTCTCGTTAGCGTCGATTTTTGATATACGCCATCTTATATGAAAGCCTTTCGTGCCGAGACTTCTATATAAAAGCGAACGACCTGATAATGTCGACGGAATGACATTTTACCACAAATAAACGAAATAAACATTGACTGCTATTAGACGGCTAGATCCGTTGTAATAACGACGAGAAATTGCCAGAGAAAAAATTCTGGAAAAAGAAATTAAATAGAACTATTTAGAAAGATAAATTTTGTAAATGAGTAGTTTAATACCAAATTAGCTAAATTTGCAAAAGTTGTTTCCAATGCAGAATGATAAATTTAAGTAGGTACCTACGCATATTAAATAAGCTACAATATATTACTCTATATACTTATCCAACTTAGCTAGAGTAAAATAAATAAGTGCGTATAAGTAAACTGTAGAATGATACATGTAGATACCTAAGTACGCAGTAAAAATTTTTGCTAACTTTATAACTTCACGTTTTTTTTTTTTTTTTGAACACTTCTACCGTAAACTATATTTAGTACTTATACACTAATGTATATTTTAGAGTATAGTTAGCTAGCTAGTGTAAAAAAGCTAAATAATTACTTTTAAACGTAAAGAACAGAAATCTTGATTAGCTATACAAACTCTTTATAATCGGAGATGTCACCTTAAAGTACTGTTCAGAGTTTCATAAATAGAATGAAGTGCAATGACTGCAATGCATTCAAATGCAATCAAAATTTTTGTGTAGTAGCTTTGATAGGGAGCAACCTCATTGGACTTAATGTCGATTATTGCCAGTCAAGGAACAATTAATACGTAAGACTAGTTATTTCTCATGTAGTATTTTTAGAAATGTGGTCAATATCTTTTTGTTCAAGTACATCATAGTTTATAGTGTAATTTATAACTAATAATAATAAATTTACTCCAATTTAAAAGTATATCCACGTCAGTCGTTATTTTGTTTTTGAATATTAATATTAGTATACCTACTACCTTAGTGTAAACCTGCGGCGAATCGGTGAAATACACCTTGACTAGTTGCGCTATCCGGCAGATATATCGTGTTAAAATGTAAAAATAATGTACAATAAACATGAGGAATAAAAGCCAAAGTTTTTGTGAATACCTTGGGTAACCTCTTACGACAAACAACAGATGCGAGAAATGCTCAGAAATTTTTCACACAAAACTTTAGTCTGGCATTTCAACGGCGAAATGTTTTCGGTGTACTTAGGATGGCTAATAAAGAAACCGGTTTTAAAGGATAATATTATATTTTATAATAAAGTATATTATATGTAGTTTATACAATGTATTTTTTTAACTATTAGTTAATTAAAAATTTATAATTTTTGTAAATTATGTTACGGTTAAATATAAATGTATTTAACATATATAATGTATCTAATTTTTAAATTAGTGAGAATTATAGCAAAATAAAATAAACCTTTTATTTTATTGCACCTCTACCCGAAATATTGTTTGCAAGTGATCTGACCCGCCTAACCTGACCTCTATGACGTAAATGTAGAAAACCAAACAATATATTTTTTGTTTGGTTGTCTAGATATTTTTTTAATGAAAATTGAAATAACGCAAAATAATAAATGATTAAAAATTGAAAGACCAAGGTATTATTTACTGCGTAATTTACTTTTTTTGTAATTAATTAGTTTATATTTTATATTAATCTAATACCACGTTAAACCATGTTAAATTGTAGTAGATATATTTTACGTCTAAAAGCGGAAATTTGTAATTTTTTGTTCAGATGCACAGCACCTCAGTTTGAAGAACTGAGTAAACTGGACCATTTTTTATTTCTTTTTAAGTGTGTAGAAGTCTTAATTTGATTACTTACTTACCAATGCTGTTTTCCAATAGCATAAATGACATGTTTTTTTTTTAAATTTCGTTGTCAGAATGGTTGCCCAAACCTATTAAATTTTCTCATATAACACTTAAAAATCATAACTCTAAATTGTAGAGATTTATATATGCTTTTTAAAGTTCGATTTTTTCGAAATTTGGTATTTAGGTGGCGCGTTTCGAATAATTAGTGTTCTCGGTCAAGATGACGTACAAAATATAAAGATTACGTTTTTGAACTTTTTATATATTAAACATAACATTGCAGTAGTTATTTACAAAGTTTTATATTTGTGCGCAAACATTTTAACTGATTAAAAAAAGATAAAATTTTATTGTTTTGAGTTACTTTATTGAGTTAATCTTGAATAGTTTAACATACATAGACCAGACTTGTTCTATATAAAAGAGCAAGAAAATGTCTAGTACCTAAATCTTTTAATTTCAAGAAAAAAATGCTTTTATTTAAAAAAGATACATTTGATATCTAGGTGAAGAAAAAAAAAATTTTGATTGTTGTTTGGCAAAATATTAGATTTTTTTTTAAATTATTTGGATTTTTTTGTTTTTAAAAATAAAGCCTCATTTTATTTTTTAGTTATTTTTGAAAATTAGTATTAAAAACAGAAAAATCCAAATAATTTTAAAGAAAAAGATCTAATATTTTGCCAAACAACAATCAAAAAATACTTTTTCTTTACATAGATATCAAATGTATCTTTTTTAAATAAAAGCATTTTTTTCTTGAAATTAGAAGAATTACTAGACATTTTCTTGCTCTTTTATTTAGTACAAGTCTGGTCTATGTGTGTATTAAACTATTCAAGATTATCTCAATAAAGTGTTCAAAATAAGAAAAATTTATCTTTTTTTTAATTAGTTAAAATGTTTATGCACAAATATGAAACTTTGTAAATAACTACTGCACTGTGTTATGTTTAATATGTAAAAATTCAAAAACGTAATCTTTATATTTTGTACGTTGTCTTGACCCAAAGTTCACATCGAAAACACCGATTTTTCGAAGAGCGCCACCTTAAGTTGAAGAAAGAAACTTAGTTTACGGCTGATCAGCCAGTCGTGGAACACCCCAATTTAATTTTTTTAAAACTTAATTTTTTGAAATTAATTTATCGAATATGAATTTTTGAAAAAAATAATCTCTTTTTTGAAATATCTGTAACTTTGCAAAAAATTGAACTGTCTTAATAATTTCATTTTTAAAACTTGTGCTGTTAATATCTATCTATCTGTTTCAAAAAAAAAAAAAAATAGCAAAAAATATAAGCATTTATAATAAATATTCTTGAATTTTTAAAATAAATTTTAAAAATTTTTGCAACTGTGTGTGTTGATATATATATATATATATATATATATATATATATATATATATATATATATATATATATATATATATATATATATATATATATATATATTTTAAATGTCTGTATCTCCGTAGAAATGCAGCTACCTATTTTAATGTTTGTTTTTTCAAAAAATTTAAAATCAAAAACTAGAAAATTGAAAGTTTTAAAAAATCGCCGTTCAAAATTTATAATTTATAAATGGTTTACGATTAGGGTCTAAAAATTTATATAAAAACTTTTTTACGCATAATTAAATTAAGGTTTTTTGATTATACCATAGCAGAAAACGCCCACGGGCCATAGAGTACCTACTACTAGAGTACACTATAGTTTCCCCACATCACCGGCGTAATATCATTGTCAAGCTTGGACATCAATTTTAACAACCAACTGTCACCTAGGTAATTTTTCGATTAAATTATATTTTTTTTAGGTTTTTACTGCTCACAATTCGAAAGCAGATTACGCTCTTATTCAAATAAAGGATTTTCTTCTTTGGGCTTCAAACTTTAGTGTAGAGGCAATCTTTTACTTTCAACCTTCTATAGGAAATAACCATTATTAATGGGTACTACAATAAAGAATTTAAAAAAAAAAAACGCAGATGTCAAGTTATTTTATAGGCCGATTTGACGTGAAATGTCCCATACAATGTATATAACAATGTACATAGTTAAAAATCGATAATACCGATAACATAATTATATATATAGTTAAAATTTTATTTCTTAATTAAGTCAGTGCAACTGTTTGTAACATAATAATAGTTTACTTATCGAACTTCGTTGACTGAATAATTCGTATATTACTGCTCTGGCATCTTTCCAATTTTTTTGTCTTTTATATTTTCTTCTCATCTCCCTGCTCTCGATTCCGGTCCATTTGGCGATGCGAGAATCATAGATGTCCGCGACGTCGTATATTTCATCTTCGACGGGCGTCCCGCGAATCTTTTTACGAGAGTTTTATGTCTGCGCACAGATATTCTTGTTGTGAAGCACGAGAGTAATGGACCATGATATTTTTACGAAAATTGAAACGTAAATAAACTTTTACGACTCGCCGGAAAAGTCTCTCTTTTTGAAAAGATGATGGATGATCTTGGAATCTATTAGTGTATGTGCGTAATTAGAGCGGCGTCGCGACGCCGACAAAAATCCACACCATATTGCAGTGCGCTGTGGTTGAATGCGATGTTCGTGTGTTTCAACATGTAAAGGCTGCCGGAGAATATAGTAGGCACTGCATAAAATCCAGAGCACGGCACGAGCTGATTTGCATAGCTCAGCTGAGGGAAACAATCGATGCTGGAATGGCTTTTGTTTCACGGCGTGCTGTACACATAAAAGCATACTATTCGGAAGTTTATAGGTGTGGCGGCGAGCTTTTATAATATTACCGAAAATCACACAACAATCGAATCACAATTTTCTTAGAAGAGAAATTAATGCAGATAAAGATAATATGACTGACAACTTTTATCATAAGTTGGCGGTGCTTTAGATGAATATTTCAATAACTATACAGCGATAACTACCTAATAGGCACATTACCAGTGTCCACAAATATCTATTTGTAAATAATTTCTAGTAAATTACAATTTTAAACTATGTAGTCTAGTCATTTACGCTAAAATCGATAATTTTTTTTGTTTTTTATAATGAAAGAAAATATTTAGAAAATCGATTATACTTCAGGTTTATATATTTAATATTATTTCAAAAACATCTTGTATATGAGTGAAAAAACCTGCTGTAGTAAAAAAAAGTTAAGCAATAAAAAAATTATCTAAGAAAACAAAAAATCGGTTTTTCTATCCAATTATTTGTCTATGGCAGACAAAGCTTTGTTTTTTGTCAGGCTTGATGTATTTTAACAAATCTTTTCTCTCAGTGAAGAAGTTGTTGGATTTGAACCAAATTAGGTAAAACAAAAGATGACAAATAATTCACCTTTAAATCCAAAACTTTGGCTACATAAATAATAGATATGTTAAAAAAATTGAGCTGTTTAATTGTTGTTTTTTCTTTTTTTTTTTTTGATTTTTTATTACATTAATTTTTCCAAGTTTTCTAGTTCTGCCTAGAATAAGCGTATAAGCATAATTGTATTCCAGAACTAACTGTAGAACATAGGCTCCATAAAAAATTTTGTATTGCTAATAATTTCGTATAAGTTTAAAGCACTTACTCGTAATTCTCAATAATAAAAGGAAACTTGATTATTAATTATTGTGACACTAAATAATATTTTTAATTAACTTGGTTAGTTGTAAATCTCTTACAATTTTTATAATAAATAATTTTTAATTTTTATTTATTATTTTTATTTAATTTTTATAATTTTTAGTAAGCGGTGGCCATGAAAAACAAAATTTTAAAAGCTTTTACTTGATAAAAAAAATAGTCTAAAAAAATTTTGTACTTACTTGTGAAGCCCATACCTACGACACTTTTAGACAATTATAACATTTAAAAATTTTTTAAAAAAAATTTCAAGTGACGCTTGACATTTTCTGAATTTTTGTTTTCTATGGCCATCGCTTATTAGAAATTATATTGTTCATACGGCACAAAATTTATTTGACAGTTCGTTTGACTTGTTTTCCATGTCTTTTATAAATTATTATGAGCGAATTTTACTGAATTAGGTATTATACAGATTTAAATAAATTTGAAAAAAAATTGTTTTTTAGGAAATAAAATTTAAAAAATGCTAATTTAACCGAAAATTTATCTTTGTTACTTTAGTAACAACAAAATTACCCCTGATGTACCTATAAATATGCAATTTTATATAATATGTAATTAAATTTTTTAGTAGACTCACAAAAAATGTATTGAACATAAAATATAGAATTGTAATGAAAGTGGAGACAGACAAACAAATATTCATTTACTAAAACTATCTATGCAATGAGTTGTCTACATGAATGAGGCGTCATAGATTTTTTATTTATAAAACGTTTCGTAGTAGATATTAGAAAAAAAAGCTTTTTAAATCTACAGGGTGATTCATTTTATTTTAACCAGAAAAACAGTACTACAAATAATAAAAATCTTCATAAAAGTTTGTGCTATCTTATCTCATAACAAAATCATATTATAACCTAAAAATTAATTATTATAAAACGTACAACAAAAAGTATTGGACATAAGCCTACTACTTAGATTTAACTCAACTTTCATCTCTGTAATAAGTTGCAACGTTTAGGAGCTAGAGAGCTCCAAAATTGGAAACTAAAACTCATTTTTATACTTTAAACGTAGTTATCTTGAAAACGATATGTTTTAGCAAAATTGTGTTTTTTACTTTTTTATTTACAATTTATTGGCTTATTTAGTTTTGCTAGAAAAATTAGAGGTCAATACGAAAAAAAGTGAATAATTACCAAAAATGTGGAACAAAGTATCACAACAAAAAATTAAAATAATTGAGGGTAAACACATAGAGATTTCTGGTGTACAAGTACAAATTTTTATAAATTTCCAACTTTTTACGTGAATTTTTCAAAAATTTCAAGTAATTTAAAGTATTTCCGGAAATTTCTGTACATTTTGTTTAATTTGCGCATGCGTAGATAATTTGCACATTGGCACTAATGCGCGTAACTGAAAACTACAAATGTCAATCTTACAACTGGCTGTTAGAATATAGGTATTATTCACAAGGAGTTATAAAATAATAACATTAATAACCATGAAAATAATATTAATAATAAAAACTAATTATGAACTGAATATTTTTAAAAAATTTGAGATGATTTCCTGGGGATTTCTAGAAAAATTTTTAGTCAAAAAGATTTTTGATGTGAAATAATATAGAAAAATTTCGCTAATGTTAATATAAAGAGCACATTTAGTTTGTGTATTAAATTGACCTAAAAATGTTACATAGTTTTAGCAAGCTGGTGTTGAAAACCTTAATATAAATTAACTGACATTAGTTAAGTTCTTTACACTTTATTTTCACTTTACACTTTAAATTTGAAATTGTATCACTTAATTTGATAGAAGTTTGACTTATATTTTTTATTTCAAGTATAATACTGTATATAGTGGATTGAATAGATATCAAAAATTTTAACAACTTTACTAATTTTGAAATTAATTAAAACAACTAATTTTTTTATTTCAATTTTATTTTGCATTGAAATCATAATATTTTTAAATTATAATCAAATATTTACTATATATTATATAAAATAATATTTAATCAGTTTAAATAAATGAGATACAAATAAACATAAATTCTGAAATCAAAGGAACACTTTTTTCTTTGCACATGTTGAATTTATTCTATTGTAGCTACGGAAATGCTTATATATCTTTTTGGTATAATTATATTGAGTATAAATCTTGAAAATAGACTGCTTTATAAATATCTAATTGTGATGCTCAACAACAATTCTTATAAAAATTATTATCAGATGTTAATGTATGTTGTAACTGACATTAATGAAATTAATGACGTAGACACATATTATCTTGGGGTGGTTGGTAGGTACATAAAAAGCAGCCAACTCTTTGAAGAAAAACAAATATTAGTATTCTTTTCTAGAAAAAAATTAAATGTTAGTGATTTACTGATTTAAAATTAGTATAATTAACTAGGTTATATCTACAACTATTATAAAATTGGTTCAAAAATTTTTGAAACTGTTCTGCATACATTCAACCTTCGATTTGGGTTCCTAAATTCACCTAAGTCCACCCCAATAAAATTTATTTATCATCTTTATCCTGCAATAATCCGGCGATTGTTCGATTTGATAACTCCCAAAACACTTTCTAATTACCCCTTTTTAATGAATTTCACTGTTTATCGCAAAAAACACGAAGTTATTAACAATTCCTAGCAAATTTTTATCAGCTCGCGCCACCTACACATAGCGTTGTAAACCATTGTCAACCATTTTGTTTGTGGCTGTGGTAAAAAGCCGCTAGGTGCTCTGCGTTTGGCGCATGCCTATTGGTCGTCATTACCGATCAACGCCCCTTTTTTTCTTTCTTATTCTCTTTACCTCCCACTACTCATTTTGTACCACCACTTGAACGTGATTCTCCTCCACTGGGTGAAAGTGGGGAGACGACAGTGGCGGGAGGTAATAAACACATCGTTATGGTAAAGCCCGGTTGAAGTTGTTTTATTCCACATAAAATTGTTAACTGTATATTATAGGATCTTGGATATTGATTTATGGAATTATTTGTTATTTCAAATAGGCATTATGCAAGGACGTTGCGATGAGTTTTTATGGTAGGTAGAACGATTTTTTTACAGCAGTTATGGTATTTAAAACATTTGGATGATCGAAAACTAATGATGCCTAAATTAAAAAATGTAGTAAAAAAAATAAAAAAACTTCTGAAAAATACTCGTATTACGAGTATTCGTATCACTCAGTTTTAAAACAATACACACTTCCACTACAGCTAATAAGACACATTTTGTATGAGAAAGTATACTTACTTATTCAATTTTCACTGCCTAAAAGAAAGTGTTACCTAACACTTTTTTCAAATACATATTTTTTTGCATAATTATCTCATTATGGTAATTCGCAACCTTGTCCTAGAAATTACTTACAAAGTATGCTCAGGTTGATTAATTATTTTTCAATTATATAACATTTTAATTAAGTAAAAAAAATAGGCGTAAGTAAAGGTAAAGGTTTATAAGGTATTAACATAGATTTATTTTGTTTGAAATATATAAATTAAGACACTATTACAGAATATTGACTAATTGAACAATAAAATAGTTTTAGTACATACATCTGAAATACAAAACATTGTGATTACATTCCGATGCATGTTTAACACGACAAGACCTTTGACCACGTGCTTAATTCGACCCTAGTCAACTCTCTGAACTTTGTTTTACTTTAGCTGTAACTTCAAAGCTCTGTAATTTACTGCTACTAAGACATACAACAAGTGTGTGGTGCATTTATGATAATTTTATAACCTATACTTTGACTTGTGTTATAGAGTAAGATTTTGGGGGTATTTAGATAAATCTATTTCGGTAAAAAAAAATTATACCTAAGTAATTTTAGTTTTGAAATATTTTTAGTTTGTTGTTTATATTAGGTATTTATTTTCTGTTGTACGGGTAAAACTAGTAGATAGTAAGGCCTATCCTGTAACATTCTGTTAAAAACAACAGGTAGGTTAAAAATTGAATTTAGGAATTCTGTTAAGAAATTAACCAAATTTGCTAAAATTAACAACGCAGAACAAGTTATTATCTAACAGAAGTCTACTAAAATAACATTTTAGAAAATAACAACTTTGGTTAAAATAATAAAAAAGCCGTTAATTTTTAACTTTTAACCCAACGCGGCACAGAATATCCTTCATTATTTGGTGAAATTTTCAGTTATAATTTTGCAATAAATTTGATGCTTTTTATATATTTTTGCATTCGCATTTTAAAAAAAGTCAACATTAATTAGCTTGAGCAGAACGCATAAACGTATTAGGCGTTATTACGAAGTGCACGAAAAAATATTTTCTGGCAATAAATCAAAGTTCATGTGGTATTGCCACAGAGTCACATTACAAATGAAATTTGTACAGAAAAATATGTTTTTGATAGGATTTTGTGGTCAGTTTTTATGTCTCTTGATACAATAAACACTTTTGACACCAAAATATATATGAAATAACTTATTTAAACTTAGTTTTTCTCAAATTTGAAAATATTTCTAGTTAAGTATCGCCCTTGGTTGGGCAGGTAACATAAAATACTCCTACAAAAATTTTGAATTTTTATGGAAACAACTCGTTATATTAGTATTGTATTGTTATTGGTTGTAATCACAGACTACCAAACAAGAAAGACGGATCAAGCACAACAGCTTTTCTGCAATAACATCAGCGCAGCGATCGACAGGAGGAGATAGTTCCTGCGAGTACATGCGCGAAAATTTGAAAGGTAATATTGTAAATGGATTATAGTTGCTATAATTTTTTTTTGTTTATAGAAACAAAATTAACAAATTGATAAAATATATTGCAGCCATTGAGTTTCTTTACAAAACTTAATGATACAACTATAATACTATATGTATAGGTTTGGGTGTCACGTATCACAATAGAAATATTGATGTGGTTCGCGATTTGTGTTTTTCTACTAATTTTTACTGTTTTTCTTACTTACTGTAATATTAAATTATTGACATTACTGAGGTTATGATTGTGGGTTTGGGTTGACTCTGGCATGCTTTGGCTTCTGTTTTTGTCTATTGGCCACTTGTGCTTTGAAGTCCTTTTATTTTTAACTTTTAAATTAAAAAAGTCTCTGCATTTTCAAAACATAGTGCGAGTTTGAAATTAAAAAAGACGACTGTAAAGTATTGTAGCAAAAATCTTTGATCGAAATTTGCCAAATATGATTTCTAAAAATAATTGTACAGATTGTTCCATCGTATATGCATAGTAGCATTTTGAACCTTTAGAATAAACAAAAAAAATTAAAACTTTTTATTCATTATCTACTTAATTAAGCGCTACAATAATCTTAAAATATATTAATGATTTGTTAAGTTCGTTTAAGAAAAAAATAGCAATTTATGTAATAAAATTTTATTTTTATTTATTTTATTAATTTTTTTTTGTCTACAATAATGCTTATATATCAGGGAGTCACCTTGCGCAATTAAAATTAATTAAAATTTATTAGTAATTGAGATATCTTTGATTAAAATAAAACGTCGGTTTAAAAAAGATATTTACGACTAATAATTTCAATACCCCAAAATGAAGGGTAGTTATTAAGGGTAGTTAGTTTTTGTCACAATAAATAAAGGTCTTGCCTTGCGGTTAACTTCAATTAGTAGTAGGATACCAATAAATAACGCTTCAATTTAGTTGCTTTAAAAAATTGGTTAATTTTACCGCTATTGTTAAAAAGTCTTAATTTTTTTTTGTTTATTCTAAGGGTTCAAAATTTCACTATGCATATACGATGGGACACCCTGTACTGCACGATGTATATCCCTAACAGCTTTTAGTAGAAAAGTATGCATTTTTTATTTAAAAGAAAATTTATAAAATATACTCACTTTTTTGTTTTTGGCAAAATTATAATTTTAGCAATAGTTTTATGCTCTGCTCGTCGTTTCTATTTGCACAACAATCATTGTCTTATGCATTACGTATAACAATATACAATTTTTTTTAACGTTTTGTCACTGGTACTTTATTTCCCATTCAATTAAAATTTTATTTTACTCGTCACTTAAAAGCACTTCGTAGAGAACTTGTTTTACTGTTAATGCAAGAGATCAACAGAATATTATGTTATTTATTATATAATAGGCAAAATTAGGAGGTCTTGGCTCGAGGTTTGCAGTATTTTCTTGAGCGAGAGAAGAAAAGAATCAACCTGAGAGCCACTTTTGTTCTATTCTAATAAAACTTTTTTTTCTAACGAGCGTCTAGAAATGAATGACGTCGTAGAGTGCTGTGGACCTGCGAACGTAAGGCTTAGCATGGCGCACACATTGACATTATTAATTTGTCAATTGTCATTAATGCCAATTGTCAAAATGGCAGGTCTGAAAATTGTAGGCGAAAATTTTGCAAACATGGTAGAATAGAACATTACCATTCGCCCTCGACTCTCTGTCCATTAGGGAAATACGATTCAATCATAAATTAATGTTTTGCAAATATGTGAAAACATTTTTAGTTAAATTTGAAAAAATAAAAACAGGTAAATGACAATTTACAAACTAATAATGTCACTATGTGCCCCAAGCTAAACCGTACCGTTTGCCGGTTAGAAAAAAAAATGAAACTATTAACATAAATTGAATTGTAGAAGAACAAATATATAGTAAATGTTGAAAAATAATAGAATACGTGTTCGAACGTTTTCCAGAAAGGCAAATTTCTGAATTTTTATCAAATTTATTCATTACAAATAGTTTACACCTTTTTTTTAAAACAACTGAAAATCGACATAGGGTGTGCTATAAAAATACGCAAAATTATATGTAGAATTCAAATATGCTGAAAAACATTAAGGTTTTCTTTTAAAATTTTAAAGTTGAGAGTCGTATCTCGATTTTGAGACATCCTGTATATCTAATTTTCTTGTCAAAAAATGCGCGTTATAAAATAACAGGACACGTGTCCAAGCGTTTTCCTAAAAGGCAACTTTTTGAATTCTCATCGAATTTATTCATTACAAATGGTTCACACTGTATAAAAAAATATTTTATAAGTTTTTTCAGAAACCTGACGTGATGGTCAATTTTTAAGTACATTTTCAGAGTCTGCATAAAAAAGTACATAAGAAACACGTATTAGACATCAAAAAAACATCATGTTGACCAGTGTAATTTGCACTTTTGTACATATTATGTGTTACCAACACAAATCTCGATGATGGGAGCAAATATTCCTAGCAACGAAGGCAGTCACTTCTGTCCTTCTTTCTGCTCCCAGTCAAAAAAATATTTTTTTTAACTTTATCGTTATTATAATAAAAATCGGGCAAATAATAGAATATATAGGTACTACTGAAAAAAAATGTTATTATCTTCGGTACTTAGAACCTTCGGACTTTTACACTCTAGCCATAAATTACATCTCAGAAATACATTTCTCTTTTTGTTATAGGTATTATATGTATACTATTATTCGGCAAGTGTTGTAAACGTTAAATTTCGCTTTTTTTGTCTTTAATTTTTTTACTATTTAACAGTTAACTTAGTTAACTTCTAGGTATCTTTTGTTTTGCAAGTTTAGGTAGTATTTTATTTTTAATCGAGTTCTTAGTTATGTATTTTGCAACGTTTGGTTACGATTTCATTAATAATTCAAATGTTTGTATAATCTATTCAAAGCTCAATATTTTTATCGCTATAAACGTTCATTAATGTTGATTTTGTCTACATAGGGTAAAGAGAAACATAATTATCTACATAAATAATATACCCACGCTGTTTTTTACCAGATATATAGCAGTTCATAAGCGTTGGAAATTTGAAAAACTTATTTGTCATTGGTTGTTTTCGATTATTAACAAAAGCAAATAAGTATTTCAAATTATAAAACGCTTACTAGTTTCTCTTTGATAAAGAAACAAATTTTCATCGACTCAATTTTTCAACTACATATATTGAATAAAACTGCTGTTTCATTTTTTTTCTTTTTTGATATATAGAACGTTTTCTATCAAATACATGTTGTTCATATCAAAACGAAGATTTTTTTTCTCACCGTCTACTGTTCACAGTCCGAGACATCGTCCACGTCCGTTATAAAATTACACAACCTGCGAATAAATTCTCCGACAGAGTCGATGGGACCTCGCCGATAATATGTAAATCTCACATTTATAAATATTCATTTGTACGACAGATGCCGCGGCGGTCCTCGCTGAACCGGAATCGCAGTTCCGGTAGGACATGTCTTTGTTTCCCGCCTGCGGGCGCCATACGGTGGCTGTCAATTGAACTACCGAACAAACCAAATTATGTATGTATCTGTCAGTAGATCGACCCATAAATAAACTTTATCGCCTAATATCTATGCACAACCGATGACTTCCAAGCTCTATTTGTTTCTAATTACCGGCTTTTTTATCAATGGCGGTGCCACCGCAACGGCTCAAGTGATACTTCTACTTCAACATTTAGTAATTCATTTAAACTGTTAAAGATTAAATGATTTAAATTTATGATGGCAAAATTATACTGCTCATTAGTGTCGATGCTATTTAATAAATACATAGGTCTGAAAGTTCTGAATGAGGGGACAAATTTTACATCATCATCAATTATTAAATTATAGACCGCTAAGTTTATTAGATGCACCTAATTGAATTATAACGTTTCATTGCATTTATGACTCGTTTTCGTGATTTATGAGTATTACCATTACTCATTCAAACGATGTGCAATTGTATTTTTTTATGTAATTAATAATCTCTTTTCTACGAGTCTGTTAATTTGTGTTAATGGTTTTTAACTAATATTTTATTAAGATACTTGCAAGAAAATGTTTGCAAATAAGTAACTAGCAACAGTTCTATCTAAATTTATTTTGTAACAGTTATTTAATGAAGTTATTCTATAAATACTAACATTCTGTAATATTATCTACTGTTACGTTAACTCGGTAGATTTTAGAAAATCTCTCTAGTAACAATGCAACAGTACTCGTATGCTAAGAGTGAAGTTTCAAGAATAAATTATGGAGTTATTTCCTATAAAATATAAAATAATTTAAATTTTGCTAGATTTATCAAACACAATTTATAAATTATACAAGAAATTCCAAAATTTGCAGATCAACTTGATACGTTGTCAATTAATGTCTATGAATTACGAGAAAAATGTTTTAAACATAAATCTAAATTGATATGACTAAAATGGTGAAGTTTTAAAGGCTATGTTCTCAAATGATGTTTCAAATAAAACTAACCACAAAACATTTAACATAAGTTAGTTTTATTTAACAAATAAAACTAACCACATTTCTGTTTACTTCAACATTTTTACTGTGTATTCAGTCTTCTTCAGGCGGAAGCAATTGACAGTCGTGTTTGAGGCATGGTCACTGAATAAAAATTTTTTTTTTAAATTAATTTATTAATTGCACAGTCAAAACGTTGCGGTAAACAAAAATTGTTTTATTTGGAGTAAAGGAAGGGATTTTTTGTACTTAATTGCACTTTTATTGTAAAATATTTATACTGCCGCTACCGATTTCGCCCTATATGGGCATCATTAGGCGCTTTGTCGATATTATTTGATGAAGTAACAATGATAAAAGATAAGCTTTTCTTACTTAAACAAACAATCATTCACAATTTTTACTAATACTTGTACTAATACAACTCTTTATTGAGAGTTTGACAGATGAAATCCAACATCTTTATCATCTTATAAGATTTTATGTTTTTTAACAATTTAATGTATTAGTTAAAATTGTGAATGATTGTTTAAGTAGGACAGCCTTTTTATCTTTTATCATTGTTACTTAAGCGCCTGATGATGCCCATATAGGGCAAAACCGGTAGCAGCAGTATAAATATTTTACAATAAAAGTGCAATTAAGTACAAAAAATTCCCCCTTTGCTCCAAATAGAAAGTGTTGCACTAAAAAAAGCAGTGACCTACATCTTCAAAAATTGTTTTATTTCTTCTGTACTAAATAATCGTTTCCTATAAATAGGCTAAAATTTTAAATTTTAAGGATGAAAAAATGACAAGTATACTGTTCCAAACCAATTTTAGCGTATCAGACTTTAAGGGCAAGGTTTCTGTTTATTACTAGTGCAATAAAAATTGTATTGTTACTAAACGCATAAATTTTATAATCGTTAAATCCTTCAATGCTATCTGATCCTAAAGAGGGCAGATATGTCACCACTTTTACGTAGATTTGATCTATCCCGAGCGGTTTTCTCAGATGTCACCGAAGAGTCTAACGACCATAAATTACTTGCATTTGGTAACAATTCAATCTTTATTGCAGTAGTAATAAACAGAAGACTTGCCTTTAAAGTCAGGTACGCCAAAATTAGTTTGAAAGAGTATAACATTATATTATATCGCTTAATTATAATTTCATAGTTACAATTATTAAAACATAGCAACAAATGTTTTTAAGTTGTACTTAATTTTAAGTTGTGTTGGTGCATGCGGCTTTAAGTAAATTATTTTTTTCTGAAATGGTCTATAAAATAAAGAACATGATTTGAAAAGTAAAGCAAAATAGTCAGTAATCTAGTACTTTTCAGACTCATATTTTGTCGAGATCAAATATTGTTCGTAAAGTAGACCAAAGAGTTTATAAATGACTTGTTACAAATTTTACATTTTGCACAAAATATTAAAAAACAACAATTTAAGTACAGAAACTTCCTTTTTTACACTCTTATAATGTAGTTATTAAGGTACAGGTTCTAAATTTGTCTTAAAAAAATAACTTTAGTGCTTTGTTATACAATTAACTATTATAATTAGTATTTGTCAAAATATAAATATTTATTTAAATAAATATATAGTATATCTCTACGGTGAGAAAGACAATGTTCTTAATTGGGGTTAACCGAGGGGTTAACTTTGCGTCTCTTAATTAATCAACAAAAACTATTAAAAAGATGACAGACCAAAGCTTGCCTTGATTTAGTAAATTTTTGTTTTTAGGTTATAATATTAGAAAGAAAATCAATAAATAGGTAAGTATGTGTACTTACTGTACAAATCATAACTTATACATATGTATAAACACCAAATCTCTAAAAACAACAAATAAAAATTGATTCAATATTAACTTAATTTAGAAATATCAATGTTTTTTACATTCTCATTCTCAGTGTTTATTAAATTTAAAGCATGTCTGTTTTGAAGCATTATTGGTCGTTTTTCGTTTTTAATTTCTGTTAATTTAAAAAAAATGTCTTTACAAACGAAGTAGGGCGTTGTTATATTAGAGCAAAAATAAAAATTTGCTAAATTAAAATTGGTTTTGCATCCCTTAACTGATCGAGAAAAACTGCCAAAAATATGATAGAGCAAAGCTTGCTATAATTCAGCGATTTTTCATTCTCAAATTATGTTTGAAATGAAAAAATTGTAATTGGAGAATTTAAAATATATTTTTTCCGCAAAGAAAAAAAAATCTGCTCGGGGCCTGTGGCCTCTAGGCACCTGCCTTATGTGCCTTATGGATAATCCGGCACTATAGTCTAAATGCTGCAAAAAGACATATAATTTAAAAAAAGTTGGAATACAAAGATCTTATAGTAAAAGTTTTAGATATAAAAATAAAAATAACTAAAAATCTATGTTTGGCATCTTGTGTCTTTAAAATTAAAACAGCTGGACTTAATTGAAAATTTTTTTTGTGTTTTCTTAATCCTAAAAAACGCGTATAGTTAAAAAGTCTATCTTTTGTTTTATTTGACGGCGCATGCGTAAATGGAAATAAATGGCTGAGTCATAATTTAGAGAACTTAAATTATACTCTACAAGGAAAAACTCGGCTTGGTTCAAACGAAACAAGGAAAAATGCGGTTCTCCAAACTTTTAAACTATGGGACTCAACATTTTTATTTCCAGTACTGTATTTCTTTATTTGTAAAGCACTTTTTCGAGCTAAAGCTGAGACTACAAAAACTGAAACAATGTAGAACGTTTCTATACCACTGCTTCTGCTGACACAAATCGCTCATCATGCATTTTATTTTTAGCCATTATTATTAGATACAAGAAATAAATCATTAAGTAAGTAAACTAAAAAAATTGTCAGTTTTAATATTACGAAAACTTAGATTATTTCCGGAAATTTTTTGAGTGTATTTCAAAAACGTCATTTTTTATTAGCCTAAGCGAAACGCGACGTTTAAACGTTTTTGAATAGAAAATTGCAATATTAATGGAACTACATACAAACATAAGTATAATAAAAAAATAGGTTTATTTCCTACAGCACATGCTGCATGAGTACAGTTTCGAACTGGTTCTTAACAGTTTTTGGAAAAAAAAACTATTAGGTATACCGTGTTTATAATAGAAGAAAAAAAACTCTAGAGAGCTATGAAATTGAAAAACAATTGTTTTAAATATTCCTGTTAACTTCATTTACTTAACCTGTCAAATTAAAATGTCAGTTTCAAGAACGTCATTTTTACACATAAAATTATGCATTTTATTAACACCTACCCGAAAAATGTTGCAAATGCTTCCTTCCAGTAACAAAAAATAAAATTATCGTTTATCAAGTGATGTATTAATCGACCAGTAATATTAATGAATGTTCAAGAAAAAACATACTTCTCTTTTCATGGCTAGCTGCAAGTTTTTTTTTAATAACTTATATAAATAATATATATTATACCGGGTGTAAATGAAATTAGGCTCACCTTTTTTTTATATAGTATTTTTTAAATTAAAAAAATGAAACTCGGAAAGCTTATTATATTAGAAAATCCTTATTAATTAAGTAAAAAATAATTTTTCTATCACTTCCGGTTTTACCGAAAATGACTATAACTTTAGATTTTTAAATAGAACACTATGTATATTTTTATAATTTTGGAATCTGCATTAAATTCTGAGTCTAAAACACTACTTTTTATAATTTTTTGCGAAATAAAATATTTTTTTTGCAATTTTTGTTTTTTATATCTTGATGGCTGTGATAGCAAAAAAATATTTCTAAACAATGTAGGCAACCACTAAAAAATAAAAACAGTTCCATAAATAATCTAATTTAGAAAATAGACGAGTTTAAATTAGATTAAATTAGTTTTTCCGGTTTAACTCATTTTTTCCAAATAGAACAATAGTGGCTCACTTGACATTTTAAATTAACTTTTTTTTGTTATTCTAAAAATACCAAATTTTTTTAAATCTTTTCAGTAGTTTTTGTAATATTGAGAAAAATATTTTGGAAAAATCCCTAAAAGTTAACTAGTATTCAAGCAGGCTGTAAACTACAAAAAAGGTTACAAATTAAAATTAAGAGCTCTCTATTTTATTTTTTTGTTAAAATGCTTGCATGTTTGAAATTTTTCTTTAATATAAATATTTTTTCATATTTAAAAAAATATTTTTTTGTCAATACTACAAAAACTACTGAGTAGATTTTTAAAATTTTAATATCATTAGATTGGCAAAGAAAACGTTATTTTAAAATGTCAAGTAAAGCACTATTGTTCTATTTGAAAAAATCGAGTTAAATCGGAAAAACTAATTTAATCTAATTTAAACTCGCGTATTTTCTAAATTAGATTATTTATGAAACTGTTTTTATTTTTTAATGGTTGCCTCTATTGTTTAGAAATATTTTTTTGCTGTCACAGCTCTCTAGATAAAAAAACAAAAATTGCAAAAAAAAAAATTTATTTTATAAAATATTATAAAAAGTAGTATTTTAGACTCAGAATTAAATGTAGATTCCAAAAATATAAAAATATACATAGTGTTTTATATGAAAATCCCAAGTTATGGTCATTTCCGGTAAATCCGGACAGAAAGTTTATTTTTTATTTAGTTAATGGGGATTTTCTAATATAATAAGTTTTCCAAGTTTCATTTTTTCAATTTAAAAAATACTATTTAAAAAAGGGGTGAGCCTAATTTCGTTTACACCCGGTATAAATAAATAATATATTTAGAAAATAGTATTGTTTTATATTTTTCGAGTATAGGTACAACGTATTAAGTACTAAGAATGATATGTTAAACACTGACATTTAAGACCTAGGTATGAGTTTATACTTTATACCGAGGTTTACACATACCTAGTATGTGACAATTAATAATTATGTACATAAACGTTTTCACATAGTTGTAATTTACAATTTTCATTTGTAAATTTATACATATTATATAACTGTAAATTGGTAAAGTTGTGAATGGTCTTACGAGTCAGATGGTTGAAAAAACTAATTGCGTGTACTCGACCCGGTCGCAAACACTTCTTATACTCAAAGAGAAAACTAGTGAAAGAAAAGGTATAAATTTGATATGAAAAGCAAATTACTTTATTTTTATCTTTATAAATAGATTGCAGCAATGCATATAAATGGGCGCAGGACAATTAATTATAATGTTATCTTTAAAATGTAAACATCTTCACTTTATCGACTAAAAACCATTCATCTTATTACCGGACCCTTAGTAAAAAAATTTACTTAAATCTTGTATATACATGCTTAAACCAAAATTATAACTCAACAACAACAGCAACTGTTTTCTGTAAATACGTTTTATTATTAATTATGTTAGTAAACACTACTTAATCACATAACAAGTTGTTTTATTAGTAACTGTTCTTAATTAATAAAAGTTTTTACACACAAAGTAATTTTGTTATCGCATAAACTATTTTATGAAAGTTGATTGGCGAGTAATTAGAGGAAACAAATTATTAGTGATACAATCATAGACATTGGAACGAATGATTTTATCTAATCAGCGTCTTCTAATAAACGGATATTGCAAATTTAAATTTCTTTTATAATAAAAAGTTTTCTTGTCTTGTCTTTAGATTTTTTGAAAAAAATCAGTCAATCATCATTATTTAAACGTCATTCTACTTGTAGCGGAAACTCAAATGACATGTTTTATGTAAATTTTTCCACATTTTATATCACAATTGACGGCTAAGAAAAGTGTTATTGTATCAAGTACTTGTTAAGTTTAAAAAATAATTTCTATATTTACTTTAAGTCAATAAAAAATAAAAATATTTGTTGTTAAATTTATATCATTTAATTATGTTTATAAATTAAATAAATACATATTTGAATTAGTTTTTTTGCCGTCGGCTAAGAATAATCTTCTACCACATTTCAACTATAATCAAGTAGTTAGTTCAAATTACTTAACAATTTAAATAAAAAATATTTGTGTAATTAGCAGAAACTTGGACGCTAATTACACAACTATACCAACACCATGGATGCAAATACAGACATTATTAATAAAAAATATTATCAACTTTAAAAAAATTGTTTATTAAAATTTATAAAGATTACATAATTAGTTAAATTGTTGTTTGTCTTTTTTATAAATTTTCTCACGAAATTTTAGACTGTATGGTGTATGTGTATAGCAAACACACAAATTACCAATGCAAATGATGTGTTATCATTTTCTGTGTTGACCTATAAAAATTTGTGTAGGGTTTCATTACCTACTTTACCTGTTTAAATATTATCTTCAATCGTCTTGAAGCGCCGTTTTAAGTTTTCTAAAACTATAAAAAATGTAAATCTATTTTTAATAATTTGTTTATTTGCAGAATTAGTGGAGCGTTTCGACTGCCACCACAAAACTTTCCATGAATTGCAAATTAATAAAATTCGTAAATAAAGTAGTTTTTCTTTATTTAAACCCGGCTTCACGTATTTTGCATAATTTTGCAAGGCATTTTTCTTGCCTCGCCAACAATGTGTCCGTTGAATGAACCAGAAACATAAAACAGAGGGGAAAATATGCACCGAGACAAAACTCTCTGGAGATTTCTTTAGGCAAATTTATGACAAGCGAAACCATCAATCTTCTTTGTTATGTTCGAAATATGATGGTCGTGTCACTTACCATTCGCTGATTATCATACGTTCACTCCTCAACTTTGTCTAATTCGGAAATAGAGCCAACCAGAACCAGTATAAAGTTTCCGTTAATTACAGAACTGGATATGGTTAAAAAGTACAGAAATAACTAACCAGTGGAGTCATAGACCGTGTAGAAATGCCACTGTAATTATAGAACACTCTGGAGGTTCCTTATAGTGTATTATTTAATTGCCATGACAGAATGTGTCTTGTTCTACTTTATAGATCTCCTGATAAGAACCAAACACATCAATTTAATTAAACTGAAATTATTTATTACACTATTTTTCTCTAATAATTCGTTTTAAAAGCTTACTCTCTTCAACAATTAAAAATAAAAGTGAAACGGCGCTTGTACCTAGTTTATTAGATTATTTAAATAACTCTTATTCACCTTTATATGCATAAAGCTTGTTTACTTGATTTTTTTTAATTATGCAAAAAAATTATTCAACACCTAGTGGACAGTAATTATTGTAATTATTTTAAATAATTACCAACTTACTACAGATTAAACTAGGTGTTAAGAAAGTTAATTAAACAATTTACCTTCAGCTAAACGCACCTTTTTTGGAAATGAGACAACTCAATGAACAGGTACTTTTATTTTCAAAATATTAGAAATAATATTTCTTAATTAATATTCACTATTTACGTATTTAAATGAGAACGATTATGTAACTAAATTAATTAAGCTCATATGTACATTTTTGAAACGTTTTTATAACAATATAATTTTTAGCCTAAAACTGTTGTCAAACAAGTTTTTCAGTAATACACAGCTTGCAGATAGAAAGTGACAAGGTGTCGCCAAAAGCAAAAATGTTTCAATAGTGCGTGAAATTGGCAAAGGTTTCAAATATAAAAAATAAAATATCCGTATAGAGGATGTCTCAAAAATGTCTGTACAACTACATATTTCTGACGTCAAAATAAAACGTTTAAAGCTAACTTACTTTTGTACAGAAATGTACCGTTTCGGTCCTATAAAGCACCAAATATTCAAAAAAAATTTTAATATTTGTTATAAAAATAAGCAGATTAAGCAATTTAAAACAAAACTTGGTGTGTATAACTAAGTACATACAATGTTGCAGTCATAACATTTAATGCGGCAGTGTCACCATGCTGTCATAACGTGTAAAACTGTCTTTAAGATTTTATAACTTTATTTTGAATTTATCTCACTTTGACAAATCAGTAATTGTTAGTTTAAAGATAAATTTTTTTATGGTTAAAATCTCTGGGTGAAATATTAATTTCAGTACAAATTATAATAAAAACTTAGAAGAGAGTCAATTGTACGTACACTCTTGTTAGAACCAGGCAAAGACAGATAAATTATGAAAAATGACTTCGTACGCGTTTTCGGAAGGTAAATTCTTACCGTTCAGCGAATGGTTGCTAGTGTTTTGATCTTTTTTTAAAAACTTTTTTTTTCACTTTTTAATCAGTGTTAGGGGTCGTTCCAAGATAACCAATAAAAAATAATAAAACAGAAATTTAACTTAATGTAACTAAAATTTAACAAAAAACAAAAGTCAAATAATTAGTTATTGCACTATTTGTTGCAATAACTTATGCCAAACATTCGTTATTGCAGTCAAGAGATCCTCTCTATTTTGAAAAACTAGACGTTAATGTTTTAAACGTCTCACTAAAAAGCCTCACATATTCTCAATAAGATTTAAATCTTGACTACGACTTAGCCAATCAAGAACCTTTACATTACAACTTCTGGACCATTTCTGAACCATGCATGAACTGTATGTGCTGTGTGAACAGCACAATTATCCTATTGAAAAATAATTTGATGTTGTTCTAGTTAACGAAAGTAGCACTACGTTTTTAAAGATCCTAATGTAAAAGTCACTTGTTAGCCCCTCCTGTGCATTCAGAATTACCCAAGGACTGTCAACCAAAATCCATGCCCACATGTTAACACTGAAACGTTTA
This sequence comes from Tribolium confusum, assembly GCA_029207805.1. Classification (NCBI taxonomy): domain Eukaryota; kingdom Metazoa; phylum Arthropoda; class Insecta; order Coleoptera; family Tenebrionidae; genus Tribolium; species Tribolium confusum. The sequence continues at coordinate 31,064,275 of JALGAY010000004.1, forward strand.
CTCTGTTCAGTTTTTTGAATGTATTTTTTGTCAAAGCAAAAATTTCTTGGCCGGTACAGTCTTATCCTTCCGTTGGAGCAGTACTGAAACAAGTTTTCGTCCGAAAACACTATACGACGCCAAAAAACCTTATCTTTTATATCTTATTTTTTTGACTCTGTCTGGTGAGGTCATAAAAGGGGTGGTACCGTTTAACACGTGTTCTGTAAAAATACGTCCCGCATTGGTATGGGTCGTCTGTTGGTTGTGTTGTTTCAAGATCTCTAACGCACTTGTAAATAAAGATGTGTTTACATTATATGAGTTTTCTTATGAGTACTCTTAAGTAAAAATCATATGAGTTTTGTTAGGATTTTGTTAAGAGATGAGAGCACACTCATTTACGTTTACACTGTTATGAGAAAGCTTGTGAGTGGCTTATGTGTTTCGTTAAGAGTGCATTGACCTTTTGCTTTTCTGCTTTCTTTTTAGTGTCCGCCATCCTCTTTCACTACTAATATAATACAAATAACTAATACAAATTGTAGAACTCAAAGATAACACGTGAAAACACCGTCTATTCAAGGCAATTTAAAATTTAACCGTTATTAACATAACCTCAATTAACAAACGTCAAAAATCACACAACGTTTCTCATAACGAATAGGTGCGGACGTATTCCTTATGAGTCCTTATGTTTGCTTAAGATTTAGTTGTGAGTTTTCTTATGAGTGCTTATTTTAAGAAAAATCAACAAATCACAAATCACAAATTGTTTTTGACTTGGTAGACTTTGTCTATGTTTACATGACAGAAAATACTGATTACAAAAATTAATATTTTTTAAAAATTACTACTTATGTAATTTATGTTGATACTGTTGTTTTTAAGCGGCGGTAGTATGTAAAATCATTGCTGACTACAGAATAATAATAAAAAAATATAATTTAATTCTTTTTTCGTAATTATTGCATTGTCAAAATTTTTCATTCATGTCAATATTTTAAAAGATTGTATTGACAACAACGAATGTTGGAGATCAGAAAAAACAATACTTAATATCTACAGCAGACGAAAACGAAGCCTTCTCAACATAATCTGGAAAAAACACTTATTTACTACTGCGGTTTAAGCAGAAAGTTTTGCTGATTTTCTTTGTTCTGTTGAGACTGCACTTCGTCGAGAAGGGGTAAGCGAACTGATAAATTTTAAGTATATGGCCACACTAAAACCACCACATACACCTTAATATGAAAAGAATTGTCACTGCAGTTTTTTGATACAAATTGTTTGGCATGTGTTACCTACACACACTTCTCTGAATAAAGTAGGTAGCTGGAGCCGAAACATACATTCACAGATTAGCAGAACCTTAGAATTTAAAAAAAATATATATGTTCATGAATAAAATTAAAGTCTGAGAATTTGCATAAAAGTTTTTTTCAACAGGTACTAGAAGAGAACAGAAAATTTAAAAAATATCGCAGATGCCAAAGTATTTCATAGGTCAATTAGATATGGAATGCCCCATATGAATAAGTAAAAGTGCAGGTACTGATATATACCATATAATCAAGAAAATGTATTCTCTAGTGTTACAAATTGTTATTTTAGTATTAAAAATTAAACTTGTTAACTTTGTTACTTATAAGGTTCTAGTATTTTCATAAGTTTGAATTAAGATTGTTTTAAAATACATATTTTTTTAAATGTAGAGTGCTGCTTAAAAATTCAAATTCTATTAACCGTTTCTATAAATAAATTTATAAATAAAAAAAATAGAAAGAGAAATTTTGGAAAGCTATAAAAAAATTATCACGGTATTTTACAAATATAAGATGAGAGTTATTATCTCATACAGTATTTATACAGTGCTATTCATGAGAGAGTTATTTCTGAAAAATTTTGAGCCGCAACCCAAAATACTATTGGCATAGATTACTGGATACCCTTTTTAATTTCATTTAAATCAGTGATTAAAGTAAGTTGGACGTTGGATTACAGTGACATGAAAGGAACAAAAGTGACAATTAATTTTAACAAATTAACAAAGAGTTAATTTCGTAAATGTGAAATAAAAGAAAAACTAACACAGCACATTATCGAAATAATTTTCACGAAATTTATTTTGACGAAGGATTTAACAAACCGATAACTGGCTAATGCCAATTTGTCTAGCTAATACAGTTTGACTTATGTGAGATTTTTTATCAACTGCTTGAAGCACTGTAATTTTATTATTTAGACCACTAGCAGTTCTTTGACGGATCTTATGTATTGGGGGCTACTGTTGACGTACCTTGGTTTCTAATTTTCTTAAGATTTTAAGATGTAAACAGTTTGGGTACCGCTGAAAATACAGAGCAGCAGCAGCTGATACATTTTCTGGCATTTTGAATAGATAAGAATCATATCTACTTTTTCTTTATTTGTGGAATCAGGCATTATAAGGTTTAATACTTTTCAAGTTCAAAATTGTTTAATATACAAATTGGCATGTGTGACATAACAAATATTCAAAGTACTCTTGGTTTCAAATTAATTATCTTTACAATTAGGAAGCTAGAGACCTTTGTAAGTTGTATTATGGGTTGCGGCTCAAATTTTTTCAGAAGTAACTCTCTCGTGAATAGCACTGTAGTTATCCACGTTAGATTAAGCTAGATTAATAATATAAATAACTGAGATTGCATTTCAATCCATATTTCTTATGTGGAGTAATGAGTAACGTTCGGTGCGAGCGAGTGGATTGTCAGTGGCGTGATTTCGCGTTATTATTTACACTTTATTTATCGTTATTTAAAGGCGGTACAACTTAAATATTGACATTCATTCAATCAATCAGTATTTGATAATAATAGACTATAATAGGTCCTCTCATTTAAGTAGTAAATATATTTTGGGTACATTCGAAGCAACGACGCTGCTGAGTTTTTAGAGCTCGTGTAGACCATTTGAACGTCTAACACGCGCGCGCTGAATTACACCGATTAATTAGCTGGCCAATTGCTGAGCTCTAGCTGAGCCTTACTGGGACGCCTAAGCTTAGTAATGACTTAATGAGGCACAACCTAGGTTTGTGATTTATGAATCTGTACTGGACTGGGTATCCTCCGGTACTGAAAGTGATATCAGTATATTTAGGTGAAAGGTAGATCGGCGTAGGGACTGGACTGAGTATCCTCCAGGGGCAAGAGGCTCAAAAACAGGGCTGGACAGGGTATCCTCCAGTGCCTGGCGAATTAGTGAGCTGGACTGGTTATCCTTCAGACTCAAGGCTGATATTTTTAGACATCATAATTAATTAAAAAGACTATGAATTGAACTTAATGATATTTGATTGATATATGTTTATTTATCATGTTATATTTTTATTTTGTTTATAACATAAATACTCAAACCCCTTTTTCTTTAATTGTTGCAGGTTGGATTTGGTGAAGTGTTAGTCTATCGAAGTGTAAAAAAGCCGGAGATTACCATACTGAAAAAATCAAATTTATTTTAAGTTGTAACTCGAAATATTAAATAAACATATTGTTACACTAGCAAGCTGTGTAATAATGCTATTTGCTAATGTAAATTACACCTATCTAAAAAGAAACAAAATTATATTTTTTTGATCATATTGAGAGTTAAATTTAACAAGAGATATTTTCAGCATCGTCTGATAGTAACACTCATATGTCTTTTTCAGATCGGAGCTAGAGTGCATCGATAATCACATAGTCTGTAATCAATTCTTTATTCCAGCAGTTCATTTTAGCCGCTGCTTCAGATCGCTGCTTGTACTTGCATTGGCCACAATGATTAATAGTCGAAAGTTGGAGGTTTTACTCTGTAAAGACGATTTTCTTCCCGTACTTTTTTGTCCTTTTTTCTAATTTTTTAATTTCTGTTTCTATCTCATTAATTTTTTTGTCGAGATATTTTTAACTTTTGTTTTAATTTTGATAACATTTTTTTAAATAATTTTTGAATTTATATCACTACTTTTTCTTACAATTTATTTTTTACTTCTAGAACTTTATCTTCGACGTAGCTCCTGAAAGATCGTCGATTTATTTAATTGTCGAATTATTCAAACGTAAAACACCCACTGACACCAAAGACTTTACTTAATACGACGCGCGTTTCGACAATAAAAATTTTAAATCGCTTGAATAAAATTAAATAAAAATTTCAGCCTTGAAAAAGAATCAATAAACGATTCGAAACATTGGGTTTATAAAATAGTTTTTTTCTGCCTTGTCCACTTCCCCGTAACAACAAATTTCAAATGTAAAAAGAATGGACGTAATTCACCAAAATAAATTAAATAAAATTTTGTCCAAAAATTTTGGGAAAAAGGAGTAGATAGGAAGTTACCATTTTTAGACACTTTAATCAAACGTAATAACAGATTAGAATTTAATATTTATAGAAAAAATACCATTACGCTTCGCCACATCAATGCAGACTCTCATCATTGTCTCCAACAAAAGATGGCAAGTTTTAATTTTTTAGTTCATCGGTTCATTAATTTTCCCTTGAGTAATAAATGATAGGTTTCGAAAAAAGCTCAAAATTATAAAAAATGCTGCTAGGTATAATATTTTTGAAACTGAAATTATTAATAAAACAGTTCGAAGCGTTAGAAATAAAAAAATGATCACTGAATCAACGACTTTTGTAAACAAACCAGAGAAAACAACTTTTATATTAATACTTAATGCTCTTTCAATTACAAGAGGTTTGAGCAAAATTTTTAAAAATTTAGACTCCCAAGTTGTTTACAACTCTAGCATAAGTCTACAAAGTCTTTTCAGTAACCCTAAAGATGAAACAAGACCTTTAGAAAAGTCGGGAATATATAAAAATAATTGTAAAGACTGTAATCAAAAGCATATTGGGCAAACAGTAGATCAATTCATACTAGATGTATTCATATACTAATTTTTTGTTGAAGAATAATAAAACTAAAACATTAAAAAAAGTGTCTATTTTTAACAAGTAGATTACATAACTTAAAATTCTGGAAAACTAAATTAACGATAATGAACTTAATTTACAATGTAAAAGTTATTAACTTTAAAGACCCTAACTTGTGTTTAATTATTGGCACAAGTCTACAAAGTCTTCTCGGTAACTTTGAAGGTAAAACAGGGTCTTTAAAAATGTCGGTGATATATAAAAATAATTTAAAAACAGTAATCAAAAGCATATTAGAAAAACTTGTAGATGTATTCATGGAGATATTAATTTTTTGTTGAATAATAATAAAACTAAAACACTAAAGAAAGTGTCTATTTTTAACAAGTAGATTACATAACTTCAAATTTTGGAAACCTAAATTAACAATAATAAACCTAATTTACAATGTAAAAGTTATTAACTTTAAGAACCCTAACTAACAGGCGTTCAATTATTGTTCTGGTCGTGGTTTGCTGTGCTTTTCTCTTTCTAGCATAAACGTAAGTTGACGTAATAAGTTCATATGGTGTGCTGTCAATTGTCTAAATGTTGTCGTATTTTTGCATTTAGGAGTTTTTGATAAAAATCACATGGCAAATTATAATTGTATGCAGACGTTCAAGAATTTACTCTGCAAGCGTTAACTCAGTTAAAGAACTGATTTTTATTTAGAGGAAGACACAGAAACTCGAAAAGTATGTAAGAGGTTAAAAAGCGGAGCTCTGACAGCGGACCTCTGACAATGACACAGTCATGTATCATTATTTTGTAATGTTCGCCAAGACATAGTTACGTTTTTTGTGACAATTGCCACACATAGGCGATCTGACCAGAACAATTATTGAACACATATTAGTTATTACAAAAGTAAACACATTATAACTAAAGTTTGTTTACTAATCAAAAAACTACCACCTGTTGAATTAAGTTTGTCAAAATTAAATTTACTAGAATTTGACATCGTCAAAATTTTTGATTGTTCTCTCACTTTCCTGTCATACTCAAAAGAGTTGAAAATTTTGGTTTCCAATTAAAATAAAAATGTTAAAATACCACAAATAGTTAGAGATTTGTTCGATCAACAATTACAGCTAACTGTAACATGCTATTACAATTTAATAAAAGAACAAATTGCAGCTCCAAATGCTTGTCAAATTTAGGTTGATTTTATTGTATATTATTTTAAAAGTTGTGTCATGTTGTCAAATGTATTTTACGCGAAATTGCGACGTTGGTGGTTTTTATGATAAGTGAACAAAGTTTAGTAAACAAGAAATTTACCACTACTATTGCGGACATAAGTCTTCATACATCAATGTCATCATGATGACATAAAGTGTAAAAGGGGCTTTAAGAAAAATAACCACACTTTTTATTTTTGTCATGTTGACAAAACGAGAACTGTCAGCTAGACTGCTGTTAATAAACTAAAATCTGAAAGTTCATTGCAAAAAAAATAGGTTCATTAAAATTAACGACATACCACTTTGAGCAAAAACCACTACTTTTGCTTTATTGACGGTTAAAACCAAAGGCATTTTTATTTTGTCAACTAATGATTGAAGTCAAAAATATTTAATAAAACATCAATCACATTGAGAATAAAGCATAAACTACATATATTTTTTGGAGTGACCGAAAACTGATGCATTAAGACTGTCTGCGATAGTACCTACATAAAACTGTCAATTTACAGTATCGATCTTGTAAATTGGCATTTAACTAACGTTTAACTGACAAGTAATAATATGATTAACGTCCACAATACCAAGAAACAGGTTTCAACATGGTTAGAACAGCTTTAAAATAAAACAGATTTCAACTACTACTTTGACGATTTACCATAGCGTTTGATAATTAACAAGTTATTCGCTAGATGAGTATATAGCACTGCTTGGTCTAAAATAACAATGAGAGAAATCGCTGAAAATTGCAATTAATTTGGTAATTAAGCTTAATTAATTATAAAGTATAATTTTATAATGTTTTTATAGATTTTCCTTACTGTGTTTATGCCAATTGAAATATTCCATTAATAACCAATACGGTAAGTAAAAAAGAACTATTTGTGAGTTACTTATACAGAATTTTAAAACAAATTTGGAAACACCTCAAAAAACATTTGACAAATTGTTTAAAGATTGAATAATTAACTTTTTTACTTAAAAATCACGTAAAACGCGCAAATTAGAAAAAATAGCATAAAAAACTCGTTTTTCAAGTTATTGTGACACTCATTCTTTATAAAAACTCGCCGCGCATTGTGCTTGTTTTATAAACTTGAATTCGTGCCACAAAGTTGACTCTTTAAAACGCGTTTTTTTGTGCACTACTTTGAGCTCAGTATAGCATTTGTAGTTTAAAGGATTGAAATGTCGAATAACCTTTACAGTTTATCCACATTAATAATAAAAAAACTTAAGAAAACTGTTTTTGACTTATGTTGTTTTAGCAAAAAACAGAGTTATTATTAAAAATTACACTTTAACATTAACTTATTAACATGTCACATGTTTTAATTTTTTATGTTTTATTATCTTTAAGATAAATTATCATATCATCAATCAACACGTGCAGTTAACCAGCTAAATATGTTCTAATAAAGTGGTATATGCTTTTACAGAATGCTATTTTGAACTCCTTTTAAATCGTCTAATTCTTTTACTACTAATGATCACTCTCAAATCATAAGCCTTGGCTAATGGAATAACACAGAAGTTGAGAGTTTTTTCATTAATATGTTGGTATAAATCCTTAATACCTCACAATTGCCGTAAACAATAAAAAATGTTTTGTTCAGATATGTGTGGCAATGGTAGATTTTGCGTAATATCGAATATTATAGCTGAAACCCTATCTCGTTTTTGCATAGCTTTCAACTAATGAATTTTTGTTGTAAAACTTGTCGGAACGTCTTTTGTAAGTCATTAACTCAGCGACTAACAAACGTTTTGCAATTTCTGGTAAGTGTGATTGGTTTATTTTTTTGTTAATTTTTCGAAAGTCATACTTTGTGTCGACTTTTGTGTCAAAATCGATTTAGTAGTGTATGCAAAAATCACTTAACTCACTGACTTATGTTGTTTATGCAATGACCGTCTATAACACGGTATTATTTTGAAGAGGAAGGAATGCATTAACTGACGTGGTTTTTACTTAGAATACGCATCTACTTTTAAGAAAGCGTTTACAGCAAAAAAAGCATGTTGGAAAGTTGGAAAAAAATGTGACTTATGTGGTTTTTGAAATGACCGATTCAATTACAAAAGACATTTCATCTTTTGCTTTTAAAATTTATAGTAAACCTATATCAAATGATACTGTTATTTCTCTCGATTCCAAACATAATTACGAGTATTCTCACACCGTAGCTGCTTTTAATTTTTTATTATTTAAGCTTTATAATTTTTTTAAACCATGTCTTTCAAAATAAATGACTTATTAATAAGCAAATAGTTGTAAATATTTACTTTTCGTTACAGGATTTAATAAACTTTTTTATAAATTCAGATACAAATACTCTGTAAACTTCAACATATTACATAATTCTCCTTCTACATCTCATAAAACTTCTCAATTTTTTTTATCTTTTTGTTGTTTTTTTCTATCTCTCATATATTAAATAATTATAATATACAATTTGCTTTTAAATCTAAAGGTAGTCTCTCGAGTTTTCTCGTACGCAACAAGGATCAAATTCCTCTTTTACATTATTCAAGCGTCTACATGTTATTTTGTAATGACTGCAATGCACTTTATATTGCTTAGATAAAACGAAAGATTAAAACCAAAATTTGTAAACATGTGAAGGCACTAAAAAAGTACAAAAATACAGATATAATCAACACTGTATCTGTTTTTGCTTGTCATATTTTTTTTTCGGTCATTTTTTTCCTCCTAATAATAATTTAAAAAGTTTTACATTGGCAATAAAGGTTATTGCTTGAAATTTTTAAAAACTTTAAATTTTTTAAATCAGCTCACAATTTTTTTCTACAAACTTTAAATAAAAAATTAAATTTTAACGTTAATTATTTTATCTTTACTAGTTTAATTTTTATCAGTACTAAACTTCTTCGATTATTTTTTTAATCAAATGTCAATTTGCTGTCAATTGTTTAACACAGTTTTTTAGACAACTAGGGAAAATTTATCTTTCTTTTGACATTTTTTTCAATAGCAAGCATTTTTTATTTATATTTTTTCTTTCAAATCAATCTACAACAATTATGCTAAAAATAACGTTTTCTCTGAATTTTTCATATTTTTTATACATTTCTATTTAGGCACTTATAATAAAACATAGTTTTGTAAAGCCACTCTGCTACTGTTATGTGAGAATTTTGCCTAATTAAACTTGTAGGTTTGACTTGGATTTTAATTATTTCACTATTTATTATAATAATAATTAAGTGTTTAGACAGTTTACATTTATTTATTAAAATAGTGATGACTCGGATATGCTTGCTGCTACATCACGTAAATATCTTACACCTCTAAATGTTTCGCTACTGAACTACTCTTTCAGAAGATTCTACCTCTAACTTTAGACCGTGCTACTATTGTAGGTTCAACATGTGTAAATCACAAGTTTTTTCTAATGAGGTAACGGTAAGCGTACGTAAATTCTACTTTATTAATAAAATAAACACTTACTGAGCGAGACGGTTATATGATGTGGCCAGAATAAATCATTTTGTCAATCAATAGAAGATACTGTCTAATAAAACTTAGTCACAATAAATCATGGTATATGCTTACCGCGAAAACAACGTTAAAAAAAAACAAACAAGTGCACTGCCTCATAGGTAGTGCGGAAATAAGTGTATATTATAAAGAATACGACTTCAGCAACTGTTGAATATCTTAGGAATGGTGATTTCTAAAACAAAAGTAAAAAACTTCTTTTGTAGAGAATTACATAATCTACAATTTTAGTCTGACATATTTTTCCGATAATACTACCGTTTACAAAAAAATTTAAAAAACCGATGTTTGATTTTTGACCTTAAATAGCTTTTTTAACTGAAGTGGAATCAGTAGGAATTTTTGACATTTTATTTATAATAGTAGATTTATACCAATTTTCAGATCTATGTAAATTTTTGTAGTCTTAGAACTTTGTTTCTGTTTATTTTGACTGGATTAAGAGGACGCATGTTATAAATTATCAAAATGATTCAAACTCAGTTAGTCGTATTTATTATTTCAAAACTGAAGTATGTATTAGGGCTGGGAAAAGTATCGATATTTACAGAAGGTATCGATAACTGCTCAGGTATTGTACACCGCTACCGACTGCAATCAGGTATCGAAGTATCGACACTTCCGCCACCTCGATACTTTTAATACCTTGATACCTCCGATACCTCCGATACATACCTCCAAAACTTCTGATACCCCCGATGCTTTGATACTTCCGATACCTTGATAAAAGGTGGCTATAAATAAATATTTCATCCAGAAGGTTTTGGATTTTGGAAACACAAGCTATTTTGATGAAAACAAAAGAATTCACAAGCTATTTGATAGGATATTCATTTATAGCCACCCGATATTTCCGATACCTCGATACTTCTGATACCTCGATCCCTCCGATACCCCGATACCTTCGATACTTCTAATGCCTCGATATCTCCGATACCTTCGATACTTCCGATACTTGCGATACCTCCGATACCTTCAATACTTGCGATACCTCGATACTTACGATACTTTGCTGATATCGGTACCTGATACCTAAAAACAGGTGTCGTCCAGCCCTTGTATGTATCATACAAATCATACAAGAACTGCACAGACTATCAAGTCGCTGCTGCTGTTTCCTGCTTCTTAGTTTGTTATGACTATTGTCTAATTTACATTTAAAATAAACCAGCTTTCCCCAACTTACAACCCTCAAGATGTATTTGTTCTTAATGTTAAAAATAAAAACACAATTTATTTCTTAGTAAAAAAACAGAATATTTTTCTTTTCTAATTTAAAAAAATGTATTATCTTAATCTTATTAACAGTGACATCTCAATACAATTATATTAACAGAAATGGTTCATCAAGATGTTATCATTTTCATTTAACAATAATATATTATACAAGTTTGTAGTCTGTTTGCTTCTACAAAACACGAAAAGTCTATAAAATATCAGGATATTTCACACTATGAGTCTCTCGCTTAAAGAAGTATTTAAATTGTTTCATGCACTTATATCAAATCACTATAAATAATAAATAGTTTGTATAAATAATGACAAAAAAAATAGTTTGTATATTTCAACCTATAAATGACATTTTGCACTCTTCTATTTTATCGGGTTTTTTTCCAATAAAAGCTTCAAAAAAGACAAACATTCGAACAGTAAACAGCCGCTATTCAAATGGGGGAGATTCGTCTTCCATCCTGTATATCTCTGAATATCGTGCACTTTACGCAATAAGTTTACTTCAAATATTTGCAAAGAGGTGAAATTTAAATTTTTCATTTGTATACTTATTCCTAGTAACTTTTTTTTTAAATATCGACGTTAAGCGACCATCAACGGCTCGCTGACCGTTTTTAACTTATGTTAAATTATTATAATGAAATGTATCCGAGATGAATCTCCGACTAGTTTTACTGGTGTTTCCTTCCGGTCTGTAATTACAACCACGTTAAATTATCTTATTATCTGTCGGTAAATGAAAATACACGAACGTTATATTGCCAACACACATGATACAGTTTTCGCTCTATCAAATAAATAATTCAAGGAGAAGAATGCTGGAAAATGATTTATAGGCGATTTTTGAAATTGTGGTATTTAATGTATACGGGGGCCAAGACGGAAGGTACATCCTGCTACCAAATTGATCATTTATATACAAAATATTAACGTAAACTTTTGCTATTTTTTTAATGATAAAGTTATATGATATATCTGTCGTTAATGGAGTGAGTACGGAAATTACGAAGGACATAGATTTGAAAATACTATGATCTAAAAAATTATAGTATAGTTATTATACGGAAAAGTTAATATTTTGGCGTTTTTTTAAATTGAGATAAATAGATAAATATTTAGCAAATTGGTTATATTTTTTTTATAAAAAATATCTTATATTTTACTACCGTAGCGTTTTTTTTTTTTTTTGAAGAATTTACAAGAACAAAAAATGTTTAGCATAAAATTTCTTAAACGAATTAAAATCCCATAAAAATTGGAAAAATAACCGAAATACATGTTTTGTACCAACAACACGTTATATGTTCCTACTTTTGCATTTTTTCGACTATTTTACTCATAGATATTTTAACCAATTACACACTCTAAATTAACAATGAAAACAAAAGTTACTATTGACAAAATGAGCTGTCAAAATTTTATCGTAAGTTCTCAGCCAATAGGCAATCCAAAAACCCAACGTACCTTGTTTTTTAACGAAAAATTTTTGACAGTAGTAGTGTTGCGTTGGTTACATAATAAGTTGCCTTAGTTACATAATAAATAAACAAAAATTAAATTGCAAAAATTGTAAAGAGTAAAGTCATGCAAGTTGTTTCGAGAAATAGTCTTGACGAATATCATTTGAGTTCATATTTTACATGAAAAAATGTATCGATTGTAAACTTGAGTTCTACAAATTTACTCATGACATTGATCAAAAACTACTCGACTAGCGTCTTGTAGTTTTTATGACAATGTCATTCGCAAAATTGCTAGGCAAACTCTCGTAACAATCGGTAATTTTTTTCGGCAAAATCTGAACACTTATGATATTATAACTGAAAAAAGTACAAAAACAATAAGTATTTTATATTATTAGGAGTATAAGCAAAGCTTTATATGTTGAGACTGATAGGTATCAGTCAAATCAGCTGAAAAAAGCGCTTCTACTACAAATAAAATATACCCTTTTTCTTTAAATGTATCTAGCTGCAAATATTAATATAAAAACAACATAATTAAATATTCCGAAAAACATTATAATTTGTATTTGAAAATTGTAATGCTTGAGAAACAATTTCTAGAAGATTTTGCCATGGCGAACTACCAAACGAAAATATTATTTTTCTTATATTTTTAAATACTGTGGTTTCGCGACTAATTAAACAGGGTTAATAATTAAAAAAAGTTTATTATTGCTGATGTTTTTTAGCTCTTTTAGAACATTTGCTCTACAATATAAGTGTCAAGGAGAAAAGAAAATACAAATATATCTTCCTTGACGATTTATTTGTGTTTATAACTTCTCTTGTTTCAGATGGTGTTCATAAAAGATTTTAAGTATCCATTGCTAATTAACAGAATTTTACTAGTAAAATATTTTTACATTTGAATGAAAGACACTTACAAAAATGAGACACCTACTTGACGCTTTAAAAATTAAATTTTTTATAATTGGTGACAGTTGCTACCGATTCCCTCCTATTTAGGCAAAAGTCCCGAAACACTGGAAAAACTACATTTATAGTTTGTCTCCGAAAAAGAAGAAGAAGAATAAATAGCTATTTACATTCGTATGCGGTAGGCTTAATTTTACAGGCGACAGCTTTGTTTGGCCTGATTAGTTGGAGCCTGTAAAATTAACTAACGCATAAGATTTGTATAATTTTTTTTGTCCGAAAGAGTCAAATTCTGTTTTTTTACGCCATGTCAAAAGTTAGGTTAGGTACAAATAAATTCTAAAAACCAATAAAACGTACCCAAATGCGGCTTAAATACTCTGTCATTGCTTGCATAAATTTCTTTAAAACATGTTCAAACGTCTTTCCAGTACTTTTATTCACACTTTTTAATTCTAAATTGATAATTACTGAGAAATTCAACATTCAACAATAATGGCCACAGATCCATAGAATAGAATAATGACATTTATTAACTAGACAGAAACACACAGGTTCTGAATAGATGGCGCTGTAGCGGTTTATTTTTAACATTCTGTTCTATATAAAATTGCATATTATTTTTAAAATTATCTTAAATACACACGTTGTCTTTTTTAAAATTTATTAACTGCAACTTTTTCCAAAATATACTTTTATACCTATAATTTCGTATTGTTAATAATGGGGATTCACACTTGAACTACGCTGTGCGTTGTCTAAGGTCTCACACAACGTTTGACGTAAGATCTGTGACGTTTCAGCGATTTTTTCAATATATTATTTTTCTATTAAATATAGCTTTATTTGTGGCAATATTTTAGGTACGTACACTTTGATAGATAAACTTTATTACTGCAAGGTTAATTTTTTCCTCAAGCATCTCCTGTGGTAGTTCTAACCATACAATGTGAGACCCGGTGTTTTTCTCATTTTTACCGCACAGTTTCCAAAGTCCGACTTACTATTGGTGGATGCACAACTATGATAGCCTACTTTACAATACGGGAGGACAAAAAAAACATTTATAGTTAGAAATATCGTAAAACGCGCAAAATAGAAAAGTAGCATAAAAAACTCATTTCTAAAGTCATTGTGGGCACTTATTCTTTATAAAAACTCACGCTTCGTGCACGTTTTATAAAAATTTTCTCTTATTTAATATTTTTTCAAAAAGTGCTATTACCTGTTAGAATTTGTAAAATTTCTTAAAAAACACCCAGTATGAGAAAAAAGTGGTAGATTACACAATTGGAGATGAAAATGTTCAAATTTGTAAAGTTCCTAAACACTAAACACCCAGTATGAGAAAGAAATAGAAGATTACACAATGAGAAAACAAAGTTAATAGTTGTGCTTTTTATTGAGTGGAAAAAAAATGATGAACGCTCCGAACGATAATCGAGAGCTATAAACAAATATGTCGAAAACTTTTTTTACAATTGCCTAAAAAAAACGCATATTTACGCATTAATTTAAGTAGACAAAGTGCGCATTTATTACTATAAAAAAATTTACTTAAAAAAAAGAATTCTTAACATATTTGACATATAAACAGTTTTTAAAACAAACAAGTCAATATACTTACTTAGTTATACAAGGTGATTCAAAAGGGTCGTATTACCGCTTGTTAATATTATGTTTACTAATATATTAATAAAAATTAATAGAAAACTTTTGATTGTTTTTTTTTTAAAATAACTTCATATTTTTAACAGACATATGTAAGTGATGTTCTTTAAAAATGAAGTCCTGAAGTAAATGAAGTCCTTTTTAAATCACTTTGTATAGAATATTTCAAAATTACGTGTTATAATGTTATCTTGAAATTCAGTGCTACAAATAATAAAAATCTGCAAAAAACGACGTCACAATTAAAAAGTAGCGATTAAAAAATAGCGAGAGGATGCGACCACTATTAACACTGTTAGAAATCTCAGTAAACGAGACCAAGATTATGATTAATTCGTCCCCCAAAAGAGTACACAACAGGGATATAAAAATACGTATTGGAGACTCTCATCTCGAAGTGGTTGAATGCTTCAGATATCTAGGCATAAGTATATGGAAGGAATCTACAGGAATCTAAAATTCCAACAACATTTTAACACTGTATGCCAGAGAGCCAGAAACATTATCATAACTCTTCGAAAGTACGCTAGAGCGAATTGGAATCTCCCCACCGAAAAGTCTATAACCACTATCTATAAGCAAGCGATAGTCCCCATAGTATCCTATGCTGCTGAGGTGTGGGCTTCTAGACTCACAATTTCAGCAATTCAACGCAAACTGTTGTCCCTATATGGGGCCGCCTCTAGGATAATAGCAAAATGTTACTCGTCTGTATCTACTGATGCCGCTGGAGTACTTGCCGGTATTCCTCCTCTGGATTTAAAAATTGCCAAAATCTCTTGCACCAGGTCAATCCGAAGAGAAGGCACAGGATATAAGATTGGATATGACAGAGTTTGACAGCGTGAGACATCTAAAACAATATCTTGACCTATTAATACCAGACATATGGCAATATAGATGGGAAAACTCCCAAAAAGGACGCATCACTTATGCATTTGTTCCCTGGGTTTCGACAGAACAAAATCAACGTCGCGCTGACTGGGGATTATCCCAGTTACTCTCCGGTCATGGAAATTTTAAAATTCATCTCTTAAGAATTGGGAAAGCAGATGACGGAAATTGCCCTTTATGTGGGGTGGTAGATGACCCACCTCACCGCCTAATATCGTGTACTCGTTTTGAAGATGAACGTCTAGACCTTCTTATGAGCATTTACCCAAATCCATTTGATCTCACCTCTGTACAAGATTACCCACTGGACTTGCTCCTGCCTTTCACGAAAGATCTAGAGCCCCCCCCTGTTTCCTAGAAGAGTTAATTTATTAGGAGAAAAAGGGAGCGTGGTCTTTTGGCATTCTTTGAGAGCAGGAAATTAACTCCGGTCATTGATTGGAAACTCAGCTGGCAAACATATTATACAACATATATGTACCACTTGTTCTTATTGTACTATGTACCATTGTTTTTTTTTTATGCGCCCAATTTGGCGCTCTTGTATTGCTTAATCAATATATGTGCCCTTGTGGCACCTCCCTTTTTATTAACACTGTTGTATTAACTTAATTTAAAATTATCTCATTATGTTTTTTCTTCTTATGTTAGGTAAGGGTAGAAGAGGTGTTTGCTAGTGCCTAATTCAGTGCTTAATCTGGTACTAACCACTGATTAATAATACTAGTAAAATCTCAAATAATCAGGGAGTGGTGGAGTATGCCCTCCCACCAGAGTTGAGCGTTAGTCGAATAAAAATTTAGCCGATTGAAAAAACGACTAAAAAATTAGTCGGAATTTTTATTCGTAGAAACGACTAAATTGAAAACGACTAAAATTTTATCCGACTAAAAATACAACTAAAAAAATCGGTTAAATATTTAGTCGTAAGTGATGACTAAAATTTCAATCGCACCAAAAATTACTCGGATAAAAATTTAGTCGAATAAATTTTTAATCGGATAGTAAAGTTGGGCGTTAGTCGAATAAAAATTTATCCGATTGAAAAAACGACCAAAAAATTAGTCGGAATTTTTAATCGTAGAAATGACTAAATTGAAAACGACTAAAATTTTATCCGACTAAAAATACAAATAAAAAAATCGGCTAAATATTTAGTCGTAAGTGATGACTAAAATTTCAATCGCACCAAAAAATACTCGGATAAAAATTTAGTCGAATAAATTTTTAATCTGATAACAATTATCTTTTACCCAGAGTTGAACAAAAATTATCCGATTGAGGTTGATGACTAAAATTTTAGTCGCCAAAAATAATCCTACGATTAATTTTTTTGTCGCTAGTCGCAACAAAAAAAAACGATTTTAAGACTTTTTTAGTTCAATAGCCTATGTTTGTGTTAACACTTAATTTTAAATTTTTGTGTTTAAAGTTAAATATTAGATACTAATTTTCTATTGGCGGACAGCTCAACATTTATTAAAAATTTATTTATTAATAATTTATTATTTTTTTTTAATAAAAATTGATCACAATGCAGTGATAATTTTTGGTCCTTACTATCCATAATGTGATAATGTTATAGGGGATATTATTATAATGGAAGTTGTGTTTTTATTTTTTCCATCAGACTAAATTTATATAAATAGGTATTAATAATAACAATTTGGGCAGTGTAATAATAGTCCGCAGTGTTAGAAGGGCAAAAATTTATCTGATTTAAAAAACGATTAATAAATTAATCAAAATTTCATCTGCTAAATAACTAAATTTAAAATGTTTTGTTTAACCAGTCAGAAACTGATTTCATCAACTATTCAAAATTGTTATAAGGAATGAAAATCGTTAAACAGGGATAATATAAAGTAAAGCAAAAGCACTTTTACCAACATTCAAGTTTGGTTCAGGAAATAATCTTAATAAATACAACTTGAACTTGCTTTTCAGTTAGTCGTTTTGTTTAATTGCGACTAGCAACAAAAAAATTAGTCGTACGATTATTTTTGGCGACTAAAATTTTAGTCATCAACCTCAATCGAATAATTTTTGTCCAACTCTGGGTAAAAGATAATTATTATCCGATTAAAAATTTATTCGAATTTTTATCCGATTGAAATATTAGTCATCATTAACGACTAATTATTTAACCGATTTTTTTTTAGTCATTTCTACGATTAAAAATTCCGACTAATTTTTTAGTCGTTTTTTCAATCGGATAAATTTTTATTCGACTAACGCCCAACTTTATTATCCGATTAAAAATTTAATCGACTAAATTTTTATCCGAGTAATTTTTGGTGCGATTGAAATTTTAGTCATCACTTACGACTAAATATTTAGCCGATTTTTTTATTTGTATTTTTAGTCGGATAAAATTTTAGTCGTTTTCAATTTAGTCATTTCTACGAATAAAAATTCCGACTAATTTTTTAGTCGGTTTTTCAATCGGCTAAATTTTTATTCGACTAACGCCCAATTCTGCCTCCCACTCCAACTTCTACTAAACCTTATTTTTAGCTTTTTTTGTTATACGGTGAAAAATATTATGTCAAAAAATAGTTATTTTTGTATCAATAAGGGAATTATAAGAATGTTAATTACCGAGGGCAACGACTGTCCAGAGGGCCGTTAGGTCCGAGAGACAGTAAGTTGCCTAAAGTAATTAACATCTAATAATTCACATGATTTATAAATAATTTTATTTCTTACTTAATTAACGTATTTTTTGTTAATAAATAGAATTTGGTAGACGGTTTACTTAGTTACCTGTGCATGATTGCTATAGAAAATATTTGTTAACAATTTTTTTTCTGAATTTGTCAATTGCAAAATTGAATAAAATTCCAGAAAAATTACAAAAAAAAAACGAAATTTAAGCCAAAAATTGTTATAACACTTCTTCTCTTCTTGTAATTTTAGAGCGCCATATTTGTAACTCTTTTTAATAAGCAAATTAGAGGGAATTTTATTTTATTTTTATTTGAAATTTTTATTGTGCATATTAAAAAAATTGATACAATATTTTATTTAAGTAGCTTGCTTCAGAAAAAAATAAAAGTACGTTTCCATTGAATGTCCACTGTTATAATTATCTCAAAAATTTAATAATAGAGAATAAAGTTGCATTTTTGTAGTCAGTATTAACCTTTATATTTTATTTTCTCAAAAACGTTTTTAGTTTAGCTTAAAATGGCTTGGTTGCATATATTTGCCCAGATCTGTATAATATACTGTGTTACAGTTTTTGAAAAATACGACGTAAATTTTTTTTTTTAAATATTGTTTTAAATTGTTGTTATTGTTAAAATTTTTATTTAAAAATATTTCTGTTTAGTACGATGCTAAATATTCAAAATTTTTTTACCAAATGTTTATCCATAGAAAAGTTTTGAGGTACTCGCTGTAAAAATCTTGTTAATTATAATATCATAAGAGTAATTTTGCCGAAAAATTTACTGATTGTTTCGAGAGTTCGCCTAGCAATTTTGCTCATAACATTGTCATAAAAACTACAAGAGGTCAGTCGAGAAGTTTTTGATCAGTGTTATAAGCAAAATTGTAAAACTCAAGTTTACAATCAGTAAATTTTTTCAGGCAAAATCTAAATTGAATGGTATTCGCAAGACTATTTCTCGAATAATTGAAAACCACAAAAACTAAGATTTAACCAAAAATGTAATTTATTAAAAAAATACAACAAAGCTAAACCTAATTAATTATGAATGTGAAAGGAACAATTGTGGTAAATGCTAATTGAAGAGAGGATAATTATTCGTTATACCCGCTGTTTCATGCTTTTCATTTATATTTTTCAAATTATTGACCAGGGTTGAGATAGTGTTCAAAATCTATTTGAAGCTAGTGTTTCAAATCACAAAAAACATTTTTTATATACAATTAATATGTGTGACCACAAAGTTTTTGAGCAGTAAATTCTATATCGTATAGGTATCTCAAAAACTATAAACATTTAAATAAGGCAAGTTTGGGTATTTAGTATTTTTCCAACGAGGATTTTTAGCAGGTAGTAAAATTTTTACAAAGGCTTTGATTACACCCTACAACTTGTATATTGTCAAGATAGCATTGAGTAATTTTCGTTTTGTATCAATCACGGTAAACAAATTCCTTTTGTGCTGTTTCAACCCACATGAATGAAGCAATTAGGCTTTCCAGAAGTCAAGTTTATCGTGACCCGAGGCGAAACGTGTTCGAGATCGTCGTCGATTTAGCCGTCGTTGAATTTTAATAAAAGTAGCAAAATTATTTAATAAAAGTACGATCCGTCCGGACGCATTGTATCACATAAAAGAACTTTTGTAGAATTTACAGTCTGGCAAATCCGAGGGACCGTTATGAACCTTGCTGCAGTATAATAAACACATAAAATCGCCAGAAATAAGGATATATTGAGTGAACACCGAGCTCAGATGCCAGAACTTGCAACAGAAATATTTCATATTATATATCTTTTTATAGCTCCGACAAAAATGAACGGTCAGAAAGATGAAAACAGCACTAGATATATAGATTCCCTTCGTAGCTGGATTTTGGACAGAGTAATTGAAATATTTTCTTATGATATATGAGACTATAAATGTGTAGCTTTGTCGTGTTAAATTGAATTGATGCAGCTTCGAGGTAAGCTCCGGCAACCGGACTTTTACTTTGTCATATATATTTTATTTCTAACATCTTAATGTACCTTTCTGTTAACTTTAGCTTGCTACATTTACAATTTAAAACAGAATCGTACTGCAAAATCATTGAAACATTCTGATTTTTAAGTGAAAAACTTTTAGTCAAGAATGCAATATTTTACAAAATAGAGTTTAATATTTGTTTTAAGTGACTCGTCTGGAGATTGGCCCATTATTTATTTAAAACCTTTTCTTCTACTTCTTATATCCAACAAGAAAATAAACTTATTTTCGAAAAGCACTCCAAATGTAAAGCATTAAAAGAAAAGTTATCTGAAATCTGCATAATCCTAAGCTCGCCTCCGCCTTAAGCGGACATATACGATATTTACAAGTAAAATTAGACTACTTAGTGGACTTTTCAACTTTACATTTCGGCATCTACTGGAATATTAAAATTAAAACGGCAAAGACGATACACAAGTCGAATTTCTGTTAAATCAACTCAAAAAAGTATTCATTTTGACGACATCAAAAACTTCCAACTGGGAAATAAATGCGAAAATTATCGCCGAGTCATTCACTGCAGGCGAGACGTCAGCAGGAAGTAACGATCATTTCATACCGTTGACATATAAAAAGATTACTTCCGGTGGTGTTGCATAACCCCAGTAATGGCCCGTTCAGACCGTACTTAGATTTATCTTGAATTATGCCACCGTGATATAAAGTGCTAGAACAAGATCTAAAACTCTATAAATTGTTTATATTAGCTTTTCATAGTTTTAATTTTAAATGTTTTTATAAACCTTTTAAAAGAATAAATTTCTAAATCTTGTTTGTTACATTTTTTATTTTTTTATTGATCACTAACTTTTTAAAAGTTGAATTGTTGGCATTCTTAGCTCTAGATAATGCTACAGCAAGTTAAGGCACTTTAATCACCCCCAGAACCTTCAAACATTTTAATTAGGTAAAAACTACAAAAGTTTAATATAAGTACGTGGCTAAACATTCATTTTTAAAACTAGATAACATTAAATTATTACAAAGATCTTAATAAAATGGTGATGTAGTGTGGTTTTCAATCTATATTTTTTGTGCTGAGAATTTTTATAGTTTGGTAGATTTAGTTGATAGAAAAAACATATTTAATTTCTTGTCTAGCTTTTAAAGCCGCGACTTACGTTTTGGCTTTAATTGCCAATCACGGCATTAAAACTTATGCTTTATTGCCTAATAAAACAAATAAACTCTATATAAATAAATAATTTCGTAGTCTCTTAAAACTAAAAAACTGCTTTGTAAAATGCTTATCGTTTTTTAAAATTATACTTAACTAAATTGTTAGTGTTTCATAAAAATTACTAAGTATACCCACCACCCAGTTTTTCAAATAAAGACAAAATTTGCTTCCGTTAAAGAAACTATTGTGTCTGATTACTCTGACCTCCCTGCGTTCTGAACAAACCGATCGAAAACATCAAAGCCCATCGCTTCCCAATTTATTTTAACAAGAGGCTATCGGTACGTCGGCGGCTACGTCTAACAAGGTGCTGGTGGTATCAAAGTAGGCGAGATGGTGGGGTTCATCCTCATTGTCGAAGTCATCAGTATCCATAAGTGATGAGGTTTGAGCGTTTCTCTCTCGAAAGAAACCAAACAAGAGAGGCCAATTCAGAAAGGACGAGTGGTTCGCCAATGTGGTCTTTTTATTATCCTTCTTTTCCACCTCATGACGTTAAATTAATTCCAAGAAGTAGTACATTATCTGAGTGTCTGTGACAAGTAACGTTTTTTATGAGGACATAAAATATAGCAAGATGTCGCAAAACGAGTTAACGGCACCTAATGATGATGATTCTGTTTGGCGGTCTGTTTCTAACGGTTGTTGATTTTACGATTCCCCTGTTGCTGACTTGCGATTCGATCAGACGTAAAGACGTTTTCGGTGGTGAACAGTCCAGAACATAGTAAGAGACGTTGTAAAAATATAGAAAAGCCGCTGAAAAGCTAACCCGGGATAAGCTACACATTCACATGTATGAATTCAGCACATCAGGCCAAAGCATCGCCGTATAAAATATGTACTTATCATAAGTTGTGGATGCTGTTGCCGTTGCGACCCTTCGCCTCACGGATAGCCAAGAAAACCACCGCCACCAACCCTAACCAAAAACATACGAAACGATTAATTTTATCGGAACTTGTCAAGAGGGAACAAGACAGATGTAGTTTTGTTATATATATATGAAAATATTCTTCTAGCTATATCTGTAGTAATACACATAAAAATATTCCAAGTACAAAATTAACAAAATTATTATACCTATTACCTAAACCATGTAAAAGTTTGGTACTTGTAGACATAAATATTTTATGAAGCGTCGTTGTAATAACATTATTTTAAGTCTAAACAAAGATTATTTTATTAGTTACTTTTTTAAAACATAAAAACAATTGATGAAATGAATGAATAGGAATTAAAACTTCAAGTCGATGCCCAACAAATTGGAATAAAAGAAAGAAAGTATAGGACTAGTTTCGGCTTTTATTATGCCATCATTATTTTATTTTATATAAATTCATAAAAATTTTACTATAAACAGTAAATGCTTTATTCTTACTAGTAAAGACAGTATCGGACAAAAAAAGTATATCGATATATCCATACATCTTCTACAGAAAACCTCGATATATCGATACTTATCCATGTGTGCTTTAGATAAGGATTTTCATTGTTTAAATTAGTTTATTAAACATTTAATACAAAAAAACAACAAAAATTAAAACAAAAATAAAACTCCGAAACAAAAAACATATGATAAAATTAAAAAATTAAACTTTCAAAACATCAAACAAAAAACATTCTAAAAAAATTGAAAATAGCGCTGACTATTCAACTCACCTGTAATTTTTGAAAATTGAACCAATAAAAATAAGACATTGTTTGGTCAATAACCAATGACAACAAATTTTAGCGACATAACCACGCGTGGTGTATTGTACTGACAATTCCACTCTGAAAATTTCAACTAATCAGGTTGTAGGATTTTGAATCATTGGACCAATTAGGAACAAATTACAGCAATAATTCAGCATGGTCCTCGAATTATCGCAGTAATTCAGTATAGATCGTAAAATTGTCTGTCGAATACTACTCGTCGGTAAGAAATTGCTGCAAAATTTCTCTTAATTTCACTTGTATTTGTTTCTTAGACAATTTTTACTCATTTCGCTGCGCTCATTCGTAGTAAATTGTCGTCGAAACAAATACTCGTAAAATTATAAATCGAAAATTATCGGCAATTTCGTACCGACTCGTGGTATTACTAATGACAATACCACTAGTGAAAATGGTAAATATTTTTAACAAATGAATAACACACACTTTCCGCCAAACTTTTGAGGTAACAATTACAAATAATACAAATTTATTTACTGGTTGCGATGGAAATCATGTGTAACTCAATTTTGAGGATCTGTATTTTTAATATTATTTGGTTCATTGAATAGTCTTCCGAATACAACTCGAGTCAAAGTTGAGTAGAATATTTTTCCGGTGGTATCACTTATGGTCATTTCACTTAGAAACACCATTCATTTCATCAAAAACTCAACCCAACTTTGTGATGGTCACTCTCTCTACAGAAAATAAGAACAATTGTTGTTAAGTCGTATTTAATTTTAAATTTGTGTTGATACAAAAGACTGTAATTGGTTTACTTTTTGCCTTGTATATAGCTTGATATTTAACTAGATTCCCATGACTTATACAATAACTTAACAGTTATATTCAAGGTTATTCACGCAAGATTAGTGATTTTTACATTTTAAAAATCCAACTTAAAATACATTTTGCAAGGCAGGTACACTATTGAACAAAAGTAAAGAAACTTTTTTTTTATTTAACAACTACAAATCTGGAAAGTTATAGAACAAACATTATTATAAAAGTATTAATTTTTTTAAAGTATTAACTTCATAATCAATAGAATATCCATTATTAGCTGCAACAAACCCAGAATCAATAAAATTAAATTTTGGTTAGTAATCGGCAGATTTGACCAACCTGATAATTTGATCAATCAAGGACTTTGTTTGGAAAGTTTGTAATACAAATCCGATAGGTAACTTGTTCGTTATCGGTAGGGCTAAGATCCAGTGATTATGTTGGCTATTCTATAGAAGTAAAATTTTCGAACTAGAAGCAGGCTTAAAAACGGTTAAACAAATATTAGTTGAATTATAAATATAAGTTGAAACTTTATAGAAAACGTCTGCCTAAGAAAGTATAAATTTCTTAAAGAAATCGTTTTACCAGGCTTGAATTTACACGACTACAGTTAAACTGGTTGACTCAAGACTACAAAAAAAAAACATTATTTAGTCACAAAACTTAACACAAAATTTTATTAAAATAAGTCGTGTAATGCCTCCAATTAATAAAAAATTTTGTATATAAAAAAAACAAGTTAAACGTAACATTCAAATCACAAATCTTTGACTGGGCGAATCTCCCAATTATTACAACCCAAGATTTACTTTTATCAATACCGTGCTCGTTGCACCTAACGATAATAGATATCTCCCATTAATTATTAATTTAATACTTTTAAAATAAGGTTATTTGTATAATCTTCCACATATGTATATTTGTAAAACTTTAAATAATAACCGATACTGATCAACATGTTTTCTTATATTTTACACATGATAATAAAAATACAGCAAATTCATTCGGTCGAAAAATTTAAAAAAAATTAAGTTACCAAATTACTTTTTCCTTTAAATAGTTGCTTTACTTTTGTCCGATAGTGTATACGTTTCGTTTCTAATTTAAAAATTTAAAGTTGGTAAAATTTTATAAACATTTTAAACAATTAAATTTACAGCATTGCAGCGACGACTTTACCAACTATGAGAAAATCAAAATAAACTTAGTTTTTAAAAGCTGATCAAAAGATTCAAAATATCTAAAAAAAACTTAGACGACACAAATGATTACCTAATTAACTAATAATAAATTACCTCATTGTCAAATAATCCAGTTTTTTGAATTGAACTAATTTGACATTTTAGAAACTGTAAATATTGATTCGCTTATTATACAATAAGTAAATATTTATTATAACGAGCGTCTAGAAATGAATGACGTCGTAGTGTGCTGTAGACTTGCGAACGTAGAGATTAGCTTGACGCACATACAGACATTATTAGTTTGTGAATTGTCATTTACCTGTTTTTATTTTTTCAAATTTCACTAAAAATGTTTTTACAAATCCACAAAACATTTATGATTGGATCGTATTTCCGTAATAAACAGAGAGTCAAAAGCGAATTTCAATATTCTATTTTACTATGTTTGGAAGATTCTCGTCAAAAATTTCCAAACCTAGCATTTTGAAATTACAATTCACCAACTACTAAAATTACTATGTGCGCCACTACGTTCGCAGGTCCACAACACACTATGACGTCATTCATTTCTAGACCCTCGTTAAGTA
Organism: Tribolium confusum; assembly: GCA_029207805.1. NCBI lineage: Eukaryota > Metazoa > Arthropoda > Insecta > Coleoptera > Tenebrionidae > Tribolium > Tribolium confusum. Next base: position 31,090,237 of record JALGAY010000004.1, read on the forward strand.
TAATATCGTAACTTATATTTAATTAACTTTGTTAAATATAGTTTGTGTTTTATTTTTGTTTTATTATGCCAATAAACCTGTAGAATCTGAAACAAAACCAACCCCGACACCCAAGTGGTCTAGGGTGATTTGGTTTGGTCTAGTGTGGTTTGTTCTAGTGTGATTCAGTGTGGTCTAGTGTGCTTTATTGTGGTCTGGTGGAACGTGAGTGTGGCTGACACTTATGTCAAAAGTAGTGTCTTGTTATTTTTGTGCGCTATTATATATACTTTGATATATGGTAAGTAACTATTCAATTTACCTGTAATTTTTAAAAAAATAATCAAATATAATAAGACATTGTTTGCCCAACAACCAATAAGAACGAATTTTAGTGAGATAACCATTCGTGGTATATTCGCACTGAGAATACCACTAATAAAAATGTTGAATATTTTAAACAAATAAAAAACACACAATTTTTACCAAATTTTTGAAGTAACCATTACAAATAACAAAAGTTACTGGTTGCGATGAAAATCATGTGTAACTCAGTTTTGAGGATCTGCATTTCTAATACGTGTATTCTTTGGTTCATTGAATAGTTTTCCGAATACTACTTCAGTCATATTTTTCCGGTAGTATCACTTATGGTCATTACGCTTGGCACCACTATTCGTGCTTCGCACTCATGATGTTCATACCAAGCGAATGACCATTGTGCTACTACTACAAAAATATTCGACATAACTTTGACTACTTGTTGTATTATAACTAAAGCAAGGATTTTTCGGTACCTTCTCAGTAGCGTCGACAGCGAAGAACTTATGCGCCGCGATCATAAATGCACTCCCACCCTAGGCCTGCATTTATCCGTGTTGCGTTTCGAAAATTCAGTACCAATTCATTAAATACTTTTAAAAATGTATTTTTAACAACACTGGATAAAGTATGTAATATGTAATTACTTGCTTATTTAGCGTTAATACAGACCCTTGCTACCGCGCGCCTTTGGGTCACCATGACAACTCTGCAGCCCAGTGAACTCGGAACCTTGGCTATGCGTCGCTCGTTAATAACGCAACATACGTGAACTGGTCGACTGGACTTAGGTACCGAAAAATCTGAGCTCTAGTTATAACTAGAGCCCGGACAAAATAAGGGAACAAAAAACGCTGTGTAGTCTAGTTAACTACTCCCACTCGCCACGCGATAGAACAATGAAACTTGAATTGGTCGATAGTAGTACCGAACGAGTACCGCTATCAACCAATTCAAGTTTTTTCCTAGAATGTAATATTGTTTAGATTTGTAAGTGTCGGGTTACTTATTTTTCACTTTTACTTTTAGGTATTTAACATAACAGGATAACGAACACATTCGGAAAACTGCTTCACCAAATTCTAATTTGCTTAATAATTTCACATTTTTGAAACTTTTTTGTCAGAGGTTGGGTTAACAGTTTACCTACCAGCAATAAATGTATTTAAACAGTTAAAACAGTTTTTAAAATAAATAATAATTTTTCGAGATAATTGTCATTTAATGTAAGAAAGCAACGTTTACAAAATTGATGATAATCAAAGACATGAAAAAAAATATTGAAAACAACTGCATCACAATTTCAAAGCACTTTAGAGGGCGACCAAGAATATCGAAAGCAAAGCAAAGTTATATTGATATTCGTCAATATAATCTGGGAAAACCTATTTACTACTGCTGTCCAAATGGTAGCTGTTGGTAATTTTATGGGTTCTGCACGTCGTCGATTAAAGGCAAGCGAAATGAAAACTATACGGCTGCAAAAAAGCACGCTTTACATGTCGACATGAAGAGGCACGAGTAGTATTTGCTTTGAAACATCTTGCGAAAGATGAAGGTTTCTGGCGTCGTATAGTGTTTTCGGACGAAAAAGTGATTCAGTTCTGCTCCAACGGAAGGATAAGATTGTACCGGCCAAGAAATTCCCGTTTTGATGAAAGATACATACAAAAGACTGAACGGAATGAACGTTTCAGTGTTAACATGTGAGCATGGATTTTGGTTGACAGTCTTGGGGTAATTTCGAATATACATCCAGCAAAAGCTAACAAGTAACGTTTACATTAGGATTCTTAAAAACGTAATGCTACCTTCGGTAACTAGAATAATACCAAATTTCATTTTCTAACAGGATAATTGTGTTGTTCGCACAGCACGTAGGGTGGCAGCATGGTTCAGGAATCGTAATGTAAGCGTTCTTGATTGGCTAAGTCGTAGTCCGAATTTAAATTTCTATTGAGAATATGTAAGGCATTTAGTGAGACGTTAAAACATCAACGTCTAGTTTTTCAAAATAAGGAGGATCTTTTGACTGCGATAAGGAATGCCTGCCACGAATTACCCCATGACTACCATAGAAATTTATGTCTTTCTATGCTAAATCGTTTGTCACGAGTTCTTGTAACAAATGGGGCAATAACTAGTAATTAGATTTTTGTTTTTTATTAAATTTTGTTCATCCTAAGTTGTTCCTGATTTTATTATTTATTATTGGTTATCTTGGAATGGCCCCTAACATAGATTCAAAGGTAAAAGAAAAACTGCCAATTACTGATTTGTCAAAGTGACATAAATTCAAAATAAGGTTATGAGATCCTAAAGACCGTTTTACATAATATGACAGCATAGTGACACTGCTGTATTAAATTTTATAGCTGGAAGTGTACGTATATGTCTCGTAGACTGTGTGTTACGAATAGTTACTTAATAGTTACAATAGAAAAATTATGTATTAAAATCATACTATTTCTTAACCCAGCAGTAACTATACGTTTCTCCAGTACAGATGCATTGCTTGCAGCATTCCTTTCTGTAGTAAAGACGCTTCAATTAATTTCAATTAATTTTAAATAAAAAAATTTAATTTTTGTCTAAGCTTGCTTTGATTCTACGACTTTTGGATTGCTCTTTATATGTTGTGCACTTGTGGCTTCTAAAGTGTTGAACAAAATCCTAAGTTAAATAGTTTAAATGGGATTTTGTTAAGTAAGTGCGGTTAAGGCACGTGGCAATTGTCGAGCTCGCCTACATAAGACGCTTTTCTTTACTTTTGTATTTATTAAAAAATAGTTATTGCCATATCAATTTAAATATCACATAGATAATGTATTTTTTTCAGTTATGCTCTGAAAACAATAATATCAAAAGTTATCATCGTTATCAAAATTGAAGCTGTGTATTCTATTTATATTTGAATCAAAATACAAGGTAAGTACAAAATGGCGGAAAAGCTCTCCAGTACATTATTGAGGGCTATTAATATAGCCTCGGAAAAATAGAAAAAAAAATGCAACTTGCCCATTATCCTATATTTTAAGAGGTAAAGATAAAAATTCAACTTGTTTTTACAAAATTCAGAAATGTTTTATAATTTGTTGTACATCTTATGTTATACTATGGCAAAATATTTTAACTGTGTATCTGTTATTAAATTTGCGATGAAGTACCCACTAACCCACTTGACTTGACCTTATTTAAAATATAATCAATGATCAGCAATGTTGCCAAATACCTATATTAAAATTATTTTATTAAATTTTTTTTTTTTTTTCAAAAAAGATGCAAGCATTTTTTGAATTATTTTTTTAGATAGATTTTTTTATAATGTTAATAATAATGAAGATATTTGTTAAATACTTTTGCTATACTTTCTAACTGACTCCTATCGTGATTTAGAACATTGCCATTGATTAAAACCATTCATTGAGTAGATAATATTTCTAAGATTATACTGGATTTTAAATAAAGTTGATATCTTTTTAAATAACTTAGTTATCGCATAAAAACGAAATCGAGAATGCTACTTAGAAAAATCCCTTTAACCGAGCCTTAAAGAAACAAAAACCCTACTTGCACAATTTCTAACAAAAATCAAATAGTTGCTAGACGAGAAAAAACGACATGTGTCCTGATGCGTGATTAAACAAAAAAATTACGGCAAATATAAAAAGATTTTAAATGATCTTGAATGTCTCAAAATAGATAATTAACATAGAAAAAATATTAATTATTTGTACTAATAAAAAAAAAATAGTACAAAAATTTTAAATAATTGCAAAGACAGAACCTAAATCTAAAACTTTAAAAGTCAAATAACAGGAGCACATACAGTATTCGCATAAACATTCTTTTGTTTGTTAAAAATGTATACAAGCCCCACGGATAACAAACGATATGTATGTACAGTATATATTTTATTATTACCTTGAGTAAAACTAATTCAATGACGTACCTATATTTTAGGAAGTGCTAGATTTTTTTCTGTTATCGTCATAGGTATATAACATTGAGTTTTCCACTCGTTTTAAACTTTATTGTTATCAGTATTTTTGAGAAGCTACTTTTACTTTCACAGAACTACCTAAAACTTTATACGTTTCAAAATAAAATATTAACGTATTCAGTTGAAGAGCGAAAGCAATATTTTTTGTAAATCTGGCGTCAGGATATAAAAAAGAAATTTCGTGTGTTATCCAGGATTTTGAAGGTCTTAGTTTCGTCATAACTTCGCAGCAGGCATCCACATATGCGAAACTGCATAATAGCTGCGTTCTTTTATGTGAAAATTCTGATCGTAAGCGAAGCCTCGGTGTAGTGATTAATGCATTTGAAATTTTTATAATCCTCTTGATTAATTTCTGCGTAAAAAAGTTGGTTGGCGGTTCTTAAACCATCGTCAGAGGCGAAGTAATGAGGATGTAAATTTAAAAAGTTGGGGTCGGTACACCACCTGCGTACGTCCTTGAGAGGGTTAAGTAATTTCGCGTGCGTCCCAAAAGACGTATTTCTTCATTAGAGGTTTAATTTTTCCTCTACTGCATACATAATCAATTCGGCTCTTTTTCTTGGCATAATTTTAATATTTAATTTATTTCTAATTTCCATGTTGAATAATGCATTCTTCCAGGGTGTTTCCCTGGGCGTGCTCTTCTCCCGTGTGTCTCCTCCATATGGGAGGTGTGAGCGTTGAAGTCTCCGCGGCGGCGGTCAGCGATTTCTTGGGGGTGGTCGTTAGGCCCCGGAATCTTTCAGCCCTGGCTGAATATAGCGGGTACTTTAAATTGTATGAAACATACATGAGTTCTGCCCTCCCTCTGAATATATACCGGCCTTAGTTTACAAATGAATACAGCTATTGAACTTACTTATAATATCAATGTGGCGGCGGTCCTTCTTGGGCTTAAAGAGCAAAGATCGCTCCATCTCGCTCGCGGGAAGCCAAATTGAAACCTCTTTCCAGCGGCCATACAGAATGGCCATATTAACTTGATAATTAGGTGTGTTATCCGACTTGCAGATGAGCGACTGAGTCTGCTGGATGGAATAAAAAGTGTTTTGCCCCCTCTTTGTGCCAACACCGCGCTATAAAATTGGGAAGGGTGTCAGTGATGGCACATTCTGGCGTCGGTCGCGTCGCGTCCACGTACACCCTGGACGGCGTCGTCGTCGCCGGGGGACACTAGGTCTCCCCCAGGTGCCGACGTCTACTCAGGGACTCGCACACACATCACCAAACGTAATCCGGGCTTGTACCTGTGCATATGGAAATGACCGATGACGACCGGGCTTTATCTTTTTGTGCATATAAAAGGCGCGCAAAAGTGAGGTTATGTGAGGTTATACACATGGACAGGAAGCCATCTTGAATTTAAGCAATGATACCGGATTAGTGATAATGTGCTTCAAATTTTTTTCTCATTTATACAACGAGGAATAATTATAATTTTTTAACCATTGGAAGTGTTTTTATTTTTGATTAAAAAGAAAGTTTTATATATATTTTTTGAAAATATTTTCAAATATCTATCAGAAGAGAGAGGAAACATTTTAAAATTGAAAATATCTTTTAATTGAGCACATTTAGAAGTGTTCGATATATTATATCGTAGCGACAATCTGTTGTATAATTGCCTATTTTTCGCAATAAATTCTTTTCGACAATTAAGCCATTTACATTTACTTTTCTTAAATAAAAAATAAATTTAATATTTGTGATTATATTTTTTATTATATTTACTAAATTCATTATATTGTAATAACAATTTTATTAAACAACGGTATTTTAATGCATCGTCCAGGTTTTTAAACAGTACCTACGCATACGTAACCAACCTGATTAATCAAACTTTCAAGTTTGAAAATTACACTACGCGAATTGAAATTTCAAGACTACAGCTAATAGATCTCTGTTACTGAAACAATTTGTATTTTTCTGAATGCATTATTTGTATTTTAATATAACTATTATTAAAACAAAATACGTCACATGTGCGTGTTTGGTGATCTGGACGATCGACACCATTAGAAAGATAGTTAAAATAAGCTCCGACTAACTGTGAAAATACGAACTTCAGAGCGAATTAACGTCAAATCTAAAACTTTGTAAATCAATTCAGTTTTAATACATTTATCCAACTAGTTACTATTTTTTAAATTATTGTTTCCTAATATTAAATTAACATCGCCTTTCAATTGGGAAATTATAGCTTTGAAGACAAAAACAAGTAAAAAAATTAAATTTGGATATAAATAAAAGTTTATAGAAATTATAAATTCTAAAGATTTTTTCTCTTAAATATCTATTATATACCACTATACCTAACACGTTGCACTTATATAATTTTAGGAATTTTATAACATATTTTCTTCAACTAGTTACTTCTTTGGTTACAAATAACTGCGTATCTAAACTGTTATAACTTCAAAGGTTTAAATTAACATAAAAGTTTTAATTTTTACAAAGACCTGACTTGTAAGTTCACTGGTATGGGCAGCTGAAATTATACTGTCTAATAAGTTCCAACCGTGCTTTTTAGGAAACCCGTCGGGAATGGTTTGTGATATAAAATGCGCGTTGTTTAGGTGAAACTTAATTTATTTTTATTATTTTTTGTTGTAAACCTGTTGTAAAATAATTACATTGCAAAATGTAGATCATACTCATACAGCCAAAAATATCTACATTATTAATTATTAATACATTAAAAATGTGTACATTAATAATAGATTAATAGCCCATCAATTTTAATGGACGTTTGTGCAACCAGGCATGAGAGTTCTAAATTAATTAAAGTTACATAAAATATAATTTTGTGTTATTTGTCTGTGTTATTACGTTATGTTTACCTGTTCTCTACTAAATACACAAGACTATCATTCTTATCTTTAAGACTTTATTTTTGTTAAGTAGTCATACTATTATTATAAATATTGTTAATTTTTTCTATACAAGAAAGCTATTTTTCTTTGGGAGTGTGTATAAGTAAATTTGTTATTAGTAAATTAGCAAAGTGAGAAAAATTAGTGTATAACATAGTTAACCATGACAGAAATTTTTTTAAGATTAATTGATTACTTATAACTATTAAAACTATATACACTAGACTGGTCGTTAAAATTTAAATGTTTTGGGCCGTCCTCTAAAAAACTTCTCTACGATGAGAAAACACTAGGTATCTTTTATTATTTATTTATTTATTTATTTTTTTTTGGATCAAAACAACACGTGCCTCAAGATGATCAAAGTTAATTTTTTGGTAAACTTTTTTTTAAATATCTTATTAAACTTATGTTATTATATGTTTTTTGACATTTGAAAATTATTGACAATGAAACGTCGTTATTATTACTATCTTCAGTAATAAATTTTAACTAATAGCTTCTGAAAAGTTTAAAATGTGTTATCATAACAAATGTTTATTTAAAAAAGATGTCAAGTGTGTTATGAAAAACAAAAACATTTTGAAGTATGTCTTAGTATAATTCGGCTGCCATACTGTGAGTTACGACGACAAATCACGACTGCGCGCGCACTTTGAAGCTGTGTATCAAGTTCCGACATCCCTTCTTCTCTACATTTTGTTTTATCAAAATCTCATAGCACACTTGACAACTTTTTTAAATGAACAGTTGTTATAAGCTCACGTCAGAATTTTTATTATGTTTTTGGGCTTTTTATGCGTCTATAAGCAGTATACGTGTGCCCAAGTATTTTTCAAAAAAACTCTCAAAAAACATGATTTCACCAAATAATTATATAGGTTAGATCGTCTTGAGGCACGTGTTGTTTTGGTTGAAAAAGAAAAAATTGCTTAGTGTTTTCTCATCATAAGAAGCTTTTTAAAGAGGGGTCCAAAAAATTTAAGTTGTAACGACCAGTCTAATATACACATATTATTACTCGTAACCAAATTACTTTAAAAATAAACAGAAAATTATAACCAATTAGCAATTACATTATTACCTACAAAAAAATAACATAAAATATATAGTCAAAAAAAACACTCCAAAATAGTTATTTTTATTTTATTTTTATTTTCAACTAATTTTATCTAGATCGAAATTTTTTAATGTCGTAGTTTTTTAACCTGCAAATTTAGCTGCCTTAAGTGTTAGTAATTTATTAATTTATATTAGATTTTTAAAACAAATGAACAAGTAACCTTATTGTTTATTTTTATTACATTTTTTTTAAACGTGGTAGAGTTGGTTATTTTTTTTTAAATTTAATTTTTTTTTATTTAAATAAGTTAGCTTAAGTTTTTTATTTTATTTGTAAGATTTGAATAGTGTTTTATCTAATTTGTATTTACTGTAATAATTTTTTAGCACTGTTTTTTTAAAAAAAATTATGTTATAATTTTTAATTTTGTAGCAATGTTTTCGGTGACTTTTTATAGGTATTACCAGCACTGTAAATAACTAAAGTAACGTTTGTTTATTTAATTAAAATAATAAAAAAATTTGCAAGTTGTCAAAAAAAAGATTTAACACAAAACTTAGTAGGTACATGACAGTAGATTATCAATAAAATAATAGTAACAAATACCTACCATTAAAATAGCTCAATAGAAAAAATAGTAGAAAAAAAGTGCTACAATCTCCCCATTTTACTCACAACTCGTTTATTATAACACATTTTATTAGTATTTTAGGTAAACAAGTGTTACAACAAGTATCACAATAGAGAAAGTTGTAACACGTATTTTTTATAATTTTGTTTTCTATTGAGTTATTTTAAATAGTAACTGTTACTTTTCTCGGTCATCCGCAGTCTAGTATCTAAGTTTTATGTTAAACATTTTTTGTTGACAACATTAAAAAATTTTTGGATTTTCTCATAATGTTAATTAAAAACAAGAACTGTTACTATGATTATTTACAAAGCTGGTAATATAAAACTTACGAAAAACAATGCTACCTAGAAAAACATTCTAACACTAATTTTTGATAAATTAGTGTTACAAAATTGTCATAGTAAACGCAAAATACATAAAAAAAAAATATTATGCAATTAAGAAATTAATTATATTATTTAAATTTTTATAAAATTTTGAATTTTATAGTTCTTTTAAATTTAAAATAGAATAAATCAATTACCGAAGAGTAATTTAGTCTTAACACAGTGAGAATAAATGGCAGTTTTTGTCAAGAAAATATGAAAATAGTATTTTGAAAAACTTGCGTTACAACTACCCTCATTGTTTTACAATAAACGAGTATTACGATAAAAAGGTTGTAACACATATTTTTTATACTATTTCACTATTACCCATTTTAAATGTATTTGTTATAAATTTTGTTATCCGTCGTCCGCTGTGGTGTATTTAGTATGTTTTGTGTTACATATTTTTGCTGACAACATTGTCAAATTTTTGAGAAAATTATTAAAATCAACAAACGTTACTATGACGTTAAACATTGTAGCGCTCTTTTTTGAAAAAAAATTCTACAAAACTGTGACAGTAAACACGAAAAAAAAAAAGAAAATTTTGATACACTTAATTTCAAAAATTAGATATTAGATATTTCCTATTAGATTTAATACGATAATTAAAAAATATTTACTTTTAACGCTTTTCATTGTAATACAGAGCGACCAGTATTATACATCATTTTTGAATAAGATTTTTATTTACAGTTAAAAAAAAAACTCAAAAAATAACAAAAGAACAACTATTTTGTAAAAATATACTCAGAGGGTTTGAAAGTGGTCTTCATAGACGAAATTAATTGCCTATGTGGAGCTTGGTCTTAATAATCGTAAAATAAAGAATAGGTTTTGCTGTTTTCATCTATGTATTTTAAATATCCCTGGTTACATTTTATTGTCTTGATGATAGTTCTCATCAGAGGATATAAACTTAGAACACAATAATTATGAAAAAATACCTCACTTCTTTACAAACACACATTATTAGGTATTGGTGGTCATCAGGTGTTTTTCTTGTTTAAAATAAAAAAACCGCTAGCTACATTATTTGATTTCAATAAAAAGGATTACAGTAAATGTTAAAAATGCGCTCCCTCTTTTTGTCTGGTTTTCACACAAAGTGGCACAAAACACAACCTGGCTCGTTTTCAAACTCCACTTCTAATTACATTTTCAAAAATTACTGAATTTTTATTAATGTTATCAATTTTCTTCCGTAATCGGTTTGAAATTCTTCTAAATCATGTATGAGTGTGTTGTAAATAGAATTCTTTAGAGATAGCCACAAAAAGAAAACACAGAGTGTGACATCACAAGTTAACAATTCAATTGTAACCACAGTGTCGCTCTATCTTGTTGAAAATATCCATAAATGAGTTCATCATCATTCATCATAAAGTTCATTAACAAAAAGTGTTAATATTTCTTCTCAATAGTTTGCTGCATTTATGTTTCTTACAAGTGTTTAAAATAATATTTTATTCTTAAAAAAAGTATGGGCCAATAATTCTACGATGGTTGATTGCACCTGTACTCTAATTTTTTAGGGGTGTTGAAAAATTGTAGGGGTGTTTGTTATAAAAATGTAGATTTTGCGAGTTTCACATCCGCCTATTCTGCGTATTTACGTAACTAGTTAAATGGAAGTACAAATTATAAGATTAATAAATTTTTTCTAATGACTCGTTATCTAGTGTGTCAAAAAACCAGCGACAGTAGTTTAATCTCTAAGGAAAATCATTCACATGATCACATGTAGTTTCTGAACACACGTGAGACCATATGGAAATAAATGCAAGTCCTTTTTCAATATTGGCTGACAAGTTCCAATAGACAAATTGACTTGTGACAAATGTCGAATGAAAGTTTTAGGTGCTTTTTCTCTTATTTGCTGTACATTTTCAATCGTTTCTGGAGTTCGTTTTTTGGGTTGTCCACTTTGTCGGAATTTTTTATATTCAAATGCAACTGCAGAAAATTGTTTACAAAATTCTTCCAAACATGCTGTCACAGAATATTCTCAAGTTCCATCAACTCTTGTGCCATTTCAAAAATAGACTTCCACCATGAAAATTTTATGTTTTTGTAGTAAAATATACCAAAACTTGGATGTTTCACAAAAACGATGTTCTGAAAAAAAAAAAATGTTTAGCAGAGTACAAAACACAGTAAAAACTTAAGCCCAAAAAGCAAAAAGACGCGTGATGATAGTTGCAGGATGCACTTGACATACACTGTTCAGAGTAATGACATAAAAATTAAAATTCACGCCGCGACGAAAAAGTCGCTGACGGTAAAATCAAAATTTTACACTGTTTGAACCGTTTGAGTTCTGTCCCAGCTTGCTGCGCCCAGAAATTTATTTGAATTTAAAATACGTTATAAACATTCAAAAAATTTGTAAGATTTTTTTAAAAAAACGCTTTCCTAGATTTTTTTTTTGTTTATTTCATCAAGTTACCGGTTTCGGCTATTGGCCTTCTTCGGACTTTCGTTATAATAATAAAAATAAAACAAATAGAATTTTAAAAAGTTTGCTCATAACACGTATTATTATAATTTTCTTTTGACGAAAACGTCACGTTATTTTTATTTTTATAAAAACGTTATTTTTATTATTATAACGAAAGTCCGAAGAAGGCCAATAGCCGAAACCGGTAACTTGATAAAATAAACAAAAAAAAAATCTAGGAAAGCTTTTTTTTAAAAAAATCTTACAAACAAAAGATTCCTAGAGGGATAACCCAAACAACAATTCAAAAAATTTGGTTAAATGTCAATAAAATAACAAAATCCGGTTTTAACCAAAATTATTTTTTTAAAGAAAGTTAGTTAAACCAATGTGCGTCACAATCTTCTCAAAGAGAATCTTATTGGTTGTGGAATACAGTCAATGAGACAGAGTTTATTTATACAATGTGGTTGTAAATGACTGAGTCTGTTTGCAAACCTATATTGCTTTATTTGACTTTTCCTGTGTTAAAAAAATGTTTAAACTTGCAAATATTTATTTTATGTTCAAACAGAAATTTTAGAAATTTATTTTATATTTCTTAATTTAAATTACGATTCGTATGTTTATATGTGACTGATTATTACTGATTATATATGTGTCTTTAATAAAAGTCTTAGAGAAAGTGATAAATCCGGTAAATAATTTATATTAAGTATCGAAAACGGTCTGAATATTTTACCGATCGAAGAAAATTGTGTGCAGGAGGAGCAAAGCGACAAATCTACTTATGGTAAAAGATTGATAAAATGTTTTTAACGATCGTTAGTTTAACGATCGATTAGTAAGTAATAACGATGTTATTACTTACTAATTCCTTTTAAAAAACAATATATTTAATAAATTTTGAATGAAATTACTTAACATTCTAGAACAGTAAGTAATGTTTACTGTTAAGTTTTTATTATTAACAACCAAACGAAATACTTACTGACGAGTGTGCCCCAGTCATACGTAAATAAACATTACGTTATACTGTCTTGGAAACACACATGGTAAACAATCAAAGTTTAATTTTTAATACGCATAGACAGATTTTCTTTTAAGATTTAACTTTTTATTTTCTATATATTATAAAAGTTACTACTATTATGTAAATACTTTCTAAATACAACTTATTTCATGCTTCAACTCTAAATTCTCCGTTAATTTGTACACTTGCCCATTTGGTCGAAACTATTAACCAACCCAGCCAATTTCTGTCAAACACATTCGCCTTTGGTCTATTCCTCTCCACACTATTACAAATGCAGGACATTAACGAGGAGTGTCCTTGAGGCACGTATAATGTGCGTGTCCGAAGGACCTGCCTCGAATATCATACAAATCTGGGACCGTCTGCACTTTTAACTATTACCGACCGTCGCTCACCCATTCACAACAAATCTCAAAGTTCAAATACGTGAATCCTCGTTTTTATAGGAATATGTAGCCGTGATTTACCTACCTACCTTCGTATCGTTGCGCTCGACAATGAAATGAAGATAAGCGTTACGTAAAAGAAGGTGTTTCTAGAATAAGCATCAAGCGATGGGAAAAGCCAATGTAATTATTATTGTAGTAAATTATTATGCCGAATGCATAATGAAGAAGACTTTGCCAGACACATACGTACCATAAATCTGTATTGAAGTACGTGAGCGGCACAAGGTCGACCGCGCCTCGGTGATGGCGCCCACGATAGATCTACAAGAACGAATTCACAAAGAAATGCGGAAAAGATGGCAAATATATAAACTTCTATAAAAGAAACCGATGCCGCTACGTTGGCCTAAAAAAAATTATCGAACACGAAATTCGGGATCTGAGTATTTTTTAAAAGAATTCGCTCGTTCTCTAAACACCCGAATAACCCTTTGTCAGTGTTGAGCAATAATCAGTTAATTTTTTACTTTACAGATTAATTGATTAAAATATTAATTGCAATTAAATTTTTAATTGTTGTTTACAATTAAATTAATTGTTTATTGTAACAATTGATATTAGAGACTTGCTTTTAACCCTTTCAGCATGAGGGCTCCGATTTAGACTTTTGCCCTCTTGACCATAGGGGCTCTCTTTTAGAGCTTTGCCTTCTTGTTCATTTGGTATGGTACAAGTGGTTGCTCATTATTACCGATTGCAATTTGGGCATATTTTAAGTGAGGGATGCAGCTACGACCGTGCGATGCCGCGATGAGCTATTGCGAAAGAGCCAAAGCCCTAAATAGGGCCTCTATAGTCAAAAAACCAAGGCTCTAAGATGGGACTCCAATTCACGAGGGCGAAGCCCTAAAGCGCCCCCCCCCCCCCCATTAACAAAAAGATAAGACTCCAAAAGATAGCCTCCATAGCCAAGAAAGCACGGAAAATACAAGGACATAACCACAACATAACCACACTTCTCAGATTTTATTGTTGACAGTTTAATTTAACTCGCCCAAGTGGCGCGTTAAACTGTGCAAATTTGCAGAGTTAAATTTAAACCGAGTTTTCAGAAACCCATTTCTTGCTTTAAACTACGGTTAAACTAACGGGCCAGTTAAATTCGTTTCCAGAAACCTAAGAAACACAGTTTCTCCCTCTCTTTCTATTTTTTGCCCTGATAAGCACTTTGATAATAGTTATTTATACACCAAGGTGGTGAAGAATGTTATTATTGACCGAGCATCAAGATTATTTCGCGAGGGGCTTTGCCCCGAGCGGAATAAGGTGCGAGGCCTATAAATGTCTTCACCACCGTGGTATATATACTATTTTTTCCACTACTAACCAAATTTAAGGCAAAAATTAAAAATAAAAATTTTTCTTGTAAAAATCAAGTACCACAGGAATAATAATAAAATTTAAAAACAAGCATAAATCTATCATTCTTTGAAATTACACCATGGCAACATGAACAACAACAAACATTTTCGTTGACAACGAATCTAACAACGAGTCAACAACAAAAATTTCTAATGGCATTTTTATTCTAATAATTTTGTCGTAAATACATTAAATACATTCGCAAATACGATAAAGACGATCTCCTGAGTATACAAAACCATGTTGCACAAGTTTTTGTTGAACAACTATCCCTAGATTTTCAAAAAATTTGATTTTGTCCATTATTAACCTTGGTCAACAATAGAAAAATTATTAACCACTAGCGGAGAAATTCAACTGCTCAGTTGACTAGGAGACACAATAATGATCAACTTCATAGCTAGTAGTGGAAAAAAATATTTTTTACGATCATTTTCTAAAACTTAATTTTTGTGTTAGGAATAAATGTCAAATATATGCATAAACGTAAAACTTTATTTAAATACTCGTAGGTCGTTGGGATTTGCAGTTAGAAAAAATAAAATTAACACAGTCTGATGTGTTATAATGTATTAAATGTAACTGAAACAAAATTAAATTTATTGTGGTTCATTTCAATATTGTAATTAACCTAAAATATAACCCACCGTTAGAAAAATTTCTCCTTTTATGTATTGACTTGTTAATCAAAATGTCATTTGTGACAATTTTAAAACACTGTTTTTAAAGTAAGAATCTGTAAAAACCGAAAGAAAATGTGACATTTTGTATCCTAACCCCCAATCGACAGAAAAAGTCAACAATTAACATCAAATATCTGTAGTTTTGCTCATCTAAACTTTTTAAAGTTGAAAAAACGTTTTAGTTACCAACTATTTCTAATACTAAATAAACACAATGTTACCTTCGCAGGCTTACAGAAACTCAAAACCCAACCTTTATTATCGAAATTAAGAAAGCATCCCCACTATCGAAGTTAAGAAAAAACCTTATTTATAAATGCACTAAAAGTCATAGATTAACTAAAAATTTAATGCGGTATACGGCTTTATAAAAGAGGATGTCTTGTACTTTCGACAAGCACGTATTAAAAAGCTCCATCTTTTTTATTGCTACACCTGTCGAAGTAATTTAAATGAACCTTAGCAAACAATATATTGTTTTGCAAACAATATATCATCTTCAGCTTAAGATGAAAAACAGAGGGTATGTGGTTGCTTCTGCAACCACACATCTACCTGATCTTATATGAGTGCTGGTCAAGAGCTTTGCACAAAATTTCTATTTAATAGACAACCAGTTCCAATTTCTAGGATTGATAATTAATTGATAAATTTAATAAATGTTCTTTCAGCTTTTATAACAAAGATATTCTCTTATTTTACGTTCGTTAAAACAGTGTGCTTTTTGTAACCAAAATGCGTATTTAAAGTTGTATATTTAGCGTTAAAAAGCTTCAAATTTTTTTATTTGTTCAATTAAGCAGTAAAGCATGCGGTTAAAGCCATGACTGGCAGTTGAAAGCCAAGGCGCTGCAATGGCTTGAAAGCAGTCGGACAAGACATTAAATCTGCTTTATTGCCGCATTAAACATATAATTTTTTCACCAATTATATCAATTTACTAGTTTAAAAAAATGCTGTTTGTTATTAAACGTCAACTTTTTGTAACAGTTGGAAGACTCTGACCGGTTTTAAAGATCTGCTTTGCTGCCTAGTCAAAAAAAAAACTGTGTAACAAATTAATATATAACACTTTAGTGCGCTTCAGTTGTCACAAAAAGTGTTAGTGTTAGTGTTTCCTGTCGCAAAAGCGTTAGTTTTTTAATTTTAAAAATAATAGCACATTATACAGAGTGAGTCATGAAGTTTGGCGGATATGAACTGCGAATTATGCTATTTCTAAATGTAACTTTCCTGTGGTCAAATAAAATCTAACACCAATTCGAAAAACACGTGATCACAAACGTACTTGGGCGCTACTAAGGCTTAAGCCCTGAAAAAGCACAAAACAAAACAGTTGAACGAAATTCATTTTGATTTTCTTCGAAACACAAACACTTTCACTTTCGGTTATAATAAAAAACAGTGTTTACCTGGGACAAGGATGAATCGCATTTATATGAAATGTTGAAAATGTTGCCCTCTAAAATCCAAACATGCCCGATGCCCGAATTCCGAGTACAAACATCGACGAATCCAAGATTCACAAATTTCCGTAGCATTCCCTCTAGTTTCCCCGTAAAGAAGCATCATATCAATTTGTTCAATAAACGAATATGCTACCAATGTTTAATTTATCACCCCCACAACACTGCCACTAGCAAAATTTTACCGAAAAGTATAAAACGACGAGCTTTGACTAGCTCTTGACAGTCTTGACCTTCGTTTTTCAGGTAAGCAGCGCTGAGTTTTTTGCTGTTTGGTTTTATCTGTAAGTTTTTTTTATTGACGCGAGTTCGTCGTACCCGGGCGCCAGTGGTTCTCAATAAAACTTGCAAAAAAAAATTTCTAGAAATCTAAACATTTTCGACCTAGTGATATTTTGCAGTTGTGATTGATATTTGCGGGACTATTACCAGTTTCAATTTCTGCCATACTTCGTGACTCACCCTGTATATATCAAAAGAGAAAAATGTATAATATTTTTGCAGAGAGCCCTCAGGCTTTCTTATAGTCATAGACACCCAAATAATAATCGCATTTCTCTCCAGTTGTATATACAGAATGTTTCGTAAATAAACGGCAATATTTGAGATATAAGTTGGTAAAAATTTAAGAATAGTGATTCTAAAAAGTTTATGTTTCGAATGTAGCCTCCTGAAGAACAGCAATAGTTTAAAAGTAACCAATAGAAAATCGTTCTTAAATAAATCATAATTTAATGAATCAAGTTGTTGATTTAAAACAAGTGCAAGAAAATTTGTCATATATGTGACATTAGGCTGACATTAACTCTTTAGCGTCTCGTTAAATTTGTGTTACAAGAATGCTTCACCGCTTCAGATTTGACGAATACGCAGACATGAATTTGGTATACGGGAAGAAAGGGGTAACAGTTTGGCAACCAGAAAACGTTACCAGCAGTTATTTCCCAAACAAGGATCCCGCATTTATTGTTTTCCTCCTCTTTTTGTATATCGTGTAATGACAGTGTCACTGTCTGACAGATCACTGACAAACCTGACTGATGTGTAAAATTTTCAATTGTTTGCAACTATGTGACTTAATTCTTTACATTTTTGTTTTTTAAATTATTTTTTGTTATTGGTCTACTTTAAACTGCGTTTATTTTTACACCAAGTACAATAGAAACAAAAACTTTTCAAATTAACGTTTTTTGGGTTCTTTTCTTACTAAGTTATACCTCAAAGATTGCCGTTTCTTTACGAAACATTCTTTATATTTGCTATTTTTTGATCGAGTTATTAAAATAACAATAACGATTTAACTGTAATTTGCACCATTGTATTTTCTGTTGCCTAACCAAACCTTGATGACGGGAGCAAATATCGCATCATGGTGACGGAAGCAAATCATTTCCTTTCCTATTTTTAGTAGTTGTAGTACATAATTTTTATCTAAAATCGTGTGTAATAAGCGCATTACTATAGAAATTTTTAGCAAAGAATGTTGAATATTACACACGCACTGACAATGAGAGAAATAAGAGTCCGTTCATATCGGAGCAATAAAGCAACGAGAAAAGTGAAGAGAGAGAAATTTTTAATATTTATACGGCGAGTCAAGCCAAAAAATGCGGTTAATAAAATTGTATTTTTTATGTTTTGAGTAAAAATGGATAGTGACTCGGATTTTAAAGAAAAATTATCACCAAGAAGTTATTTTAAATAACGCTTATTAAGATTAAGACAAAATAAAAGAAAGAATTATGAAATATTCTATATACAAAAAGAGAGCTCATTTTAGCGAGTTTAAGCAACTATATTCTGATTTAAAGGCACATTTTAAAAATTTGTTTTGAATATTGTGTGGACAATCATAAACATCCTTGATTTTATTATATAATTGTTATACAACTTCAATTAGTATTAATAAGCGCTTCCTACTTTTCTCAAACAAGCCCCGCAGTATATAAAGACAATATTTGCTACTATTTAAGCACTACTTGAAGCGCTTCAACGTTTCATAGGTTTTTAAATATTAATAATAAGGTATAAAATTTAAAAAATGCCGATTTTCTATTATACCGAATGGCCCTGAGATAGCTTTTTTATTGCTTAGCCAATAAAAATGCTGACATATTGCTTACTCAATAAATGTGACATTATAGTGCGCTTATATTGTCACTAAAATGTCTTGTTTACTGTCGATCGGCAAAAAACTCTTATATATAGTCAACAACAATTGTTGAAGACAATTTTCAAGTTTTTTATTTATTGACTCACAACAGGTAAGAGAAATCCAGCATACCCGTGAATTATAATAAAATATACATATATGTATGCATCCGCTCTACCCATAAAATTAATACTTAATAAAATTAATTAAAAAAAATAAAAATACCATTAGATTGCAGAAAGTTGGATCCATGGTCTGTTTTTGCGAAGAGACATTAGTAACTCTTGCAAATTTGAAATACTTATTTGTAATTAGTTAATTTCAAAAATTAACCAATTACAAATGAGTATTTTAAATTTCCAAATCTTACTGCCACCATAGTCTCACATTTAAAGTGTTACATTTTTATTTATTTATTTTTTGTTTAATAAACTTTAAAAAAATACTAAAACTTACATGTAATCTAAACATTTTTTATTTAATAAAAATATTAAAAAAAAAATTTAACACTAGAAAAAATTGGTTTAATTTTTGATTAACAAAATGTAATTAAATTTAACGAAAGTTTTTTAAGAAAAAATCTGTGAGTACAGCGGAAGCATTTTTTTTATTTAACTTTGTAGTTTCTTGAAACCGTGGTGAATCTCTCTTAATAATGTGTGGCACTAATGCCTTTTCTATTACACTAAAAAATTTCGTTAATTCATCTAGGCAATACCAAATTTGCAGAAGAAATTTTTATAAAATCTTACATTGCAGTTGTGTACACTGTGGTGCAGACTAAATTTCATATAGCTTTTATTTTCGCATCGTTGAGTATATATGCAAGAATTATTTTTTGCCAAAAGAAAACTTTCAAAAAAGTATCAAGATAGTATTACCCAATGTGCCGCAATGTAGTCTTAAAGTCATTGAACAAACGATAAACAAAGAGATACATTTGTTTACGGTACGAATCAAAGAATATGTCGATATGTCGAGCTAATCTCACTCTCATACTTTTTTATTTAAAATTTTCCATGATTTTCACTTAGTCTAGAAAATATGAGAGTGAAAGTCTTTTCACGGATAAAGACTGCTTAAAACAACAAAAAAATACTTTTAGAAATTATATATTTTAGCAAAGCAAAAAATTTATCGAAGAGTTTAAGAGTTGAAAATGATAAACGTTTAGAAACAATTTGTACCAAATCTAAAGAATGCAAACTGCAAAAAAAAAGATAAACAATCTATAATTAGATTTTGGAATTAGTAAGCACCTCACAAAACATTGATTAGAAATAATAAATGTTCGAGGTATAAACGATTGTTGACAAGCTAGTCACCAAAAATAGCTTTTTGAATTAAAAAGCTGGTATCATCAAAAAAAAATTAAAAAATAAATTGTCTAAACAATATTTTTTTAAAATTTTGTGATAAAATACATAAAGTTGTGAACCAAGAAGTTAACAGCTTAATTTAAATCAAAACACAGCTGTTCACATAACGTCATCGGAAATAAAAGACATCACAGAAGTAATAAATGTGTCGTTGATTTTGTGCAAATTTCCAATTAATTTATATTCAATATTGCAAAAGTTAAATTACAAAAACAAATTTATTTTTTAAAACTGACGGCTATAGACTGACTTTTTGAACAACAAAAAAAAAATACAAAAAAAAACAAAAAAAAAACAAAAAAATACTATAGATACCACAAACCTCAAAAAAAGTGGTTTAATGAGAAACAAGCGCGAAAGCATCAAAAACATTGTTAAATGTGCAAAGAAGCTGTCTATCTATAAGTTCAACAGCTTTATTGGAGGTTTGATCATATCTGACAATTTTTAATCTTCAGTTTACTGCAATTACGAGTATTTAAATCATTAACATACTTATATATAATAATTTTACATCAAGTTTTACTGTTATGTAATAAAAAAATATTTTTTACATGGTTACGTAAATAGATGTTCATTATAAACGTCACTTTACTAAATACGATGTTTATGATGATACGATAATTACTGCCTTTGTAAAACAAAAATAAAGTTCTAAAAAAATTTTTGCATTCGGGTTTTTTATGGACATGTCAAAAGCATAAATTCATAGGTTGATTAGTATAGTAAGCAATAATTATAAAAGCTTTTAAAAAAGATTACTCTAAAGAGATTGATTTAGAAGATCTATTTTTACAACCAATGATATAGTTAACTTTAAGTTGTCCAATAAAGTGCGACTACAAAGTGTTTAAATGTATTTTTTAATTGTAACGGTAGATCTAAAAGTGTGATACTTTAATGACGAGTGTATAATAACCATGAACAAAGAATCATTCCTTATGCAAATGATGTTCATTTTACGGGATGATTAAGTCGAAATGTGCGTGTCGCTAACACTTATTAATCAAAACAGTGTTACATTTCTCGTAGAGTAACGTTTTCGCGTATCCAGCAATACTGTCCTTAGTCCTCGTTATTAATATACCTTTGACACACTCGGTGTGTTTAAGGGGAGATTGAAACTGAGATTATCCCTTTATTACACTGTTTTGCATTTTTCTATCGCTTTTTCTTTATGCCTCTATTTTGTATTTTTCACGGTTTTAAATGAAATAATAACAGTCGCCAACGGGATTTTGTTACAAAGTGGCCAAAGAACAAAACATTAATCTACATCGATTTTATCATTTTACTGCACACACTAAATTAATTTTTTACTCATACTTTAAAACATAATCATAAACAAATATAAAATGTTATTTAAAATTTGACAATACAGATAGTAATCATTCAAAGTGTCAGATTAAAAATGTACATTAAAAATATGGTGCCAACAAAAATAAGCTAAATTAGAGATGACTTTAATAGTGACGACTATACAAAAAATCTTGCTTTAATTTAGTCTATTTTCGTTTTTGTCGCAAATGATTAATTGAATCCCAAAAATATTAAAATGTAATCAAAATTATTATTTATTTTTTACGCTATAAGGCCAGGCAAACTAGTTTTCAATTTACCTAAAAATTTTCAAAAGCTTGGTTTAAAGAAGTTTTTCACAACACTGACTCTATTAAGGTGTAAAAAAATCATTGACATTAAATATCAATTAACTAACTAATTACTAAATTTTTTTAGAAAACTATCAAAATTACTCCTATTTGTGAGTACCAAATCATTAAGATTGCTTCTTGTAGAATCAGCAAAATGTGAGCTTGTTCTGGATTTTATGTCAGATTCTGAATTTACAATTAGCTCTACCTACAGCTATTTAAAATTTTTCAAGTTAAATAATAATAAATCGTACATTTTTCATTTATTATATATATACATATAAATGTTTTAATAAAGTATTTTGTTTATGTATTTTAAGTTTAACTGATATATTTATCTTTCTTTTTTTACTTTGTGTCACTTTGCATCCTCCCCTTAGCATACAAAATAGTATTTTTCTTTATGTGGTAGAAAAGTCTAGAAAATACTTTTTGTGCTAAATCTGTAGCAGTTATAGGTAGTTTGCCGGATGAACGCAGTGAGACCGGTATAAAACTGATACAGAATGCTATAAAGAACGCTATTCTTTTTAAACGTACGATTTATAACATTAAAAAAGGTCATTTTTGCTGTCACCAATTTTTAGCGGTAGAAAAAGAGGTAGAGAAATAAACACTTTTTAGACTGATCTGTTACTTCTCAGCCTAAGCTAAAAAGAGGCTAAAGCTTTAATTATGACAACCTATTTCAATAATGTAAAATTTCTCTGACGTTGGCGTTAGAAAAAAAGTAGGTACATATTTTACGCTGCTAGGGACAACCGTTACTCGCTGTGAATCAAAGTTTTACATCATAAATTGAGGTTAAAAAATCAATATTTTTTGACGTTTCCATAAAAAATGGTTTTATTTCGAAATAGTCTCTAATGATAAATCAAAATAAATTTATTACCTTTGCTGTCATATTTTCTTAAAAAATATTTCTATTAGGTACTTATATTAAAATCACATCAATTTAAGCTGTTTTTCGTCAAACAATAGGTTATCATCTTGTACATTTATGTAACAGTAGGTTATAGTTCTTCTTTCACCAGTATACCTTCTTTAAAAATCGTCAGACATAAGACTTCTGTTTCAGAATTTATTAAATTTGACTTCGCTAATTATAGATGGAGTACTTGCATTCTTTTTAGAATCTTAAAAAGTCTATAGTTTAATGTACAAATACATACACATATTATTATATGCGTCAGTTATTCCTATTAATAACGTTTGTAGTCATACTCATACCACATAATCGTTTTTAAAGTTAAAAAACACTGATAGATCCGACAAAAAGTAATTTAACACGAAAAATCTTGGCGTCTGATTACAACTGCGTCATTAGTGCCGGTTAAGAATTTAATAAATAATAATAGTAATTAAAAAATGCTACAAAATTAAAAATTGTAACACTGTTTTTTGAGAAAACAGTGCTACAAAATCGCCATAGTAAACGCGAAATAAAAAAAATCAGTTTGCGTTTGTATACCTCAAAAAACAAGTAGTTTAAGATGTAACAAGTAACATCCATACTATTAAATACGTACAACTAAACAAAACCGAAACAATTTGACGCTTTCCATAGACATACTCGTATTAGCTCGTAAACCCGCTTTAACATTCAAGGTAAGGTAATGGATAGAGATAAGCAACACATTTTTCTTAAAGTATCAACTATATTTCAGTTGCATCGAAAAATATTGGGGTATATCAGAGCATTACGTAAAGTTACGATTATTTTGGGCAGGTATAAAATAACAATGTGTGTATTCGATACGGCATTTAATTACCATATTCATAGCGCATATTTCTACACCTCGCTCTTATTGTTTGCAAAAGCGTAGGCACAACCGCATAGATATCGAATTCAAACACAAACACTTTGCAATAATTGGTAGACCACTGGTAAGATCTTTAAATCCATTGTATTTTAATTTGCACTCGTAAACAGCCGCCTCGGTCGCCGCATATACATATGTAATGGCTGTAATTTGCCATTGTCACTAGACACATCAATTTTGAAATTGTTTCGACCTTTTAATAAATCCAAAAACGAAAGAAATAAAAAATATAATAACAATTAATTAAAACACTAGACGGAAATTACGTCTTTACAAGTTAAGAAAAATGCAAGTAACAATGTGCAGATACACTCGACTCACGTTCTTTGCGGTTGTAATATTGGAAGTAGGAATCTCTTCAGTCTTGGATTCTGTTCGGAAGCCGGCACTATTAAAGCCTCTAATTGATCGCATTCACCTTCTTAGCTCGTGCCTATGATAATTTAACGAAGATACGCCGCTTTTATATCATTAATGAAAGATGTTTGAATTGCAAATACACGTCAACACTCCTAAACTCTTCATCTGGAATCTTGACTTTCTCACGGTATTCAAAAATAAAAAAAAACATTTTCAACAAGTCGTTCGATTTAAAAAGAGGAAATTTGAATGTAAACGACTGTGTAAAACACTGAAGACTTAAAAAGTAATTTTCTTAAGACTTGATAATTATACGAAATAGAATAATTATGACTTTTGTAGTGAGTAAGAAGAGGGTGTTTCAAGGTATTTCGATTTAAGTTCTCACGGTTTGTCATCAACATTCAACACGTTACTATCAATAAATCTGAGATGTACAAATTCAGATGTACTTACTGCAATAAACAAAACTGGAATATTTGCATTGAGTTAGAAATATACAGTATGTCTCCGAATCGACTTTAAAAGAGGAAAAAATTTCTTATTTATATTTCTTAGCAAATTTTACTTTTGTTGATTTGTCTTACTTGTTTTCAAACCCCTAAAACACAAATTATTTTTTTTAACTCGTATAGTTTTCGAGATAACATAATTTTTCTTCAAAATTTGGACTTAGTTTTTTTCGTAATTTTTAAAAGTACTAGTAGGCGGATTTCATTGAAAAATACTACTGACAGCAGATGACAAATCTAATAGTAGAACTGCAAATTAAATCTTCGCTAATTTGAACAGTATTTATGCTATAATGTAGATTTTACATCAAAGAATTTATCTAATTTAATGTTACGAAACTGGGAAAAAGTGCCACCGAGTTGTTATCAAAAAATTTAAGAAAAATACTCAAAAGTTACCATTCTAAATTCCGGTGCAAAAAACTTGGTGACCAAATTTCTTAAAAAGAGATCAATTTTAAACATTAGGTAAGAAGTCAAAGAAATTGTTCAATAAAGACGATACTGCTTTAGTTCTTGCCGTTCATTCTGCAAAAAAAAAGCTCCAAGAATAGCTTTAAGAAGGAAAGTGAGATAACTAAATGTCATTTACAAAAAATCTTCAAGAAGAACACAATTTTACCATTTAAACCGCAATTTAGGCAAATAGAAAATGGTGATAAAGCCAAACGTCTGGATATTTGTTTGGTAATGGCCTACAGAGTTTTAAAAAATCCAAGTTTTTATAAAGGAATTATGTTTTTCGATTAATCAATCTTTTCAACTAACGGAGACGTTTCAACTCAACATTGCAAAAACTGGTGTGAGACGAATTCAAACTTCAAAATTTCCTGTCGCAAAAATATTTAAAAAAAAATTAATGTGTAGTGTGCGGTTTTGTACTATAACATTATTGACCCATATTTTTTTTGTTCAAAATTTAAACCGTAATTCGTATTTAGAAATGTTGGAAAATTTTTTAACTAATAAACTGAATGAATTGCTGTTAAACTACCGAATAAAAATGTTTTTCCAAACCGAATGTTTTTTCTATTGTTCGCCAGTGGCTTAATACAGAGTTCCATGATAAGTAGATCAAAAAGATGGTGGAATTTTATGTCCACCGAGAAGTCTTGATCTCACAATAATGAACTTTTATCTGTGAGGTCGTTTAGTAAGCCACTAAAGCAATTAAAAAAATAGGATACAAAATGCAGTCCAGTTCTTATCAATCTTACAAATAAGACGCAGTTTCAATTGTATTGAAATCTATGGAAAAAATTAAGAGCATTATTTGAACAGAAAATTAATAGTTTAGCTTTTTAAAAATTTTATTTTATTTTACCAGTTGTTAAATTTATTAACTAAAAGTTGGGCCTAATTTAAATATTAGCAATGAAATGATATTATCTCAAAAACCGTTCGAGTTAAATAAAAAGTAATTTGTGTTTTAGGAGTTTGAAAACAATCAGGGCAAATCAACAAGAGTGAAGTTTTCTAAAAAATCAAAAATAAGAAAATTTTCTTCTTTTAAAGTCGATCTGGGAACATACTGCATGTTAAGCTGTGATGCGTATAACAAACTGTAACTAAACATTATATACAATTTATACAATAAAATAGAAACTGTAAATAACAAAAAGTTTACTGATGATCCTTTAAGTATGAGAAAAGAGACGCCCCAAAATGGATAATTATTGATAGTACCTAGATTGGTTACTCCTTCGTAAATTAATTAAAGAGCTGACAAAATGTTTGATTAAAAAAAAAGAGTTTTTAAATAAAACAAATGATTCAGGCCGACTAGTTTTGTTTTTTGATAATAATTATTGTTTCTCAACGGTTAAAAAATCAGTTTTTTGACAATTTTTATTAATTTAAAGTAAAATTAATAAATTAAAAACTGTAAATAGATTGCTCTTTGTCCAAATTCAAAATTTCCAAATTTGTTATTGGTTGTATGCATTAATCAAAAACATAAGTAGTCATTAATCATTTTTTTATAGCTAGTTTACATGGTTATTATTATTATCCAATATTTCGCCTAATTCAGTTGCTAACAGACTAGTTCTAGTCTCCAGTTCAATGAAACTTGAAGCAGAGGTAAATAAGATGAAAAAATTTTAAGATTTAAATAACTTTCACAGAAAAAGAGTTAAATCATGAAAACCTATATAGAAGAATAACTACCTATTGAAAACTTCTTGTTTCTACCTGTTAACTGAAAACTACCTGTTAGGATCATTTTCGGCTTCAAATGTATGGCGTTCAAAATGACAGAATGTAAATGTTTTCAATAATGACTTAATTAAAAAATTGATTAAAATACTTACTGGTTTAAAATGTTCACGAAAAATTTTAGTGTCGGTTAAACCGCATTAGAACTGTTCATGGTCGATATAATTATACTTTATTATAATGAAATGTTTCGGAAAATCTAAACTAAAAGTGTTAAAATAATATAAAAATACTTAAACACATGTTCAAAGAGTGTAATTTGACAAAATTTGAAAGTGGTTTAGAGAAATTAAAAAATCCTAGTGCAAAAGCAACAGAAATCCTTTAGAGAACTGGAAGCTAAGTTACGTCAACACTGGCCCCAAATACATAGGATACGAAGAATACAAAGAACTGCTACTGGTCCAGTTAACAAAATTGCAGTGCTTCAAGCAGTTAATGAAAATCTTCACATAAGTAAACCGCATTAACTAGACCAATTGGTATTAGTCAATTATCGGTTTGTCAAATTCTTCGTGAAAATAAATTTCACCGCTACCATGTAGTACTAGCTCAAAAACTAAAACCTAAAGATTTTCTAAAAAGAGTGCAATATTGCCAGTTTATTAACTCTATTCTTGTCACTTTTGAGTTTTGATGCTTTTATATCACTGTCACCTAACGCCCAACTTACTTTGATCACTGATTTAAATAAAATTAAAAATGATATCCAGCAATCAATGTCAATAGTATTTTGGGTTGCGGTTAAAATTTTTTCAGAAGTAACTCTCTCGGGAATAACACTGTATTAGACATATTTTTTCGAATATTTCTTACTATACATGACAAGCCGTCAAAATTAAAATCTTAATTTAAAAAAATATTAAGTTTGATTTTTGAGTTGGTTTTATTACCAAAAATTATAAAAAATAAACATAAAGCCAAAAATAGAAGAAATCACTTATAAGAAATTTGAGACTTTATTATGCGAACAAAAATCTGTGCTCGAGTTTGTGTAATGTGTCAAAAGCATTGGTCAAAAGCGACATTTAGCTGTATGTATGTACTTAGTTCATTCTAATAACTTTAAGATTTCTCAGTTTCAGTATAAATAGTCATGAAGTTTGGGAAATAATTTTTCCAATGTACTAGAGTACGATCAACTGTAAAATATAGTAATCAATTCTTTTGTTAATTAGCGCATTAAAAACTCTCAGATATTACTAATAGCTTTTTATTAACAAATTGGGAATAAAATACTCATTATGTAAAGGTATAAACAACACCTGTCTTTAGTTTTCTGCCAACAGTTTCGACTACATCGTATTTATGACACAATCAATGCAATCAGAACAATACAAATTGCTTGCTATTATTGTCCATTTAAAATAAAATTAATAGTAATAACCGACATTAAGTGTTATTAGTTGGCGCGAAGTTGTCATATGGCATACCATTAGCATGGCAGTAGCGTATATTCAGACAGATTTTACGGCAGTTGTGGGGGTGTGGTGCACACACAACATGATGGATAGTGACACTACTAGGGTGACTAGGTCCTGATCCGAGGTCATAGAGGGTCCATTTAATAGAGGGGAACTAACCGTTTACAGAAATTTCTATATCAGTAAAAATTACGTTTCTCATGCTCTTTATACGTGAAAAGAGAATTTTTCTCGCGCCATAATGTTGTTCGCAGTTGGCCAGAAGTTTCGTGCTTAGACGTTTGTAGTAATTAGGGTCTAGAATAAGCGGTATGAGGATGCTTGCTATTGGTCGACAGTGGCAGTGGAACCAACCGAAACAAGCTAACAATTATCATGGAGAAATTCACACACACTGACTAACTTAATTATTGTCTTTAGCCCGACTAAGCAATGCGATAAGGCGGACGTCGACTCACTCATACAGAGCTTTTCTAAAGTTTCGCAACTTGACAACACAAGAGAGGGCTGAAAATTATTATGGTAGGAGTCGTTGGAGAACTAGAGTAAAAAAAATTGGCTGATAATAATGATTATTGTTCAAAACAAATAAATAAAATCACTTATTGCTGTCTTTATTTGGTAAAGTACTTTAGTCGTTGCTCTTATTAATATATCAATTACAACTATGCTGCGGCGGAACAAAACAAAAACGTTATACTTAATGATATTTTACTACATAACATCGATTTTAATTGGTAAAAGCCGCTTTATTTCGGTTGCCTAGTCAGAATTCTCTTGAAAAAATTTTCTATAAATGTCGCAAAACGCCTTCGTCCAAAGTGGGAGTGTTTGTGTGCGGCGTTCCGGCGTTTCCTCCAATAGCGGCGGCAATGTCATCAAAAGCAATAAAACAAATATTCGAGATCGCTACCGGAGCTCAGTTACCATTGGCCCTTTCTGTTTCGGTCTGTAATTTCGCGACCGTGACTTACCGGTCCAGATAGCACGCTTTTTATTTACCTATTCTGCTATGTACACTGTTAATTATCCCGGTGTAAATCAACTCGTAGTTGACATATTCGCATGTGAAGAGTGGAGTAATGCACACGGAATTCACATTGCATGACCGACCACCTCTTCATTTTATTTCTGATCGTGTTTCGTAGTAACGTTAGAAAAGTTCTTGTCATTTGTCATAGACACTGCCTCGCATTGTATACTCTGTTTATTATTAATATACATTGTAGTTGGCTGTGTACGTCTGATTTTAGGTTGGTTACATTAATTTTTTTTTTCTGTTGTCGGTTTTCGGTAACTTCAGTTTTACACTTTTCATAATAGTGACAATAGTTTATAAATACAATTTATTTTTTAAGCTGTTTATTTCCTATTTAAATCATTGGAACACCTCAAATAAGTGTATATGTATATTGTTTTTTTTCTTCCTTTATTTTTTTGGAAAATTTGTTTTATCGTGGAGTCAGGAGAATATTATATAAATTAAAAATAATAACTACATTGTTTTAACTGACGTTTCGGAGATGGCCGTCTCCATCTTCAAAGTTTTATTTTACCAATGTCTTTACAATTTACATGATGAGTAAAATTATCAAATTTTACCTAAAATAAGATAGGTAGATACATTTTTTATAAAAAAATTAAAATGTTTAATTTTAATACATTTTAATACATAAACATAAAATCGCGCGCTAAATTCAAATAAAAGTGATCAAAGTCG
The DNA here is from genome assembly GCA_029207805.1 of Tribolium confusum. Lineage (NCBI taxonomy): Eukaryota > Metazoa > Arthropoda > Insecta > Coleoptera > Tenebrionidae > Tribolium > Tribolium confusum. The sequence goes on from JALGAY010000004.1 coordinate 31,120,156, forward strand.
CGATCGTCGTTTAGTGGAAAAAAGCTCTACGCTGTGTTTGACAAAATGGCGGTAGACTTCTTTGAGATGTGATTGCATGAGAGTTCCAGTTAGGGGGGTACAATAAAACTACAATGTGGATGGAAACATTTCTTTGTTTGTTTCTTGCAGTAAATCATGTAAAAAATGTAAAATAAACAAAACAAAAGTAAATCCGTGGTTAATAACCACCACAAAACAAAATACACATTATAAAACAACAAAACAATCATGAAATAAAATAAACACATCAAAACACAGATAAATAAACAATAAAGAATATTTAACATTCTGTTATGACCTTTTATAAAATTAAGCTTTTAAATATTGAAAGAAAGCCGGATAAAACCTTCTTAAACCGTGTCCACAAACAAAACTCAAATATGTTTTCAAATAAAAAGGGTACATAAACATTCAACAAAAACATTTACAACAATTTTAAAATATTTTAAATTTAAGAAAACATGTCAAGTCAGTTCACTAAATTCTGTAAAATTTAAAAAATAGAATTACAAAGGTGTGACACGAATCAACACAAGTGATTGAAAATATTGATTCAACAGAGTCACAAATTATCAGGTTTGGTACTGTAAATACCAAAAAAAATAGATAAATAAGTGAAAAATGATTGAAAATCTTACATGTTTACATTTTGTTATATTTTCATTATTAAACTAAATTTACAATAAAATTGCTCAATAAATTTATTTATAGTGTTAATTTCTAAAAACTCAATTATTTTAAAAACACCATTTAGTTTAAGTAACACCTTAGTTTTTAACATGTATTTACAATAGTTTTATTTAAAAAAAATGTTTTTAAGAAAATCCGTTGTTTTTAAAAAAACGCCTTATTGTATTATTTTATTTAAAAATGTAAATAAAACATATTACCGAAAATATTTATCTAAATTCATCATTAAAAAATAATAATTTATTATAAAAGTTATAGTATTTTTAAACACGGAAATAGAGATAAAATTATCAAAAAATAAAAAAACAGTAACTAGGCAACCATTAATAAAGGTGTAATATACGATATACTTCTCATATCTAACTAAAAATTTTTTCTTCTTTTTTTTAAATAAACATTCTAGTGTCGAATGTTTTTTTCTCTATTTCTATAGTTACAAAGCTTGTGAAAAAGTTTTAGAAAGACAAAATGTACAGTAAAATTTAGATTCATGTACATATAGTATGCCATAAATGTGTAGTAGTTACGCATGTAGTATATGTAGGAAGTCGGAATCTTATTTTATACAGAAACTGGTTTGCTTTACTAAACTTTAATAAACTTTATTAGTTTGCGGTTATCTACAAAAAATTTTTAATATTTTTTTCCCAAAACAATATTGTAACATCTCTTCATTTAGAATAACAGTAGAAAAAATGTAAATTTTATATTTAAAAAAAAACTAATATTAATTAATTAATATTTACTAGAAGCAATATTAGAAAAATTCTAAAAAAATTCACATGCGTAGAGAAAAAAACAGAGTTTTTAATGGCAAACTCTGAAGTTAATGTGATAACTAGTTTTTGAGAAAAAATGAGATAAATTTTTAATAAACTCACCTTGTATAAAGTGTATTTATACGCACATAAGTTAATTATTCTACGCATACGAGTTTTTGTAGAGCAAGATCCTTAGGTTGTCAGTCCTTACTTATTTTCTGATGAACAAAATGTGTAGGATAGAGTAGTGTTAGTATATACGATAAGCGTACACACACCTACTAGCTTAGGCTGACGGCCAATTCTCAGATACCTCTACTATGTGCTATAGGTAAGTAAAAATATTACTCACTTTACTTAAAGTCTGATGCCTGATTTATACATATATTATACAAAATATTGTTAAAAATTAGTAATTAATACTGCCGGACACTAAAGATCGACAAAAAAATCAATCTTATTTATACTCATTGCCTGAAACTTAATTTTTATATGATTACTTCAGACACTATTTTACATCTTTTTATAAACATTCCGACCAATCGTAAGAGCCAAGGTGTCAAGTTTTTTTTATTCAAAGATTTTTTACCAAAATTATTGTTTAATCTTCGATTAAAACAGATTTTTTCCTTATTAATTCTCACAAATTCTAAACGGATGTTGCGTTATTTGTCAGCGCTTTTAGTTACACATCCTGATTGTTTCGTAATAAATATTAAACCTTAGTAATCAATTAACCGTAGAACAATGACTTACTTAGCTTGCATTTAATAACTTCCATTTTTACAGCAACTATATAAATGTTTATAAATCAAGTTTAATTCTCTTTGTTTAGAAATTGCTTTTTATGTTATTCTGGTTTAGAACCACTGTAAATAGTTTATATATTGTTAAGTTTTTGAATGAATAAATTAGTATAGAACGAACTCAAGTTTTATTACTCCTGCAGCATCGAACAATTATTTTTTATATAAACCTTATTTGCTTTAAATAGTTTTTTAAAAAAACAAGAAAAGCAATGTGTTTTAAACGGCTTTTTATTAGACAACATTCACAAACAGAACAATTTATAGGAACAAGTGTAGGAAAGAATTCCTATATCACTTAATTCTCTTTAGTTTAGTTCACTTCAGTTGTCAATATTTATCTACAAATTGCACACAATTTAAGATAATTATTTAAAAAAACTAAAGCATTAAAAAATTTTAAAAAATATTTTTTTTTAATTTAAATAATTTTTAAAATCTGAAAAAATGTAGTTATTTTATACACGATAAGCAAACTAGTTAGTAAGCGCTGTAAATTTGAAATACTCATTTATGATTAGTTAATTATCCAAATAAATCAATCACAAATGACTAATTTATATTTTTAGCGCTTACTAGTTTGCCTGGCGTAAAAACAGACTTTACAAGATTTAGAAAATCCAAAGATTGACCGATCTCATTTAAAAAAGTAATATTTTTTTTTAATATGTAAGTTAGTTTACTTTTTTAATTATTTGTTCTGTTTATTTTACAAATACATAATGTTTGTCGTTCTGTCTCGCTCTTATGTGAACATCTTCACTATATTCCACCGCCACCTTAACGCAAATGCGATAATATCACAGATCAGTCATGCGGAAAATGACGGTGTTAGACGGGGAGAACCCGGACAATAACCCACCCCATACAGCCACAATACGCCACTGTGGACTATTCATACGCAAATGTCAAGATTACAGACTGCTCTCCACAAACCCGTCCTGATGATACACCCCCGTACGTGCGGACCTGTCATCCTGTCGAAGACGAATTGCATGCGAACCAGAATTTCATTGCGAAATTGCTCGTAGAAAACATTGTCGTAATTGTTGACTGATCTAAAAAAAAAACATTTTTTTTTAAAGTTAATTAATAATTTTAACTAATTTGTAAATCAAACAGGTAAAGATTTTAATTAAAAGTTTTCGTAAAAAAGATATCAAAAATATAAATCTCTACAATTTTTTGAACATAGAGATCAACCGGTATGATTATTGATAAAAGCAACAAGTAAAATTTTATCTGAAAACGTCTACAAGTGTGTATGTATGTATGTAAATATGTATGTAAGTACGGTACATTTCGCCAGTTTGCGAAAATTGTCCAGACTGAACGTTAAAACGTTAAAATGAAGTTAACCAATACAATGCTAATAAAAAAGTTGTTCAAACAACAGAAAAAACCAGTGTACAGCAAAAAATGTCATAATGACAGAATAATATTTGATACATTAAAAAAATAAAATAGACGACAAATAATTGCACTAGAAGACAAAATAGGATTAACTAACCACAGAAAAGGTTCTTTTAAAAACTATATAAAAATTTAGGAGCATCAGAGTATGTAAAGACAGGGTTATTCGTTAGTTGTAGCAATACGAAATATAGGTAACTCCTGAGAGGGTAGACAATGCAACACCAAAAAAAAAGAAAATACAAAAAATTACTTGAGTTAGCAAATTTGTATGTACATATTCTATGCCGTTGCACAACAAAACAAATAATGTGCAATAATGTGATTTAAAATCTTAAAACCTTCTTTTTATAATGTATAAATTTTTGTTTTAGATCAAAGTAATCTGTGGAAAATTGGGGGCTGTATGATGTAACCTAACGACAATTATAATACATATTTAATACATATTAGGTTAGACTTTTTTCTTAAAACTCTATTTGAATAATTCCTGTTAAGTAATCATTTTTTTCATTTTCTTGATAAAAATTTCGGAAATTTAGCGAAATCTATAATGTTAAAAAACATCGTTTAATTCATTCAATACCACCATTTTTGTGTAAGGTAGACTTTTTCTCTGAGAAATAGAAATAGTGACTTAAATTGTAAACTTTACTAAAAAAACTTCCTATTTAAGCTTTAGCTATTTATTAGCTTTATTACAATTTATGACATCTCTAATTTGGACTGGTAAAACAATAATCTGTTAACATCAGCTCCTTTACGGTTTTGCCATTGTGAGACTAGAACTAGATATGTTGTAAACTGTTGTGAATTGTATGTACTAATGCTAATAATAGCGGCTCAACTAGGAGATCTTTATTAATAAAGTTTACAATTTAAGTCAATATTTTTGTTTTTCATAGATAATGTTTAAGTTTTTTAGAGCGGTTAAAAGTTGTTTTTAAATTCAACCCGCAAAAAATAATAAATAATAAATAATTTTGATAATTGAAATTACTTTTTTTCTGTGTATAACAATGAAACATGTACAGGGTCAAAAATAAACACTATAAATAATTTAACCAATTTAAATGTATTTTTAAAATTTTTCAAAATAGACGCATTTTTTAACAGAATTACTGAACTAAATGTTCAATTTAACGTCTTTTTGTTTCCTGGCAATAATACAAACAATTTTTGAACTCTGTTAGCAAATTATTTATTATTTTTTGACTAATTAAGCGGCACTGATATGTGATTTTTTCTCTTAAATCCTCTAAATTTCTTGGTTTTGTTGTAAATCCTTATTGATCTTAAGTAGTCCCTTAAAAAGTTAAATAGATTTAGCTCAAAGAATTGCCCATATGACTCAATAGAAAATCCGCACTGGATGAGAGAAACCCATACTCAACATCCACAAAAATTAAATGTTTGGTGTGGTTTTGTCAGATCACGTTTTAAGACCATATTTTTTTGACGTCTCATTAACTGAACAAGTTTATTTGGATATCCTTTGCGACACGTTAGTACCAGCATTAGCAAAACTTTTTCCTCATAGAGAGAATCCAGACATTTCAGCAGTTCAAAAGTATTTGCAACAAAATCAAGAAATTTAGATTTAAAAAAATAAATTACAAATAAGTACGGCCTAATTACTCAAAAAATAAAAATTAATGAGCCAAGAGAGTTCAAAAATTAGTTGTATTATTGCCAAGAAAGAGAAAAACGTCACTTTAAACATTTAATTCAGTAATAATTCTGTTGAAAACTGATTTTTTTTTAGAAAATTTTATAAAACATTTAAATTGGTTAAATTACTTAAAGTTCTTATTTTTGACCCTATAAATGTATTACTCTTATACTCAGAAAAACAAGTAGTTTCAATTTCCAATACTAAAAATATGAGTTGCCATTTAAAAAAACAATTGACTACGTAGTAGCACAAAACTGGTTGTAATTTTTTTTTGAAAATAAATAAAAAACGTGCGCAATAAAAAATAAAATCGACCTGTCTTGGCGTTTTTCGAAAAATAAATTAACTTAGAAAATATGAATTTTATTTCAAACTTCTATGTCACTTGTATATTAAATAAAATTATGTATATATTTAACTTCTTTTGTAAATTGGAAACTAAATCTAAAAATTAAAAGAAACACACTTATTTTTTTACTTTTTATATCTTTTGACGCAAAAAACTGGAGCTAAAACTTACAAGTTTTTATTTTCGGATTTACTTAGGTATACTTACTGTATTAACTATTAAGCTAATTCAAGAAATAGTTAACAATAAAATTTTGAAAAAAAACTATAAATATGTATATTGTGATTTATAGAAATTTGCAATACTCTAACAGACAGAAATTGTAATATTAACTATAATAAAAATAATACATTACAGAGTGCACATATAGGCAACTCTTTATACGTATACTGTCAAAGTAAAGTTAAATGTATCATCTACGACTACGTATAACATTCAACATTGTTTGTTATTTTTTAAAATCTGTAAAATAAGTTGGCATTTTCCTTTATTTAATAAACAATAAAACAAATTGTACGAATAAGCAAAAATCATTTTTTAATTGTTTGTATATTAAAATATTTATATTAGGTATGTATAACAGTTAGTTGTAATAAATTCGGTTTCTCTATAATTAATAATTATTGTTACGGGGAAGTGGAGAAGGCAGATAAACTATTTTATAAAGCCCACGTTTCGAATCTTTATTGGATTCTTTATCAAGGCTTATAAGTAATGTCAAAATTCGTTGGGCACGGTACCATCAACTTGTCTCGGTCAGTGGTCGCCGGAAGAGCGGATGACCGAGACAAGTTGATGGTACATACCATGCCCAACGAATTTTGACATTACTTATAAGCCTTGATAAAGAATCCAATAAAGATTCGCAACGTCGGCTTTATAAAATAGTTTATCTGCCTTGTCCACTTCCCCGTAATAATAATTTTTAACTATAAAAATAATGGACGTAAAACACCAAAATAATTTCTCTATAATGTTTTTATTTAAACATACTTGTGCATTATTAGCTGTCATTAAAAAATTTCAAAAATTTACTTGATGCATGTTTAAAAAAGTAAAGCGTATTTTGTCATAGAGTGCAAACAATGTCACGTGTCGAAGGAAAAACAACCATTGGTCCTAACAATTAAAGTCGGTTTAGTAGAAGGCCACCCTTCATTTGTGTGTCTTTTAAAAAAAAGAAGTATTAGCTTGATGCTGTGGGGTGACTATTGTGTTCTTTTCAATGCTCTGTATCTAATAGAGGAGACACCGTAACGCTTTGACCGACGCGACGCTTTGCTTTTAAACCCCTAGGTTTAATGTATTGTTTATCGGCCCTTTTACACTGATAAATAGACAGCACTAATAAAGAGGGTGAAAAAATACAGGATTTGGACACCTCGAACCCTAAACAAGTTTTCCCAGGCGACTACATCTTCAATGTGTTATAGTTTTACAAGTTTAATATTTCACTATTATGTAAGTTACAATTTAGTAGAGCGACATAACAAATGTGTTAAAAAACTATCAAGTTAACATTTTTTTATAAATTAGTTAGGATTCTTTTAAAGACACTTTAGTATAAAAGTGTCTATACTCTGTTTATTATTAATCTACATCGTAGTTGACTGAGAACCTCTGATTTTAGGATAGTTACATTTTTTGTTTAGCGGTTTTAAAACCAGTCGTAACAAAATTTTGGCCTATAATAACAACATTCAAATTAATTCAGAGATATCATTTTGTTTTACAGTTTTCTATCTTTTTAGCAATAGTGCTAATAGTTAATCAAAAACATTATTTCTTTAATTGATTGATTTCAGTTTAAATCATTGGAACACGTCAAGTCAAGCAAGAGCTATACATACATAAACTATAAAAAACAATGTTTCAGAAAACTTTCAAGATTTTTGCAACAGCAGGTCTCTAAACATAAGTTTTAAATTTAAATTGTGTCTGTTTCTATTTTCTAATTAAGAAGTAAATTTTAATTTTTGTTTCTAATATTTGTTATATATAATAACTATGATTGTAGACGATGACTTTGTGGCTGACTCCAATAGTGATTAGTAATATTATTTTACTATTTATATAATTCTAATGCAAACTAATAGATAAAATCTTAACTTTTTAACTTTTATGCTTACCAAACAACTTAATTGTTATGTTTGATCCAATTTCAGAAAACATTACATTAATTCTTTGATTGCATAGTCAAGGCACTAAGAAATTGCTTCGTAATTTTGTAATAGTACGTATATAGTAAACGTACAGGTATACAAATCCAGCTTGGCGTGTGAGATGCGTAGAAGCGGAAAAGGAAAGACATACTACGTGCTCCTTCCACATTACACTTCGAATACTGGGTTTCAACTGAATTTTTCCACCACGATAACACCCAGTCCATTGCTCCTTTGACCTTCACACGCCAAGCTGAACTTGTTAGGTTTTACCTACTAGTTTCTTCTTCGCAGCGAGTTTTACTGCATTTTATTTAAATTTATAAAAATGTATAAAATTAACGCTGACGTCATACGGGCATATTGACAATTAAGCGCCATTTACTTGTAGTTTTTAAAACTACATTTAGATTTTTAACGCCTACTAGATGTACATTAAAAATAAACAGAGTATATAATATGTATGTACTTGTACATAAAAAAATTGTGTGCGTCTTAGTTTGAATTATAAAATTAAAACCAAATCGTTTTTTTATACAATAGTAACCATTTCTAAGATTAAATCTTAACTACCTAGATACTATGTAACATAAAATTATGTCTATAAAACTCATACTTAAGATAATTTTAGATAAAAATTATTGCTCTAAAATCCAAATTATGCAAAACAATTTAGCACTTTATAAAGACGTGATAAATATCAAAATAAACTCTATCAAGTCTTCACTAAAATAAGAGTCAAGAGTGCTATGAGATTTTGATAGAAAAAAATGTAGTGAAAAATGGATATCGAAACTTAATAATTTTTATAACTAAACACTGTAACTATGGAAAATATTATAAATAAATAAATCAATCATTTTGATTATTTTTGAGTGCCTGTTTGCAAGATTCCGAGTCATTTTCATTGCGAATAGTTTTGTTGTTGTAATTTCCAGTTTCTTTTGTTCCTTGTTTTTTCGTGTTCAGTTTTTGTTTGTTCTTTACATAATGTGACAATTCTGACATTTTTGACAACTATCACTGACAGTACGCTAACCGAATTTAACTAAGAAATATTTCAAAATGTTTTTGTTTTGTCATGACACTCTTGACACTCTAAATATTAGATCGCATTTTGTTGCAAAAATTTAAATAAAAATTTACCTATTGTACATGTAGTGACGGTTCAAAAATATATAATTTATTAAAACGTATTATCTGCGAATAAAAAAATAGTTGTTGTGTCAGGTCCTAGAGTTTATACAGCCTGATTCAGATAAAATACCATATGTTTATTATAATTTTTGATCAGAGGCTGTCATGAAAAACAAAAATTCTAAAAACGTAGGGCGTAACTTATTTCACATGATAATAAAATCATTTTACTGTCACTCACAAAGAGATTTGTTTTTGATTTTCCAGTACCTTTCTGTCGATTGACGCTGCCGGTCTCTCGAAAGTGAAAATAGTGTTTTTCAAAAATAAAAAATTGACTCTGTTATGATTTTTTCTAGAAATTTCTCTCAAAACTCGTCAAAACAAAGTCTGGATGAACAAACCCATTCCCCGTTCGCTAAGTGCCCATTACGAAAATATGATTCTACTAAAAAAATCTTCTGTTCTGCAGTAAACCCCATAATTCAATTCAAATCTAAATTTCACTTTTGACTGTGACAGTGAAATGATATTTACCAAGTGAATTAATCTAGGCGTTACGTTTTTAGAATTTTTGTTTCTCATGACAGCCTCTGATTAAAAATTATAATAAACATATGGTAGTAAGCCTGATGATCTGGCGATGCAACCAAAATATAAATTTCATTTACGACTTGATCTACTTTTAATTACGATTTGCATTTGCAATTAAGTTATCTTATGTTACTTTGACAGTGCTTTGACATTAGTTAAAAATGGTGTCGTATAATTGTTTATTTTTGCAAATTATGATTTAGAATAGATCTGTTTCTCTACCTTTAATGCTTCATTCTGTTATACATTGTGTATTGGTGTTTAGGTACATCAAGATGAGTTTTTCATTTTCTCTCTTTTGCACAAATAATTGTTTTCTGCATTAATGTCAGGGTTAAGCAGATGATAACTTATTAGATTCAATTTGAAAACCTTAATTTAAGTTAAATCAAGACGTAAATGAAATTTGTTTATTTGGTTGCATCGTCAAAACATCGGTTTCATTATTTTATCTAAATCAAGCTGTATAAATTGTTTGAATTTTAATTTATGTGTAGCTCAAATAAGAAAGTGCTCGTAGAAATGAAAGTGCGTTAAAAACCACTTCTAATTTATTAGTAGACTAGTAGATAAATTTACAGATCCCTACAATTTGGCTTTTGGTAGTTTTATGAACTAGTGTAAGTCCTAGAATAATGACGAAAATTGTTCAAAAAATGTTTGGTTAGCTTTTTTTTAAAAAAAATTTAAGATGCAAAAGTCCTAAACTTTTTATAGGCTAATTTTCTAATAATAATTATTAATTTAATTAATTTAATAATTAGATGTTATTTAATGTAACTGTTTTTTTACATTGTTATTGTTAGGCACTGATAATAAAATTATTGCATTAAAATTTTGAATTGAACTTGTGGGTTCAATATTGATTTTTATTGTCATTATTTAAATTTTTCTACGACTAGAACTAAAAATAGAAAAAAATTTGCTTCTGTTGCTAGGGATATTTGCTCTCGTCGTCAAAGTTTGTTTAGGCAACACATAATAAAAAGGTGCAGATTACAAGTAAATTTTATTTTTATTTTAATAAAAATTGTACTAAAAATAGTATATACCACTAGAAAGAAACGCCATTATTCCTTTAGTACTTATAGCTTTTGGTCTTTCACTCTCTGGCTATAAATCACATCTTACCATTAACATCTACTTATTTTTTAAAAATAATCGTTTACAAAAACTTTTTATTTTCTCCTTAGACCATTCAGGAAACCGCTTTGCTGTAATGGACTGCTAATAAGGTTTAGAAACGCACGAAAATATCTACAGAACAAAAATATATCTTAGTCCTTTGCTGTGGCCGAAACGATTAATACGCCTGTATAAAAAAAGATTTTACAAAAAGATTTTACAAAATCTTGCTTTGTAAGGTTGCCATATTATATTTTCAAATTCGAATTTAGTGTATAATAAAAAAAATATAAATATGCAAAATAAAACAAGTTGTATCAGCTTTAAAAATTTTGTAACTATACCCTGTCCCGAACAGATAGAGTAATAAAAACGCCCACTTAAACCACGCCGTTTGATTAACGGCTCTTTATTGGTCAATTTTAAATAGAGCGCTTAAAGTAAAAGTTCTTAACACACTAGAGCATATTTTTAGAAAGTAAGAATTTCCAGGCTTGCGCCTAAAATAAAAGCTAAACGTAGGGTATGTTTGTTTACCCTTTTCTGTTTTGTTTGTCTGAGTGAGCGCTTTTAAAACCAACAATTTCATATTTTAAGCGCCTACATCCACACTTCAAATAATGATACAGTGTAAATCCGACTTCACCGCAGAACGTTCTACGCTGCTTGTCTCCTCCCTCTGAGTTTTATTACTCTATGTGTTGGGCGGACAGGGTATAGTACATAATGTTTCTATTTGACATTGGTTGGTTTTTTTAATCCCCCAACTTTAAAACAAAATAAATTTGACAACAGTGGATAACGCTGCGCGGTGTTCTGTCAATGGTCGAACTGTTGTTTGTTAATTTATTATAACGGCGTCCTTCGGCCACTTAAACAAGTAAAATTGTTTATTGGTGCATTGTTTGTGAAAATACTTACGAAACCAAAAGATCAAACAAAAAACCTGCGATTTTTTGGTATGTTTGTTACATACCGCCTAAATTTAAATTCAAACTTCACACATGCGCGGTTTTGATTTCCGAAAAAGAAAGAAACAAAATATATTTTTCTCTCACTTGCATGTTGGCGTGTTACTCACGCACAGGAAAAATAAAAAATTAGCAGTCTATTACAACTAAGCGGATCCCTGAATGGTCTATACAGACTATTATGGAAGTAAATGCAAAAATTTTAATTTAAAATACAGCACCACAAATAATAAAAATTTGCAAAAACATTTTTGTCCTATCTCAACTAATAACAAAAATACAAGCCGTCAAATTTAAGCATAAAAAATATTTTTTTGTTATATCTCCAAAACCCCACAAATAAAGTTAAGAGTACTCTTTATTTCTACTAGCAAAATTTTGCTGCATATCTCAATTTCAAGTTACAGCACTTTTGTTTCACATTTTGAGTAATTTACCAATTTTCTTATTAATTTCCCATTTTTGTAGCAAAAATGAATATGCCAGTAAATTTTAAATAAAGATACTAAAACGCAATATTTTGATAAAAAAGAACCGTTGTCAAGATATTTACGTTTAAAGTATAAAAATGACTTTTAATCTCTAACTTTGACGTCTTCTAGCTCCTAAACGGTGCAACTTTATTATAGAGGTAAATTGTGTTAAATCGCTTTATTTTGACCTAAACAACTTAATAGTTGCTCTATGGTAAAAAAATTTGTTATACGTTTTGTGATAATTAATTTTTAGATTATAATTTTGTTACCAGTTGAGATTGGCGATTATTTGAGATCCGCGAGAGAACGCTTAAACTGACAAAATGGCGGTTATAGCAGTGAACAACAAATGCTGTTTACATTGGTTTACATGTGTTGCGTTTAGCTCTCGCTGGTTTTGTGTATATTTTAGTGTCGTAGTGTCGGTGACAATAGGTCGCGTGCATAGGATTTTACCCCCCCCACACTGGAGGACCAACAAAGTCAGCTGATCCATTTGATTAGCATTGAGTTTACTGTTGTTGAAGTGATTTTCGTTGTTTTTTAACGTTTTTTGAACATTTTGGTGTCAGTTTTGTTATTATATATTTAATAGAAGGTTTAGTGAGCATTTTAAATATAAAAAATCTATTTTAATACATTTTTTAGTGGAGTTTTTGGTGTATTTAATTGGACTTGTGTTTTATTATCCAGGATGAGTGTGTTGCATTAGTTTTAAGGTTTAGTAATTGTTTTAAAATTAATACCTAATTAAAAATATAACTATTTTTCAGTTGAGTAAATAAATACTAATAAATAGAATATTAGATTAAGGATTCTTTGTTGGTTATTAAGTTATACTTTCAAGTTTTTTTATGGATTTCCTAACATATAGGTTTGAAGGTATGTAAATATTTTAATTATTTTGTGTAACTAAATTTTTAATTATTGCAGATAGACAACAATGTCCGGTTTAATGAGCGATTACTTTATGCAGTTGAATGAAGATAGTAAACAAAGATATCTTTTTAAGATAAATGCTATTGGGGGTGTAGACCCCTATATGTTGGATATTAACTGTTTGTCAACTAATCAAAGATTTTTCCAACGACTTATATCCTGATGTTGTCAATTACTTGGTGAACAAAAAAGTGCTTACACCAAGGAAGAAATGTGTGCCATGGAAGCTTATAACCAAGCTGTTTGTGGGTGGGTGAAGAAAATTGGGGTAAAATTATTTGGTGATAATTGTCTGATAATAATTGGAAAGGTAAAATGTCATTAAATTTTATTGACTTTATAAAATTGTAGGTATTGCATTCACAAAGACTAAACGAAAAACTTTTAAATCCTTGGATTATTTGTAAAAAAAATGGATATATTCAATCAGACCACTGTGATTGTGTTGCGGGGTTAGGGGAAGTCTGTACCCACGTGTGTGTTGTTTTGTTTAATATTAATGAAATTGTGAGAAGTAAAGAAAGACAACAAGAACTGGTACAATCACGGTTTTTATTCAAAATTAATAACAAACTTATTTGTTACAGAAGAAACACGTTTGTATAAAACTTTAAATAAACTTTAAATGTATTTCATCCACTTTGTAGAGAATAAATTTATTCTATCATGATAATTATATATTACTTACCTACCTAACCTAAGAATTTTAACAGAAATTCAGAAAAATAAAAAATCTAAAAAATAGATTGGATTATCTAATTTACCAAACTGAAAAATTGTTTTATTTTAAATCAGGTATTTATTTAAAAACCATGTGCTTACTACTTACTAGCTATTGGGAAATCCTAAAAGTATAACTACATATTGGTAACCTCTAATAATCACCAACAAAAAATCCTTAACCTAATATTTTATGTATTTAACTAAAAAATAGTTATATTTTTAATTAGGTATTAATTTTAAAACAATTACTAAACCTAAAAACTAATGCAACACACTCATTCTGTATAAATCACTCAGATAAAAAACAAGTCCAATTAAACACACCGAAAAGTCCACTAAAAAAATATATTAAAATAGATTTTTTATATTTAAAATGCTCACTAAACCTTCTGTTAAATATATGATAACAAAACTGACACCAAAATGTTCAAAAAACGTTAAAAATCAACAAAAATCACTTCAACAACACTAAACTCAATGCTAATCAAATGGATCAGCTGACTTTGTTGGTCCTCCAGTGTAGGGGGGGTAAAATCCTATGCACGCGACCTATTATTCTAAAAATTGACGTTAGTGCATTTAGTGAACTACCACAGCTACCAGGCAACAGATCCTTACAAAATTATCAAGATTTTGTTCGGTCCCACGGTGTTCTTCATATTGCACAAAAAACTTTTTTCCCAGCACACATTTCCCGACAGTGATTCAAAACTTTGTAAGCAGTGGCAACACTAATTAAAAATTGGAAAAAATATAACTAAGTACATGCTTGTTTGTAACAAGCACTCTCAATTATCCGATTTCTTCTTTGATAGTTACTGTAACTTTGCACTCTTCTGATAAAATATTATACTACAAGGAACTCATCTTTTTTCAGCAAATGTTGTAACACAAAGGAGGCGAATGAAGAAAAGTGTGGTGCCTTCTAAATTTGCTAGTTTCGTTATTATACAAGACTTTGAAAAAATAACACGTAAACGCCTTTGCTGGAAAAAATGCATACTTGTAATTTGCTTATTTTAGGATTGATAAAAAAAGAGAAAATGAGATTATTTTGAATTTCTCAGAGCAAGAAAATCAAGATGTATTTGAACAAAATGTAGATGTTAGAAATCAAGAGCCAACAAAGGAAAAATGATCAATTAGTATCCCAAGGTCAGTATCGATACAAGCCCTACAAAAATATTCTTTCACAGAAAATTAGACCACCCAAACAAACTTTGATAATATTTCTCTTCCTGAACTGCTGAATAATGATAAAAAACTGAACAGTTTTACAGGTAATTTTGTTCCCAAGAAAAAAAATAGACATATAAAATTGAATTTTGCAGATATTAATCGTAATACCCTAAATAAGTCACCTTTAATGTTGTACACACAAGCAACATACTTCACAAAATTAGTTCCCTGAAACACTTTTTCTTTAAATTAAACGCAGAAAACCCTAAAAACACACTACAAAACACAAGCTTTTACGATCTTGTTCACTGATACAGTGTTTCAAATTGGAACCAACAGATGTCGCCCATTTCGCAAAAATCGCCAATAAGACAATTATTTTTTGCAGATTTTTACTATTTGTAGTGTTGTATCTCGGGTTAAAATTTTGGCATTCACTTCCATAACCACCCTGTATAATACTAAAACTTTCTCATAAAAAAAACACAAAAATGGGTTTTTTTTTTAACGTCCAGAAATTTTCAATATGTAATCAGGATAACGGAGGATGGACTATGAAAAAAAATTGCAATTGTAAATTAGTCGACGTTTCGCTGATTTTTCTCAGCTTCCTCAGGACTTTATTACTCAGTTATTAAGAGACACAGTTGAAACATTTGAACAATTTAAAAATGATTTGTGTTTGTTAGATAATTTAATTTTATTAGTTGTCTTGTAAGGATGCATTTTTTAAGCTTAAAATTTTTAAATTGTTCAAATTTTTTAAATTGTTCAAATGTTTCAACTGTGATTGTCTCTTAATAACTGAGTAATAAAATGAGAAAGCTGAGAAAAATCAGCGAAATCTCGACTAATTTACAATTGCTATTTTTTTTCATAGTCCATCCTTCGTTATCCTGATTACATATACAAAAAAAATATTATACAAAAATAAGCTTAAATAACATGTCAAAATAAGCATCGATATCTATTTTAAGCAAAATAAACAAAACAAAATTGGATTCAAATTAAGTATTTTACGAGAAATGTGTATAATAATATCTATTAAAATTGAATAATAAGCATTTTGCTAGAAATCTGCACTCTAGTTATTAAAAATTATACTAATAGTGGGGTAAAATCGGGCTAAAATAACGCCTATTTTTGAAATGAAGGTATAACCAAACGGGACCTTCACAGTCTTATAAAGTATCATTTTGGCCATCTGAAATCGCTATCTACAACTTTTTTTAGTAGAACACAACTTTGTAAAATTATTTTTTTTTATGTCGGAGCAACAATTTCCAAAATCGTGTTTTTTAAAACATACATCGCGCTTATAAATTAACTATTTAAGATAAAATTTTGAAATTTTGTCCACTTATAGAGAATACCAGAGCGCATCTAACCGTACTACGAGATTTAATAAAAAGTTTTTTGTTTTTGAGAAAGGGATCTCCAAAATCACTAGTTGCGAAATTGTGCATTGACAATTTCACCCTGCGGGGAGCTATGTAAATTATTAAAAATTTGAGCATATAGTGTACATTTTCGGATTTACAAAACCTTAAATAAGTTTTTAAAAAAAAAATTAGAAAAATAAACGTAATGGTTTCTGAAATATAAATTTTTTAAAACAAGGTTATGCCGCGCTACTCAGCGCCACACGCGTTATATCTACGTGCTCACATAGTAGTTCTTTGTAACATTTTAACATTCTAACGTTTGTAACATTCTAACTAGATTATGACTTACTTGAAGATAAATTGATAGCTGTAACTATAAACCACAAAAAAATATTTATTGAATTTTATTAAAACAAAAATGTTTTATGTAAGGTATAAAAAAAGAGAGACTAAATTTCTTCTTCGCCTTCATCGGATTTATCCTTGCTCTCTTCAAAATTGTTGCATTGCTGGCAGGAGCAGTCAACACAACATTTTAGCCCTTCCTTCAAACAGATACATTTTGAAGTATTGCATGTTTTATCAGAGCAAATTATTGTTAGTAGTCTTCTAAGCTCTGCTGGTACAGACGCTTGTAAAGTCAAAGTAGGTTCAAAATCGCCACTATCGTTTATAGACCAGCCAAATTGGATGGCGTCTAATTCTGGTATATTTTGCCTATGGCATGCCATCCAAATTTTTAATTGATATATACTTCTAAAATATTAAAAACTCGGTAATAATTTTAATATTATATGTTTTCACTATGTATATTTACCTTAAAACATGCTGTTTGAAGGAATCGTTAGTTGGTGGTAATTCTGAAGCTGACTTTTGAGATTTCAGGCTTAAATGGTACTTCATATCATTTAATGTTTTAATATCTTTATTTTGTAGCTACTTCAATACTTTTGTTTACATCCGGCAATGTAGCTATTTCGTGCAAATTAAAACCGTCTACACTTTTAATAAGAATATCGAATGCCGTTTTTTTTCCCAATTTTATAAAAAGAATTTGTTGTGTCACATCCGGTTAAAGCGTGAAGCGCCAAAAGATTTCTACAAATTTTATCTTAAAAATGGTTTACTACGTTTGGAATTGTAATAAATTTTGTTTTTGATCCATGGCCTAAATCAATAAAAAGAGATAAATTTTGTTTAGGATCTGTCTTTAGTAAATTACAATTATAATAGTAAATCAGCAAAACTAAAACATCCGTATCTACAGATTTTACTAAAATTGTATTCTGTTGTTGCATTTTATATTCATATAATACATGTAAAATTAATCGTGTATCAGCTTCTTCGTGATTGCTATATAGATCTTCCAACGTTTTAACACCATGGTTTTTCTTACAAAAAGAAACATAAATTGTTGTTATTAAAACCACCAGCAATAACAAGTATCTCATTGTTTGTCATCATATTTACAGAATTTTCTAAGATATAGTTACATAAAAATTTTAATAATGATTTTTTGTTTTCTAATAATTGCATAAATTGTCTAAATTTAACAACTTTTCTAGGACCAGTAACGTCGTATGCACGAGCCTCTTTACAATTGCCTCTACGACGTCTTTCATGCGGTTTTATCGAAGTATTTTTGTAACTATCAAAAACAATTGTAGTTCTAAATGCCCCGTACTTTCGAGATAAAGCAAAAATTAAAGTAATAAACATTTTTTCATTGAGTTTTTGAAAAAAAACCATCCCATCGATTAAAAGCGAATTTACTGAAGAAACAGTCGTAGTTAAGCCAAATAGTTCAAGTTTTGAAATTAGATCAGACTTTGCTGTCTTTCTCATAATTCCATCTTCATGAAATAAAGATAATGGAACGGAGGTTAATTCATAATAACTTTCAGAGCCAATGTACTTTTTTGTTGACGAAAGAGTCGTCTTTGTTTTTATTTCACTAAATGTCAATATTTTTTCTCTTTTTGTAGGTTTCCAAAAACTAGTATTACCATCTATTAAAACATCTTTTATAAATTTATCACTTTTGGTTTTTGACGTTGCTATAAAATTTTTAAGACTTTTTTGAACATCATTAGAAGCAACACAACCAGTGTGTATATTTATTAGCGTGGGAGGTACTTCGTTTAAACAAAACGGATGACAACATTCTGTTTTAATAAACGTTGATATTTTTACAACATCGTAAGTTTAGCATGTAAGTGCTTTACGTATATTTTTTTTTACATAACTGTATAATTCTAAACAAAAAATTAACATATTTGATCTAATCTAGTTCATATTATGTATAAAACAGTCAAAATATAGGAAAATATCTAGTAAAAATTTGATCTAAATTTTATATTGACAAACACTCGTAGCAAATGATGATTGACAGTGATAATGGTTCAGAAGTATTTATCAATTATTTAATTTATTAACCTTTGAATAGTTCTGTAATCTTTTACTGTGTTGGTTGGTGCGAATAGGCCGCGTCTGGCGTGGTATAAGCAGCGCGACAAAACCTTGTTTTAAAAAAATTATATTTTAGAAACTATTAAGTCTAATAACTTGATTTTTTTAAAAAAAACTTACTTAGAGTTTAGTGAACACGAAAATGTACATTATATGGTCAAATTTGTAATAATTCACATAGCTCCCCGCTGGGTGAAATTGTCAATGCACAATTTCGCAACTAGTCAATTTGGAAACCCCTTTCTCAAAAGCAAAAATTTTTTTATAAAATCTGTAATTACTGTTAGATGCGCTCTGGTTTTCTCTATAAGTGGACAAAATTTCAAAATTTTATCTTAAATAGTTAATTTATAAGCGCGATGTATGTTTTAAAAAACACGATTTTGGAAATTGTTGCTCCGACATAAAAAAATTAATTTTACAAAGTTCGGTCCTACTAAAAAAAGTTGTAGATTACGATTTCAGATGGCCAAAATGATACTTTATACGACTGTGAAGGTCCCGTTTGGTTATACCTTAAAAAAAAATTTTGCAAGAAATAAGGACGTCGATTTTACTTTACCATAACGTTAACGTGCGTTTAGACTTCTATATATTTAAAAAAAAAACAGTTTTAAAGTGATACTTTTTGTGGCATTCCGTGCATTTAGCTCTAAAGTACTAGCAAGTACCAAAAAAATTTAAACAAATATTTGTGTATAAGACGTAATACCCAATTAGTTTTTCCATCTAAAATGTAATTTTTCTAATGCATACAGAAACGTTATTTTAATGCTCTGTTTCAAGATGGATAAATCCCCCAATAACCGCAACATTTCTCTTAATGAATTACAGCCGCTTAGTTTATGTGTACTCGTGGGTGCTATTCCAATTTAACCCCACATTATATGAGACACAACGACAGATTGGCAAAGTGAGTGTGACAAATCGAGCACACTAAGTCAGGTCCAATCCTTGAAATTAAACTATAACGGCCATATGGTCTAACAGCGGGATATGTGAGTAAATGTTTCGGCAATACATCCGCCTTTCGCATATGTGTATACAGGAAGAGATCGAGAGTTGTGGCAGACCGATAATTAGAATTAATGGCGAAATAATTGTTTCAAAGGGTGACAAAGTGACATATGGATGGAAATAATTTAACGTTTACTTAAGCCTTGATTGCTTTTTGCGTTTTGTTGTTTTGTGATGTTGATTGGTGTGAACATGGGATTGTAATAAATTTGATTTAAATTTTAAATATTAGTATTATTTGTACGTACACTAATAAAAAAACGCAAAATTGTTGATCCAACCATCTGTTGCTCTTTCAAAACTTATCTTGTTAGCTCTAGCTAATATGCATTTTGTTTGAATCAGTTTTTCGTATTTGTGCAAGCATTGAAAGAGAGAATAGTCTCGTTTGCGGTTTTGTTAAGTTTCAGCTCAGAATTTTGTTAATTAACAATACCTACACACATCTCGCGAGTGATTATTAGTCATGGTCCCCTATAAACACCGCACAATCGAGTTTTATTCCTGTGACAGGAACTTGTCCGCATTTACATTTTAATAACTCCCATGTCGATCTTTGTCGCTCTCCCACAGGACCACCATCGAACATCTCTTTTTGTTCCGTTGCATAGACGACACACAGGGTGATTATCAATTTTCTACCAATTTGGTTTCGATTGTGTTGTGTTTTCATACAACGAACTAATGCGGATAACTCGCGGCGGCTTTCTGCATACTCGACTCGGTAAATGGCGGACTCGCGGGGATGCAAATACGATTAATTAATGTCCGGAACGATCGACAATAACAACGAGATATTGTTATCGACACATCCAATACACTACGTCATCAACAACCTATTTTCAAATACAAAAATATTTCCCAAAAGTTAAATATGATATATGACCACATAGAAAAGCAGACCTGTGATCCTAAGTAATTTTTTTCTTATCTGAAAAAACTGTACGTCAGTAGATAAAACCAAAGACAATTGCCAACTATCTAAATCTAGATGGTTAAAATTATAAAAATTGATGCGATAAAAAACAACGCACTTATTAGACAAGTTATTTAAAAAAAATTAAGTAACTCCAAGAAAGTATAAAATAGAATTCTAGAAAAAACCAAAGAAAAAGATTTTATAAAAGGTTAAAAGAGTAATAGTGCTACAAGCACAAAAAACTCTATCTTTCTTCTACATTAAGAAAGTTGCAGATAAAGTAGAACCAAGAAAAAACTATTAAAAGATCTAGGACCGGTTTACAGAACGCGTCATTAACTTTAATTGCAATTAAATAGTTAACTCCCAATTAAGTGTTAATTTTGACCAATCAAATCTCAGGAAAGCCAATTTAATTACAAATTAAAAGTTAATTTCAATTATAGTTATTTATGTATCAAGGAAATTATGAGGGTGTTAATTACAGAGGGCAACGGGTTACAATCCAGAAGACCGTTAGGCCCGGGGGATTGTAAGTTGCCCGAGGTTATTGACACCCAGTAATTCACGTGATACATAATTAATTTTATTTCCTACTAAACAAATCCAAAAAACAAATAACAATTTTATTTTCTACTAAACAAATCCAAAAAACAAATTTGCTGTTAGTTAACTAGGCTTGGTAGGCTTGGTTACTGTAGATTTATTTCTTGACAATTGCGTTAACAAAAATTTATAAATTTTTAAAAATGACTGAAAACGTGAAAAACATCAAATATTTCAAAAAAAGTATTAAAAAAAGCTGAGAAAGCTCGTGCTGCGTTAGTACCAAAAAAATCTCAAGTAGTGTACAAGAAAGAATACGACCGATTTTAAAAATGGCTAAAAAAGGACCATACTGGCAGCAGAAATGTAAATGAAATAATATTTCTGGCATATTTTTAAGATATGGTATGTATATTTACTTATTTTTTCCCATGCTTTAGTGCCTGTAACATCGGAAGGAATGTGCAAGAAAAAATATCAGAAATTTTAAGAATTGTTGAATAATAGTAACACTGGAAGCAAGAATATAAACGAAACGATATTATTAACATTTAAAAATTGTTGTTTAATAGCATTTCTTCTCTTCTCGTAACTTTAGTACACCAGATTTGTATTTCTTTTCAATATAAAAATTAGAGGTATGGTTAAGAATTTATAATTGCCTGCTATAATTCCCACGGGAGTTATGAATGTCATAATGGTTACCGTAACTAAGATAATATTTGGCTATATTGATTAAGTAGAAAATAAAATATTTAATTTATACATTCTGTCAACCGACCCCTAGTCTAGTTTTATATAAAATAAAAAATATTGGTTAAATCAAATTATACAATGTGCACGTAAATTGCAAAAAAAAAATAATTAAGTATTTTATGATGAGCTTGACTGGAATTAAAAATTCTAGAATAATACTTAAATTAAAAGTTCAGTTCTACATTCAGTCCGTTATTTGGTGAAACAGTAAACATATTAGTCTAGGACTAATAGTTCTATTTATTGTTAACGCTAAATTTATACTACGCGTGCTTAGTACAGTTCTAAACTGTTGAAATATCATAGTTATAAATACATAGAGCAAAAATGTTTAGGATATTAGAATTAACTATAAACTTGTTAGGGTTATTTAGATCGCTAACTAGTATGTGTACAGTTAAAGCGTTTTAAGAAATACTAAAACGTGACTTTTTAAATTATTTTATTTTTAATTCATTTATTGTTAGACCGTTGAAAAGATTAATAATAAGATAAACTGTTGTTAAAACAAACTTAATATGTATATTGAGAAAAAAAACATGCTTCCTTCTATTAGTTTAAAAAATAATTATAAGGAAGAGAGCAAAATAGGAATCACTAGCTTAATATACACCAGCAGAAGCAGATATCAATAACTGGCACAATATGTTATCATACACTCCGCCTCAAAATTATCGCATATTTCTAAAAATTCAAAAATTTTTAATTTAAAATAAAAAATTTTTGTAATTAATACATTTTCTATCAGCACCTTTTTCTACATGTTATCAATTTATTCTGGTAAAAGTGGTGTTGAGTGCATTAGGATGCTTTTATTTGCAAAATGGCTACTCAAATTCGTGTTTTGAGCAATTTGACTCACGATGAGGCAGTGCAGGCAGTAACATTATTAGGTACAGGGCGGACACAAGAAGAAGTCGCTCAAGAGCTTGGTTGTAACCAATCCACAGTACCTCGAGTGTTGAAACGTTTTAGAGAAATCGGACGATATGATCAAAGACCAGGGCAAGGTCGACCAAAAGCTACTACGGCGAGAAATGACAGAACTTTGGCGTTGATGGCTCTCAGAACTCGTCATTGTACGGCAAGAATGTTGCAAAATCAATTTTTTTGCGTCAACAAATGGGCGAATTTCAACAGAAACGATTTGTCGACGCCTTAGAGAACGTGAAATTTGTGCTCACGTTCCAGCTACAGTTATTACTAAACATTGCTTAACCTATACTCTGACATGAAAAAAATCTTATAAAGTCGGTCCGTAAATACAGGTTTTAGGGTGGTACAATATGGTTTTTCAAGAAATTTTGATATTAACAATTGATTAGTAGTTTCTTATATGTATTTAGCAAATAATAATTATAATAATACAGACCGTTCATTATTTATTTAGATCTACTCTTGCTATGAAATTTGAAACGTATGTCGATTAGTTTACAGGAAGATATTGGTGTGACCTGCGCAGTGCGCCTCGTGCAGTGCGCCTGCGTATTGTCTGTTGTCGTGTATTATTGGTTGCATAATAATCGGGTGTTTTTTTAAGTTTTAGTTTGTTTAACCAAAGAGTAGGGATTTATAAAGAGGCGACACTTCGAGCGGCTCCTTTGATCTTTTTAAACACAATCCTATGACCTCCAAACGTTCGTCCCTTTAAATTGGGTTGGTGCAGGCGCACAAAATTTGAAATACTCAAGAGAAAATTAACAAGAAACACGATACACCAACCACTTTATCCTCGTCACGTGCTTCTCGACAAATAAAAAGTGAAGCTGCGACGACTCTAACCGAGTTGAACCTAACAGAAACGACTGTCCCTTTAAATTGGGTTGTTTGGGTATCTCTCTCTAAAATTTGCTTTCTTGTCTGACTGTCGCCTCTTTGTAAATACCATAAAACAAATAAAGTAAAATCTGCAGATTTGTGAAACAGTATAATCTCAAAAAATTACAAAAATTGTTGAAAGTGTTCACCGTTATTTTGAAGACACAGATTTACACGTTTTTTCATATTGTTAAAAACATTTTGTAATGTCTGAGGGGTTATACGAGCACACTCTTCAGTAATTCGGTCTTTAAGATCCTGTATGGTATTGACGGGATTTTTTTAGATAGCCGAATAAAAAATAATCTAGAGAAGTTAAATCTGGTGATCTCGGTGAGACGGTGGGTACTCCGGAACTGAATGTAAACTTGTTATTCTGTCATCAAAAAACTAACGTAAAAAATTAGGATTAGCTTCTGTTGTGTGTGATGTAGAGCCAACATGTTGGAAGTATCCGTTTTGGAGCTCGTCATCATGTAATTGTTCAACAAAGGCAGTTAAGATATTGTTTCGGTATCTTTCGGCTGTAACAGTTCCATCAAAAAATATTGGTCCTATGATCCTTCTACGAGACATTGCTACCCATACACCAATTTTAATGGGATGTAACGGTGTTTCACGAAAAATATATGTTTTTGTAGGTTATGTCAATTCTCAAAATAAGAGATTTGGAGTGGTGAAAATCCACCTAACCTACAAAAACATTTGGTAAAGTTAGTCAGTACTGTTTGATTACTGCAAAATCTCTACCGGAAAGATGAAACCAACCCTCATCTGAGAAGAATGTTAAGTCTAGCAAGTTGTCATCATTGAGATGTTCGTGAAACCATCTGCAGTATGTAAGACGTCTGTTAAAATCTGGTGGCAAAAGTTCATGATATGCTTGCATTTTATACAAGAACAACTGGTGTTTCTTCTTTACAATCTTATGGCAGGTACCTAAAGACAAGCCAACTTCTTGAGAGAGATGTCTTAATGAAGTCGATGGATTGTTTTCCATCCGTTGTTCGACCTACTCTACAACTTTATTAGTACACAGTGTTTGTCGTCCACCTCCTTTTTTATGATGTACACTTCCAGTTTCACGAAACAATTGTACAGTATTTCGAACAACATTGTAAAAGTCAGAAAAAACACAAAAATAAAGTTAGGAAATTTTTGGCGAAATTTTTCCAAACAAGCACCAGTGTTAAAGTTCCATTCTCCGTCAATGTTAACCCCATTTCGAAAATATGATTCAATAATAAATGTTTTATGCTCTACAGTGAACACCATTGCTTTTTTATGACTTTTTTCCGAAAAAAAACGCCGAACGTTTGACGCGTTTGAAGTTTCAATCAAATAAAACGATGATACTATCAAAGACAATAAAAATCTGTCAAATCAAATTGCACAGCAAGAGTAGATCTAAAAATTTTTTGAACGGTCTGTACTTATATGTATATTTTGTACCTGACAAGTCTTTTGCAACGTGTTTCTTCTAAAAAAAATTTTTTTTTTTTGAAATGGTGAAATTTGTGTGTTGATAAATGTTTTTTAATTTCGCGTTTACTATGGGGATTTTGTAGCACCATAATTTTCAATTTTGTAGGTTTGTTTTTGGTAATATTTTAATTTACCAGCACTTTAGTGTATAAACACCACAAAGTGTTTATACACGTAAATGATTGTAGAATTGTAGAAGGCTATGGAAAGAATGAAAAACGTTCCGCCTTTTAAAGACAATGATTTTAGCTAATAGTATATAATATTCTCTAATATTTCGTTGCAGAAATAGAACATTACAATAAATGTGTTTTGTTGAACAGAATACCCCATTGTTGCTGTTTCCTAAAAGCATGTTAATTTTTGAATAGTATATTTTGTGGTTAGGTTGGTAAGAAATTTCTTTTGTAAATTGAACTCTAACCTGTTGCAGAATTTGTTTGAAATAATAATATTGATCTTACAAAAACCGTTTTTGTGTGTACACTCGCGATATAGAATCAGCAAAACTGCAAACAACACAACAAATAAAGACAAACTCAATTGTCAAAACTGTCAATTAATTGGCGGTTTGGCAAGTCGTGCCAGCCCTCTTAGCAGCGCGACACATTCGTGATATCGTAAGTTTCCATAACCTTCTACAATCCTACAATCATTTATAAATACGTGTTATCTCAGTGAAATAACATTCAACAATTTTTCTTCACAGTTACTTAGTTGAATATTTTTTGACCGCCCACCTCCTGTCTTATATCTTTCTTGTTTTATTTCACTTTGTTTCTTTCTTGAGCCTCTTTTTAGACCTTCATACTTAACTTTCAGCATTTTAGGCGTTCTGTGTGAAGCTGTTACAGAGTTAAACTCATCTGTTAACTGTTTCCACGCATTATCTTTTTCTTTCCATGTAATGGCATCAGTTTTCTTATTTTCAATAACATTTCCGTATTTTAATACTTTTTCAACCAAAAGGTTGGTTTATTCTGACGAGAAATTCGAAGAACGTTCTCTTTTTTTCTTGGCGCATTCACTTTCCATGCTATTAAGAGGCTATGTCAGGAAAAAGTGCAACCAGTAATACAACAAATATTCAAATTCAGTTGAAGGACTTAATTTACTCTGAAAAAGTTGCTGTAACTATTTACATAGTTTTATTACCTGTAAAATTAAAAACGATCAGTATAAAGCCCTTTTCACTAAAATGTACCATTATCTGGGGCAGATTTTCCTGCTGTAAAAGAAAAGTTGAGTTTACTCAATGGTCGTTGTATTAAATAGATTGCTCATTACGTCAAAAAAAATAAAAAAATAAAGTAATTTGGCCACGTTCTTTTTTTTGGAAATACTTTTGTAATAAAAAAGTTTTAAACGTTATTTTATATATATAAATTTTTTTTGCAACAACGAGAACGTGGCCAAATTCATTAATTTTTTTTAGAATTTTTCATGTAATGCGCAGCTTATATAATGCAACAACAATTAAAAAAACTCAGTTTTTCGTTATAAAAATTAATTGTGTCTGTCACCTAGCGCACTCTGGCGGCAGCGGTTCATCCTAAACTCAAAGAAGGGGAGTACCATAGAGAGTAGAGGAGTACCACGTTTGGTGGGGAAGTAACGTTATTATGGGCTGGAGAAGTGTGTCGTAATTTTAGCGCGAACGTTTGAAGCACTGTCATTCTGAAAATATACCTTAAAAAAGTCGCCCTTATTGCACTAATACATAAGGTTGAAATTATAACAGCTAAACTTTGACCGAACAAAAATCACATATGGAAACACAAATAAGGCATAAAAACACTCAACTCCAATACTCTAGACATTCTAGTTTTAATCCAGACACAAGTTACAAACAATTCTCGCATATTTGAGAAATTAATCGAAAATAGAAATTACTGTACATGCTTCGTGCTGTCAAACTCACCCGAACAGCTGTAAACCAACTACCGAAGATGGCCGAGTACATACAAATAACAAGTTGCGCGGGCAAATCGGAGGGGATTTGCTCGCATTCGGCATGGTTCGCTGGAATTCGTTCATATTGGACCTGCGTTAAAGCTTAGAAATGAAGGAAATCTGTGCATCGAACATTTTATTTTCCATTAAATTCTTTATTAAGTGTAAATTTGTTGTAATTCGTGACTTATCAATAAATGAAATGTTTAGGCTATCGAATGTCGACATTTTTAGGTCTTATTTATTTTATTTAGTGTATTTATTTATCGCATAAAATTTGATCTTTATAAATTCAACCTTATTTACATGTGCAATAAGGTCGACTTTTTCAAGGTATTTTTATCGAATGACAGTGTTTCAAAATTTCGCGCATTTTTTACGTCGCGGCTTCTGGAGCCCATTGTGGAAAATAAGTAGTGAAGTAAAATCGCCGCGCCGCACAGTGTTTCGCCTTATGTATTTTAGGTAGAAAAAAGTCATATCAAAAATTTTTAAAAAACGCCAATTTGGCAATAGTGGGGTAGGGTAGAGATTTCAAATTCAATGTTTTTATTGATAAATATCGCTTTTTGTCTTAATGCGATAAGCCTCTAGCAGCTCACAACAAATTAGCAAATATTTTTGAAATGGTGTAGTACTAACTGTTTGCAATGGAATCAATGGAAATCTCATTAGAAGGTACTTATATAAGTTACTTTATGTTTTTAATTACTTAGTAAATAAAAATAGTCAATGTGAAAAAGTGGGGGGATGCTACCAAATTTTGAAAGTATTAGTCAAAAAAATAAGGTGAGTACCGCGTTATCAAGTCTTATATTAAAAAACATCTTATGCAAAATTAAATGCTGTTTTCAAATATGTAAGCTGTTGTCAGCGCACGATTTTGCAAATATATATTTTTTTAATTCTTAGATGCAGGTTGCGTCATATCTAGAAGAGAATTTTTCCAAGCGCAGAAGGAACATCGTAGGGATGATAGACCTAAAAAAAATTACCGTCACCTTGTTGTTAATTATAATTTAAGTAAATTATCTGATAGTCAATAACGAGCTTAAAAACAATATTCGTTTATGGTCGTTCAAAATTGAGGAAAAGTGGTCTAAAGCGGGTAAGAGACTAAAACGGTTTATCTCGACCAACGCATCTTATTTGTCTTTTACTTTTAAAAAAAATATTATTAATTTTTTAAAATTTTGAATATAATTATTTTCTACATATTCTCTATATAACCGTAAACTGTTTTTTTTATATTTTTATGTGAATATTTTTTTGTTTTACTAAATTTCTCATTATCAATAACTGCAGGCTTTTTTTGACCACTTAAAATAAAGCTTTAAAATGTCACAAGGTTAATTAAAAACCTTTGATCAACTTTATCCTTTTACGTTTTTACCTTTTTTCCACCCGCGCTCATATGTTCGAAACACTGTGCGCCGCGCCGTCCTACGAGGCATCCTTCTTGCAAAAAAATTTTTTAAGGTATAACCAGACGGGACCTTTACAGTCTTGTAAAGTATTATTTTGGCCATTTGAAGTCGCTATCTACAACTTTTTTTAGTAGGACCGAACTTTGTAAAATGAATTTTTTTTATGTCGGAGCAACAATTTTCAAAACCGTGTATTTTAAAACGTACATCGCGCTTATAAATTAACTATTTAAGATAAAATTTTGAAATTTGGTCCACTTATAGAAAAAACCAGAGCGCTTCTAACAGTAATAAAAGATTTTAGATGGAATTTTTTGTTATTTTAGAAAGGGCTCTCCAAAGTCACTAGTTGCGATATTGTGCATTGACAATTTCACCTTGTGGGAAGCTATAAGAATTATTAGAAATTTGACAATATAATGTACATTTCCGGATTCACAAAAATTTAAATAAGTTTTTGAAAAAAAATTTGGATTATAAACCTAATGGTTTCCGAAATATAAATTTTTTAAAACAAGGCTGTGCCGCGCTGCTCCGCGCAAAACGCGTTCAATCTACGTTTCGCACAATAGTTCTTCGTTTTTACTCGTAACATTCTAACTATACGAGTATTATGAGTTACGACTTACTTAAAGGTAATTTGATAGCTTTAATTATAAACCACAAATGATAAAATTTTATTAAAACAAAAATATTTTGAGGTAAAAAAAATAAAGTCTAAATTTCTTCTTTGTCTTCATCTGATTTGTCGTTGGTCTCTTCAACATTGTTGCAATGCTGGCAGGATCAGAACATTTTAGTCCTTCTTTCAAACAGATACATTTTAAAGTATTACATAATTTATCACAGCAATTTATAACGAGCGTCTAGAAATGAATGACGTCGTAGGGAGCTGTGGACCTGTAAACGTAGGATTTAGCTTGGCGCACATAGTGACATTATTAGTTCGTGAATTGTCATTTACCTGTTTATATTTTTTAAAATTTAACTAAAAATATGTTCACAACTTCTCAAAACATTTATGATTGAATCATATTTCCTTAATGGACAGAGAGGAGGGCGAATGGCAATATTCTATTCCCCTATCTTTGAAAAATTTTCGCCAAAAATTTCCAGACTTGGCATTTTTAATTTATTAATTATTAATTATTTAGGAGTTTTCTAAGCTATACATGTTCAGACGGTTGTATACTGTAAGTCGAATTAAAATCGCCACTGTCATTATTGACCAGCAATATTATGGCGTCTAATTTCGGTATATTTTGCATATGGCTTGCCCTAGAAATTTTTAATTGATATATACTTTTAGAATATTAAACACTCGGTAAAGATTCAACTATTATATACTTTTTATACATATGTATAATAGGGTGGGCCAAAAAAATCGACTATGTTTTTTTTTAACTTCCGACACTGAAAAATTGGTTCCTAGACACCTTTAAAAATGCTTTTTCAAGATGAGCACTTAATTTTAATAGGAAAGACTTCCTCATCGCAGTTTTCCATTTTTTTTTTTCAGTTCCATATGGCAAAATCCATATCTCGTCGTACAGAAAATTTTATTTACATTTTTTGTAGGAAATTGAACGCTCTAAAAAAGATATTTTGCAATTTTTTTTATAACTCTTACCGTTTATAAAATATCAGAGGTCAAAGTTTAAAGAATTTAGCAAAAATTCCTTTTTCAATTCTAAATTTTATAACTCGTGGATAAATAAATATTATAAAGTGCGCAACATACAGTTTTGTAGGAAATTAAACGCTCTACAAAAAAGTCGTTTGTGGGTGATCGATTACATCAACCACTTAAAAAAAATTTGGGAATTTTGTATCAAATTTTGGTTTTGTAAAAATGCGAATATCTTCTAAATAGTTAGAATAATCAATTAATCACAAGAGACCTTTTTTATAAAGCGTTTAATTTCTTACAAGATTATATGTTACGCATTTTATAATATTAATTTATCTCTGAGTTATAAAATTTAGAAGTAGAAAAGAAATTTTTGTTAAATTTCTTAAACTATGACCTCCGATATCTTCTAAACGGTAAGAGATATAAAAAATTGTAAGATAACTTTTTTAAGATAAACTTCGATGATGAAGTCCTTCCTATTAAAATTAAGTGATTTATACTTATTATTTAATTATTGTGATACCTTTGTTACATCATTATAATTAGTAATATATATTGAATGAAAATACATGTTTGGGCCTTTTGTCTAGGTTTCTGAGAGGTTTTGCCTTGGCATGTGTACTTGTCCAGATTAACAGGCTTTAAATAAAATATCTATTTCAGTTACTTGTTCTCTTAAACCTGTCCTTTTTTTCAATTATAATTTTATATTTTATTTTTTTCAATATAATTTTATTATTTAAAAAGTACTGAATATCAAATAAAAAGCTAATATAAAAATTAAAAAATTATATATATTTAAGTAAAATAAGAATATAAAAATATTATTATTTCTTATAAATAGGCTTTTACCAATCTTGAGTGGCAATCAATTTTCGATTTACTTACAGAATAGATTAATTTTTCTAATCCTTTTTAGGTACAACTATATTAAATTACTCTCATTCTCATTAGTAACAAATATCATAATAATGAAAAAAGTGCTATTAAAACCGGGCCTTAATATAATAAAGTGTCTTTAAATGGTTGAATCTGTTGGTAACCTTGAAGTTAGTAAATTTATTACTATGTAGATTTTTAACGTTTTCGTACGGAAGTGTTGATCTTCTTTTGTTTATGTTTGACAATCAGAACAATTTTAAAGTTAAACACTTCACTTTGACTGTCATAATTTTTTTTGATCAAGGCAGAAATATGTCTAAATTGTCTTTAAGTGTAGTTCCGGTTTGGCAGCGACACGTGTCGTTTCGGTCTGCGTGACGACGCTAACTTCTTCTCTGCGTTGTACTCGTGGTAGCTTGGAACTTCATCCTATCGCTTCATATCCTAACCATCACGACCTGTAGACGGAGTTCGCTCATTTAGTATTAAGTATCATCCAGATTAGGCGAGACCGGACGCGGTATTTTTAGGTTAAGTGTGTGTTGTGCCGTTTTTTTTTATCGAATCTGGGGGGGCTTCCCAGCCTGTCACGCCGGTTCGATGCCGGATGACGCCGGATGCGTCCAGGTGCCCCAATCAATAATTTGTCGTTGGTGATATAGGCCTAAGATGCTTAACACCGTAATACCAAAGAAGAAGAAATACTTCACTTTAGTTTTTTATACCTATTTTGCAAAAAGCTTTCTTAAGGAAAACAGTGGTGTAACGAACGTTTAGAAAGCTTTTCTCGCAACAGGGTTTGGTAGGTTCCCAAATGAACCACTACATGTGTTTCAATTTTGTTGAAACTTGTTTGGGTGCTTCAGAGCTCAAATACTAAATCAATGTAAGGCGAAATGAATTTGCAAAAGAGGCAGCTACAACGTCATATTTTGAGCCCCAACATAGCTTCTACACTCAGCATTGCTACTTCTTTTGAAAGAATGCTGAAGACCGAGCTCATTAAATTTAAGTGACTTGACCAGCGGTTTTGCGCATACTGGGAATACACAAATACACATTAAACTAAACAGAGATTTGATTATTTAATTCAATACATGTTTTTTTTATATTAGAAAATTTTTACAAAATTATTGTAACTATATTCCGCATCCTAACATCCATCTTCCTCTATCTATGCAATCTTCTTTGTTTAAGTTATTTTTTTCCATGGCTTTTTCTATATCGCTCTTCCATTTTCTGCATGGTCGTCCCCTTTTCCTTCTTCTGGTTGGTCTCTATTTCATTATTTTTTTGCCCATCTCTTTGGACTCATACGTTTTACATGCCCATACCACCTTAAACCTTTAGCTTCTATAGTGTCGAGTATTGTTATTCCAGCTTCTATTTTTTTTTTGTTATTTGCTTGTTTCTCACTCTGTCTTTTAGTGTTAGTCCATAGGCTCTCCAATAGTTTATTTCTGTTGCTAATAGCTTTTTCTTGAGTGCGGGTGGTGTAGTCCATGTTTCAGCGTCATATGTTACAATGTTTTCAACTATTGTTTTGCATATTCGCCGTTTAGTGTGTTTTGTTATCTGTTTACTCCATAGTACTGAATTTAATATATTTTAATAAGTAATATTTAGTAGAGAGCAGAGTGAGCTCCTGCGATCTGTGCCCAACAGTCCCATTCCCTTTCTGTAAAAACTGTACCGAGTTATATAACAAATTTAAAACAAAATATTTAAAGAAATGGTTCAAATTGTGCCTCTCCGTGTTCCTGACATAAAGCGATTCTTCTTTTTAAATTTTCAAAAACATTAACTAGCATTTGCAGTGTTATATTAGCAATTTCATCTGCGATGGCTTCTTGTAGTTCTTCTAAAGTATGCAATGCCTTACTGAACACTTTGTTTTTCAAATGACCAAAAACAAAAAAATCAAGGGGTGTCAGATCCGGTGATCTGAGGGGGGCAAATGTTCCTACTTATTAAACGATTTCCAAAAACTCCTCTTAAAAATCGAAGCCTTACTCCGGCGGTGTGTGTTCCAGCACTATCTTGCTGGAAAAACCCCTGATTCCGTTCTTGATCATTTAGTTGGTCGATAAAAGGAGTTAGAATCTGATCGATGTAACGTTCAGCATTGATTGTAAAGTTAAAAAAGATTGGGGCAATAATTCTTTGCCTAGAAATTGTTAACCAAAAGCCAATTTTTTGAGGATGTAAAGTTCTATTTTTTGTAACATGAGGATTTTCGGCGGAGCATATACGATAATTTTGAGAATTTATAAAGCCATCAAGATGAAACCAAGACTCGTCGGAAAAAATAGTATTGTCTAAAATTTCGTTGTTATTTAAATTTTCCATAAACCATTGACAAACATTTAATCGCAGTCCTAGATCTGGTGGATTTAGAGTTCGAACCATTGAAACTTTGTAGGGATGAAATTTAATATTCTTTTTCAAAATTTTGGAACAAGTGGCTTTTGTTAAACCTACAATAAGGATGAGGAATATTGGAATTAAGAATGCATACATTATGAAAATAGGAGGTGTCCTATTTATACATGTACATACATTAAAGAAATCTAACCTGTTTGAAAAAAAAGCTTTCTGACAGATTTCTTAGGACATTTTTTAATTCTTTCTCTTACATCCTCAACAAGATTTTGGGTTATAATTGAAGGACGGCCAGAAGATTTCCCTTTTTTTACAGTTCCTGTTGTAAAGTAACGGTCTACCAAACGCAAACAGTGCTGTTTAAAGAGAGGCAACGGAAAATTTTGTTCTGGGTACGTTTCTTGAAATTGTCGGTATGTTTCTTCTAAGAAATACTCCCAAACATTATGGGGATTTTTCGTACCTGTTCTAAAATATACCATGCATATAAAAATAGCATGTTCTTCTGAAAACATAGTTTTAAAAAACTGCAAAATTTTTCAACTTCAGAAAGTGACAACCAATGTCAGCTAATGACAGCAGGAAACGAGTTAAAATTTAATACCAAATTTGCTATCAAATTTCAGGGCTGCCAACAGATTCAGACATTTACAGACACTTGTAGTAATAGTAACTTTGTTGATTATGATTAATTTCATTAAAAATTCAAAAATTTTGCAATGTTGCAAACAAGAAATTGTTAGTACAAAACTTAATATTAATATTAATAAACTGTAAAAGTTATTCGACATCTCAATCCTTTAAACCACAAATACTATATTGAGACCAAAAAAGTCCTTTAGACTCGTTTATTTGTAAATTATACAGTTTTTATTGAATCATGAAAAATTCTTATTGTGTGACTTATGTGGTTTTTGAAATGACCGATTCAATTCTATTTGAAATCATTAAAATATTTAACGAAAATATCCGTATAGGTTCCTAATAAAAATTTCCTGGTTCTAAGAGCTACATCAAACCATTTCACTTCAAATCCGAAGGATATTTTTCCAGTAAACCTAATAGTCATTTTCAACAAGGATAGCCTTTTTTTTTCAAAAAACCAAACAACAAAAAATCGTTTTATGAACACACTAATTTGTTTTAAAATATTATTTATTTACGTGTAAATAATTAAATTACACTAGTCTACAAAATTAAACCTTATTTTTGTTTATCGAATAAAATATATTTTTTTGTATAAGCTACTTACTAAACCAAATTTAAGTGGAAGAAAGGTATTTGTCACAGAATATCATGATCTTTAAATTGCTGTAAGAGTTTTTAGCACTTATAAAATTGTTTGAAAAGTTTTCCAAAAGTCATCCTCAGTGTTCAAAGCGAAAAATCTCGCAAGAAGTGGCAGAGATATTTTCCCTAAGTAAATTAAATTAAATTAAATTAAACTAAATTAAAACCTGCAGTTTGTTTAAAAGCCAAAACACATCATGTAACAAATTCTATTTGAACGTGGCACTTGCGTGTATCACGAGCTGCGTACTTATCATTTGGTATATAGTATTTAGTCTTTAATCCAGTCTTTACCTAGGGCAATTTTTCAAAACCGTCATTTACAAGTCAGGAAAATATTGGTACCGAAATTACTCAAAGGATTAAATAAAACTAGTTTTAATAATGGATTAAAATACTTCCTGGTGCCGAGATTAAATGTCCCCTTTTAGAAAATGCGGATTTAGATTATGGTGCATTGTTAGAGGAGGAAATAACTGATACGTCACAAAAAACATATGAACAAATTAAAGTAAATTTTTTGAACGAATTAACTTCTTGCGATATTGTAAATATTTCTATTGCTACAATTGGACAACGAGACAACAGCAAGTGGGACCAACAGACAAATAACAGATTGATAGCTAGCAATTTTGGAAAAGTTATTATTATGAAATCTACAACCGATACAGCAAACACTGTAACAACTATATTAAATCAAGTAGGTGTGTCTAAATTTAAAAAATTGCCGGATTCTATGCAATGAGGCGGTGCGTCCGAACTGCGGTGATTTTTCAGGTAGCGACTGAACTGCGGTTGAAGTGAATTTGCCTACCTGTCCGAACCTAATCCCTGTTCTAACTGCGGTTTCATTCACAGTGGGGAGCCACGGCATTATAAAGTAATAAATCCAAAATATCAAGAAAATCTAAAAAAAATTTTTGGCTGTTTTTGGTATCAATTAATCACAAATGTGTAGCACAATAAGTCTATGATTTTTTTAAATTGTTAGAAATCGTTGTATTTAGACATTTTGGTACTTACATTCATTGTATCAAAGTACATCAATACACAAAAAATTATTTACCTAAAATTATAATTAACTAGGCATAATTGAAAAATCTAACCGTATAAGTAAACAATTTGAAAATTCGTTTGTCTTCTTCTATATGTAAAAATGAACCTCAATTTTTTTTTATAATTTTTTGGTGTGTTTAGAAAACAGTATTTTGGGGGTGCAGATAAAACTTGAAACACCTGGTACATACTATAAAAAATTTGTAGAGCTTGTTTGTAGTGAATAATAGATATTACCTACCACTGTGTTGAAAGCTTTTGATTCTAACTTTTATAGACAAAAAGTTATAAGCAAAAGTTTAAATAAAATTAAGGAGTTGATAAAAAGTATTGTCAAAAGCTTGTCGGCATCCTCATTATTTATGTTTTCCTTTGAAAAAAGCTTTTTTACAACTAAAACTAAACTTTAAGCCGGAAGATCTAAAGATATTGTGAGAACCAAACTATAGAAACTAGCCGGAAAGGATTCAAATAAGTAATTTTAGAAATTGTGGTGTTTTGCTGTTTTACCTGAAAATGGAAATTTGCTTATTACAAATCTAAAAAACATGATTAAGGTTTAAACTAGAAACTACACTTCCTGCTTAAATTTGGGATTTTATGTAGACCCAAATTTATATTTGTCAGTTTACTGATAAAATTGTTGTTCACCATGCCACAAGCAAAGAAGAAAAA
This sequence comes from Tribolium confusum, assembly GCA_029207805.1. Lineage (NCBI taxonomy): Eukaryota > Metazoa > Arthropoda > Insecta > Coleoptera > Tenebrionidae > Tribolium > Tribolium confusum. The sequence continues at coordinate 31,156,870 of JALGAY010000004.1, forward strand.
TTCTGTTATACTAAGCCAATATCACCGATAATAGGAAACGGATTTGAGAACCCCCGGGGTTTCAGAGCGCACCGCAGTTCGGTCTCTAAAATATTTTTTGGTAATGACTCATTTACCTGGTTAAATTCAAACCGCAGTTCGGATGTCCCCGCAATGAGGTATTGATCATAAAGAAAACGCATAATCAAAATTCGAACAAATTACAGATTTAAAAGTAAAATCATGCGGTTTTTTTATTGATAAAGAGAAAAGATTATTAGGAGCTTCACCAAATGGATTAATTGGTTCAAATAGTATTGTTGAAATTAAATGCTTTTTTAATACAAAACATACAGACAGAAAAACAGCTGTAGAACAAAAACTTATTAAATACTTGAAGTTAGATCCCCAAAACAGTAACAATATAGTTTTAAAAGAAAAAGATTTAGTATTATTAAAAGATATGTATCAAGTGCAAGGTCAGCTTCATATAACAAATCGCGAAATATGTTATTTTATAGTATACACAAAATGTGATTTAAAATATTATTGTATTATTAAAAGAGATGATAATAAATATAGGAATGGAAAAACGATCACCATTTTAAAATTTTTTATATGAATGCCATGTTACCAGAGATAATTGACTGATGACATAGCCGGAATTTACCCTTATTCTACGAAGTATACTAAAAAAAGACCTACATATAATGATTAATGTTGTAAAATTTCGCAATAGATTTTTAATTTATAATAAATAATTGAAACAAAATTAGAGTAAAATACCTATTCATTTGATTGACACCTTGTAGTGATGAGAGGATCAGTAATTCTAAAAGTAATCCAGTGAACATTTTTAGATGCTACATAAGTTTCAAAACAAGAACGAAGCTATGTGCAATCATGGCGTTATTATAACTTATAATATCTTTTTTATGCGGTTTGATTTTCTTTACAAGTAAGGTAGTACTCACTTGGTTTTTATAAAATCAAATTATTTAATAAACTGGTTTATTAATTAAGACGATTAATACATGAAACTGTTTAAAGCGCGAACAAGCGATAACGAGTGAGTGCCTTTAATAGTTGAGATTATTAATTGCACATAAAAAAACGATTTTATTACAGTATATTTTCGTTGATCGTAAACTCTTTTTTTTTTGACAATATTAGAAATTAATTACAAATCAAAACCAATTTCATCTTTTTTATCGCATTAGTAAATATAAGACTTTATAAAATATTTTCATCCTTTTTTGTCTTTGAAGTAAACCATTTTTAAATTTTTCAACATTTTCCATTCACTTTTCCACAAAGACTATCAGAAGACAATAACGTCAACTCCATAGTCCATACATTTTCAACTTCACGTACGAATTACGTTTGTTAAAACAATTACTGTGTATAAAAATTGTTAATTTAAATGTTTGATGTTAGAGTCTGTCATTGTTTTTTTTATTTTTATTAGTATAACTAGTCTATATCAAAATATTATCAAAACGTTAAAATCACAAAAACTGTTACTTAATGAAAAAAAGTGTATTAATGACATCTATTACTACATTTTTTTTAAATTAAAATAATGCAATAATATCGAAATTAATAAACGGTCAACGAAAAAATTAGCAAAAAACTGCGAATGTCATTACTCCTAAAATTATCATACAAGTTAATTGAATTTCTAAATGCTGATATCTTTCTCAAATACGAATAATTACAGTACAATAGTTGGGTCCATCCCTCGGTTCAGTCCCTGCTGTGTCTGTGGTTCTTACCTGATCTTGGGGATCATAAATCTCTATTGTGAGTTGCCTATTTTTAATTTAATTATTGCTTTATATCAAAGCATCCGAATGACAAAATATAAACTGATGGTGTCTTGGACCTGTAGTTTACAATTCGCTATCAAATGCTGTTTAGTTTGTTTCGTTATGATGTACCGTTTTAAAAAAAAAATGAGTAAAATTAATTTCAAGGTTTTTATTCAATAACTTTTTTTTAATCACTTTTATGCTAACGAAAATGTGTCAGGGAACTATAGTTAGCTATCAACTAACTATACAAATATCAAGAACTCTTTCAAAATTAATTTTTATAGGCAAAATGAGTAATAATTTTCTACGTATATTAACCATAGGCGATATTTCAAAGTTTTTATTCAATAACTTTTTTCAAATCAATTTTATGTTAACGAAAGCATGTCAGAAAATTGCAGTTGCTTATCAACTAACCATACAAATGTCAAGAACTTTTTCAAAATTAGTTTTTCTAGCTAAAATTAGTAATTATTTTCTACGTATATTAGGCATAGGCGATTCCGTAGGGGTAGTAGAGCCTTAAGTCAGATGGGTCGGGTATCCACCTTATCTGTTTATGTTTTGTTTGGCCATCCAGCCGAGTTCTCTGTGGGTATCCGGGAGTACTCTTTGGCTTGGCGCAGCACCTCTTGGCCATCCAGAGTGCTGGAGATTCTACATTGAGTGCGAATGAGATTATCGGTGGTAGCATTTCGAAAATAACGATTAGATAAAGTTTGACATTTAAGTTGGCCATACGTATGTACATACTCCTACATGATATTTTATTTTTAAGGATAATTTACGTCGTTAACATAAATACTCAAAACCCCTTTTTTTATTATAGGTGAGGAGACAGTAATGTTGGTCTATCCGCTCAGAAGTTTATCCATCCTGCCATAATAAGAGAGAAATTAATAATTAATTAGATTAAATTAAAAAGAAAAAAAAATATCTCTTATCTCTTTTTCATCATAACTCACGTTACAATACAGAACAATAATTGTAAAGAAAAGCTTGAATACGCATCTATACAAAATGCAATCTTATCAGGCCTTTCTGCCGGCAGGCTATCCTGGACGTCTTGCGTACTGCCGGTGGTTTGTCAATAATTTCATAAACAACGATCTGCTAAATCAGACATTTTTTACTAATAAAGCACGGTTTTACCTCTTGGGGTACGTCAATTCACAAAATATGCGTATGTGGAGCACTGAGAATCCGCATATTTTTGTCGAATCCGCTACTACATTCTCAAAAAATTTGTGTTTGGATGGTAGTTTTTCGAAGAAGAATCATTGAACCAATTTTTTTTAACTAGGTACACAATAAATGCAGAAAGGCACAGAAACAACATTTTAACTAAATTTATTCAACAACTACACGATGATGAAATTAGGAATGGCTACTTTTAACAAGATGGTGCAACAACTTATACGACACACGTCACTATAGATTTTCTCCGCGAGTATTTTGATAATCGATTGATAAGTTTGCATACATCAGTTGAGTTTTCCTCCGAGATCACTTTGTTTGACAATTATGGATTATTTTGTCGTCCCTTACTTAAAAAATAGGATTTTTTGAACTACTGTAGGTAATTTAGAACAACTGCGACAAAGAATTATTGTTGAAGAATGTGCAACGATAACACCCGAAATGCTGCAAAATGCTTTTGATAGCATGAGGAGACGCATTAACTTGTGCATGAACGCCATGAACACGGAGGGGAACACATCCAACAATTTCTCTAATTTGGTTTATTTTGTTAATAAAGCGTAATTGCTTTGTCTTTACCTTTCATTTTTAGTTAATAATTCAGTTAAGTGATAACACATTTGATGCTGCTCTTATGAGTTGTCAAAATTTGACAGAAGTATGACAAACCGTATAAAGTAAATGAGACGAACGATGGTCACTCTTGATCAAGATAATTGTTGATATCACGGTATATAATATGTATATTTTTATACCTATTTTGGTACACCAATTTGTACACGTTTGCTTCATGCTGAAAATTCAGTGTGTCTTTACCACCCCATCCTCCCGACAGTATCTCATCGAGCAAGAGCTGAACCGCCAGCATCTGGTGTATTCATTATAAAACGTAATATCCGTCCAGATTCCAGATACTCCTGTATTTTTCTTTGTCCCTGCTGTAGTAATCCAGCTTTCTCTTGAATCTCGGTTTTGGTTTTCCGTCATATTACATCGGGATCCAAAGCACCGACGGATTTTAATAATAGCATCTTAATTAAGTCGGAGATGTTTTTAATTGCGCTGGTCTACGGTGGTGCCCTCGTTATTCTTAAGCCTCCGACTGAATGGGTTTCATTACGGCCGACACCTCGTAAAACATTGATATTAGATTCGCAAAGTCGCGTCTTACGAAAATTCACTGCTTTTTATATTGCTTCTTTATGAAAATAGCATTTTGTTCTAGATATTCTTTAAGCTTAATTAGGATTTGTATAAAACTGTTGAAATTATTCAACAGGCCGCGAGTGAATATTTTCCATCCGAGACATTAATTTCTGAAAACGTCCGAGAGAAAGTTTTTGTAAAATATTAAAATGAGTCAATCAGAGCTGCGGTGGATTGCAGCGCTGCCAACCAAAAAGGCAAACCGCAGCGTTAATTCAGTGAATCCCCAAAGAGCGGTAATTTCAACAGTGTAAAAACCAAAGGGTTGCTTCTCTCAAAGACATGCAGATTTTCCTCGCCCACAAACAGAAATATTTCGCTCTTGAATTTGTAAAGTTTTTAATTTCATTCGGCGGTTTTTATTTATAACTTGAAAACAGTCTCGGGTGCTGTCAAAGAGTCAGTTTATTGCGTGGTGTGCCAGAATCAACTCCCCGAGAGAGTTGTTGGCGCAAGATAGAGTTTACTAACACACCTCTTCGCTTTGATCTGCTTCTTGATTGCACGCGTCGTCATAAACATGCTCTCTGTATGAACACGCTTCTATTGAAGTCTTTATTGGATCTGTCTGGGACGACTAACACTTTTACTTCTTGTTGCTAATAATGAGAGCGTTCTAATGAAAATTTGGTTAGGAAACACGAATTCAAACAGAAATTAGGTTGTTAAGGAGATTTTCCAGTCTCAAGTATTGAGTAATAGTAATTAATTTTGATAATAATAATAACAATGATACATGACATGAACATTCTTGTATATTGCTGTATCTTTAAGATTTAGCAGTGGTATGTATAATTTTCAAAATTTGTAATTATGCTATTGTTTTTAAGTATTTATTATAAATAACACTAGTCTTTTTATAAATAACACATTTTTGTTCATGAAATGACACCTATATATTTTTGTTATATAAGACTCCCTCAACTTAGAAAAAATGTTTAAAAAACATCAGCACGTCAAACTTTTAAGATATTTAATGAGAAAAATATTGCGAAAGAAACATTGAATAAAAAATTAAAAATGAAGAGTTTTAGCCAATTTGATTAACAATAATCGCTTATATCGTGTGTTTTTTTTTAAAAAAAACTCTAGAATGTCTTGAAACTAAAAAACAATTGTTTTGTATGTCTGTGATGACACACTTGTCAAAATGAAAGATCTTATAACCTCACTTTTCGACAATTAAAACACAAATCCATTTTAAATAAAATAAAGAATGTTTGAAAAACAAAAACACCACGAAGGCAACCACAGAAAAACACACCAAGACCAAGCTCGCCTTGGAGGAAAGAAAAGATATTCTTAGGTTATGGTTAAGATAATTTGTGAAGGGTAAAATGGCATAGCAGGCAACCAACAATACATGGATAATTTAAATAATAAAAATTTTGTTGTTGTATGGAGTCATGTACGACATACGTAAAAATGTCATGGCCTGCTAAAAAACTACCAAAAATTAATACGTTTTTAATAAAAAAAGGTGAAGTGGCTGATTCTGAATCCTCCATTTCTGGCATTTAAAAAAATGTAGATTGTCTTGATGGCAAGATTAGTTATTAATTATTGTTTATATTGATTATCAATAAAATTTCAATGTGACAGAAAATGCTGAACAAATTCCGTGATCAGAATTAGAAAGATCTACTTTTTAAGAAAAGTCTACAGTCTACATAAAAGCCGCGTAAGATAAAATTAATTTTATAACTTTATAAAATAAATATGAGTTTTTTAGTCTTTTCTAAAAGTATAGAAATTCGCATATTACAGATCTTGGTCGTTTTAGCTCAGATTTAACCGATGCAGATAAACATTTTGTTATTTCAAGTGAACTTTGCAGACCTCTCGGTCCATACCAAAAAGACAAAAATAATAGAATTTTTTCAAATTTTTATTATACAAAAATTAGTGCTTCAGGAATAAAAACTGATAGAATGTGGTTTTGTTATTCAAAAATACTTGATAAATGTTATTGTCAGCCCTGATGGTTATTTTTGAAGCAACAGAACGCTCTAAGTGTAGGCTTTAAGGATTGGATACATTTAAACCAATAAGTAATTAAACGACATGAAAAATTTTTTGAACACAGTCAATGTTGTGTAATATATGATAAATGGCGTTTCACTTTTGGTGGCTTCTTGTAACATGCCTTTTCGCGGACATAATGAAAGTATTGATTCAAAAAATTCGGGAATGTTTTTATCTATTATAAACCTTCTCTCTAAATATGACTCTGTCTTGCATAATCTTTTAGACAATCGAACTCAAAAATCTATTATTTATTTAAGCCCAAATATATAAAATGAAGTAATATATTTATTAGGTAATTCAGTTAAATAAGACCTAGTTAATAAAATTAATGCCAGTTTATTTTATTCAATTATTATTGACAGTACTCAAGATATCTCTAAAGTTAACCAGTTAAGTTTAATATTTCGTTATGTAGAAATTGTGCAATCAAATAATGTTGTAACACATATTATTGTAAGGGAGTTCTTTTTGGGATTCATACCTGTCAAAAACCAAACAGCAGATACAATATCGAATAAAAGAATATCTTCACTTGATGATTTAAATATCGCTATTAATAAATTAAGAAAGCAGGGATATGATAGAGCAGCAAATATAAGTGGTATCTACAATGGCGTTTAAGCCAAAATTTCAAAGGGTTAAAAATGCCCCATATTTTTATTGTTTCTCAAAAATGTCGAGACAGTTAAAAAAAAATTGATTTTGTCAAAAAGATCTATACTTATTTTGGTAACAGTATTTTAAAATAGGGTTTATTATATTCCGAAAAAGATGTTAAAGACATAATAAAATTTAAACAAACTTGTCCCTACGCGGTGGTCTTCACGACAAAATGCTCTAACATGCCTTGCGTTACAAGTATATAGACATTTTAAAAATATTAACAAAATAATTTTAACTTTAATTTTTTAACAAATAATTGAAAAACAAAAGCTGAAGTTGATAAAACAAAAGTTTTTAAAAAATCATTGAAAACATATGAAACAGTATTTTCGATTGTATTAGAAAGTAAAATTTTGCAAATTATAGATGTTGTGTCTAAATTACTACAAAAAAAATTAGAATATTGGCGAAGCTGCAAGACTTTTCACAAATGCCTATCAACAAATGAAATAAAAACTTCGCACTCAATTTATTGAATTAAACAATGCAGCTATAACTTTAGCTACAAAGTGGGGAACTTCTACAAAATTTGTCTTAAAAAATGTTTCTCGTTCAAAATTGTTTTTAGACGCATCTCGTAATTCTTACCAAATTGAAACAAGCGAAGATTTTTTTAGGATTAATATGTTTTTAAAAACCGTAGACATTATTATTACCCAAACTGAAACTAGATCAAACAGTATTTGTTATATTAATAAAACATTTTAATTTTTAGATACTCACATTTTATGAAATACATCAGACGATGAACTTTTCCAAATTTGTCAAGAATTTCATAGCAAATATAAAAATGACATTTTCGAAGCAATTACTTCTCTGAAAGATTTATTAAATTAAATTTAGTCAAAAATTTTTCTTCAGGTAGAAGCTTTTCTGAAATAATCACACCTTGCATATTATTTCTAAGTGTGTCTGTGACAGTAGCTTCCGAAAAACGATTTTTCTCTAAACTGAAGTTAATCAAAAATTATTTACTAAATACTATGACCCAACAAAGACTGTCTAACCTGGCTATTATTTCAATTGAAAACGAAATTGCCAAAAGCTTAGACATATCTGAACTTGTCACGTCTTTTGCAAATGCAAAAGCTAGAAAAAAGTTTTATTTTATCGTAGGTATAACATTTTTTATTTTATAGTGTTTATTGTTTGTTTATATTTTTTTATATTTTTGGTTTTGTTGTTGTTTTATCCCATGTTTTATTTACTTATATTATTATTAAATTTTAGATTATGTTTATGTTTTTTAAAGTTATTAATTTTATATACATATATTATTTTTTGAATATATCTTTATAAAATGATTGATTCTAATAACACTTTTATGGTAGTCTTAGAAATAAGGAGGGCCCGTGTTGTTACAATGGAACACGGGCCCGTTAAAAGCTCAGTACGCTACTAACAGTGAGCCAAAACATAACCTGTTAAAAATTACTGCATATGTATAATATAATATAATATTGTGAAACATTTAAAATAACTTATTTATTTATTTATTTATTTTTTTAAAAATTGTTCGGACAGGTCAATTCTATTTTTAAATTGTGCATTTTAATAATAATTTGTTAATTAAATTTAATATTTATTTTATTTAGTGTGACCAAAAATAAGATACCGACATCAACTTTGTTTTTTCAAAGAACACTCTATAATTTTAATTACATTTTTAAAATTTATGACAAATTTTAAACATATTTTGTGTATAATGTGCTATACCTATCTTTACTAAAATTTTTGTGACATTCTTAAATTATTAAAAGTTGAAATAAAATAAAAATTAAAAAACTGAAAAACTGAAATTTATTATTATTGAACTTATTGTTAAAATCTAGCACCTTATAACTTTTTAACAGTTTAAAAAATACTGGCAGTTAAAAATTTGTTGGAAACAATAATTAACACTTTAATTTTTTAAAATAAAGTTTTAATTATAAATTATTTGTTTTTTTTTAAATGAACTGGTATTGTCAGATAACAGATAGTGGCCGAGCATTTTTTTTAAATAAATAGTTTTAAAGTTATTTTAGATGTTCCATACTTTTGCCGGTTACTGCATATAAAAAAAGTTTTGTATCTTTTTGCCTACATTTCGGGGATGGTAAAAAAATTACTGAAACGTCAAAAAGTAATAATAATTTAAAACAACATGAACGTTACTAAGATAACTAAAATTACTTAAAGTTTGATAACAAATAAATGTAAGTTTTATTTTCCTATAGAAAACTATTAATTCTAGTTGCTATTTATTATTAATTATACAGAAATAGTTATTTCTATGACAAAGCCAGAAACTGTCGTTTTGTGAATATGAGCACGGATTGTGGGCTGAGGCGAAGCCGAGCCTCACAAGTGCGAATACTTGCGAAAAGGTTTCTGGCCGTGTGATAAACGACGTTTTTTAGGCCGAAAAGTTGTCTAAACTAAAAAAAAACTATTTTGATTATTATGATAACTATTTTAATTGACAATAAACAATTATAAATTGTGTTAAGTCGTGCTTTTGTGCTAAAATAAATAAAACTTCTTCCAATAAATTAGAAAATGGAAGACGATAATAACCCAGAACATCTAAAAAACGCAGTCAGAAAAGCAACTGAAAATTTGCTGTCTGAAATATCACATAACAGGTATTGGAATAAATACAATTCCAAAACAGAAAATTCTTAGATATTACTTTCAATGTCTAGACAGTGCAAAATAGTGGCAAACGCAAACAATCATCTTTCCGACGATTTCTACGACTAGAAATTTAGTGTTTCTAAACGGAGGCCTAAAAAAATATTTTAAATTATTAGTCCAAATTTTACTAATAGCATTTTTTTGCTTCAAGTAATTATATTTTGCTTTTTAATGCTTCTGATCATTTATTTATAAAAATGTAGTAAAATCTAATTTTGAATTTAAAAAAATAAAAAAAAATTTAAAATTTTTTAAATTATTAGGGTTAAAGTATTCATACATAAATATAAATTGGGTAAAAATAATAAAATTATAGGTAAAAATGTTACAATAAATGGTTTCTTTAATTTGCAATAACAAAAGTTTTCTTCAAGAGTTTTCTAGGTTTGTGTAAATTTCATTATAATGAAACATTAACACTCACTGAAAAACAATCAAGTTTTTTTTAACTTGTCAAACAATCTCTATCACTTAATAATTTTTAGTTTATTTTCAATAATATCTTCTCTTGGTTTTTTTAAGATCTATTTTCTTAAATTGTTTACAATATTGTACACTATTTTTGCATTGCTTTTGCAAGCGGTTTTTTTATCTTTATTTCAAACTTTTTTTATAACTTTGCTTTACCGTTTTTACTATAATTTTTATGTTCTCTTTTTGTTCTTTATACAGTTGGTAGTCATCTAGGTTTTGTTGTTCTCTAAGTACTTTTTCGATAACAGTTTTTTCTTAATTACTTCTTGTTTAATTTTATTGTTCTACCAGTGTTTTAGCTTTTTCGTATTTGTTGTTTTGTTTACTCCACATATTTCTAAAATTGATTTTTTTAAAATATTTTAGGAAATTTTGGTTTTTTTTAATTTTTTTTGTATTTTTTATATTCTTGTATTTTTTATGAAATTTTGTTATACCTTTGTTTAGTCTCTATTCTATTAGTATAACATTTTTTTATCTTTTTTTTATTTCTGATCTTAGTAACTTTCCTAATATTTCATTTCGGTTTTTGGTTCCTGTTGTCTACTGTCAAAGCTGTATTATTTTTGTATTTTACTTTTTTCTAATTTTCTATTTCTACTATTTTTTTATTATACTCTTTTATTGTCAATTCGTCAACTCGATGGTTATCTTTCCTTACTTTCCGTTTTTTTTTGTTTTATAGATAAGTTTCTTTTCAATTACGACTAGTTGTCGTTTGTCATTGTCCTAATTCTTGAATTCAGTATTTTATTGTTTATTGTTAGTTTTTTTCTTCTTCTTATTTTTTTCTTACTTTTATTTCGATTTCTCTGATAAATGTTTATATTTTTTTTACTGTGAAATGTTCTTAATTCTGCTAGATTTCTAATTATACTTTTAAGTTTTAGCATATTTATCTGCTTTTCCCATTTTTTTATGTATTAGATATACATTATCTCCTGTTTGTTTTGCATTTTTAATTTTTGTTTAAATTTTTAGAAATTTTGTCTATATTTTTCAAGATACATATTTTTATTAATATGTTCTAAATATTATTTTAGTATATTAATAAAATATTAAATAATCTTTTATTTTAATATTATAACGACATCCAAAAATAATGTAATAGATAGTTATTTTTGAATTAAGCAATAAAACATGTGATTTAAAAAATAGCTTTTTTTAAGAGAAACTTGATGTTTGACTAGTCTCTAGTCTCAAAATTTTGTGACAAATGAAAAACGGCTTTAAAGTGTTTGCTTTACTGCTTAGTCTATAAAAATGCTGTATTGCCTAGTCATTAAATGTGATAGTTTAGACCGCTTAAATTGTCATTAAAATGTTGTGTTTACTAAGTTTTACAGAAGAAAAAGTAGAACAAAAAAAGGTTCTAAAAATGCAAATTTCATTATAATGAAACAATTACTCTTTTTACACAAATTTTTCTAAATTTTCACAAAATGTTCATTGGTTGGAAAACAAAAAAACAGCACAAATTTGGCAAATTTTTTGACTTATTGTCAGAATTTTAGTTAAACATTCACTTAATAAAATTAAACTTTTTATCTCTAATTAACCCGTTAACACCCAGTGTCATATGAACAGGACAGCAATTAAAACAAATTTGAAAAATAAAGTATTATTTAAGTCCGGGTTTTTCTTTAATTTTCTCAAAAAATAACGTTTCTTATGTTACATAAAAAATCAATGTTAATTTACATTAGTAACTGTTGTATTTTTTGTTGATATGAAAACTTTATTTTTTATGATTTACAGTAAAAAATTAATTTTAAAAAAGCATTTACATTTGAGGAAATGGAAGATATAGTTAATAATCTAAATTTTTGAATTGACGAAGATGAAAATTGAATTCCCGAAATTAAAGAAAAATCAGAAGCCGAAACTTCCAAGCCAAAATAAGAGCGATTGTGCAATACATTACCAAATTGGAAAAAGTGTGTACCAATCTATAGTTTTTTAGACAATCATTTTTCAACTAATAAAAAAACAAAAATAGACAGTTGAAAAAAAGGTCTAAGCTTTCTCACATCTTTACAATTCCTTTAAAGATTTTTAACTACTGACATTTTGAAATATATTAGAAAAGAGGCTCTACGTTATGCTAATTGTATAAAAAATAAAGCAAATTTTGCTCTAGAAATTAATGAATTTAAAGTGCTCATCGAAATACTTTTATTTTCTTGTGTCCATAAATACCATAGGAAACTTGTTACATGTTACTAATTTTAAATTAGTAACATTTGAACTAATAATTAAAAATATTTTTTTTTGAATAACTAATAATAAATAGCAATTGGAATTAATAGTTTTCTATGGCAAAATCAACCTTACATTTATTTTTTATTGAACCTTGAGTAAAACTAGTTTTCTTAGTAACGTTCATGTTGTCTTAAATTGTTATTGTTGAAACTTTTTGACGTTTCGGTAATTTTTATTTTCATTTTTCAATGTCCCCATGCCCCAAATGTTAACAAAGACATAGAGAACTATTTTGGTATATAGCCTACCTTTTATGTCCAAGTAATAACTATTTTAAACAAAAATAATATTTTTATAATTAAATTAATAATTATTAATAGAAGATATTTTGACTAAATCTGCGTACACAGATTGCGGCTTATTGTTAGTAAGATTGCACTGGTCGTTAAAAAATTGACTTTCAAACCACCATTGGAACGTCCATATATTTGCATGCATAAAGCGTCCTTTTGCATATATTCTATTTATAGACACAAAATGAGAATTACAACTGGCAACACTGCATGACGCTCTATGACGGTCTATATACACCAAGCGACGCTCTATGCACCAATATACGGACGCTTCAATGATTGTTCGGTAAAAGGACGCTGCAATGATGGTAGATCGGATTTGAAAACTTTAGATTTGTTTCATATTTAGACAACGCCACCTGTAAGGGAATAGACGATGTATACTGGCGAAAAACTTTTAAAAAACAGCTTACTTCAGTGAGTTTTAGACCCGGACGCTCTAATAATGTTTTTCGGACGGACCAAGAATCTCAAACAAATTCTATAATTTGAGTTTGAAAAAAAAATCGTACGGAATTTTTAAATTTACTTGGTGAAATAATTCAGAAATTACAAGATGAGTAACTTTGAGAACTGAAATAAAGAATATTGTAGAATAGTGGAAAAAGAAAACAACTGTACGAGCTGTGTGGAATGGGATTTGATTTCAGGTGACTGGGGGTAGAAAATAAAGTGCTAATAATAACCATAAACTATAAAGTGCTATTCACGAGAGACTTACTTCTGAAAAATTTGAGCCGCAACCCATAATACAACTTACAAAGCTTTCTGATTGAAAAGATATTCAATTTGAAACCAAGAGTACTTTGAATATTTGTTATATCACACATTATGTCAATTTGTATATTGAACAATTTTGAATTTAAATAAAAATTATTAAAAAAAACTTATTGAACCTTATAATGCCTTATTACACAAATGAAGAGAAAGTACAGCCGAATTTTCGAAATGGTGCCGGTAAGTTGTAAATCGTTTACCTAAGTCATAATTTTTTCTTAACAAAGACGGATAATTGACACCAAACCACACTATTTGGAAGCTGAAGAGGGTGTCTTTTGTTGGGAGATTTCAGGGTAGGTAGATGAGTTTTATGACCACAAAGCAAGATGTTTACGTCCAACAAGTGTGTTAAACAAAGATACAAACAGTGGCTGTTAAGAAAAATATTTGCATAGTGAAAGCGCATTTATTTTTCCAGCGTACCCAAAATGTAGTTGATTGATGGCAAATGGTTACAAATAAATACAAGATGTTTATAAATGGTCGTAGGGTCGTAGGAGGCTGTGGAAACAATAAAAATGTTCTGCTTTTTAAATACATTGAGTTTTAGCTGTTATTATACCTTATCAATTTCTGTTGTGCTATTGTATTATTTGTATTATGCTGTCCGAAATTATTAGAGAACTGTTTGAGAAGCGCTGAACTATGCCTGAACCTGTCACTTCAACCGCTCGGTCCTTAGGGTCGAAACAGAAAGAAAGCAGGTTGCCCGCTTTCCGCTTTGAGCGTCGAAAAAACTTATATATTAATAGAAGTAATAAGAATAATTTTCAATCTGCTTATTTATCTGATTGTGTCTAGCTCTCATACAAAAAATATAAAAAAAATATAAAAATATAAAGAAATAGCTCTCATTAATATAGAAGTTTTTTCGGCGCTTATAGCGGAAAGCGGGCAACCTGCTTTCTTTCTGTTTCGACCCTTACCCTAGCAATAAAGTTTTATGGCTTACCGGCACCAATTCGAAAATTCGGCTGTACATATGATTCTTATTATCTATGAAGAATGCCATAGTATGCATCGGCTGCTGCTGCTCTGTATTTTCAGCGGTACCCAAACCGTTTACATCCGGTTCCTAAAATCTTTAAAAAAATTGGAAACCAAGGTACGTATAGTTATGTATAGTTAATATTCATGATTGTGAAAAAAAGTAAACAAAAGTGATAAAAAACAAAAGCACCAATATTGTTTTTTGTAGTGGTGAAATTGGGTGTCAAATAAAGCATCTTGTGTTCACTTCTAACAATAACAATATACCTATTTACCTCGAAAGTTTGTTAAAATCTTTCTGATTCCTGAAATGACTTGTGGGAAAATACGCTTAAATAGACATTTATAAATGGTTTTGTGAGCTTTTTTGTCACGCTGAAAAAACCCTAAGCCTCAGCAGCACCCATGTAAGTAACAATAAAACTTGTCAATAGTTTTAAGAAAAATTGTAAATATGTTTGAAAATCTGCTTGTTGAATCTTCTTTCTTTGACACCGGTGAAATTTTAGTGGACCGGGAATATGGTTTGTTAACAGGTCACCAAAGAAAGAGAAGAAAGTCACCTCTTTTTCCGGTGACTTCTTAATAAGACACATTCCCGACCTACTAAAATTTCTTGATAATGGGCGAAACCATGATACTAAGACTAAACAAGATATGATCACGCGCAGCTTTTTTCCCTCTCTCTCTTTCGACTCTGACGTCATTGTGTGACAAATCTGAAATCTGGTGACAAACGTGGTGTCATTAGTGTGACTATTATCGTCTAAATTCTCTCTGTTTTGAGTGTTTTACTGGTTTTTGCAATTGAATATTGTTTATTTAATTTTGTGAACGATGGTTTATTGTGCGGTGATGGGTTGTACCAGCAACAATAATAAAAAAAGCAAAAACTGTTCCTCCGATTGTCAATACTTTAGTTTTCCAACCAATATCAAACTTTGTAATTTATGGGTGCAAAAGTGCTTTCAAAAGCATGCTTTTAATACAAAACATGCCAGAATATGTTCAAAACATTTTTCTGATGATGATTTTTGTGTGAAGGAAAAACTCTTGCATGTCTCCAAAAATAAGTGGAGGTTAAAACGAGACGCTATACCTTCACTTAATTTACCAAAGTCACCACAAGTGCAAACATCTGCCCAGAAGGATCGTGAGGAAAGAATAAAAAAGAGAGAATTTGTTAAAAACATACATTGCATGTAAGTACTTATTTAATTAATTTTATTTGGAATATTTTTTTATTGAATGCTTATACATGTTATTTAAAATTCACATGCAAGTGAATTTTAATTTGTTTATTAGCTTTTAAGGTTTTTATATTTAATTACATATTTTATTATCTTATTATATCAATTTATATTTAATTAATATACGTGTTAATTCAATTTTAAAACTGATTTTACTTTCGAAATTAATTTTAGGGATTTCAGACTGCAACCTTCTACTCCAAAAGATTATTTTATCCCAGATTTCCGCCCGCAGGAAAAGCCTATGCTTAAACAAATCTATTTTTTGTGGTTTGTACCACTCTACCCACAATTCCACCCTACAAATTAACCATTAATAAAAAAAATATTTTTAAATAACCCGCCCTATTTTGAACTGTAAAAATAAACCTAATAAGGTTCTAAAATGTCTTTTTATTAAGTATTATTAAATAATATTCATCTGAGACATTAGAATCAACAAAAGTTTTAGTAATTTTTTGAGTAATTCTCTAATAATACTATTAAATGCATGATTTTTCTGATACCGCAATACATTTTTGTCACGCGATGACGTCATGCGCAAACTAGTCTAAAATTCGTACGGCAAGTGATCATATCTTGTTAGTCTTAGTATCATGGGGCGAAACTAGTCGAAACAAAATATAAACAATAAAGAGAATCTAGGATTCTACTTATTCCAATAATTCCAAAACCTAACCTTATCACAATTATGCAACCCATCTTGCACTCCAACATCAATGTTGGACTAATATGTAGTACCCCCATTTTCTCTACGCGCACGATTTAAAGTAGAAATTTTAAAATTCCCGCCAATGACCTCACTATGGCCACTATGCTGTCATTAGTGTCATTCTTCATTTTTGTGCCATACCATAACGCGTACATCGAAACGTGATTAATGATTATTCACTACGGAAAAACCGAGAAAAACTGCAATGGGAAGACACAAGACAAGACACTTACGTGCTCGTAGACCTTCTCCACGTGAGGAGGATAAAAACAAAACACCTGATTGGATGCCAAAATCAGGTCGATGGATATTGAACTCAAGAAACGGAGGCTTCAGGATCTTGAGCGTGAATTGCAAAAATCACCGCCGGTTAGCCAGAGCCCTGCAACCCTTAGCATGGACATGGACACTTTGCACGGTAAGTGCAAAATTCTTGAGACTTTAACCTCATAAGAAGCCTACCACCATATTGGTAGTATGCTTTCCTCGTTGTCACGATTACACAATTCCTGGGTATTCTCGCGACCCGTCCGACTGTTCCTATCAAACATAGGTTGAAACACAACACACATGCCTCTATTGTGCACTCTCCTGTCGAGATTAGCGCAATTCTGGGCGTTCCCGGGAACCGAAAAATTGTATACCCGGATCACTTTTGTAATAATAAATTTCAAATTTCAACCCAAAATTTTGGCTTTATGAATTATGTTATATGACAACGTCAATGTGACATTGTCATATAACATGACCTACATTTTAAAAACCCGAATTTTCGTAATTAATACCACAAGAGAGTGAGAATAAATTGAAAATAATTTGACAGATTTTCGAAAACGTGTCGCCAAATGGCAACACGTTTGAGAAATTCTGGAGAATTATTTTCGAATTTATCGAACTCTCGTGTGGTATTCGATGGATTATTTATAAGGTTTTTCTTATGGGACATACTCAAACCAGTTTTAACCAAAGTCGGACTTAACGTTATTTATGTGGGTGGTTACTTATCTGGGGGTTATTTATTCTATGTGGGTTTAAAAATTTCAAACATTTCAAAGCAGACATGTCAAAAACTCAAAAAGTAAGATTATGTTTATCGTTCTAAAAGAAAATATATAAGAAGTTCCTGTTATTAATGATTAAAGCGATAAATATACCTGTTAACAAGTGTTAATTCTATGTAAGCCTGATATAAGCTGTGTGCAGCACACAGAAACGATGGGGGCATTGCACTGTGCACCCCCTGCATTGTTCAGGCTTCAAGCACACCACGCGGGTACACCACAAATCGTTATGGTATTCTTCATCTTTTTAGAAGCACTTTCTGCGATTTTATTGTTAATTTCCTCTAATGACGACCGACTGAATCTGTTTTAATTCATTTTATCACTTAAATTAATGATAATACATAATAAAAAAAACAAACGAAGGTAAGGCAAATTATTCCAGCGGGAATAAGCTAGATAGAAAATTCCCACTATAATAATGCGTTGATTGGCTGAAAAGTGCACATGTGACAAAAATTAAAATTTTTCATTGGTATAGAGAAACGTCAAAAAATAATCGGTATAAAACATAATTCACAAAGCCAAAACTTTGGGTTGAAATTTGAAATTTATTATTACAAAAGTGATTCGGGTTTATCTGTGGTGCAGTTATACTCTTAATTATTCTAAACCTATTCGGATTCAGGCTGGGTTTTTTCAGACAGGAACCAATCTGGTGGGGAAGATGGTTTATCGGAGACACCCCAACCCCACCCCTTGACGATGCAGTATTTTGCCTTCTGGGGGAGATGGAAGGTGAAAAGGAAGAAATTAGCGAAGCTATTTATGTTGATTTAGCCACACGCTGGAAAGGAATCCTAAAGCGGGTATTAAGGGTATACCCAGTCGTGAATAATTGCCCCCTGTTGGCGGCTCCCACACTCAACGCGGAATTGAAAGCATGCACCCCAGAATCAGCTTGCAGCAGAAATAACCATTTAGCAACTGAAGATGGTTTATCGGAGGCACCCTAACCACCCCTTGACGATGCAGTACTTTGCCTTCTGGGGGAGATGGAAGGTGAAAAGGAAGAAATTAGCGAAGTTATTTATATTGATTTAGCCACACGCTGGAAAGGAATCCTAAAGCGGGTATTAAGGGTATACCCAGTCGTGAATAATTGCCCCCTGTTGGCGGCTCCCACACTCAACGCGGAATTGAAAGCATGCACCCCAGAATCAGCTTGCAGCAGAGATAACCATTTAGCAACTGAAGATGGTTTATCGGAGGCACCCCAACCACCCCTTGACGATGCAGTACTTTGCCTTCTGGGGGAGATGGAAGGTGAAAAGGAAGAAATTAGCGAAGCTATTTATGTTGATTTAGCCACACGCTGGAAAGGAATCCTAAAGCGGGTATTAAGGGTATACCCAGTCGTGAATAATTGCCCCCTGTTGGCGGCTCCCACACTCAACGCGGAATTGAAAGCATGCACCCCAGAATCAGCTTGCAGCAGAGATAACCATTTAGCAACTGTTCGATCCCAGTTTGGAGCTGGATTATCAGCTATTGGTTTAGTGTTGTCTGAACTCCTGAACAAGGAAGAAAAAGGGGAAGGGGGTCTGAAAACCATTGAGAGACTTTCAGACGCAGGTCGGCTATTTTCTGACATCAATTTTAGCCAAGCAAATGCTCGACGAACATTAATATTACAAAATTTGTCAAATAAGGATATGAAGGATATGCTGGTGAGTCTTCCGTGAGACAAATTTCTGTTTGGGGGTCACCTTTTAGAAAAAATTAAAGAAACAAAATTGTTAGAAAAAACAAGTCGGGAGCTAAAATCAACAAAAAAGGGTGCCTTCTAACTACTTTTAATTTTTACCAGATTTCCAAAAAAATATATTTCCAGAACAAAATAGAGAAATATGTGTGTCTACCACTTTAAGAAACATACCTTTCCAGAACTGAAAGGATAAGATCCCCGTCCACCATTAGACTATTCCTAACATACAAAAATCTCACAAGGATGCAACTTCAGCTTCTGTTAGTCGCTGGATAAAGAAAGCATTAAAGGCAAGTGGTCTCGATACCACAATTTTTAAAGCCCATTGCACTAGACATGCCTCATCATCAGCTGCATGCAGGAAGGGTATTAATCTTGATGAAATAAACTCCACCGTAGGTTGGTCAGAAAAATCACTGACATTTGCCAAACACTGCAATCGACCTCTCACACGCCATGGGAACAATAACTTTGCAAGAGCAATCTTCTCTTGCTCTTAATTGACGTTCTTATATGGATAAACATTATTATTATTGTTTCTGTATTAATAAACAATTATTCAAATCTCGTCGCAATTAACTTTAAACATCTACATATTAGTCCAACACTGATGTTGGAGTGCAAGATGGGTTGCATAATCTAACGATCAAACGAACTTACCTAATAATAATAATAATAATAATAATTTATTTGGTGTTTAGAATACATTAGTATTTTACACACGTCAGTAAAACAATAAGTATGAAATTGAACAGAAAGAATATACAGTCATCAAGATAAATATAAAATAGTTACACATTTCTAAAATATAGACAAAACTCATGGAAATCATAAAACGCTTCATTACACAGAATTTCCTTAAGTTCGGTTCTGAACCGTTTGAGCGGCATATTTTTTATAGCATTAGGTAAACAATTATAATATTTTATTGCATGGAATCCTGTGCCACTTTGCGTTCTAGAGACTCGTGCATATTTAGTAACTAGATTTTCATTGTTACGAGTGTTATAACTGTGAATATTTTTGTGTGTATTAAACATAGATAAATTGTCCTTAACATACGTACAACATTGAAGTAAATACAAACAAGGAAAAGTCAGAATTTTTAAATCTTTAAATGCTTGTCTGCAATCGTCGCGATAGTCTAGTCCATAAATAATGCGAATAGCCCGCCTTTGTAGAGAAAATACTTGGTGACGACAGGAAGCATGGCCCCAAATTAAGATTCCATACATTAGTTGACTTTGAATTAAACCATAATAGGCAATTTTAAGAGTTTCCTGAGAGACAAACTTGGATAGATTTCGTAGAAGAAAAATGGTTTTACTGATATTGTTGCATAGAGTTTCACCATGCTTATTCCATAATAGAAATGAGTCGAGAGTAAGACCAAGAAATTTATTTTCACCAAATAATTCCTCTTCACTGATATCGTTATTTGGGCGTTTAAGAGTGAATACTTTTTTAATGCATTTGTCAACATTTATTGAGAGCCCATTATTGCCAAACCACTCAAAAGCCTTAGATCGTTCATCTTGACTTACCCTCCTAAGGTGTTCTAAATTGTCACCAGAGAGACAGATGTTTGTATCATCGGCGTATATCACAGAGCTGCCCTCGGAGAGGTGGCCAGGAAGATCGTTAATAAATATTATGAACAAAAGAGGTCCCAGAATTGAACCCTGTGGCACCCCGATATTTATGGGCAACTCGTGAGATTGACTACCGTTGCAAACGACTTTTTGATACCGATTGGTTAAGAAAGATGTTATCAATCTACAACTCAATGGATGTAAATCATAGGTAAATAGTTTGCGTATGAGTATGGTGTGAGATACACAATCGAATGCTTTTGATAGATCAAGAAATTCGGCCATTAGATATTCGCCTTTATTATAACATTTTTCAACAAAATTGACAAATGAAAGCAATGCATCCTGAGTGGAGAGTGATTTCCTAAATCCAAACTGATTTTTTACAAAAATTTTATTTTTCTCAAAATGATCTGTTAGTTGTAAAGCCATAATCTTTTCTAAAACCTTAGAAAAAACAGGAAGCAACGAGATTGGTCTGTAATTACTTGGTGATCCAGAGTCACCTTTTTTGAATATGGGTATTATCAAGGCTTTTTTTAAGCAGTTTGGAAAAATGCCAGAACTAATACACTTATTGATTAATTTAGTTAACGGACTAATTAAAATATCAACCACAGCTTTGAGTAAGATTACATTGAATCCATAAAAATCTTTGGCTTTACTAGATTTTAGCTTTGAAATAATATCTCTGACTAGACTAGAAGATACTTGATTGAACTTAAAAACATTATAACACTTAATATCACAGTTATTTAAAAACATACTTATCACGGGATCATTACTCTTTGGTGGCAGTGTCTTTATAATATCACAGGCAATTGACGTAAAGTACTTATTGAAATCATTAACATTAATATCACAGTTAGAGTTTGCGTTGTTAAAAGCATTATTACATTTGCTATTGATAACACTCCACATTGCATAGTTTTGCAGGCGGCAGAATTTATAAACTTATCATGAGCTTTTTTCTTGGCATTGTTAATAGCAGTACGATAGATTTTACGATAACTATTTCTTGCATCTCTTGATTCATCAGAATTATTTTCTTTATAAATTTCATCAAGTAATCTTACGTTTTCTCTCATTTTTCTAAGATCGGCGTTAAACCATTTTACTGGCTGAGTATTTTTGTTGCGAAAGCGTTTTTTAGGAAAAGCAAGAAAATATTTTTCCTGAATAATTTCGATAAACTGTTGAAATAAAAGGTTAACATCACTATCCTGACTTACGAAAGACCAGTCTATTTGTTCAAGCAGATTGTAAAAAGTAATTTTGCCATTAGCGGTGATTGGCCTGTACACATGATATTTATAAAAAGGTTTTAACAAATTATTGTGGTAAGATTTGTCAAGATGATAACTTAGGCCTAGGTGGTCCGACATTGCAGGATTTATGGATGAAACAGAAAAGTACTTAGTTTCTATGTTTGTAAAGATATTATCAATACAATGACTTCTCCTTGTCTTAAAATTTACAGTGGGACTCAAACCAAAACTAAGCTACCTAGTGAAGTGAACCATGTCTAAAATGCACGGTGTCTAATTTATTCAAAATTGCGTCGTTTCGCCAACCTATAGTATTTTGACATTTTAAGAAAAAGTCCCTGGTGAAGAAAAATGGTGCGTTTTAGACGCTGCGCGGTAGACTCGAAGTTCGAACTTGATTATGCTACCATCTTGCACGAAGACATCACTGCCTCCCTTTCTGCCTTCGAATGATTGGCGGGAATTTTAAAATTTCTACTTTAAATGCGCGTTATGGAGAATATGGGGGTACTACATATTAGTTCAACACTGATGTCTTCGTGAAAGATGGTAGCATAACCAAGATCGAACTTCACTAGATAAGTTCGTTTGATCGTTAGATAATATCGTGCAAAAACCCATGTTTGCCTAAAATTGCATATAAATTCAAAAATAAATAAATTCTAATGAGAAATAGTGCGAAAAGTAGGAAACGTGCAAGCGGGTATTAAGGTAATACGAGTACTACGTAAAGTGCAAAGCTAGATGTAGGAGTTTATTTAACTTACCGCTTTCTACTCTAAAAATGTCGATTTTAATGTTAATTTTAAAAATGGGCAAAAATTTATCGTTCCTCCTTACTTGGACAGCAAAATCTTCGCTCGACTCTTTCACTAATATTTATTTCGATACATTTTTTTTTATTAATGTCTTGTAATAAACGTAGTCTCTCTTCTAAAACTTTATTTATACATAAAAACACATCTCCGTCTTTTAAAGATTCTAAAAAAAACCATCGTGTCATAAAAAAACGAATAATCAATTTTATATTGTAATTTGAGCTTTCGACATTTTTGACATAATTTAATTGGAAATTGTGAAAGTTCTTTATATTTATTAAATTCTTAACTTTTTACATTTTCTAATTATTTAATTACCTAGATATTAATTTTCTTTTAAAGTATTGAAAAACAAAAAATATCACCACACACGGTTTTTATCTGCTAATTCGTAGTCTCGTTTTTGTACATCTAGGTATCGTACCCGCTTTAAAATGGCATGTTCATAAAGACAAATAACTGTTAATATTATTAAATTTTTATGATTATTATGTAAAATACACAGTCACCACTGTACCATTACTTCGTGAATTATATCTGGTAATAAGTGTTTGAATTAAATATGAGGTTTCTAACACAAAGAATAGCTTAGATATTCGGCAAGTAGTTTTCGCGAGGGTAGAGGGTGTAGTTGATAGCATGCAAATAAGACCCGAAGTGAGCTTCTTGCATCGTTCACACGAAGCTTTCTCTAAGCTTTACACCTGATAAGACCTTTACAAATGCGTCGCGATCGCTTGTTTGACACCGATAATTACATCATTACAAGGAAATTTAGTTGGCTATTGGTCCTCACATGTCCAATACTATATCTTACCCATCAATCTTGTCACGTCGTTACTGAAATTCTCTCTTTACGCACTGCATTTTATATAGGAATAGGAGTATAATCATTAAATATGATATAAAGTGCGAAGATGATGTATGGGATACGGTTAAATCTACATTCGCAAGGGTTGCGTTAGGTCGAGATAAATAATAAGAGAGCGGTCATTCGTCATACTCAAAAGGCAATCAGCTGCGTGCCAACAATGGCGGCGATAAATAGCCGTTGCTTCTTTGTTTGAAGAGCTTTGTATATTTCGTGATCAATCAGCCAGATAATTGGGGCAACAGTTACGAAAATGTAAAAGTTAGTCTAAATAAAGAAAATGTTGCCTGTGAACTATGGTCACAGTTACTAAGAACTAAGTTTTTACTAAAATTTTGATAATTAGAATATGATAAAGTAGGTAGTTTAAAATAGTGTAAACAACAATCAACCTACAAAAAATTACTTGTAAAAATAATGTTAATCTAGAAATCTTTTTGTCTTGAATAAGCTTTTAAAAATTCGTAGGCGAGTTCGTAGGAAGTTCTTAAAACATTCAGTTAAAAATTAATTTTTATTATTATCATTATGTTTTTTCACCAATAAAACACACGATTTCTCCCAGATTTTATTTATTTTTATTTTTTGGAATACTAGTTTCGGGTTGAATTCACCCTTCCTCAGTTTCATCTACAATACATTACATTACCTACCCTCTAACAACAACTTTAATACATTAGATAGGTACATGTAATTCGATATCAAATCATTACATGTATTGTAGGTGGAACTGAGGAAGGGTGAATTTAACCCGAGATATTTAAAAAAAAAAATTCACAATATAAAAATAAAAAAAATTTGGGAGAAATCGTGTTTTTATTGGTGAAAAAACATTTACACCCCAGATAGGGAGAAAAAAAGAAAAATAATTATTATAGTTATTAATAACATTGTAACATATTATTATTATTATTATTAGGTATGCAACTTTTTGTAAATAATGTATTTTGATACTAATTTTAATTTCACAGTTGTAGCTGTCAATTAAGCGCATTATTGCCCAAATTACTTGAGCATGCGCAGATTAAACAAAATGTTTAAGACAAATTCCTGAAAATCTTCAAAACTAATAGTAATAGTAAATTCTTTAAAAATCAAAATTAATATTAAATTAATAGAAAACGTGATTAAGAAAAATTCAATCTAGAACAATAAACTAAAACCACCAATAAATAGGCAAAACGATCAACACAAACACTTAAGTAAACGTAACAGAGGCAAAGGTTTTAAACGACACTAGTGCCAGATTGGAATTTTGACAGATTTCATAAATGTTGAAGGAGTACTGACGTTAGCAGCGTCATGCGAAGATCTCTTCTCTAACTGAGGCAATGAACAGGTTGTTGTTTATTTAAAAAAATACTTCAGACGGTTGTGGTTCAATTATTTTGTTAGCAATAAAATTAAAGTCAAAAAGTTTAACATTTTTAGGTTCTATTTACCGCACTATTTACACCACATATTTATTATAATTTTTGATCAGAGGTTGCCATGAAAAATAAGAATTCTAAAAACGTAGCGTCTAAATTAATTCACTAGATAAATGTCATTTTGCTGTCACTGTCAAAAGTAAAATTTAAATTTGATTTGAATTATGGGGTTTACTGCAGCACAGAAGATTTTTTTGGTAGAATAATATTTTCGTAATGGACACTTAGTGAGCGGAGAATGGGTTTACTCATCCAGACTTTGTTTTGACAAATTTCGGAATAAATTTCCAGAAGAAATCATTTTTAGAGAGCCAGTAATGATATTGAACAACTAAAATACCAGGAAGAATATTCAGGAAGAGATAAATAATATTACTTCTGCAAGTCTTACCAATGTGTTCAAACGTCGAGTGAGGTTATGTATTATCAAGTGAAATAAGTTACGTGCTACTTTTTTAGCATTTTTGTTTTTCTTGGCAACCTCTGATCAAAAATTATAATAAACATATGGTAGTTAGTTACCGACAAGATCATCTACTTTAGTAAATCATCTTTTTTAAATTTTTTGTTACCTTTCGAGTCGAACTATTGGGTGGCTTTAAATAATTATTGTTTCATCTAATAAAATCGTGAATTAACTTTAGATATCAATGTATCGCCTATTACTAATGTGTCATGTGTTACAAAAAAATTTAGTTAAGTTATGCATTTGTTTATCACTGATATAGCTAAATAATCATTTTTTAAATTACATAAATATATTTTTCTGTTGCTTGTTGACATTATTAATGCACTCCAAGCGATTCAAAGGAGTTGGGGGCAAAAGAGTTAATTTTTCTTTAAAAAGATCAAACAAAAAGATACAACTCGCTGCGAAGGTGCCGCTTTTACCTTTAACTCACCAAAAAGATGCTACCATAGTCTCCTCCAAAAAAGAATATTAAAAACAGGCTCAGGTAAATTTACAGAAACATTTTGTAATAAAATTGCCAAACGTAAAGCTCATATAAAAAAAAGAATACAAAAAAGTAAATATAACAGCAGGACCAAACGGCAGTTACGTTTTGGTTGGAGAGGATTTTCCAGATATGAGTGAATCTACATTTCAAACAAAAAAGAAGAATTTTTATCAAAATTAAAAAAAATATATTAAAGAAATCGAAGAAACAACAAAAAGTCAATCTTCTGAACAATGGATGGTTAAAAGAAAGCTACATACATGTAACAGCATCCAATTTTGGTCTTATATGTTTATTGAAAAAAACAACGTCTACAAAAAAGGTTGTAGAAAATTTATTGTATAGTAAATTTATTGGAAATGCAGCCACTAAATATGGTCATAAACAAAATGAAAACATTGCTGCTACATTATTTGAAGAAAATACACTAAAAAAAAAACTAAAAGATCGGGACTAATTGTTTCAACAAAATATTCTTTTCTGGGAGCCAGTTCCGACGGAATTTTAGAGGATAATTCAGCATTAGTAGAAATAAAATGCCTTGTGAGTGCGCGAAATATGACACCAGAAGAAGCTGTTTTAGTCAAAAAATCACTTTTCTATCGATGGTAGACGAAAATTTAAAATTGAAAAATAATAACATGTATACAGGGTGTTATGGAAGGTATTGCAAAAATTTTAACAGGTGTTTTAATTTGTTGTGAAGATGTAAATTTCACAAATTTTGTTTGTAATATCAAAAATTTAATTTTACATTTTTGTAACCCCTAATTTAACACTGCGCTCGTGACGGCATTTTCAAGTTCAAGCGAAGCGATAAAAATTTTAATCTTATAAAAACCTGAGCGTTTTTGTAAGAAAAAAACACTGATACTGGCTACCGGCGTAACTTCATTTCGCATTGTTTAGTTGTGATCAACAGTTTTTCTCTAATAAATTGCGATAGTGTGACAATAAATTTATAACAATGGTAAAGTCGAGGGTGAAGTTTACTAATGTGAAGTGCTGTGTTACAACAAAAACAATCATTTGTGTTATCAATCAATTAAAACAATCATTTTAAAAATAAGTGGATGGGTCGTTATGGACCCATTTTTATGGCCGTAAACCTAAGTGATTTTTTTGTGAAACAATTAGTTTATGCCTCTCCTAGAATTCACTAATCGTGTAATGCAAATTGCAGAAAAAGTTCGCGCAAATCCAGGAATGTTTGTAGGTCCCAGGCCGCGGCGCCGGTTGCAAGCGTGTATTAACAACGAAGGACGACATTTTGAACATTTATTGTGAATTTGTGATTAATTTATCAGGCAAGTCTTATTTTGTCCTATTAACCTACCTAAAATCAGCTGTTTACACTTTTCTTTGGTAAGCTTTTTGTCTTGAATTTTTTCTGGTGTGTTTTGATCGCTGCGTTAACACCTAGGCGGGTATGGTTTTTCGTGGTCTACTTACTTTTAATTTTAACTAGGTAAGGGTGCGTTTTTGACAAAAATGCTAAATAAATATTTTGTTTGTTTTTGTGAGTTCTATCTATGGTTAAATTTTTTGCATACACTTCCATAACAGTCTGTATGTACCAAGTGCAGAGACAGATGGTTATAGGCATTAAAAAATGGTATTTTGTTGTCTACACTGAAAAAAAAAACTGCACATTAAAGTTATCTTGAAAGACAAAAATTTTTGTACAAATATTACAAAAGTTAACAAAATTTTATATGGGATTTTATATTTTATATTACCTGAATTGGTATATTCACGGCAGAAATGAAATCTGCCATTTTGCGATTTTTACTTAAATTAATAATTAAAAATGTCTTATCTTCAAGAAGTCTAAATTCGTTTTTTTTTGTATCTCTCAACAACTATTAAACTATCTTCTCTTTATTACTAGAATTGGTCCTAGAAGTTGAAACTCCCATTTAAAGCATTTCAGATAAAAAATCACAGTTTCTTTTTTAAGAGATACACAAATTAAATAAAAATTGTTATACAATACTTACCTACCTGTTAATTCAACTTGAAAAATAAGACTTTTGATATTTGTTGTTTGTTGTTTTAATTAAAAATCTAACCTATAAAATTATTTTTATTGGTTGGCATTGTCTACTAAAAATCTGATTTTATATAACTATATTATTAAAACTTGTTTGTTGATCTAATAAAACTATAATTTTTAGCGACCATTTATAAATATGATTAATTTTAATTATAAAAATTAAAAAAATGATTTAAACTTTTTTGATTTTTTTTTAGTAGCAGTTTTAACAACAAATATGCCTACCCCGACCACCTGACATCACCTATGCACTTTTGATCAAGTTATCAATTTGATTTTGCTTAAGATCAGGAAACAAATAAGTTGGTAATTATAAAAAAGAATTATTTGAGTAGCAAGTACATTTTTCACAATTATCGCAAGGTCGACCGAGCATGATCGTCAAACAAAACTTGCGCCAATAGCATAAAGCAATGATTAAAATAATGTTTATTACATGGTCTACGTAAATACGTGCGGTCATATTGCTCTCAAGTACGAATAAATCAATACAACTATTAAAACAAGGGTTTCCCCAAACCGATAGTGCAACACCACGAAAAAACTTAATTTTGTAAACAAGGCGACGATGTCTTAAGACCGTAGGCCTTATCCAGACTCGACAAACGACAGCTATAAAAAAATGTACCAAACCTGAACTCATTGGTAAAAAGTACAAACGTTTATTTTTCCTACTAATAAATATACCATTTTTTTAATAATCTCAGCAAATATAGTTGGAATTTTATTGATGGGACTGGTATGGATCTAAACAGTAAATGGGAAAATTTTCAGAATATTTTGATAAATGAAGCAGACATCGCATTTTCAGTAAAAAATGTTGCAAGAAATAAAGACCACCATAATATAAGCAAAGTTAATTACTTAAATGATCCTGAGCTTTTTAAGTTGCAAGATACTGTTACTTTGTTTTATAATTTAAAACATCAATATCCTCATATTGAATTTTTTAAATCATCATATAAACAATATAAAATATATCTCAATAATAAATTAACTAATTTAAAAAAACAGCATACCAGTAATTATCTGTCTAATTCCACAAATATTTCCAAGGATGCCTGGAATATAGTCAACAAAGAAAGGAATAAATCGAGACATACTGAATTTTCAAAAACATTAAATGCAGATGGTTTTAACCATTATTTTGTGAATGTTATTAAAGATCTTAAAGCTCAAATGGAAATACCGAAGTTCAATGAAGATATAAACATAAAAAATATTCAAAGTTCTTTCAATTTTCTAAATATAACTTTTGTTCAAATGAGAGATGTAATTAGAACCTTCAATAATAAACCCACTAGAGACATATATGGTTTAAATATTGTAATGATTAAGTATGTCATTAATATCATTTTATTTCCTCTTACTAAGTTAATAAATCTCAGCATTAATAAAGGCATTTTTCCCAATTGTTTGAAAATGTCGAAAGTGATTCCTGTACTTAAAAAGAATGATGTAAATGAATATAGTAACTATAGAACAATCTCCTTCATTCCCATCCTTGGAAAAATATTTGAAAAAGTCTTATTCTTGCAACTTTCAAAGTATTTGGAGTCAAATTTTATATTATCTGAAGCCCAATATGGTTTCAGGAAAAATAGAAGTACTGTCACAGCAATAAATGATCTAGTTGTGGAAATCTGTGAAGGTATTAATAAAAACCATTATGTTGGAGTAACTTTCTGTGACCTCTCTAAGGCATTCGACTGTGTTGATTTTAATATATTAAGTTGTAAATTATCAGAAATAGGTGTTCAAGATATGTCTTTATCTCTATTAAATAGTTATATTACAAACAGGAAGCAAGTAACGCACTATAATAACATAACTTCATCGCCACTAAACATTGAAATTGGAGTTCCACAGGGATCCATTTTGGGCCCCTTACTGTTTCTAGTTTTTATAAACAATCTTGCCTCATCAATTAACAGTAAAATTATACTATACGCAGATGATACCACTATAACCGTAAGAGCTGATGACTTAATTTCAGTAAAAAATAGATTACTATCAACGCAGTCGACTGCTTGTGAATGGTTTACACAACATGGTTTACTTTTAAACCAAAATAAGACCTGCTCAATGATATTCTCCTCAAGAGAACTCGAAACCAATAATCCTAAACATGTTACCTTCCTAGGGATTGAACTAGATCCTCGGCTATCCTGGGACAAACATGTAGATGTGATCTGTACTAAATTAGTTAAAACTGTGTATCTTTTAAAAAAATTGAAATTGTCAGTAAACTTATCTATATTAAAAATGGTATATTTTGCTTTATTTCAGAGCTGTTTCTCTAATGCAATTTTTATTTGGGGCCACACTAGCCACACCAATAGGATTTTCAAAATTCAACGAAAAGCGATACGTGCAATAGAAGGGCTAAAATATCGAGACGATGTCAAAGAATCTTTTAAAAACTTGGGTATATTAACAGTTCCATCAATGTATGTTTATGTATGCCTTCTATATGTAAAAAGAAATTTAAGTTCTTATAGAAACCATTTTGAAAATCACAGTTACTGCACACGTAAAAATGACAAAATACAACTCAAATACACCCGCACTAATACAAGTCGAAATAGCTCAAATTATTACGGCCCAACTTACTTCAATATGTTGCCGAGAAAAATTGCTGCACTTCCCGAAACTATTTTTTTAAATGTTATTAAAGAAAACCTGTTAAAGTTTCCACTGTATCATGTTGATGATGCCAGTGAGATTTTGTCAAACGTGTACATGGAAATGTTTTATTATTTTGTTTCTGTATTATTTATTGACTATGCTTGTGACAATATGTATCACTTTAAAGCAAATACACATTATTATTATATTATTATTATTATTATCTTTTGTGATTCATTGAAATCTTTGCGATTTCTTTACCGAAGTTAATGGGACTCTTCAAAATGACGTCGTACAGTCAGATTAATTTCTCCAAGTCGTCTTCAAACCGATTCTATCAACACAAAAGTTTTTGTGACAAAAAAGTCATTTTCTCAGCATCCGCCAAAAACAAAAAAAATTTTTTCGTTGAAACTGTTTAGAAGCAATCTTGGTCTGAGGTTGTAGCATGTAAACGTCCGTTTCTTCTTCTCTCTGTTTCTTTATAGTGATAAATCAGACATAAACTGACACTTTTGTTAACATTAAAGACGTATGTTTTTTGTCCTCGTAGCTGATGAACTGCTTCCATTCAGGCAACGGTCACATTGGCTTCGATTCTTATTAATTTACGCCGGAGGATTATAATGTACCTTTGCAAATTATATTTTATTGCATTTCACTAATGTGTAAAAAGATCAACAAAAATCTGAAAAAAAAGTTAAATAAAACATATACATATATGTTTACATTTTGATTAGTAGATTGGTTACTTTCTTGTAAATTTATTACAGTGTTGATATAAAGTTTGATCCAAAAACAGAAACCTTAAATAAAAAAAAATGTTTTAGGCCAACTAGTTTGGTTCTTTATTAGAAAATCCTCAGGGCTACAAGATCACAATATGTATAAGTATTTCTCGAATGTTGGTAGCTTACTGGTGAAACGTTGACTAATTTATTAAACAAAAGTAAAACACAGTTATTCTTTCTAATGGGCTAGGCAAAACTGAGAGTCCAAATAAGAGAGATAAAACATAAATGAATTAGAACCCCAACTTTGAAGGTGTCCTTGCTGAGCCACCATTCGAGAATTACAATAAGTCCAAACAATAAAATAAAAATAGGCAAGGTCAAAACATTAAATTTATACAGTCAAAATTATAATCTTACGGAATTCAAAACTAAAATTATAGTTAGAGTTAAATTAAAAATAAATTAATAAATTTATAAATAATAACAATTATAAAGCATTACTAAACAAACTGATGATTAATGAAACAAGTTGGCTAACATGATAAAATACTAATTGTATACAAAGTTGAAAACTAAAATTAATGAAATAACAAGTTACGACAAAAAAACACTAAACTGACGTGATAAGTTAATAAAAGTATGCAAAAATGTGTAATAAAATGTTAGCAATAATAATTATTGAGATTATGAGTAATGACATTTAAATTTTCAATTTTTTTCTAGTGCTGCAAGCGTCCATAGACTTGCAGATGTACAACATTTATAATATTGTGGATTTCACTGACTCTGAGGTCTCAGCTAATAAAATTAGAATATTCACCAAATGCAGAGAGCGGCATTCTGTAGTTGCCTTTCTCTGAATATTAAGCTTACATCTCAATTTACTAAGAAGCTACCTGGAAATGAGGGACTGAATTTGTTCAGGGTTTTTACCACAGATGTGACAAGAATGACGCTTTAGGCAAATATGGTCTCTATGTTAAGACGTTTTATAGGTAAATTTAGAATTAAGCGGTTGGCATCTCTAACTGCATTTGCGGTGCCCTCGGTTAATAATTGAATATAAACGGTTTATTGCTCAGGACTTCAGAGTCGTTGAAAAGACCTATAACAACCTTTTATGTAGATTCGGTTATCTATCTAGAATTATTGGGTTTTCAAAATCAAATTTCTGATTTGTGTCTTTATCATGTGCGGTTAATGCTGTAAAATTGGTTTTCAATAGATTATGTTGTTTGCAATCGTTTTTATAATTATTTATTCGTTGTTTGGTTTGACTAATATAAATTTTATTGCAATTAAGACAGTTAATTCGATAAACCGTTGTTGAATTATTGGAGTTAAATCTTTTAATCTGGTATATAATGCATTAGGTGTTTTGTTGTGATTACCTGCTTGAAACATTGTCTTATTTAAGTCTTTGATTTTAGATCAAACTTTACACAAGCAGTTTACATTTTTGTTTTTGTTAGATTTCAAAACGTTTAAAAAAAGAATTTGTTTGTTATAAAAATGATTAGACTTCCTTAATTTTTGTGGTAACATTTGTTTACATTTTACTGCATTTAGAAAAATACCATCTTGTTACAATTTACTCTATTGTTTTTATTTCCGTCTATAATCCGCCATTGAAAAGGCACAATAACTAGTTTAATCCCCTAAATGCACGTACCGTCCGAATTCATCCTCTCCATAAATATTTCTTGTCTCCGTTGTAAACATCGTCTGGGTAATGGGATTGTTTTATCTTACATTTCATTGGCATTAAGTGCTCCGTCCCTGGCTTGGCACTTTTATTAGCTCACAATACGCAATATTGTCTTGTCTCCTGCTGTTCCATCTCCTTACCTAAGCCTACAATTAGCAGGACATGCACAATGGTATCTGAAAATTCCGCTCCTTTCTTTTCGACTCAACGATACTATAACAGGAATCATGTCGTTTGATAACGATAACGTTCTTATTTTGATTTGTCGTGAAAGAGATTTCTTGAGGGTGTCTTTTGCAGACTTGCAATATCAACTAGTATGCAAATTGTATGCAAATTACAAGCGTTATGCAAGGGTAGGATAAATCTCCCTACTGACTCATCGCGCAAGGTCCACGTTTGTATTAGGATACCTTTAAAAGTGATTACTGTTACGTTCATTTCTTCTAATGCTCTTAACTCGGTGCAGCAGTATTATGCATCTCATAAATAAGTAAGGTGGAATAATTTTTGTATTACGATTTTTCTTATTTAAAACTCAAAGTCAAAAAAAGGAACAAAAAATGTGTAGTTTGTATTGCAACTGACAAAACGGTGTATCAGAGATTAATCTAGCTGTTCTCCTGTGTTTCAGGATAAAGCTCATTACGCATCTGAAACTTCCTGCTTCGCTCCGGTCGCATTGTGCGGCTTCCGGAGTCCGGTCTACTGGACAGACCAAGATAGACGATGTATGGTGGAATCCCTGGGACACCACTGATTTACTGCAGCTGAATTTTTATACTGTCCTTCCTATACGGGCCTCGTACTAATACATGATTTACAACACACATAAATCGATCCACAATCCTCCAACAACAAGATAATGAATTGTTGGGAATTTCATTTCCTTAATTGCGCACATGTTTACTATAATTTACAAGAAGCGATTTAAAATGAGAAAAAAATACTGTTAAGAAGAATTTTGTAAGTATGTAAAAACATTAGATTAAAATAAACATTTTTTAAATTCATGCATATGAAACACGACCACCTAGATGTAGTACTATGAAAAAGATGTTTATCTGGCCAGTCGCATTTTCAGAAATGTCGTTTTTAACAGCCGCTGTATTGTAGCACAATCGTGGAAACTTTAGTCAGCTCTATAAAAAGAAAAATGTTAAAAAAACAGACATCTGCATTT
The DNA here is from genome assembly GCA_029207805.1 of Tribolium confusum. Classification (NCBI taxonomy): domain Eukaryota; kingdom Metazoa; phylum Arthropoda; class Insecta; order Coleoptera; family Tenebrionidae; genus Tribolium; species Tribolium confusum. Next base: position 31,191,216 of record JALGAY010000004.1, read on the forward strand.
TTATTTAGCAGAAAAAGTAAAGTTTGTAAGTCAGTTGATAAAAATTAAATGTTTGACACTAATTTGTCAAAGTCCAGTTTATAGATTGTACAAATGTCAAAAATTACGTTTTGTACTGTTACTTTCTTGAAGAAAAAGGCTTTGAATTAAAAATGCGGCTGGCCAGATAAACACCTCCTTTATACTATAGTCTAGGTGGCCATGATATGAAAGTACACATTTTTGCTATAATACTATCTACTACTAATACTACTTATAGATACTATCCGCAAAGATTCTGAGCGATAAAAGAGCTAAATACAATCGCTTGAAACATGGCGGACGAAAAATTATAATGACGTGATAGCAATCAACCTGCTACAGATTTTGTTGTTTATAAATTTTTTAGGTTAAATTTTTATTTAATGTCAATTTAAATTGGTCTGACTTTGAACAAAATGTTAATGCAATTTACAAATTGTTGAAAATAGTGTAAATTGTTTCAAATATGTATATAATACGTTATTGGTTGTTTCAATTTAAGGTTCTATCAACAAGACATTAAAGTGCCCTACATCGACCAAGTTGTAAGTGTTAATTAATTTCAAGTTTAGAAATATTAAGAAACATGCGTTATATTTATATATATTAGCAAGTAAAATTGCCACAGAGGTGACTTTCTAGTCAAAAAAGGTCAAAAAAAAAGATACCAAAGTGATAATATTACAACCTGAAGGTTTAGGCTTTGTTGTCAAAAGTAAGAGGAAGTTATTACAAGCAATTTAGTAATCAGTTTGTAACAACAGCCAATAGTTTTGTATTAAAATATCAGTTAATGTTTATTTTAGAAGAAAATTTTACTTAATTACCTGATCCATTTAAGATTAAAAATTCTAAAACGCGTGAAATTTTATCCGATTCAAAACTAAGCTAGTTGTAAGTGTACAAAGTTTGTATTAATTTTATAATGTACTTCCGACCAATGTTCGTAAAAAATGTGGGTCTGTATTTTTAAATGTTGTGAAAAGTTATTTATTAAAAAAAGCTTTTTTCACTATAGAAGAATACTTACAACATGATTTTAGTGATATGGAGAATTAAAACAATGAGTTACTTCTTGCTTTCTTCTAGTTATTCTTTTTGTTTATTTTAATTGCATATATATCTGTAGGTAAGATTAAACTTAATTATTATACTTATACTTAATTATTTCTGTATTTTTTATTTTGACGTGTGTAAAGTACTTTTTGTCCTCCTGAATTGTAAAGTTGACTTTGACGTATTGTAAACGTTAACTCAAAGTGTCACTTTACGCACTAATGCGACAAAAACTGCAGTAAGTTTTAAGTTTTAGAAGATGTTTAAAAAATAAGTTTGATATACGACGATATAGTTAATTACACAAAACTTTACTTTACATAATAAGCAATAAATAAAAAATGGAAATATATTTATTATTCTATTTTTTATTTTATAAAATTAGGGCGACATCTATGCGAATTTAAGTAAGTTTATAATTATCTGTATTACCGACATACCGACCAAACGTCAAATATTTTTATAGAGTATAAAAAATACAGTTACACGTGAAGTATTTTTTAGTTAATTCAGTTTATTAACAATAATAGTCATAGTTATAGTTATAAGAAACACTACTGTATAAAGAAAAACAATTTACAATGGCTGGGACTTGGTTTGTGCTTGTAGTTTTTAGGTACCTACCTAACCTTAAAAGTTGATGTTTATTTTGTAAGACTGTTTTAAATTATAATAATGACCAGTTTATAAATCTAACACATTCAAGAAAAACTTAAAACCGTTTCATTCTATTGCTTCCAAATCCACCCAGCATGAATCAATGATGTCTTATTATATAAACTTCGTGTGTTAAGTCATTTTACATCGCTCCAGCTAATAAGAAACTCGCCCTACGGGCTCGTTTCCCAAACGAAGCTGTCGCGCTGTAAAATATGACTTTACCACACTCTAATGTAAATAACTATTGTACTATAACACTAATAAACATTATTATTATTATTATTATTATTAAAATAAGTTATTTTTACTTATCGTTCTAACGTTAACATGACAGTACTTACCTCCCTAGTCCCTAAAATTTTCTCTAAAAGTTGTTTTGGGATATTAGCAACGCGAATAAACCTTATATGAGAATCTTATGACAATTATATCAGAACTAATGAGTAACGAGTATTACAACTTGTTTCTATAGAAATTCAAAATTGTTCTGGAAGTAAGCGTAAAAAAATTAAAAATCAATTTACATTGTTAACAAACTGACAAAATGATAAATTTGAAATGTACGCCGATTTCTTAAAGCTTACTTTGTAATTAACATTTTTTTTCAAGACCAAAAATTATATATTAAACATGTAGCATGATAAGTAAGTACAGGTTAGCAAAGTTCATAATAAATTGCGTTAAAATGCATTTTTTAAAACTTTTTTAAAGATAAGTTACTACTGCAAAAGAAGAAAATAAGGTTTTTTAGCTGTCTCAAAGTATCACATTTTTTCGTAGTAAAAATTAAGCCATTTATTACATTTTAAAATAAGTTGTTATAGGCCATGTATTGCTAATTGCATTTCATTTGAAAAAACCCTTAAAGTATCTTTATATGTAAAAATGAAAACCACTTACGTAGGTATATGGCTTTTCTACAACTATTACAATAAAAAAAAGACTTGCGAAAATAAAATCTATAATTAAAAATTAAACTTAAAAAAATATTTGATGTTCTTAGAAATACTTTTTGCTAAAAACGACAAATTTTGTTTTTCTTAGCCAAATCTTTTATTGTTGGACTTATTTTAGCTAAACATTTTTCTTAGTGTAAAGCTGTAAAGGAAAGTTAGAAGAACGTATGACTTTATTCTAACAATTAATTATCAAAAAGGTTGTAGATATTTAAAAACATAAGCTCACTTTTCGATAGATACCTAACTGTAAAATAGCACAATATTGAATAAAATGAACTTATGATAGAAAATAATCTCTCAGAAAATAAAATAGTTACTTATACAAGTTTAGAAAATACAGCTTTTATTTAAAAATTTAATATATGAAAATAGAAAAACAGTAGGTAAGTAAGTAAAGTAAAGAGTAACCTAATATTTATTTACCTAACGTATTCGGGAAGATAAATTTCCCGCATGAGCACTTTGTGTGTAGCACGAGAGAAGGAAATTTCTTTCCGAAATAGTTAGGTACAACATTTTTTGTAACGAATAAAACTAACATTTAAAAAAAATAACATAACCTAACTTTGTCGAGAATTTTGTTTATTAATTAATGGGTTGGTAAAACTGAATAGAAGATTCTGGTTCTTAGAAGAACCTAAAATTGTTGCTTTACCATTACCGACTAATGGCTTAAGCAAATTTTAATTGTTTCCTTGTGGGAAATAAAAAACACCCCGGTGCGGGAAAGCAGTCTTCGATCTTTTCATGCGTCGAGGATCACCGGAAAATAGCTGCTCACACTTCATGAGTACAAAAATTTTATGTTAGATAAGTAAAAAAGCATATTCTGCATTTGTTGTACAATGTGACAATAACGACACTGGCATTTTAATTTACATTTTAAAGTTGACGTGTAGTCTTCTCTCTGATCAAATATTTTAATTTTTTTAATGTAATACAATGTAATAATTTTTGTAAATATAACTTTTAGTAACTAATTCTTAATAGCATAAGTCGTAAATTAGTATTATTGTGAACAAATTGTTAACATAAAAAAATACTGAAAAAAGTAGTATATTTTTAAAAATTTATTGACAAAAAACAAGGTTTGTTTGATCGGTATGCTAAAAAACTAATGGAACACGGCAATGATTCATCTTGTAGTAATAACAATAACGCAAGCGAAAATTAAACAACACATTTTTGTAGTGTGATCATAATTGTGGTAAAGTGTCAAAACCAACAAACCGTCCCTAAACTTCTTAAATAATTTTTTACTAAGAAATATCCAAATATGTCACGACAATGGATTCAAGCGCAAAAAGTTAGAGCTATATTGCTTATACAGTGCACTTTTGTTTGATCGTAACTGTACTACTATACATCAATTAAAAGTATGTTTGTACATATTGCTGAATATATACAGAACAAAATAATAAAAAGAAAATACTTCAGTAACACAAGTTTGACGAATTATATGTCATAAAGAAAGTTTTCGATTTGCACTCCTCTGGTACTTTAATTTACGAAATTCCTTGAAGTGGTAGGTGACAAAGGCGTCGGAGAGCCGTCGAGATTTGCATATCAATCCGTGTAGGGAACAATTTCCAAGCAAAATAGGAGTTATGAGTGCTTAAAATTGATCTGGAATAAGAGTGCGCGCCATTAGTGGACGACGCCGAGCGTCGGCTGGCCTCGCTGACAATCTGAGGACGATGGAAAAACAGACGGTGTACTTTCGGCCTCATGCATATTCAACAGCTAAATATTTGCAAGCGCTTCTTATAACGATCATCCTCTGATTCCGCTGCGATTCAATAAGGGTCATCGAGGGTTTTTATCTAAAATTTTCGTGACAATTTCAAGCAAAAAAGTCATTGCCATTGATTGCAAATTTCGAATTCGCTGCTAAGAATGCAAATATAAAAACACCAAATTTGCATAATACAATTAAAAGTCTCTTCAATCAAGGGAAGTAAAGTTGATTTTCTGTTTTTGCAATCAACGAAAAGTCTCCGAGACGGCAGTCAAAACAAACTTGATGAACTTGAATCCATTACTTTTCTTTATTTAATTCTTTAATCAAACCGAAGATTTTGCATTCCAGATTGCTTCTTCTTGACGAAGGTTTTTTTTCTCGGACGAACTTTTATTTATGTTTTTATTATGAAAATTACCTTCGTTCCTTGAAGTTTTTATTTCATTAGGGTTTTAACGTAATTAAGCTGTATTCAATGGACTAGAGCTAAGATTTGTTGTCTTTTATTAGATTACGTATTTTTAGCGAATTAATTTATTTTATTTTTGTTTTCAAAAAGCTTTAAAATAAATTTCATAACAATTTAATTAGGTAGCTAAAATTAATTTTAACAAGTCGTTTTTTAAACCTTATCTAATCTTTATAAATAAAATATTTATTTTGAATTATTTTCTAAATTCTAACATTCTATTGCTGTTGCAGTGTTATTCCTTTAGTAACAACTGTTAGAATCAGCTATATCCTTAGAGATAAAGTTATAATATAACAGTAACATTGCAGAATGCTATAATGTGGCAATAAATGCTATAAATAACCCTATTTATTTATTAGCTACAAAATTTAATACAATATACAACGTTTATAACTAAACATACTTTAAGTAAGTAAAACAGCTTTTTGGTGAAGCAGAGTAGCATTTTTACTTAAAAGTTTAGTTTCAAGAAATGTTTTTTTTAGAAGGATAGTTTGATATGTGCACATTTTGGTGGTAATAAAGCACAAACTTTCCTTAACATGAGAGATATGGTTACTCTTTACCTTGCGTTATGATTCTTTTGTTTTTAATGGCACTTTACCTTTTGTGACACTTGTATAGAAACACTTATTTACCTAACGTATTCGGGAAGATAAATTTCTCGTATGAGTACTTTGTTTGCAGCACGAGCGAAAGGACTGTTGCATTAGTGCGAAAACGAGAAATTTTTTCGCGATATATGTAGTTAGGTACAACATTTTTAGTAAAGAATAAATAACAACATTTTAAAGAAAAATAACTTAACCTAATTTACTCAAGAATTTTGTTTATAATTAATTGATAAAACTGATTGAAAAATTTTTATTCATAGTTGTTGCTTTACTATTACCAACTAACGGCTTAGGCAAATTTTAACTGTTTCCTTGTAGAAAATAAAAAACACCCCGGTGCGGAAAAGCAGGCTTTTTTTTATTCGGGTAGTCAGAAGTAATATCGATCGATCGATTAAGAAATTCGCTCAAAATAATAAAATAAAGTCTTTAAATTTAGTATTATATATGTATTAATCATTAAACAAAATGACAAACAAAATAATAGAGCTTTTTATTGCTTAGAAATGACTCTAAAATTTTAACAATGTTTAAAGTCTTGTAACTTCTAAAAAAATTTTATTCTGATAGTTTAAGGTATTTAACAAGACTGTTTCTCAAACATCTGTTATATTAGTTATACAGAGCATCACAAGTAAACATTATAAAAAATAAAAGTTAAGACGTTCTACTTTACCAAAAATAAAAATATTTTTTTAGTGGTCTCTTAAGGCATTTGATTAAGTTCTTAAAACGGTTTTGCAAATTTTGTTGCTTAGTTTGGAAATTAAAACAAAGATCAAAAAAAAAACTTTTTTTAAACAAATTTTTAATCCGATTATAGTTATAATTATTTCAATAGATTGTTTATTATATTATCTTTCAATAAAAGTATCACCTGTCACAAAAAATAGATTATTATTAAAAAAAAGTAGATAATCTTGTCGAAGAAGAGAAAGGAGGAGGTATAATAATTATATCTTCTACTTTCGAAGAAGTCTGTTCTTTATTACCACATGTCAAAAAAACATTTTATTAAAAAAACTTCTTGAAACCAAACTTTTGAAAAATTGGGTGTAAATTAGAGCTTATTTTTTATTAATAATATCTCAGTACTTACGTAAAATCGTACATTATAAGTGACAAATTTGCATTATAATAAGTAATGATATAAATTTTATTATACAGCTTATAATAGTTTTGAAAAAGTTTGATATACAAGATTTTATTTTAGTGTAGTCACTTCTAAAAAAAACAGAATAGTAAAATGAAACACGTTTTCTCGTATTTGAAATTTAAAGATAATTAAATATGTGTGCGTTGCTGACATTCAGCACTACACTGAGAGCAAGACCTGTTGTGGTAACAAAAAAACATCAAGCAATAAACAATTTTGCAAGAGAATCAAAACTTAGTGTTCTTAGCAAATTATTCGTCTGCGACAGACAAAATATTGGTTTTCTTAGCCAAATTATTTAAGTTAGACGCATTTTAGCAAATCTTTTCTCTCAGTAGGCACTGAGAAAAACCTATCCTTTATTTAAATTTTTTAATGAAACGAAATTTACATTTTTTAGTTAAACAATAAACTTTGGCAAAAAGTTAATGCAACTTTTGTGTGTATACTGCAGTGGAAGAGAAAAATTTGCACTCATTACGGTAAAATAAATAATTGTTACAGTAATTAAGTTTATAAATAAAAAATTTACACTGAAAATATACACTAAATTTTAAATTTAAGGAAAAATTGATTTTTTGTTATTAAATTTGATGTTGTTAAACGTAGTTTTATTATAAAATAATAAAATAAATTCATTGCTTTTGTAAAACTTCTAGAAGTTTTGCAAGGTAATAAAAAGGATCCTAATTTTTTGTTTTTTAATTTTACGTACTAAAAGTTATATTACATATTAGTACCTTTAAAAAACTACCATCTTTTTGACACGCCTTACCTTTATAAGTATTTAACACAAAACACGTGCATTTTTTTATAATTTTGTAAAAGAAAAAATTTCATTGCTAAAACATGTGCTACATTTGGTGGATGCGACGGGAAAATAAAAAGCACAAACAAAAAAATTTATACTACGAGTAGTAAAAAATTTTAAATAAATTAACTAAAAATATTATGTGTATACCACAATATTTAAAATAAAATTTTTATTAACAGTTGAAACCAAACACAATACAATAAGTAACAATAAAAGAACAACTGCTTTCTTACAACGTATTCAATGGGTTTTAAAGTCGGTCTAAATGTTTGAAAAATTTAGTCGCCACGCGCTGTCATCGCAATTGTTTTGTCAAAAAAATTCCATTCTAATAAAACAAATGCTTATTTAAAAACAACTTAAATTTCTTTTGATCCCGCAACACTTACGAATTTTGCCCGCTCTGTGAGTCGGAGCTGAACAGGTCTGAGCGAATAGCAAGATCCATTCCTGATTTTCAACTAGTTTATCCTAGAAGTAAGAGAATTAGAGAATGCGCTACGTTTCACAAAAAATTTAAAGGTTTAAAAACAAACATAAATATAGGACAAAATATAGCGAATAAATTGATGCGCGAGAAACGTTTACAACGAACGAAGTTATACAACGTGTTTATAAATGATTGTAGAGTCGTTGAAAGCTGTGGAAACAGCAAAAAATGTTCTTCTTATTAAAAACAATTATTTTAGCTATTACTATAATTATTATTAGACAATTGAGTCACTCTTGGAACTATTCTCTAATGTTCCGTTGCGGAAATAAGACATTACAATGAATATTTGTGATATCGAAAATTTTCACAGCCTCCCACGACCTTACAATTATTTAGAAACACCTTGTATAACAACTATGGATATTTATTGATTTTTTTGTTTAAACTGGTTATAAATATATTTTTCAATTTAGCAAATATTTTAATTAACATGATACTGTGAAACACTGAAACAGCTAAAAAACTTTATTTTCTTTCTTTACAGTAATAACTTATCTTTTATAAAATTTTAAAAATGCATGTAACTATAGTTCCTCATTTTGTTCACTACTTTTTTTGTAACAAGTGATGTAATTTTGCCTAATAGTAACTAGTAACTTAATAAAAGTCGTTATTACGTAACCAGTGGTGTAATAATAGTTTTTTATGATACAAGTTATATAAAAGGCATTTCGTGGCACGCACGGTTTTAAGACATAACAAGTTTATCGAAGAGTGCTCTAAATAACATTACGGGAAAGTAAAGGGTGTAAGTGCGACAAAATGCTTTGTTCAAACGAAATATTATACATTATTTTCTATATTTAACGCTATTCGTATATACAAAAAAATGTCAAAATTTAAGAAATTTTGTAGTAAAAAGTTTGCATAAAATGCATAAAACATTGCTTTTAAACAAATTAATATGTTATCCATTTTCTTGTGAAAAAATTCTAAAGAGACTAAAGTCTTACAATGTACTTTTCTAGAAATACGAGCTTTGTAGTCTGAAAGTGAGATTGAAATTAGACAGTTTAACCCAACTGAGGCGCTCTTGATAAGACTAAATATTGACTCTTATGTAAAGTGGTCTAACGACTTTAAATCCTGAGTTTGTAATTACATTTGGAATTGTAAAAATGTTACTTTGGCTATTTTTGTCAAAATTTTAAAAATTAATTTTGGTCGATTTTTTAAATTATAATTATTTTATCTCAGCTATGATAAAAGATAAAAGTCCGTTTTTATGCAGTAATATATTTTATAATAAGTCTTGAGTTACTAAGGGTGTGTTTTTGTTATTTTTATAGTAAAGAGTCCGTGATTACAAAAGTTTTGTAAAAATCGCTTTACTGAGCTTTTTCTTTTTTTCTTTTAGGTTAAAAGTTTTTAATTTCAATCTCGCTTCCATTTGGTTAAAAACACGATGAAGAATTTTTTTCCCGTAAACTCAGACTCCACTTATAAAAATAATAATAATAATACGTCAAATTTGAAAACTTACATAAAAAAGGATCCACTCTATAATCTTCAAAAATATTCAATAGGTGAAAAACTTTGAATATTCCATGTTCCGGTGTAATTCCATTGCAACGGTAAATTTGTATAAAAATTGTAATTGTTATAGTCCCAGTATTTATAATTAATATATAAATTAATATAAATATTTAAAATATATTGTAATTTGTTTTAAAAAAACATATTTATATTACATATTACATAATATTTAACTATTAACGACAGTGACCCTTGTAACGGGTATTTTATTTTTACACCTGTACTTTTGTTTTGAGCTTATGTGAATGTCGTTACTCAAATATAACTTTGCATAGACATAGCTATAAACACAATCTTAATTTTGCAACAATTTAGTCTATCTATCACGAGAAAGAATTTTGACTTTAATTCATTTAATAAAATTTCGCATAACTTGATTGACAGTTATAACAGTTTTCAGCTAACGCTAAAAATTACACACAAACGCTTTTGCTTGGCCTAATAGCATTAGTACGAACGCAAATTAGAAAAAAGTTATTAGGTTCCTAAGTAATGATGCAATGTGTGTCTTAAATATAATGCTAAAAATTGTCATAAAAATTAACATTTCATAACAGAAAAAAATACCTAAAATTTAAATCATTCTTTTAAAATATATTATGTTATTACACACACATTATTGCTTACAAAAGATCTGGCCGGTACTATTTCCTCACTGACGAGTATTTTTCCGTTCTTCCCTAAATTATTAGGTAATGCAAACCCAGAGAAAACATTACATACGTAAATCGCAAATATGTGCAAATTAAAGAAACGTCAGCCTTTCCATTTCATCACTATTTAAATAAATCGTGGCATGTAACAAAATGGCATAGACAGTATCGCAAACGTTAGACTGTAACTTCCGATTTGGCGGAACGTTCAACCGGAAGTATGTGCGATAACCGTCCGGCATTCTTTCAGCGACTTCCGGAATAGAGACCACTTTACATTTCCTTCCGTGAACTGGCCAGTCGGAGGCACTTTAAATGAGTAATGGCAAGAATGGCCTTATGTATATGCGGTATTGGCCTGATTGTTAAAACGGATGTTCCGTGCGCCACATTTTCTACATACCATGTGAGGCTGTAACACGCGCCATCCATTACACTAATTAGCATGTGGAAAAGTAAATAATATAGAGTATAAAACGAAGTGGAAATTCGACGGTTTAGATACCAAAGTGTTATATGTATATGTGAATTTAGATAAAAATTGAAGGACTGCTGGCACGGAAAACTGACTTTTAGGATTTGCATGTCCTGAGGAGTTATTTATTATAAAGCAAAACCTTAAGCACTCTACATATGTACTAACTAAAGTATTTTTACAACTTGCCAATATTTATCCATGATGCCAAATCAGCTTACCAAATATATACTTTGACATTAACGATTTTTTTAAAATATTTTGTTTTTTTGGTGCTCATTGAAAGAAGTTTTCATACAAATTTTCAAAACATAATTTTTAACCATTCGCAAATATGAATTTTTACAAAAATATTTCTTATTAAAATGGGTGTAACCTAGCAGAAAAAAATTTATTTTACTATTTCTAATATCAAGCTCATCGTGACTACTCGATTCGGTCTATGTTATATTAATTTTAATTAAAAAGATACATTTTTTTCGACTGTTTGTAACTTCTAAAAAGTAAAAAAAAGTTATATCTCTGTCTCGTGAAGGCTTACAAATATGCTTAATGATAATGACTTCCTGCAAAAGCGGCTCGCCCGGGTAGGTAGTTAGGAGGCGCCTTTCGTATTATTCTAAAAAAAAAATACAAAAATTAAATACAATAAAAGCAGAATTTAAAACAATTCTAATTCAATGTATTTCAATACAGGGTGTTATGGAAGGTATTGCAAAAATTTTAACAGGTGTTTTAATTTATTGTGAAGATGTAAATTTCACAAATTTTGTTTGTAATATCAAAAATTTAATTTTACATTTTTGTAACCCCTAATTTAACACTGCGCTCGTGATGGCATTTTCAAGTTCAAGCGAAGCGATAAAAATTTTAATCTTATAAAAACCTGAGCGTTTTTTTAAGAAAAAAACACTGATACTGGCTACCGGCGTAACCTCATTTCGCATTGTTTAGTTGTGATCAACAGTTTTTCGCTAATAAATTGCGATAGTGTGACAATAAATTTATAACAATGGTAAAGTCGAGGGTGAAGTTTACTAATGTGAAGTGCTGTGTTACAACAAAAACAATCATTTGTGTTATCAATCAATTAAAACAATCATTTTAAAAATAAGTGGATGGGTCGTTATGGACCCATTTTTATGGCCGTAAACCTAAGTGATTTTTTTGTGAAACAATTAGTTTATGCCTCTCCTAGAATTCACTAATCGTGTAATGCAAATTGCAGAAAAAGTTCGCGCAAATCCAGGAATGTTTGTAGGTCCCAGGCCGCGGCGCCGGTTGCAAGCGTGTATTAACAACGAAGGACGACATTTTGAACATTTATTGTGAATTTGTGATTAATTTATCAGGCAAGTCTTATTTTGTCCTATTAACCTACCTAAAATCAGCTGTGTTTACACTTTTCTTTGGTAAGCTTTTTGTCTTGAATTTTTTCTGGTGTGTTTTGATCGCTGCGTTAACACATAGGCGGGTATGGTTTTTCGTGGTCTACTTACTTTTAATTTTAACTCGGTAAGGGTGCGTTTTTGACAAAAATGCTAAATAAATATTTTGTTTATTTTTGTGAGTTCTATCTATGGTTAAATTTTTTGCATACACTTCCATAACAGTCTGTATAGTAACAATTTCAAGTGTTTTGACATTACATGTTTGAACTGTAGATGGGAAGGTTATACATAAAAAAAATCTTGCAAAGATTATTTGCTATAAATTGCAAGACTAATTATATCCAATAAAAAGTTTTAATAAAAACATATTAAAGGTGTGTTATTATTTAAAGTTGCATTTATTTTACATAATTAAAAAAATGAGTTATTTACTGTAAAATTACATTTTATAACAAATTAAAAACCTTCTGCAAAGTTCTTGTTTTGTTAAAAATTAGAATTTTAATTTAAACACAAAACAGACGTTTATGTTTGATAAGGGTAAAAGGTATATTATGTCGGCTACTCTAAAATCATATTCATGAGCCGACTCTGCCTCTTGATTTGTTGAACGCTTACTTACTGTCACCTAAACTAACCTGCTGAATAAGATTTTACCATCCAGGTGCCAGTAATACTGTATTAAGTATCAAAAACAGTAAGAATATTTTAACAATCGACAATTGTTTAAAATCGATAAAAGAATCTTATGTTTAATCAATTAGTTAATGTTCGTGATGCTTATGGTTAGCAATGGTCGTAAATGTAGTTCCTCTATTCTTGCCAAAATATCTTAATGTCTGTAAGTATACCTATTATGACAAAATATTAATGACAGCTCAAAAATATTTTAATAATATAAAAAAATGCTTGTAAAAGCAATGTTTTATTTTAAAAAAATATAAAATATGTTTTTAAAAACAACCTCAAAACAGGTGTTGCACATTAATTAGCACCAACATTATTCATAATATCTTAATGTTCGATTGGTAAATTATTTAACAATAATTTAAGTACATTAGATGACAAATAGTGCTCAAAGGCATTATTTTCGAAAATAATGCTGTAGGGTATTATTTAAAAATAACGTTTTATATAGGATGACAATAACTAAATTGTAATTTTGTTTTTGATATAGAGTATTCGCAGTAACGGTATTTAAAAAATTACGTAATTTTTTGTACAAGAAAAGCAGTAAATTTTATTTAAAAATATTTGCAGTAAACTAATAAACCAAAATCGAACAATAAAAAGTCTCGGTAGCACATCATCGATCTCAAGCGTTACTGTTTCTATAACTTAATTACTACTATCTGTTCCTAGAAATAATAGCAGGTTTGAAATATTGTTTGATTATAATACAGACTGTTATGGAAGTGTATGCAAAAAATTTAACCATAGATAGAACTCACAAAAACAAACAAAATATTTATTTAGCATTTTTGTCAAAAACGCACCCTTACCGAGTTAAAATTAAAAGTAAGTAGACCACGAAAAACCATACCCGCCTATGTGTTAACGCAGCGATCAAAACACACCAGAAAAAATTCAAGACAAAAAGCTTACCAAAGAAAAGTGTAAACAGCTGATTTTAGGTAGGTTAATAGGACAAAATAAGACTTGCCTGATAAATTAATCACAAATTCACAATAAATGTTCAAAATGTCGTCCTTCGTTGTTAATACACGCTTGCAACCGGCGCCGCGGCCTGGACCTACAAACATTCCTGGATTTGCGCGAACTTTTTCTGCAATTTGCATTACACGATTAGTGAATTCTAGGAGAGGCATAAACTAATTGTTTCACAAAAAAATCACTTAGGTTTACGGCCATAAAAATGGGTCCATAACGACCCATCCACTTATTTTTAAAATGATTGTTTTAATTGATTGATAACACAAATGATTGTTTTTGTTGTAACACAGCACTTCACATTAGTAAACTTCACCCTCGACTTTACCATTGTTATAAATTTATTGTCACACTATCGCAATTTATTAGCGAAAAACTGTTGATCACAACTAAACAATGCGAAATGAGGTTACGCCGGTAGCCAGTATCAGTGTTTTTTTCTTACAAAAACGCTCAGGTTTTTATAAGATTAAAATTTTTATCGCTTCGCTTGAACTTGAAAATGCCGTCACGAGCGCAGTGTTAAATTAGGGGTTACAAAAATGTAAAATTAAATTTTTAATATTACAAACAAAATTTGTGAAATTTACATCTTCACAACAAATTAAAACACCTGTTAAAATTTTTGCAATACCTTCCATAACACCCTGTATACTAAAAACATATCATCGCTTTAATGGGTTACCATTTAACATTAGTTAACCAGCTTTAAACTGTGTAACTACCTTCTAAATGAATTTGATGTATTTAATGATAAATAACTTCGAAGTTTCAAGTGTGAAATCTAGAATATGTAATTTATAAAAAATATTTTTTATGAGAATTAGACATTTTAATATTTGTCATTTATCATTGTATGCATATTGTTTTAAATGTGTTTCTTTTGTCTTTGTATACGATTTTCTTAAGAAAATGTTTTGCTACCATAGACATGTAATGTCTCACAAAAAATAAAATTGATTAATATTATTATTATGACAATTTGTGTGTCAACAAATTTCATTAAAAAAATATTTATTATTTTGAATAAAACTTGCAATGCTTACCATCGAGTTACCTTTGGAAACAAGTAAACAGCCCTTACTGTTTTGGAAACAACCTCAGTAAACAATCAAATAGAGTTTAATCGCACAAAAATTGTACGCGACATTTTAGTCACTTTGCAAGCCTTATATTTCAGTTTACAGACAGTTTATGTCACTTTGGTTATAAAATTTGGTTAAAATTTAATCTAAACACATGTATGTGTTATTATTATTAATAATGAAAAATGTTAAAAATTTATTTTTATTAAAACTTTATGAAGGACTTTATAGAACATTATGAGGTACTTTTTGATCTTAAAAATTCTATTTTTTTTGACATAATTAAATAAATCGTTAATAGTAAAAAAATGATTATTTTTATGAAATTGCTGTATTTTTCTTAAAAGTTCTTCTCGGACAAAGTGATACGTAAAAATTGTCAAAGTGAATTTTCTGTTATGTTATGTTAATGAATAATGTTATGTTACGAATTTACTAATTTTTTGAAATAAGAAATTATTTTATTGCTTTATATCTTATGTATGGTAGAAGTAAACCATAATTTTTATAGAAGATTTAGAATTAAATAAACAACTCTTACAACTTTAACCACGGCAGTCAGTAATAACTCATAGTCATAAGCTGTTTGAAATTGCCGCGAATTTACCAAATGATGAGTACGCAGCTTGTGATACACTCAAGTGCCACGTTTAATTTAAATAGAATTTGTTATATGATGTGTTTTGGCTTTTAAACAAAGTTCAGATTTTAATACTATTTACTTGCGAAAAATATCTCTTCCACTTTTTGGGAGGTTTTCTAGTTTAAACACTCTTTGTTGTGCCATTTTTATTTGGACGAAGAAAAAAACTTTAGCTTTTTTATGGTTTTTCAAATCAAATTTAATAATTCAAATAATAATTTGACTTGCGACACTTTGCTATAATTATTTCGCATGTTGCCATTCTTGTTTTTACATATTACTGCATAGGATATTTTTAGTTTCTATCTTACATCAACAGGTGGTTTTAAAAGTAGCTGTGAATTTGATTTATAGTAAATTTTATTATAATTTATAGCGGTCATTGCAAAACAAAATATTGCACAAAACTAATACATTTTACAACAATACATAAAAGCAAGGTGTTTCCGTAAGATGATGGTTTGTTTCGGAGCTACTTAGCAGCGAGTGAAACAATCTCACAATCTCACAAACGAAAAAGTAAATACAATTTTTTTAAGACATTAAAATGCCAATTTTATTACCGGAACCCATAAATATAATGGCGATCAATGAAACTATCAATGCGATGTTGCAATTACTGCAAATTTATTTAGTTGCTTTAGTAACACGCATCTTAGTTTAAAAAAGCTGTAACTTCGGGTTTTATAGTAGCGAAAAAGCGTAATTTCATATACATGACAAAAAAAATTACAGTTAAAATTGTAGCAAATCTTTACCATTTTTTCTTGGCTGTGTTTATTTAAAACTATTACTAAATTTATTAATGTATATAACTTCTAAATTTTACCGAAAGTTAATCTGTAAGAGAATTTATTCCAGTTAAAACATCATCCTGCATAAACAAGTACCTACAAAAAAAATGTAAATGTGTATGTTACTTTCAACAAAAAATAAAGCAATTGGTTTTAGTTGCTATTTTAATATTGATAATTTATTAATCTACTGGTACAAAAAATAGTTAGGATTAAGTAAATATAAGTAGAAACAAAAACTTGATGTATAGTCGGCCCAGGGTCCTATGGCCACTCTGACTTAAATCGTAAATCTTTACATAATAGATCTCCAGCTGCGGTGCCAATTGCAGTTAACAGGTACTTTAGTTGGGCTGGGGGTTTTTACGATTGTGCCACAGGTAGATTTCAGATGTTTCTCATTTAAGTAAATAAGAGATAATGGAAAGTTTATTTTTTTGCGAAATTTTGTTTTGATGATAATAGACTAATTAGAGAGCGGGTTATAATTATCAAAATTTGTTAGTGTTAATTCGATTTGTAGAGATCGATTTATACCAATTATTAATCGACAAAATTGATTTCTAAATCACAACAAATTATTTAAAAACAAAAAGTGCATTAAATATTTTTTAGTGTTTCTACTTTGATGTAACAAAAGTCAGTTTGAAAACAAATTTCACTTTTAGTTATCACTTATAAGAAACATAGTAGGTAATTAATATGCAAAAATGTTAAGCTAAACTTGCAAAATGTGTTCTTTTGACTTGCCCATGAGTTTCTAATTCTTTTAGAGGTAATTTAAATAGACAGGTATAAGATATATTTTTGCTCTGTAGAATTCTATGATAAATGCATTAACTTTCATTTTTTACTTATCGACGCTCGCAAATAGAAACATGGTAACTCAAAAATATGATTTGTAAAGATCAACAAAAAAAATTATCCAGCATTCCTTTGCAAATAAATTTTTATAATTTTTTTTTAAGTTTATAGACATTACTAAAACCAAAACCTTTATTATTATGGAATAATGTTGTCATCAAATTATTCTATCAAACACCCTTAATTTAACCTTCAATAAAAAACGAGATCTAATAATAATAATGAAGTATGAAAGCTTAAGAAGAATCCTTAAATTTTCACGAAAATATTCAAATATTAATTATTGATATGAGGGAGAAAAAAAAATTATGAGTGAGGAAAAATACATATATAAATTTTGCATAAAATAAATACATAAAAAATTATTTATAATTGGTATAAATCGATCTCTACAAATCGAATTAACGCTAACAAATTTTGATAATTATTACCCGCTCTCTAATTAGTCTATTATCATCAAAACAAAATTTCGCAAAAAAATAAACTTTCCATTATCCCTTATTTACTTAAATGAGAAACATCTGAAATCTATTTACCTGTGGCACCATCGTAAAAACCCCCAGCCCAACTAAAGTACCTGTTAACTGCAATTGGCACCGCAGCTGGAGATCTATTATGTAAAGATTTACGATTTAAGTCAGAGTGGCCATAGAACCCTGGGCCGACTATATATGCATAAATTCCATACAACTTACAGTTTCTATTATAAAATAAAATAATTAGACATAAGACTCAAACTTTTCAAAAGCTATTAAACAAATTGTAAAATCCTTTATTAAATAACGTTAAGATATGCTCAATTTGGTTCCCAATCCAGGTCACAATGTTCACGTAATCGACAATCGCCAACAGAAAATTTCCGGAGTTCTATCAAATCTTCAGCTATCCCATTTAACAACATCCATTATTTATAACAAAAATGTTTCATCTGCGTCATTAAAAAAGACTTTTCTATTGGTCAGTTGTGAAAATTGACCAATCCTTTTAGTAGCAGAGAATCGACGATTGGCCGGGAAATATTCTTTTCCCGCAGTCCGGGCGGAGCTTCCCACCGGAGTTTCTTATCTTGCCGCCTTATTGCTCAAGTCTCATCCAGTGAGAGAGATGAAGGAAGCGAAAACAGCTTTGATATCGATAGAAGAATTTTTTTCATCTCACACCATCGTCTCAAACAGAAATTTTATCGCAACGTTCTACCTGAATTCAAATTATCACATCGACCCTTAAGTACATTAAGAGAATTTTAAAAATGTAAAAAAACTTGAATCAATTAGTTTGAAAAAAGTGCGCCCCATCTTTTGGCAACCGCTGCTTTTCTCCGGGGGCTTAGAGCCGTCCGCTCTAAGCCGATATGCATTCATTAGAATAGTAAAATGCTGCATTAAGGGTCCACGAATCGGTGATTCTGTTCCGGAAAAGTTATGTTTTTCTTTTAAGTTTGCCAAGAGACGATGCGATGTAAACTTTTATGAAGTTTTACCGGAATATTTTACGAGGTGTGTTTAGAGTATTACGATTTGCATTTTTCTGGGGAGAACAAACTGACAAAACGACCTGATATAGAGCTAAATAATTGGCATAAAACGCAATAGAGGATAAAGAACCGATTTATTAAGATAAATTGCCAAAGTGATCTGTTTAGTGGTCAGGGAAACACAACGCTAATGCGGTTATCTTTGAGGGGCGAACAAAAGATCTTGGCACCCCAACAAATTTAAAATAACAAGTATCAAAATAAGTAATACTCGTAAGAGCTAATGTATGTAAAAAAAATAAAGACAATATATACTTACATAGAGTAATAATTATTTATTATTTAGATCTATTTGTAAAAAAATGCAAAAAAATTTTGTTAATCAAATGCTTTTTAAAAAAAAAACACTAATTTTTCTATAAAATAAATATACCTACGAGTACTTTACCAACATAATTCACATCGTTGTTGTGTGTAAATTTTTTGCTCGCAGCTCTTTTCGCGTTGAAATTATAACAATCACAAGTCATCTCGTTTACGTTTGGAATTAATTCAGCGTAAAATCGTTGCGGTTTGTGCGTTGGAACTACTTGCATGCTGCCTTTAGGCAATTTTTGTTTCCACCACCGACTATTTTTACAATTCCGCCCGGTCGATTCGAACACTTGCCAATTCTCATCAGTATACGAATGATTCAGATCTCGTTCGTTGATCCTGTTCAAATTATCGCTACGTTTACCTCGTTATTTACCACTCATCCGAATAATAATCGTGTATTCGAAACGTAATTGGAAAGCAAACATTCAAACGACGACGATGTTGCTACAACGGATATCAAAACAAAATCATTCAATCGACAAATTGTTTCGACGATCCGATTGACTGCTTTAATTTCTTATTATATTTTACTAAATCACAAGAAATTCATTTATATTAGCTTTAAATAATTTAAACAAAAAAGTGTAGATAAAGGTTTTTTTTATTATTGTGATGTTATGGCTCTGATGTTTTAATAACAAGTGTTCATTTAAAAAGTTGTCAAGTGTGCAATGAAAAAACAAAAACATTTTGAAGTATGTCTTAGTTTAATTCGGCTGCCGTACTGTCAGTTACGATGACAAATCACAACAATGAGGCTCTTCCAATCAATTTAAAAAAACAATATTTATTTATGGTGGATCATCTACTTATTAAGCCGCAAGCAAATATTTAAAAAAATTGAAAATGTGACTTCGTTTGGAAAAAAGACGCATTTAACCCTGTCGAGATCGCGGTGTCTTTGAGAGATATAGGTATATAAAATCCAAAAAGATTTTACCTAGGTATATCTTTTAAAAGATGCATTTCTCAGCTTGGTGGATCTTGTGGTAAGATTCTGTATTTCATTAGCAACTGCTATAATAATTAATTCCGCTATCTTTAAAAGTTAATTCTGTAACGTTGATTAACTGCGCTATGAATTACTAACATACTCGTATGAAAGTATATATGTCTTCGTACTTGAAAGTAAGTAGTTGTTAATCGCTTCGACAGTTCAATTCAAAATTTTCACCCAAAAGAAAGAAACATTTCAATCAATAATCAGTAATCAACGTAATCTCGTAAATATCTTAAATCTTACAGAATAAAGCAAAAATTTGCATGACTATTTATAAGAAATAGATACCCTCATTCCCTTATAATGTTGGAACAGGTTGATTTGCACCTAACAATAAAATTACCTAACAGTAAGTTAGCATAATATTTAGCACAAAACAACATTTAGTAAATTTAAAAATATTTTAAATTAACTCAAAAAAATTAGCAAAAATAATAGAAATAAATAATAGAAAAAAAAATAATAAAAGACAAAATGATGTAAATAAGAATAGTATAAATTACAGTGTATATCGTTGTCAAAATATACTGGAAGTATATCTTTATATTGTGTATATTTTTGTTGCAAAATAAATATAAAATATAAAAAAATAGATACTTATTAAATTGTTTTAAACCTTTACATAAACAAATTTTTTATAACTGTATCTCTCAGATACAATGTGACCCAGTTCAATACTTTTAGAACCGCGACCTCCCCAGCGTTAATTATGTTCATTCAAATAAATTTTTTCACCTAATATATTATTTTCATTTACCTACGAGTGTTTCTAATGTATAAGAAAACAGTTTTACAAAATTAAAATTAAAAAATATTAAATACAAATTGAGAAACCTTTCATTTTGTCATTTTTAAAGAATATTTATGAGGTACCACTGTAATTATTGCAATACCGCAAACAGAAGGGTAAGTAATTTACAACCCTAGTAATCTGCATATAGAAAATCTAAGGGTCGAGTGGCCTATTGCCAAACCCGTTAAAAGAGGTTTGAAAAATTATTTTCTATTTTATCGAACTTTCGTGTGATATTCAATATTTTTTTTAAATTAATTTTAATATTGATTTCGCCAAATGACAATGTACTAAACCGTTTTTAATTCATTTTTAAAGTTTTTAAGTAAATTGACGATAGACGTCAAATAAAAATAAAGTTACTTGTCATTTTTCTCGTCCTTGAAATTTAAGATTATGTAAAGCAATTTTGTTCACCAGTTTAAGCAGTTTTGTTTCCACTGTGTATTCAAACTGAATTCAAACTGAATACACAGTTAAAACGTTGCCGTTATTACCCCTGTCCCAAATAAACAATTTCGACAAAAAGTTATAATAAAAAAATAGTTGTTATTTATAAAAACAAAATAGTTTAAAATTATTATCGTGGCAAAATGTAAAAAATTTCCACTATTATAATGTTTTCATTGGTTAAAAAGATAAAAAATAACCGGAATTACAAGTTTCTATTAGATTTTAGAAATGTCAAAAAATAATCAGTTATAAATTATAATACCACAAGTTGTCAAAGTTATGTCGAATATTTTTGTGGTGGTGGCACGAGTGGTCATTTCCTTAGTATGAACACCATATCATGAGTGCAAAGCACTATCGTGTAGTATTCGATAGATTATTTTTTGACACTGATTGTTTTGTTGATTTTTTTGCGAAACCTTTTTGGATTCATTTTATTTCAATTCAATTTCAATTATAAAACAAAATTGACAATGTACCTCAAATTATTCCAGCGGGAATAAGCTAGGTAGAAAATTCTCACTATAATAATGTTTTGATTGGCTTAAACGTACACATGTATCCAAAATTAAATTTTTTCATTAAATTAGAGAAACGTCAAAAAATAATCAGTTGAATACACCATGCGTGGTTATCTCACTAAAATTCGTTGTTATTGTGTAGCCAAACAATAACTTATTTTTATTGGTTTATTTTTTAAAAATGACAGTAAATTGAATAGTCTTAAAAATTTTAGAATATTGTAGGAATATTCGTATTTCGAAGAGAGAAATCCGCCGGCGAACAGTTCGAGAAGTATGAGATCACCTGAGAACCGTTTTGTAATGCATGCCGATGATGATTCACCACTTCGCCTGAGTGGAGAACTGGAGAATGGTCGCAAAAACTTCCGGACATTTGCTAGAAGAACGTGTTGTTATATAAACTGGTGAAGACAATGACCGAGATAATGGAGACCAGATTTAAGCGAGTAAAGAATAAGCGGTTCATCGGAAGTTGTTAGCTTAAGTTATTTATATAATAAAATTCATATTTTCCAAGTTAATTTTTTTAAGAAAACGCCAAGACCAAAAGATTTAATTTTTTGTTGCACACGTTTTTCACTTATTTTTATTTTTTTTTGCCAACAGGTTTCTTGCTGTAACGTAATCAATTTTTTTGATATAATTTATTTTGTTATACTCAGAAAGAAAGTAGTTTTAATTTTCAACATCAAAAATAATAGTTGCCATTTAAAAAAAACAATTGCTTACGTCACAGCAGAAAAACGGTGAAAATTTTTTTTGGATACAAGTAAGAAACCTGCGCAATAAAAAAATAAAATAGACCTGCCTTGGCGTTTTTCTAAAAAAAAAAAAATTTACTTAAAAAATATAAATTTTATTCCATACCTTTTATGTCACCCTATATAGTAGAATACTTAAATTATTCGCTATTAATCTAACTCTTTTTTCTAACGATTTTGCACGTTTGTTAAACCAGTGTAAGGTGTGCGCTTTGAAGAATTTGGACGGAAGTGCATGTATGTATATTTATATGTCCATATGTCTCAAAAGCCGACTATAAATAATCAGCCAAAAATAATAATAATAGAAAAAATTGTTTATTGTTCAAAAAACTCGAACAAAAAGAATAAAAATGACGACTCAAAAAAAAACATTCTAAAAGAAATGAAAAAACGACCAATAAAAAACATACTTTAAAAAACGCCGACAAGAAAAAAAGAACAACAAAGAAAACGAAGAGAAAAAGGAAAAGAGAAACAAAGCAATTTCTAAAAGAAATAGAAAAACGACGTCTAGAAGACAACGAAAAACATAAGAAACTTCTCGAAAATCTTGAAAAACTCCTCTTGGAAGGAAAAGAGAAGGCAAATAAACTCCGACAGAAACTGTAGAAAAAATTTTTTTAGGAAATTTGACAATTTAGAGAATACTTTTGGGAGAGATATCAAAGAAAAAGTTCTAGAAGTAAAAAACGAGTTAACAGAAAATGTTGTAAAAATTTTAAAAAAACGTTATTGAAATAAAAACAATAATTAAACAAGATCTCGACAAAAAGGTTAATTAAATAAAAACAAAAATTAGAAAATTAGGAATAAAACAAACTACGGAAGTTAAATCCTCTTTACAGTGAGTAAAACCCCTAACTTTCGATAGCCAATCATCATGGTTAATGTATAAGTGGCTGTTCGAGAGAGGAGAGAGCAGCTAAAATAAATTGTTAAAATAAAAAATAAAATGCAACTATCTTTGTGTTGGTATTGCAAAGGCCAGTTTTCCAGCTGTTACAAAACATATCAAAGCACGAACAGGAAAGCTTCTGTGCGATTTATTAACGTACTAGAGTTTTGATATGGAAAAAAAACACATAAGTGTGGCATAACAGTCGATCACGAAAGCAGAAGAGTGATAGAGTGGAAATCAAATGAGAAAAAGACAATGGCGTCTCTGCGTCACGGACGACTTTCAGATATAAGACGAGTCCATTGTATTATAAGGGGAAGTTATGTTTGACAGAGTCGGCTCGTCAACTGTCATCCACGTTTGGTGTACTTCGATTTCGTGTTTTGAGCGCTTTTTTAAAGTTTCGAGGTGACTTTTTGCAATTTACTTTTGTTCTGTTGGTTATTAAAGTTATTTTGTACTGTTTGTTCGTTTGTTGGGAATTCATTTTGCTAGTTGACAAATTTCTGGCCAAATGACAGATCTATGTTACGCTACTGGTGTTGTAATTATGACGCAGCTTAAGCTCCGCCCTTGTCTTTTTCACATTTGAATTATACTTCTAAAAGCCTTCAAATGTATGCCGCTGAAATGAAGCGACTGACTAATTTGGCCATTCCATAGAAGTTTGTCATCAGTTGGAGGCAAGTGCATGTATGGATGAACTGCGAGATCACGACTTGCGATACTCATTGATACTGAAAATGTATGAGGTTTGTGCTGTTGCTCTCGCACAGGTCTTACACGTGTATGAGCCAGTCCATAACTTTCTACAATAAACAACCCAAAGAGTGCGGGCCGTATCAGTAGAGGTAGCTCAAACAAGGGAATAATAATCTTTTAAAGCAAATGCAAGCTCTAGAAAATACAACAAAAGTTAAACGGCTCAGCGGCCATTGCTGCCAACAAGTCAGGTCTGAAAAACGTCGAAAAAGACAGAAGGACGCGTCAGGTTTTTCCGTCTCGCGGTACCTTGAAAACTTGAGTAGAGTTAGCACAGTAACAAAGTGGTTGCTAGCTAATCACTCAAAAACTGTTTGATGTTGAAAGGCCAAATCAATGAAAAATACTGTAAGATGACAATCGATACAGGAGCAACCATTCGATAGCGAAACTAAAGATGCCTATTTGACACAATGTAATTATGTTCTTAAAACTGCAACCGTAAAGCCACACAAACTCATGGAAAAGTTGATGCAAGACTTAGATTGGGAAAGTATGATATCACGTATCGGATGGTTGTAGCAAATATTGTCGACAATGTGATATTGGATTTTGACTTCATAAAGAACTATAAGTTTGCGTCTGATACCAAGAACCATGTAAATATGATTCTCTTTGGATCAGTTCGGGTTCCCGGCAACTCCAAAAAAATTGTCTGGCAGAGTTGGAAGTAGATGCTAGAGAATGTTGGACTAGAATTATTGAAACGAATTTGACTATAATTCACGGATGTGATAAAAAAAATATATATTGATGGCACGAATACTTGTAGAAGCTGAAAGAAAAATTCCAATTCGGCAGTGTTGTTAAAATTACTTTAAAATATGTAATTAATTACAATTACTTTCGATAAAATATAATTAATTACAGTTGGAATTACAAAATATGAGATTGTAATTAATTACAATTACATGCTTTCATGTAATTAATTACATTAATCAATTAAATCTGCTTTTAGAATAGGAGTAGATACAGGTTCACTCGTACTTTGTTGTTTTGAAAATAAAACATTGATTTTATACATTATAACTTTTATTATACAAAAACTTACAATTATTTAAATTAAGTATTTATTTACAGTTATGTTTGAAAACTTAATATTGTCAAAAAAAAATGGTTTAAGTAGTCTGCACCTAATTTCTTCAGTTAATAATGTATTTATGTTGATAATAAATTATAATTGTAATAATAGTGATGTTTTTTAAAATTATTGTTCTTGATCTTCATTTGAACGTATATTTTATATGCTGTGTGAACCATTTGTATGGAATAACTTCGATAAAAATTCAGGGATTTGTTTTTTAGGAAAACGCTCAGATACGTTATTTTATTATTTTTTGACAAAAAAATTTTATATACAGGGTGTTCCAAAATCGAGATATGATTCTCAACTTTGAAATTTCAAATAAAAACCCCATTTCTTTTTTAGCACATCTGAATTTTACGTATAATTTTGCGTATTTTTATGTGGCACACTATGTCGATTTTCAGTTGTTTTTGAAAACAGGCGTGAACCATTTGAAATGAATAAATTCGATAAAAAAGTCGCATCCTGTTACTTTTTAACGCGCATTTTTTGACAAAAAAAATTGATATACAGGGTGTTGCAAAATCAAGATACGACCCGCAACTTTGAAATTTTAATTGAGAACACTATTTTTTTTAGCATATCTGAATTCTACGTATAAATTTCTGAATTTTTATCGAATTCATTTATTTCAAATAGATCACGCCTTTTTTTTTTCAAAAACAACTGAAAATCGACATAATGTGTGCTACATAAAAAATACGCAAAGTTTTTATTGAAATTATTCCATTCCAATGGTTCACACTGTATACGCAATGTAGTTGTTAAGGTCTAGTGCCGATGCCGTTAAAGCCAGTATGTAGCGCAAAAACATAGTGTTGATTTTTCAACTTTATAAATGGATAAATTAAATGTATCTAAAACTAGATACTTCTAGACGAGATGTGGAGGTATTTAATAAATATTATATAAAAAAACGCTCTAAGTAAATTTGCCACAATAAAAAATTATTAATCAATTTGATCACTTTTCCATAATATTTTAAATATCCTAGCAAAACTTCAACTTAGAATGTTTCTTAAGTATTCTTATCTTTTTAACAGAATTGATTATCTTTTGCGATTTGCAGGTAAATATAATACCAATTTCTAACAAAATAAATAATTTCTTTGTCTTTTACCGGATATAAGTAATGCGGTGTTTTCAAATTACAGTGTTTTTCTAGAATATTGAGTTTAGATCATTTACATCCTGGTGACTGTTTTAATCCTACTTTCTATTTGCTGCTTTCTTATGGAATGGGTTGTATCCCCTTAAAGAAACTTTGGAAGAATGTAATTGTACAAATTAAATAATTGTGAAAGTAATTGTAATTGTAATGAAACAAGTAATTGAATTATAAAAAAATTACAATTGAAGACCAAGTAATTAATTACTTTTTCAATTACTTGTAATTAATTACTTAACAACACTACAATTCGCATAGCCAATCTGACAATGAGTGAGAATCGAGTTACATTAGAGAAAGAAAAACAGATTAGACTATTCGAGTCTATACTGCAAGTAGTTTATTGCGAAGAACAAAATTCGAAAGAAAGCTGTGACAGAACAGAAGAAATAATGTACAACTTTCAATTAGTAGAAAATTTCAATTATCTGAGTGTGACAATAAATGACATGTGTGAAAAAATAGAGATTCAAGAGCAAATCATAAAAACCACAAGATGTGTGAGGAGTCTATGAGACAATAGATAATATCTGCCTTATGTATTGAGAAAATATTAAGCAAAATTAAGAAGAGAACTTGTACAACCATAATCACACCGATAGTCATCTACGGAGACAAGTTATAAAAAATTAACAAAAAAAAAACAAAAGAAAAACCTTGAGTATATGAGAGAAGAGAATATTTAGAAATGTGGCAAATATACTCAATTATTATATCACAAGTACGCCCCAAGTACATACCTGAATACGCCGAGAGTGCGCGCAGTGCACGAGCGAAATATTCTGATTTGTATTATTATTATTAAGCGTGCACGAAAGATATACAGGAAGACTATTGCCCGAAAAAAAATTCACATTATTTTTTAATTTGGAAAAAAATCGTATTTATCTTTTTATTTCTCGTGTTAAATAAAAATATTTGACTTCATTAGACTTTTATTTGTCGAGTCACATAAAAGATTCTGTTTATATCAACGCACCTAATCCAAAGAATTAATGCCGCTGCCGCTGGTGCAACAGTAAACCCTAAAGTACTTAGCCGGTTCATGAAAATACGAGGCGAAGAGCATGTATTGAATCTAATGAGCACAATTTTGAACATTTGTTATAATAGTTAAATAAATTTTTCTCTTTGTCTTGTTTGTCGAAATTTTTAGTTTTTATTTATTACTCTACTATTTTTATCATTTTGCCTTAATTTACTGTTCAAAAGTATTATTACTGGGTCTTGTTTGGTAATTTTGCTGTTCAGAAAAGTTAAAACAGAAAAAATCTTTTTTGTTATGAATTATTGTTAAAGTGATAGAAAATTGTACCAAAGTTGGTATATGGTGCGGTATTTTCTAAACACTTGCATGTATCAAAAACAAATTATTTATTTTAAAACATCGTATGTTAACTGAAGTTTTAAATAACCAGAAAGATTAATAAAAAGATCAAATTATTGTTTTCGTATTTCTCTTTACAAAACACCAATTTTGCTTCATTTACTACTCGAAATTTAAGAGAATTGAAATGCCTAATTTTACTAAATTTATTTATAATAAAGACTAATAAATATCGCTAGTTAAGGGAAATTTTGTAGGTTAGAAAAGATGTTAAAACTTTAAATTGTTACGGCTAGAATGGAGCGCAGCTAGGCCATGTAAAAACTATATAAAAAGCCTTAAATTTCGGGTGTGTCATTTTACCTGCATGTATCATTTTAATTAGGTCAGTTTCCCCTATGTGTTTTTTATAAAATAAATTTTTAAGTGCCTTTTTGTTCCCGATTATTTATAAGTTATTCGTAAAAAATAAAGTTTTTTCTGTTTTATGCTTATTTAAAAAAAAAATGAACGCCTTTCTTTATGCGCTAATTTTCAACCTAGGCTTTAAGAATAACGTCTGTCCACAAGAGTAAATATCGGTAAACATCGTAATGAACCATTTGTATACTACATTTTTTAAGTTACACCAGTAAAAAAACAAACGTAATCGTTTACTAACATTTGCCTTAAATAATATCAACTGAATCTACAAGTAAAAGCAAATTGGTCACATGCGTTGAGATTTTTTCTGGAGGCACCATACTCAATTATCCGCAGTACTTCTTATTAAGATTCAAATTTAACCCTGATATTACAGAATTTTAAAAGTTTTGACATTACAGTTATAACCTATTTGAGTATAATTTATAGAAAAAAAACAACAACTAACATATGGTGCTAATGTAATATTTTTCCTCTATTTAATTCTTTGTAGTTTGGATTAAAAAAATCCATTATTTGATTAATTAAGGTCAAAATAAGATCAAAATTTTTCTGACAAAAATACTCTGAAGAAAATTGCAATTCTAATTGAAATAAACCATCTACAAGCCGAATTTTCGAATTGGTGCCGGTAAGCCATAAAACTTTATTGCTAGGGTAAGGACCGAGCGGTCGAAGTGACAGGTTCAGGCATAGTTCAGCGCTTCTCAAACAGTTCTCTAATAATTTCGGACAGCATAATACAATAGCGCAACAGAAATTGATAAGGTATAATAACAGCTAAAACTCATTGTATTTAAAAAGCAGAACATTTTTATTGTTTCCACAGCCTCCTACGACCCTACAACCATTTATAAACATCTTGTATTTATTTGTAACCATTTGCCATCAATCAACTACATTTTTGGGTACGCTGGAAAAATAAATGCGCTTTCACTATGCAAATATTTTTCTTAACAGCCACTGTTTGTATCTTTGTTTAACAAACTTATCTACCTACCCTGAAATCTCCCAACAAAAGATACCCTCTTCAGCTTCCAAATAGTTTGGTGTCAATTATCCGTCTTTGTTAAGAAAAATTTATGACTTAAACGATTTACAACTTACCGGCACCATTTCGAAAATTCGGCTGTACATGAATTTGTGTTGTTTTTGTTTTTATCTTTGTAAGTCTATTGGGCTAATTTCAAGTTGAGATACTACCGATAGTATCACAAATTTTAATACTTTTCCGTAGCAACAACCAATTACAACTCCAAATTTTACTAAGTTTCCATGAAAACGAAGATACTATCTGTATTATCTTAATTTGAAATTAGCCCAAATATCTATATGTTCATTTATGTCTTTATTTTGTTTTCCCCATTAGAATAGTTTATACCAGAAGTTTATATCAGTTAATATCGGAGGTCGCTCATTTTCCGTTATAATGTTTTTGCCATTATTACATCTGTTTTATTTACTTAGAGTTTTTTAGTTATGCAGTTAAAGAAAAATTATTGTAAATTTAGATTTAATTTTTTTTTAAAGAATTGGCTTTCAGAAAATTATTGACAAAAACCTATGACAGTAGCTAAAACAATCGATATAGAAATTTTAAAAGTTTATACTTACCAGATAACAATGACGAACTTTGAAAACGGTTTAAAATTCTTTTTTACTAAGTATAATAACATCCAAAAAGTGTTTGCGGAGTATGATTTGTAGTGTATTTTATTAAGATCTTATTGTGTGGAATCCTATATAAAAGGAAAAGGCAGATTTGGGTATATTGCGTCAACATGACAGCTTATATATTATTTTTTAGCGCGGGTGTCGTTCGTAACGACCCATTCTTAGCAACGTAACCACTTGACTTAATAAGCGCTTGATTTATGTAAGGAGAAGCTACTGGTTATGGCAACATTGCTTTATTACGTCGTCTGAACGCGTTATATTTCATCATCTGCATTTGACAAAGCTCTTGCAACCATCAATTCAAAATATTTAGATAAATTTTCGCTTTTTCTACCCTAGTCAGAGCGATTGAATCGAGCTACTGAAACAAACAACTTTTCGATTACTGTGCTCTTTGATGTTCGTCATCTATCTGTTGGGAGCCCATCAAGAGTTAAATTCGTGTCGAGTCGCCCCTGTCTTATACGGAATGACAAGTTGCAGAGAAATGACGGCTTCGACATACAGATAAAAAGTAAATAAAAAAATCCAATTTAGAAGCAAATGACTTCCTGTTTGTAATATAAATTGAGGATTAGGTTAAAACCATATATGCGTCTCAGGAATGGAATAAAGTCTACTACCATTACATTTTTCGAACAAGTGTAATTATTTTTAGATGTCTTTAAGGTAATGTTTCGAATGGAATCCGGGAAATGGCGGAATTTAATCCGGGCTCTTTATAAAATAATCCGAGACATTTTCGCGCTTGCCTTGTCTCAATTTACATTCCGGGAGCTTATCCGGATTTCCCACCTGTTTACGGTTTTAATTATATCAGCAAATCTCTAGATAAACCGATCGTCAAGAAGGCCAATCGTAGCGGATTATATTCAGATATTAAATCTAAATAATAATAAAAAATCTATTTCCGATTTAACAATTTGACTTTTTGAATAATAGAGATTTTAATTAATAATATGGTTAAGATGTGAAGTTTAAAATTTAACAGGTTACAGGTATTGTCAAATAATTTTTTAAACAAAATTAACAAGAAAATAATTTCTAAGAATGTAATACTTTGTAAACTAAATTTTGCAAAGAGCATTAACTCTTTATTATTTTAAATGTTGTAAATACTTATTAGTTATTACAGATGACTGGTGACTCTGACATTTCTGTCACCATGCTCTACCTTTCACCCACTCACTGCCAACATACACGCGCCAGATGGCACAAGTCACTAATATTTTCCATGGCCTACTAAGATTAAATATAGCTGACGCTATATATGGCCGCTTCACTCAACGTGACATTTTGATTCTGAGAGCGGCCCGTAAACTAGTGCCATCTGGTGTTCAATTTTTACATGGCGCTAAATTTAAATAATATAAATCTAGTGTGTTTGTGTCGATAAGTCAACACAATTTTGCAAATTTCGTATCTTTTGAGTTAATTTAACAATCCTTTCGTTATTTTTAGTTCCTCTTTGTATTGTTCATTGCTTATTTTGCTATTTTGCACGGTTTTGCTGTTATTATAGTTATTAGTTCTTAATCTTACTTGTTTATTCATTTTTTTTAATGATTCAATTTCTTGTTTTGTTGAATTTTTCTTCTTAATTGACTTACAATGAGCAAGCGAAAATGCATCATATGTGGTAATACTAGTACACCCCTTTTTGAACTACCAGCAAATGAAGAATCTCACACACAATGGTTGGAGCTACTAAATTCCTTCTGCGGTATGCACATACTAAAACAACAGACTAATATAACATGTACTTTTAATTCTAGATATTTCCAAAATTACAAATTACTCTGTGATATGTATTGATCATTTTGAACAAGAGCAGTACACAAAAATTGGTAGTCTAACTCGCCTTATTAAAGGGGCAATTCCAACGTTATTCCCAGATCAAAATTGTTCAAAAAGTGTTCAAGTAACAACAATTTCAGCCGATCAAATTCAAAATCTTCAATATCACAATAAAACACTGCTTTTAAAACTTAGGCGTTTAGAAAAAAAATACGCTGATAGTTTAAAAAAAATTAAAAAGTTAGAAGATACAAGAATTATAAATGCAGATAAGTTAAAAATAATAGACAAAATTTTTGACGATGCGAAAAATTCAAATGAGAATGCCCAATTTCTAGGAGATTTGATTCAAAATTATGATAATAAACCAAATGGATGCAGATGGTCGGAAATCACGGTCCGCATGTGCACCGTGTGGAGGTTTTGTTCTCCAAAAGGGTATGAGCACTGTAGAAAACATATTGCTAAGCTTTCGTCAAAAGCTACACTGCTTAGATATATTGGCAAGATAAACGGTTCCAATAATTTATGCGTACAACGCTTGCGAGCAGAAGTAGCCAATTTAAAGCCGATTGAACGAGTCTGTTCACTTATCGTAGATGACATGTCAATCAAAGAAAAAGTACAGTATTGTAGATCTGAAAACTACATTTATGGTTTGGACAATACCACTGATACAGTTATTGGTGAAACTCCTAAAGTTGCCAATAAAATGTTGTGCTTTGTGATACATGGTTGGTCTACAAAATTTACCATTCCAGCTGGTTATTTTTTTCATTCAACATTATCAGGCGACACGTTCTACGACTTAGCACTGAACGTTTTAAAAATGTTAACGGAGTGTGGATTTACGTACTAAGACTTGTTACCAACATCCATCCATCTAATGTTAGTTTATTCAGTAAACTTTCCGGCGGAAAACCGAAGAACTGTATACCTCATCCAGTACTGGTTCATATACCTTTATTCTCAAGTTTTGATTACTGCCACGCGTTGAAAAATGGCCGCAATTTATTTTTGCATCATGACATGAACTCATCTAAAGGTATAATTTC
Source organism: Tribolium confusum (assembly GCA_029207805.1). NCBI lineage: Eukaryota > Metazoa > Arthropoda > Insecta > Coleoptera > Tenebrionidae > Tribolium > Tribolium confusum. Next base: position 31,223,894 of record JALGAY010000004.1, read on the forward strand.
TTGTACTCCCTTAAAAATTTTGGATGACCTACAAAAAGATTTGCCCGTAAAACCCGTTAGATTTTTAACAAAAAAGCATTTGTTTCCAACAAATTTAGAGAAAATGAATGTTCTGCGGGCAATCCAAATTTTTTCTCCAGTTGTAACGGCGTCCTTAACTTTTCTAAAAGATGAAAAACATCCTAAATTTAAGAATGTAGATGGGACTATTTATTACATAAAAATGATGCATCAGTTTTTCCAAATTCACAATGTTACAAATAGAATGCATTATTATCGTTCATTGGACAGCAGTGTAGCACCATATGTAGATGTCTCCGACGAACGTTTAACATGGCTTGAAAATGATTTTCCCAATTATATAGATGACATTCAAATTTCCTCGCAAAATTCTAGAATGCAGGGTTTGTCTAAAGAAACAGCACACGCCTTAAAATTTACTGCTAAAAGCACAACTTTATGTATAAAGTATTTACTAAAACAAGTAGGATTCTACTACGTTTTAACACGTACGTTTAGTTCCGATTCTGTGGAAGCAACTTTTTGTCACATAAGAATGAAAGGTGGTTCTAACGACACAACTGATGCCAGAACTGTAGAGTATGCAATGAAACAGATTCTTCGCTGCGGAATTATTAAAGCCTCAACTTCTGCCAATATTGCCGAAGCAAAAAGTGTTTAGTATATTAGTTCTGCTAGATTAGAAGATGGCATTAATGGTAATAAAATTAATTTTGTTGCTGATGAAGATCTAATATTACCAATGGTCATCCGACTACAAATTCAAGATCTGCGTCGGGAGGTAGAATCAAACGCCGATATGTACTCTGCTTCTGTGGCATTTCTTGCGGGCTACATTATCAAAAAAATTGAAGATAAAATTAATTGTGAAGCATGTTTGGCACCATTTGTTTGCACAACCATTCCAGGTCCCCTTCTTAAACTCATTCTGCAACAAGATCGTGGTAATTTAGAATATCCAAATCCAAAATTCGTGGGACTGATTCAACAAATTGCGGACCTCATTTATCAGTTACTTCCTTTTCTAAATCATTCAAAAACCTATTATAAATTAGTGACCTTACTTCGGCCAAGTTTGGAAAAAAATCCTATATTTAAATGTGAAACTCTGAAACTCACAAAATAGAAGCAATTAAACTGGTCATTAAAATGACCATAAAGCCAGTTGTGGACAACTTTTGTAGACAAAAAACAGATCTGCTGAAACAACAAGCTCTACAATTTAAGCCTACAAGTAGAAAAGTTTTAAAATTATCTTGATATGTAAATACCAACTTACAAAAAATAGTAATTTTACGCTTCTATTTACGTTAATACTTCGTATTAATTTTTTTTTTTTTTGCTATTTTGTTACACATTATAATGTAGAAGGTAGAACAAGTTTAACAAACAAGGTTTGTCAATGTAACCATAACAAATAGTAAAACAAACAATCTTTATGATCGATTAACCTAACAGATGTCGCTGCCTGACGGGAAAAACAAAAGCTTCCGATAACCTCAAATATAGCTTGAGTGAAGCGGCCATATATAGCGTCAGCTATATTCAATCTTAGTAGGCCATGATATTTTCAAGACGCCACTTTCAAACATATGACAGTTTTAATTTCAGAAAAGAACAGAGACTATGGTAAAAAAAATTCAGATGTATAAATAAATGTAAGCAAATATGTATTTTAGAACTCTGTATCTTAAAAACTAATAAAGCAGAATTTAAAAAAAAAATTTTTGACCTAATGATTCACATTTTATCGGTCGGTGGAAAACCGTTCAAACATTCTAGTTATTTGCCCCCGCTGAGGTAAGCAAAAATGTGCTTAACAAATCTTGTTTAAATTATTTCAAAATGCTGAAACAATCATTGCAAGTTATTTGAGCAATAATTCTCAGTTCATGACCTATTGCATTTTGGCATACATTTTTATTGTTATAAAAAAAATCTGATTAATGATAATTAAACAGACACTGTTAAAAAACGATTTAGATACCACGTGCGTTTTAAAATTCTAAAGATATTAGTCGCCCTCGCGTAAGACCAATGTTGACATTATTCTAGGTGTTAATACTATAAAAGTATTACATTTATAGAAAATTAATAATTACAAGAATTATGTTAAAGGTACTTTGGCAAACAGTTCGGACAGAAACTGGAATAGGAGACTTTTACATCTCTTTACTACTAATTATTCCCTTTATATTAAGAGAAAACATTTTCATTCCTTATAATATAGTAATGATATCGTTGATTGTTTAAACGATTGCCACGAATAAAATATTAAATATAAATCTGGCAGCCATTTTAGACAACTATTAATTTGTTAGACTAATACAACTTGAAAGAAAAATAAAAAAAACACAAAATTTGGCTTATAATTTTTTTTATTCTTTTTATACAAAATTAATAATCACAAGAATTATGTAATCTGGCAGACATAGGCAGTTTAAACAAGAATAGGGGTGCGAGACCTACTTATCTCGTTATACTACGACTCAGGAGAAATGTTTTTTACGACTATCACGCTTAAATCGGTTAATGGGGCTTTCATCCTCTTTCACAGTAAAACTATTACTTTACTAACTTACTATTATCATTCCTTATAAATTTTTGAAGAAAAAAATGAACAGGATGTAAACTGCAAAACCAGCGGTTCCCTCTTTAAATAATATTTTATTCCAAATAGACACATACATAAAAAAAGCTGTTTTCTTTAGAAAACTACAAAATTGACAATGTCTGGGTTTTATTTTCTACAAGAAATAGTTGCACTATCTTTTTATTTAAAAAAAAGGAAAAATTAAAAATTAATAAATATTAGTAAAAAAAATTGTCGCTCACGTAAATGAGGTTCTAATTCCTTTATTATTTATTAAAAATCTTGTACTAAACTTTAAAACCTAAAAGATTTTTTATTTTTTTTTTCCGGTAGTTTAAAAGGATTACTTGCATCAAACAATTGACAATAGTAAAGTGTTACTTGCGCTCTAATCAAAAATAATAAAAAATAAAATAAATAACAATAAGTTGAAAAAAGTCTTTAAAAAACTTTTAACAAATATATTTTGGTAATGTTACTTACCTTTGCCTTTTTCTTTCTACTTCATCTAATACTACAATGTTTAAGTGAAACGCTATATTTGTAATTAAAAATGTAACATTAGTTAAGTCAAATTTTAGCGAAACCTCTAAAGTATCTTCTAAAATTTAGCGGAATAGTTGAGGTTTTTAACTGACATCTGTTAAAAAGTAGCTCACAAAATACTAACTAGGGTTAAAATGTTTTAACGGCTCCGTATTTTTTATCTTTTAAACAAACACCTTACAGAATTGGGCCCATCATCCATTATGTTAGTTATATTAGTAAATTACTTTAATCGAGATTAATCAAATATTTAATTCAACTGTTAAAACACTCTAATTTTATTGTCATTTTTACACCGATTTTGTTAGAAAAGTAGCACCTTTTCTTTTTTTCTGGTTGTTTTTTACGACGGAAACATATTCTACTTACCTTTGGCTCAAGTTGCATGTATTCGAAAGACTCAATGATTCAAATGTATACCTACTGAATATTCGTCTCTTCTTGTTTTTTAATTATTATCTAAAAATGCTCTTTTTTAAGTAACTCTTTTATTTTTAGTCAAAATTTTCTTGCGTTCTTCAAACTCATCTCAAAAATTGAATAGCACCACATTTTCGACACCTTTTTGTTATTCAGTTTGTGGTCTCTACAGAACTATCATTTTTTATCATACGATCTATATATACTGACCATTGGTAATTTGATTTCCATATCTGTGACTACTTGAGGGAATTCGACCCTTTCAAGTTACTGTTATCATCGTCTAACCCTCGCACATACATACATTTATCCGTTCCATTCGTTTTTATTAATCTTCACTCAATTTTTCTCTATTTCTCGCAACACAACAAACAAATAATGATTTGCATTTACATCATCGCCCTTCTGTGTTTTCTCCACTCTGATAAAGCTGTCACTTTGAGAAACTAACATATTTCTTGTTTCCTTCCGCTTTACTAGACTACAAAAATTATATACCTCTTCTATACTGACCAGAAGAGATTTTGACTTGTTATTAGAAACTTTCCCCTTGCTTATGCATTATTGATGTATTAGAACAACATTTTTATTCTCCACCAAATAAAAAAAAATGTCAATTGATTGTAACACCGTAAAAGTAGTTAAGTGAATAAAATCTTTATCTTTGTAGAAAACGATCTCGACGCCCCAACCATAAAAAGGTATGACTATAAAAATAATTCCGACTGGCGAGAAAAGAAAAATAACACGAGAGGGTATATGGACTGGTCAGCCTTACTCAAACAATAAATTTGTATTTTTATGTTTCAATTTTGCATTTTATTGCACCTATGATCATGGCAATTTTTCAGAATGATGCAATTGCATGCTTACATTTCAGACCATTTGTAATTCAATTATTCAAATTGAGTTCTAGGACAGCAAACGTGTATTTACTGAGTTGTTAGATGAGAACTAAAACTGTTTTTATTTCAATTGGCGTGCTTATGTAATTCAGATTTTTTTTACACATTAGATACCTATACTATATCGGGTGTGTCAAAAATTGCGCATGTCCTATTAATAGAAAATGTAAAAATTTTTCTTTGTATTTTTGATAAGTAAGGTACTCCGAAACTAATTGGTTGCAAATTGTAGTTAATGAAATCGAACTTAAAGTTTGGTACAACGATTAGTTTTTGAACAAAATATTACAAAATAATTGAAGTATGTATGTAAGTACTTTAAAATACATAATCTGCAAATTGCAAGTGATATTTCTGAACTTTTTCAGTGGTATAAATGAGCACAAACGTCAATTTTATTTGGACAAAATAAGAAAATTTGCGGTCGGTTGAATATGTTTAAGATGTATAACTACAAGCGCCAATTAAGATAAATTTATTAACATTAAACTCAAGTTTCCAAATAATATATATACAAGGTGTTTCAGAAATGAATACAAAAAATTTAACCAGTAATACATCTCACCAAAACAAACAACTTTTCTAAATAACATTTTTGCGAAAAATGAAATTTTTCCGATTTTTTTACCGCTATATCCCCCCTATAAAAGTACGATACGCTCATGAAATTTTGTAAATTCATGAACTTTCTATAGTTATCATGGTGAACATTATAATTCTACTGTTTTGACCAGTGGCGCGTATAGAATTTTCGCCAAGACTTTCACTAATTTTATCTTGATAACGGTTGAGATTCGGAAATAGTATATTTTAGGCCTCCGTCCAGAAACACTAAATTTCTAGTCGAATAAATTGTCCGGAAAGTGATCGTTTGCGTTTGTCACTATTTTGCACTGTCTAGACATTGAAAGTAAAGTATAGGAATTTTCTGTTTTAAAATTGTAATTATTGCAATACCTGTTATATGAATTAAATTGTGTGTTCATGTCCGGAATAGTTTTTAGATTACAGTTCATTGGTAAACGGACAAATTAACAAAACTTCTAGAGCTTCTTTATTATTATTACTATTTTTTTTAGTTTTGTTAATTTGTTCGTTTACCAATAAACTATAAACTGTTTTGATTTTTTCAGCAGCAAATTTTCAATTGCCTTTCTGGCTGCGTTTTTTATATCTGGGTTTTTAGCGTCTTCCATTTTTTGATTTATTGGAAGAAGTTTTATGTATTTTAGCACAAAAGCACGATTTGACAGTATTTATTATTGTTTATTGTCAATGATATTTTAAATTTAAAATCTAGTTATCATGATAATGCCACCAACCTCAGAAAAACAAATACTGTAGCGCCAAAAATTATTACAATAAAAATGTTTTTTTTTTAATTTAGGCAACTTTTCGGCCTAAAAAACATTGTTGATCACACGGCCAGAAACTTCTTCGCGAGTATTCTCACTTCTCAATCCGTGCTCATACTCGCATAACGACAGTTTCTGGCCTTGTAATAAAAATAACTATTAAAGAACGCGTTTTGAAATGTCAATTTTGTGACACGAATTCAAGTTTATAAAACGAGCACAAGCGCGAGTTTTCATGAAGAATGAGTGCCATAATGACTTTAAAAAACGAGTTCTTTATGCTACTTTTTCTACTTTGCGCGTAGTCCGTGATTTTTAAGTAAAAAAGTTAATTATTTAATCTTTAGGGACTTTTGCGTTAATACGAGATAGTTGGTAATAAATGTCATTAAAGGGTCAATGAAGTCATTGAACTTTGAAATGTTTTCAAAATTGTCTAAAATTCTGTGTAAGTAACTCACAAATGGTTTTTTTTACCTACCGTATCGGTTATTGATTGAATACTCCAATTGGCATTAACACAGTAAGGAAAATCTCCAAAAATTTTGTAAAAAATATATAATAATTATTTCTAAATTACCACACTAATTGCGATTTTCACCGATTCTTTCATTGTTATTTAGACCAAGCAGTGCTATACACTCATCTAGCAAATAACTTGTAAATTATCAAATGCTATGGGTGTTGTAAATTCTCAAAATAAAAGCCCAAAGCTTCATTTTAGTTTCAAGTTTCATTTTCAAGCTGTTCTCAAAAGCTGAGGTTTGTCGCATGTCCACCGCCGCTTGTCCGCACTACTTTCGAAAATTTTATAGGTTAATTGCAACACACACACAAAAACACTTTGGTGAGTAATAATGGTCATCAAGTGCAACAAAATTATTCGAATACAATTATTATAATCTCAACGCTGACATACTCGTAAAACGATTCAAATGACGTTTTATTCCAGCGACAGCGTGTTACCAATCCGAAAACAGTAAATTGCACTAGTTGTTACCGCACACAATTTTGGTACGGAATTAGCTAATAACACACCCAAATCAGGCTCTGTTAACGACGCAAAGTAAAAAAAAATATCTAGAAAAAACTTTTCTTTAAACGAGATTACAAGTGGTTAAAATTTTTGTATTAATTTCTGAAACACTCTGTATATAGGTATATAATATATAATAAATATATTTTTACAAATAAACAAAAAATTGATAAGACATTGGTGAAACAATTTTAAAGATATTGAGTGATTTGAATAAGAATGATTTAGATGCTAATACTACAGAAAAAAAGTAAAAACTTTAAATAAATACTATGAATGCGTAGTAGATTCTATTGAGCGCAGTAAACTCTTCTACATTTTCCGGAAGTAACTTCAACAGTCATTTGTTAAGAGAAAATTCATTAGTATTTGCTACAAAAAGAGTATATGCTACTTGAAAGTATTTACTACATAATTTTGACGGTTGCTTCACTTTGAGAGAAGCAGGTAGGAACCCAACATCGTCAGTCGTGCTACGAGTGTACAGCCGAATTTTCAAATTGGTGCCGGTAAGCCATAAAACTTTATTGCTCGGGTAAGGACCGAGCCGTTGAAGTGACAGGTTCAGGCATAGTTCAGCGCTTCTCAAACAGTTCTCTAATACTAGCGCAACACAAATTGATAAGGTATAATAATAGCTACAAATCATTTTATTTAAAAAGCTAAACATTTTTATTGTTTCCACAGTCTCCTACGACCCTACAACCATTTATAAACACCTTGTATTTATTTGTAACCATTTGCCATCAATCAACTACATTTTTGGGTACGCTGGAAAAATAAATGCGCTTTCACTATGCAAATATTTTTCTTAACAGCCACTGTTTGTATCTTTGTTCAACACACTTGTTGGACGTAAACATCTTGCTTTGTGGTCATAAAACTCATCTACCTACCCTGAAATATCCCAACAAAAGACACCCTCTTTAGGTTCCAAATAGTGTGGTTTGGTCACAGATTAGAGAGTTAACCAGATGCGAAGGTAAGACGAAGAACCACATTCTGAGAGTGAGATAACAAATGCAAACCGATTTAAATGTCCCAATCGTGCATCGCAAAGTGTCGTGTATTTACGTACGAGTGAAGCATTACTATTGGTTCAAAAAAGGTTTGTGGTGTGTTTGGCGCTTGCGTTTAATACGAACACATGGCAAACAGTGTTGTTCACATCAGTACAAACGTACTAATTTGAATTTTTTTTAATTTAATTTTCTACAAGAAATTTAAATAAAATTTTTCTCTAAAAAGAAATGGAATACCGAGATGAGGAGAACCTTTCTGTTAAAATTAAGAGCTCATCTTTAAAAAGCATTTTTTTATATTGCGTAGAAACCAATTTTTCAGTGTCGGAAGTTAAAAAAAAATTGTCGATTGTTTTGGGCCACCCTACTGTATATGTATCATGTATATCTCAGCACACTGGCCACCAAAACGGCCGACCGTAGTGCAGACATCTGGCATTGCAACTTTTGCAATAAATTTCGGAATATTAATGAGACCCTTTTGCACTGTATTCCACATAAAAAATATTTTGTCCATTTTAAGTTTGTCTATCATGCCCAGTGATGTGCATCTACGTGTCGACTTTTATTGTCTACATTACGTCGTAGAAAAAGCGTAAACAATGTAGAGAATGTAGACAATGTAGACTTTGTGTAGACATTGTATACAATAACTATTTTGAGGTTATGTTTTTATAACCTAACTCTTCATTTGATCGTCTGAGATTTTTTATTGTATGTCGTATATTGTAACACATCAATTAGGAATCGTCTGACTTTTGAACGTTCCAAAAAACTTATGCATATATATTATACTTTATAAGTTTAAGATCAGAGCAAGGATAATAATTTAGAAAAAGCATTTAATAAAATATATGAAGACTGATGAGGATACGACAAAAAGGGTTTTAATAGTTATTTATGATATTACTGTTAAAAGTAAGATTTTATTTTGGGAGTGGAGATGATTCTCCACGAACAAAATAAAATCACTTTTAACACTAAAATTATACACTATTTTTTCTACAAAACAATGGGAAAAACCTTAAACTCAATAAAAATAAAAAATCAAAAAATAATACCACACAGATCGCAATGTTTATGAACCAAAATTTTCGTAGCAACCAATAAACTTTGAATTACTTTTAACACTAGTGTTAAAAGTAACTTACTTTTAACACGCGTGTCAAAAAATGACACTTTTAACATCAAAAATAACAATTAAAAAACCCACTTTTAACCGTTTTGTAGAAAAAATAGTTTAAAATAAAAATATTTTTTATTATAGGTTTAAAAATTTTATCATAATTTTTTCTTGTTAATGTTTTTTTTTAAATTTAGAATAAATTGTTAGTTTGTTTTTATATTATAACTATTGAATTTTTTAATAAAAGTTTTTTATAATAAATTTTATAAAAATATTAAACATTTATTTGTTTACATTGTCTACATAGTCTTAGGTAAAACTTTTTCAAAGTTTACTTTACATACTTTACACGTAGACAACTAAATTGTTTACTCCGACGTAGTCTACGCGCCCATCACTGATCATGACGAAGACGTTGTCTTGTTGTTAGAATTTCAAACGGAGCGGTGTTTTTTGTATTTACGTTTGTTTTTGTTCTGTTTGTGAATTTTCACGGGATTACAGGTAAGGTACAAGTTTTGTTAATGTTATAATTATAAAACCCATTAGTCCATGTAAGTCGTAAATATTGTAATATAAAAGTTTAGGTTCCAAGAAGGTTTAATGTTGGTTTTTGCACGTCGGCGTCGCAATGGAATTAATGGAAATAAAAGAAGAACACAAAAAGCAAAAAAAAACTGGTGTCGTATGCAGCTACAAACTTTGTTGTTCCAAATTTTACAAAAGTGATGACAGCAAAAGTAATCTTAGATTTTTTAGATTTCCAACAGATAAAAATTTGTAAGGTTTTGTTTACTTTAATAATAGAAAATTACTAATTATTTCTTTTAAAAGGTGTGATATGTGCAGGTCGAGAAGATTTGTCGGGAATAGATCCCATTCGTCTCAATAAGTCATATCGTTTGTGCAGCTTACATTTTGAAAGTGATATGTATATTGGACCTGATGTAAAAAACAGTCGACTTTTGCCTCTTGCTGCACCAAAAAAATATGTGCCTACATGTAAGTTATTTTATAATTTTTTTGAGCAAAGTTAACAGTGTATCACTGGTGTTTTTTTCATGTTTTATTATAGTTCTTAAATAATGACACGTCTAATTATCAAATGATAACTTGAACTGTTACATTATATCAAATGTAACTTTATTGACTTTGATATTCTTAAGATTATTGGTTAATTTTTGCGTTTTTAGCTTCAAATTCTAAGCCTCAATCATCAACAAATTTCGATTCTAAAAGAAAGGAGGTGGATGAAGCAACAGTGCCTCCAGCCAAACGTATTAAAATACTAGAAAATACTAAAGGTTTGTATCTATACATCGTAGTGTTACGTACGAATTACATATGTTATAAATATTATTATAAGTTTTTCACTTTTTAGTTTTTGTACCCCCACTTGCTCTACAAGCCCTCTCATTGGAAATCAAACAAAGTTTGGACTACTCATCAGTTGCTTCAACTTCTGGGGTGAATTTGCAAAGTTTTAAAGGTAGGCAGCTAAATTTTATTTAATCTGATAAAAAAAAACAAAATATATATTCTTTTTTTCTACCTTTTTACATTTTTTTAAGTTCTACCTTTTTTACAGATCTGACATGTGTTACATCTTTAGAAGTGTCACCCGTACAAACCCAAACACCACAAAAATTTACTTCAAATTCACCTAGGAAAAAACAACTGCAAAGGAAAATTTCCAGTTTGTTATTAGAAAACAAAGAGCTGAAGAACAGAATTTCTGAGTTAAATAAAAAGCTAGACGAAGAACCAAGTATTAACCGGTTTAAGTCTTTTTGCGACAAATTCTTTAAACCTCAACTCGCAAATTTTGTTAAGGCACAAGTAGAGTTGGCTAACAAAACCAACTTTGGTAGGAGGTACTCTGATGAGTTTAAAAAATTCGCTTTGTCTATGTATTTTCTCGGACTAAAATGCTACAGACAATTGCAAAACACTTTTGCTTTGCCATCTAAAAGAGCTTTAGAAAAATATGTAGAAAACGTCAAGTTTTCTGTGGGAATTAATGAACAAGTCTTTGAATTTTTTTACTTTACTTAAAGGAAAAATATAACTTTAAATTTCTTCTAACTAGGAGGATAAATCAAGACTGCTTGGAAAATTTTTTTGGAAGTATGAGGCAACAAGGTGGAAACTGCGTAAACCCGACACCAATACAATTTAGCAGATCTTTTAAAAAATTATTTTTAATTGAATTCTTTTATTCAAAACATTTCAACTGTTCAGAAGACTTCAATAAAATTTTGATAGATTTGAGCACTTTTTCCGAAAGTCAGCTTAATTTACCCCAACAAATAATTTCAACACCTACAGTTACAGAACCATTTCACGTAAGCAACTGTGATTACCACGAAAAGAGTTTACCGGAACAAAATGCCTTTAAGTATGTTGGTGGTTATCTCCTCAGCAGATGCTTAAAACAACACATTTGTGATGACTGTCTTAAATTTGCTAAATCCGACGATGAACTTGATGCCACTAACATATTTATTCACTTTAAGGCTTATTGTACAATGCAGTCTAAATTTGGAAATTTAAAAACCCCACATGAGAGTTTTTATCATTATTTGTATACTTTAGAAACCACTTTTTTTGTCAATGTCGAAAAATTCATTTGTAAACCAGGACTTGGTAAAAGTTTGTTTTTATTATGCAAAAATGTGTATGGGTTTAAACATCCTTGCAAATATTTTCCTACTGATTTTTTACTTAAGTTATTTGTGCGTTTTAGATTGTACTATGTAATGAAATTTACTAATAAGGAACTTAAAAATCAACCCAAAAAAAAAACAGAAAATTATGTATTCAAATAAATATGTAGAGTGCAGTAAATAAATTTTTTGTAATACGTATTTGAAGTTTTATTCACATTTTTAATTTTTTTTTACTCTCCAATAGTTTTATTTTAATTTTACAGAGCTGATGAAAATGTTTTGTATACAAAATTGTGCAAATTCTTTGTTATTACGTTCCTTATTTTTGAAAAGGTTTTAGAGCCACTGTAGTTTCTGTTTATAAATTCTTAATTATTTTTATAATAAATCATTATAATTGTTACAATAAATAAATCAGTATTAGTAGCGAGCACCGACTGCCTCTTATTTTTACTCCTGCGTTCCTTATGCTAAATTTTTTGTTACATTTTTCGTTTTCTGCAAGATTTGCAGATTGAAATCGACCACAATTCGTAATATAAATCAATTTAAATTTCGCGCCATTTCTTACACTCCGATTTAAAGGGACTAAGCTTTCAAGGTCACTGAAACTCTCTGTAAAAGATCAAAGGGACCGACAGAAGCTTCGCATCTGGTTAACTCTCTAATCTGTGGTTTGGTGTCAATTATCCGTCTTTGTTAAGAAAAATTTATGACTTAAACGATTTACAACTTATCGGCACCATTTCGAAAATTCGGCTGTAGCATTGTGAAAAAATTTCAAAAATTAAACGGTTAATATAATTGTTAGTTTCTATCTTAAATCTATTGACTGAGAGCTTTTTTAAAATGATTATCAACCTTATTTCAAAAGATACATTGGTAAATTGCGGTGTTGCTGGTCAGATAGAAATGAAACCTGGTATATAGTTAATTCTCTACAGTGTTAAACAAAATTTATTTTATCTGCTGATGTTAATTTATTTGGTAATGTTTATAATCAGTAAAGATAAAAAGCCTAAACCAACCAATTTTTTTGACAAATAACACTAACAGTGCATAAATGTCTGGTAAATAGTGAATAGTTAAAATTGGCATCTTCTGTATATCTACATCCATACTTATAAATAATAATTATGCAAAAAATGCAGCATTTATTAGTTTTAGCAGAGAAGAAGTGAAATGGTTGGCTAACCATTTTATAGAGAAGGAAAGCGACAGCGACAGCAGAGGCGGAGGACTGTTAAAAAGGCAACAAATAAAAATTTATCTAAGAACACTTGCTGCGTTATTTTAGTTACTTAAATATTACATTTTTAAGTACATATATAGGTACTACTTTCTGAAAGTACCATATGTTTATTATAATTTTTGATCACAGGCTGCCATAAAAAAGAAAAATTCTAAAAACGTAGCACCTAACTTATTTCACTTGATAACACATAACCTCAATTTTTTCATGTTTTCGAACACATTGATAAGAGTTGCAGGAGTAATATTGTTTATCTCTCCCTCAATACGATTTTTTAGTTGTTCAATATCATTGACTGGCTCTCTAAAAATGATTTCTTCTGGAAATTTATTACTTTTGACAGTGACAGCAAAATGGTATTTATCAAGTGAACTAATTTAGACGCTACGTTTTTAGAATTTTTATTTTTCATAGCAACCTATGATCAAAAATTATAATAAACATATGGTATAAATTTCTTTGAAGTAGTACTTGCTTCAGAATGTGCATATCTTACTACAACGATAAGCAAATACTACCGGACGTACCAAAATACTACAAAATACAAAATAAAGTACCAAAATTGAAGTATTTCTCTAACTTGAAGCATTAGCATTTATTTCTTTTTTATTCAAACCACCCATTGACTAAAAGCTCGACCGTTGGCGTTAGCTTGCAAACAGGCTTCAGCTCGTCTACGAATGCTACCAGGAATCCGGAGTAATATTACCGGAGTATCTGTATTTTCAACAGCAAATATACTTTCTTCTAAATCTTCAACATTTTCTGGAGGAGTTTGATAAACAATATCTTTTAGATGAACCCAAAAAAAGAAATCTAAAAGATTAAAATCGGGAAACCGAGCTGGCCAAGAAGTTTTCACTTTCGATTATGCGTGCCTATATGCTGTTCGCCCAACATGTAGAGTAATAAAACTCAGTGGGAGGAGACAAGCAGCGTAGAACGTTCTGCGGTGAAGTCAGACTTACACTGTATCATTATTTGAAGTGTGGATTTTAAAAAGGCTCACTGAGACAAACACAACATATCAACATAAAAGGATAAACAAACACACCCTATGTTTAGCTTTTATTTTAGGAGCAAGCCTGGAAATTCTTACTTTCTAAAAATATGCTCTAGTGTGTTAAGGACTTTTACTTTAGGCGCTTTATTTAAAATTGGCCAATGGAGGGCCATTATTCAAACAGCGCGGTTTAAGTGGGCGTTTTTATTACTCTATCTGTTCGGCGGACAGAGTATAGTTGTTTTGAAATCAGCGTTATTATGTCTTTACATATTAATTCCAAGTATGTACTATTATAGTGTATTATGTGTAGACAGGGGGTAGCGCCCAATATTTGTAAAAACAAATGAGAATGAATAAAGTTACGGAAATGGAATATTTAAATTTAAGCCTAGGCTACAATCACCCGTAAATAGTAACAGCATCGATAACGCCTAGGTTACGCAAACGGTATTAAATTCATCACGTCCGCAATACTCGGGAACAAAACGATAAAACTTCATAAAAAATGACAAAATGAAGATCCGAAAATTTGTCAATTAATGTCAATTATTCAATTAATATCCACGATAATAATTATATTTACCTTTTTTCTAGCTCAAATAAATATAACTAAACGCAAGATAAAACAGGAAAACAACATAACCTTATAAGCAATGTTGAACAAGAATAAATTGTAAAAGCATTTAACAGTTAAATTTTATTTTTTAATTGTGACTAACAATTAAAATAATTAATTGTAATTGCGAGTTATAAAATTTACAATTGATTAATTGTAACTGAAAAATCTTACAATTACAATTAATCAATTGTTAATTGTTTCAACAAATTTGACGAATAAAATATTTAATTAAACTACACATGAGTCAGAGGACCCTCTATAAGGCTTCGCTTCCTTGACCAAAGGTACCCTCTTTAGGGCTTATAAGCTCCAATATTAATCTGTCAGCTGAAATAGGGCAAACAGCAAACAGCCAATCGGTCCAATCCACATACTTAAAATATAATATTCTATTTTTTTTCTATTTTAATTTTTATTCTAAGTATGTGGTCCAATCGAATGATTTGATTGGTTCCGGTAAGCACCGTGAACTCAAAAATTGAAAGATGACGAACAATTTCTTCTATGTTCCCGCGACCAAAATCATTTACCGTTAACGACACAATATTTTGGACTATACGTTTATATTACATACGTTTTAGCTTTTTTTATCGTAATCGTTACAGTTGTGGTTGCCGTTAACGTTTAATTATTGTGGACTAGCGTTTATTACTCCTTTCCAATCCTACCGTTCTGGTGTTTACTGCTTTATTGATCATTTTCATTTTGTCGTTAAGATGAACACAAAAAGAAAGAATACAATTTTAACGATTCATGAACCAAGTCCTAGAAGCTTTTAAGCGACGTTATGGAAAAATATTACTACGTTCATTACTTGAAAAAAATTGCAGTTTTTGTGAATTTCACAAAACATGACACATTAAAGAGGTTATTTACGCTTTTGTGAAAGTTGGAAAGACGCGACGAAAACTACTATTCAAAAGTCCTAGAAGAAAATCGGTCTAGAAGTTGATCAAAGTGAGATTGAAGAAAATGATCCAGTAACAACAAGAGAATTATTGAATAGAATTTGAAATCTTATAGAATTTGACAATGTTACTGAAGAAGACATTAGTTTATAGTTGCAGTGTGACGAAAATGATATAGGCTATCAAGTTCTTGAAGATTATGAAATATTAACTGAAAGCTTTACGTCTGCCCCTTCTACTCATTCCAAAGAAGAAAGCGATAATGAATGCGTTGTAGAAGACGAACACAGTACAAAAAACAGTCTTGAAAATGCTATTTTACATGTTGATGTCTATTAAATTTCTTAGAACAAAATTCGATCTGCAGAAAAAATCAGAAAATATACCGTCTTTTAACCGACCGTTTAAAAAAAATAAATTGAAATAAACAAAATTGATAAAATCGAAAATAAGTCCTATCCTCTATTTACCACTTATAAATGCTATTCTGACGTCATAAGTAAACTTTAAACTTTCGGCAAAAATAATTAGGTACTTAAATATGACGTCGTTTTTTGATCACATGACCTCAATGTCAAATTATTATCTACCTATCTTAATAAGTATGTTGCTTGAGCTCTCATTCGGCAATTAACAAAAAATGGCACACCTAAGACCTATCTTTATAGGCTAATAACTAACTGTACAATATTTTCTCCTTGTCAATTTTGTGAGAACGTTGCCAAATTGAATGTCCTATTTTCTATAACAGTTGTGTAATGTTTTCCTCCCTCTGTTATAAAAATGATATAGTATAAATAATTTTTTAGTAACTACGAGTCAAAACTACCCTTTGTTGATTTTTCGCTGATTGTTTACAGCAAACCAACATCTGTAAACTGAAAGCAAGAGAGGCGCCCCCATTATCCACTCTGCTGCACCTGATTTCTCACGTTTCGGTCCTCATCGCCACACCCCCAGGTCTTGCCGTCTCAAAATCACAAGAAACCCTCCCATGTTCTCGTAGAATAAATTTAATAATTCCTTTTAACACTAATCTGACTCTAACTGAAGCAATAAACTAAATGCGAAAGTTAAAAGGGGCCAGACGAAATAAATAACCTGCGATGTTAATGTGTATAAATGTTTCGTGGATTGTAACAAATTTCTCGGTCGAAAGAAAAACTTATCTCTTCCTAAACAACGGCTCGCTATTACATGGAAGCGTTTGTGGTTTTAGTGAGAAAAATTCAAGCTTGTTTAAGGAAAAGCTACAGTGAAATTAGGAACAGAACTGACGCAGGCAATAAATAAAAAGACGGTTTTTCATGAAACCAGAAGGCGTGCATTTTTATTGCCTGAAAACTGCCCGTTTAAATTAAATGCGAAGATAGTGTGTTGCAAGAAGGATGTTAGAGAGAATCCACAATGAAAATAATTCAAGGCTTTGTTTAACATAAAACACTGGTTACTTTAATGTAAACCAATAGATAGAATGCTTTAAAAAATATATAAAAAGCCTTTTGTCCTGAAGATAAAAGATCAGTTAATATGCTAGACATTTTTGAGAAACTAACATCAATACATGACAAAGTTTGAAGTAATAAATTATTGTAACCAAAACTTTAAGCTTTATAAAACACATTACTGTTAATCGATTTGTACAGTAATTTTTTAGTGAATAGTACCTAGTGACTAAATTTTAGGTTAAAGGGTCTTTCTCTAAATTCGTAGATTTTATATGTGGAAATCAATAAAAAGTTTATGACACAAAACTCAAAAACCCATTCACATTTTTGAATGTGGTTTTTACACCATTAAATTACATATTTCCATTTCTAAAGTAATATGATACAACAAAATGAAAAATAACGATATTGTTGTTAAAATTATAAATTATATATATATATATATATATATATATATATATATATATTTATCCTTAGCATGTTACTGCGTCCGTACATTGCAAATTTACATACAATGCTGCGTCCACGACCTTACTGCGTCCGTATATGGACGCAGTAAATCTTTTCCACACTAATCGATTCTAAATAAAGAGAAAAAGATAGAACCAAAGTTTCAGAGGGACGCCATAAGGTGCATATGATGAAAAAGAACTGAATAATTTAGTTCTCTCAATTTAACCTAGATGGCGCTGCGAATTTTTTAAATATACACCAGATGAATATATTTCTTTCATTATTCAGATGATGCTGCGTCTGTTCTGTATATTTGTTTTCACCATATGCACCTTACCGCGTCCTGTTCACGTGGCAACACTGTTCGTGTGCAGTGCGCGTGTGCACTAAAGATTCGCAAAAAGAATTGACTGACTGGTTTGTCTATCAGAGTTGGAAATATTTATGAAATTATGAAATTAATGAATTGACTTTTATTGACTGAAACAATAATAGGAATATTTTTTAAAAGTGATAAGGGTGTTAATGATATATAATATAATTAAAATTTTTTGGTTATAATTATAATGATTATAATTTTCTGCTTATAATTAAAATAATTATAATTTTCTGCAAATTTGCAAAAAAACAGATTTTTTTTAGAAGTTAGAATCTCGAAGGCGCTGTAATTAAGATATTAATTAAAATTTATCAGAGTTTTGTTATAAAAGTTAGTGAATTAAATAAAAGATAAAAAAACAATAATTTTTATGTGCACAAACTTTTGAAACACAAGATCGGCAGTATTATTTAGATGACAACAAACGTCTTCTTAATTAAAAACTAATTTAGATAAAAAAGTTATTGAGGTGATTAAAAGCAAAATTTATAAAAAATTGTAACAACAGCACATATTGGTGATTTTTTAATTATAGAAATTCTTAATGCTTGTATTGTAACCCAGGTAGTTTCGCTGTTTTCTAACAAAAAGGTCGCGTTTCATAGAAAAATTTTTAGTACAAGTTTTCTAAATTACATTTAATCAATAAATCAACAAATTAAAAAATAGAAAAAAAATCAATATAATTAATTATGTCAGAATATGTTTATTTTCATGTAAACCAATTTCCTTAATACCACAATTAAGTCGTCGAAAATTGTTGTACTTATGCAAAATAAGTGAAGTTAAACCTAATACACATTCATATTATTATTGCTTCTTTTTCACAGCACAAGTAAGTTTAGAACACTGGACCCTTAATTTTTAAGGTATGGCATGCAAATTACCAGACAATGAGATTATTTTACTTTTTTTTAATTTTAACAGACAACTTTCTTGGTCTTTTACTTCCAAAATTATCTTTACCAATTTATTTTTTTTTTAAACTTACTTCTCTTAATGGGATATTTTTTGCTAAAATAACAATTTGTGCAAATTTTTGAAAAATTAAAAATAATTTAGTGAAAACTTGCTATAGACATTTAAATACTAATAAAGCTGTGAAACGATATTTTGCGGAACATTTTTATTTTTCAAAGTAGTTAATTTGGAATTTGTGTATTAAAAATAGTTATTTGTGTATCAAAGCCAAAAAGTATATTTTTCAGTTCAGTGTGATTTTAATCACTGAAGAAGAGGCAAAGCCTGAAAACAGACAAGACCAAAAATAAAACACTTTTTGATCGTGGCGTACAAATTTTTTTGTAGTGTACTTTAGAAAAAATTATATCTTTGAGCAGGTTAACATTTTAACAATGGTCAGTTTTTGACCGCATCTAAATTTAATTTTTGTAAAGACCAACTAAAAATGTTTATCAAAAATAAAATTTGACTAAACTACTGTTTTTCTTTAAAAAAATATTACAATAGGCTTGTTTCAACAACACTTTAGTTAAAAACAAAAAGGAGCATGCGTAATAAAGCTTTGAAACGCAAAAATGCTACTGTTCATGGGCAATATTATAATTCTGAACTGTTCTAAATTATTGCTGTTAGAATCATCTTATTACTTAAAAAATCAAAAAAAAAAAAAAATACCTCGAAGCAGTCGAATATTGTGTTTATGTGTATCTCTCCAAAAACTGTTAAATTTGCTTTGCTTAAAAGTAGAGTTAAGTCTAAAGATGTACAAATAAGTAGTTACACGAATTATTTAATATTGAAATTATTCCTACTAAAAATATTTAAAAAAAGAAATAATTAAATTATTATACAATATTTAAGTTGACAGTTTAAGCTTAATTCAAAGTTATAAACTATACAGTGGTAAATTGTAATATGTCGCTATTTAAAGGCAAACTGATGAAAATTAGAATCATTTTATATGCTATTAAAAACAAAATGCATGGTACTCTCAAAAATTGATACAGATCGCAGGCAACTTGAAAGGATCTAATTTCTTAAAAAGCAATGCATAATTTGAGATTTGTAAGTTGTAATTTTATTTTAAATGCGGTTAAAAAAATAGAAGACTTTATGCTTGATTTTTTTTTGTAATTTGCGTGAAGATAAAGCAGTATCTTCACTTAAATAAATTTACTTAAATAAGCTATTAACTGATTATATGAGAGATGTTAACAGATGTTATGAAATTTTTGATAAAAGAAAATTTAGAGAAAAATGGATATTAGTACTAGGTACACTGTAACTATAGATAATATTACAAAAAAATAAATCATTTTTTTTTGAGTGTGTGTTTACAAGATTTTGAGTCATTTTCATTGCAAATAATTTTTTTGTTGTACGTAATTTTCAGTTTCATTTTGTTCCTTGCTTTTCGTGTTCAGTTTTTGTTTATTCTTTATATAATGTGACAATTATAACATTTCTGACAACCAGCACAAACATAAATAACTAGCATTATTTAAAGAAAAATTTTCTGAATGCTTTTTAGGCATCAAGAATCAGGATAGTCGTTTTATTCAGTTTTAATTCAATATCACTATGAACAAAATATATCTTATAAATTTGAAAAAAAAGTAATAATTCAAAATTATTATGTGCATTTTTGGTTGTTCCATATTCCAAAAACGTAATATTTTACACATTTGTATTGTATACGATCCAAAGTTACTACAAAATTGACTTTAGTTGTAATAATAATTTTAGAAATTTTACCCATTTTGCCCAAAGCGCAATAATTATTATTGACTTGATTGCTACATAAAAAAAGTAGTTTCTATAAAAACAAATTGCAGAGTTCTGTTTACATCGAGAAATTTTTTATTAAAAATATTTTAACAAATTTTTTAATTAATTTGATGCTTTAGAAAGCTCTTGCTAAAAATAGTCCGACTATACATATACCGGGTGACTCAAGTTTTAACCGCACCTCAAAAACAGATATTTCTAATTAAGCAAAAATTCTCAAAATAATTGTAGTTAATATTTTCAAATATGTAGAAGAAGATTTTCCTCAAGTTTCAAATTGTTTACTTGTACGGTTTTTTTTTACTTTTGCTTATTTGATTATAAATTAACGTTAACGATTTTTCGTACAGTTTTATTTTTCGTTTTTCTCATTATATAATATAAGTTTACGTTAACGATTGTTGTGTACATGTGTATTTTTTTGATGAAATGCACAAAGTGGTTAATTGAATTTTTGTGTCACTTGTTTTTAATTAATATTTTATTATTGAAGCACTAACTTTTTCATAATTTATAAAAATGTCGTAAATTTTATTAAAAAAGGATTCCATCAAGAAAAGAAAAGGTGTTTCTTAAAACTTATGGCATTCGTCATTAAAATGGAACACATCTATTGTGAAAATTGAAATGCTAAATTAGCTGGTAACTAATTGTCAGATCATAAATCTATTTTAATTCTTAGGATGTTCCTATTGGATATATTACTACTCCAACTTATCAAGTCATAAATTAGACTAAAATAGTTAATACATAATATAAAAATGGGTTTAAATCAAAGTCTAACATTTTTTTCAATAATAAATTTTGCAGATTGATTTTGTTAGATATTTTTGATCAAAATTTCCTTCAGTTTTATAGATCAAATAAATTGCTTGAACAATCAACAAATAAGTATACAATTACGTGCAATTTTTAAAATATCAACAATTTTCTAATTTTGACTTAAAAATTATAATAAGCAACTTCTGAAACTTTGTAATACTTATTTTGAAACAATTACGTCATATATTTTTTGATATTTTAATTTTAGAAATAATTTTTTTATATGGTAATTTTGTTAATAACAAATTGCACAAAAATATAGCAGTCAGTTAATTTATGTTACTTTTAACCTCTAGAACTAATGGAATGTTAAAATGCTTTAAGTAAATCGGTCTAAGTTGGAAAAAGTTTTAAGATAAACGCAAAATTGACTTAACTAACAAAAGTGCATTTGTATTTTTAGTTTTCATTATTGTGACAACTATAAAATTTACTGGAAATATGGCAACGTTGCGGACGCAACATGTGTTATAAAATGAAAGTAAATATACACGAGGACGCAGTATAGTGCCCACTATGAAGGTCTATATACACGGACGCAATGTCATGCTGATGATGAAAGGACGCAGTATTATGCCAATAATGAAAACTTTTGATCTATAAGGTCTATTTTAAAACGGAACCGTTATCTGAGATCGCAATTAAAATATTCACCAGGATCTATTTTTAAACTTCGATATATATGGCAGTAACGTGTGTTTCATGAAAGGACGCAGCATTGTGCGAGGGATGTAAATATATATATATATATATATATATGGACTAATGAACTAATATATATATAAATATAAAATATAACATAAATATATATATATATATATACATCCCGCTATCATTAGCACGTCCGTCGAAAAAACATTATTAGAGCGTCCGGGTCTGAAACTCACTGAAGTAAGCTGTTTTTTTAAAGTTTTCCACCAGTATACATCGTCTATTCCCTTACAGGTGGCGTTGCCTAAATATGAAGCAAATCTAAAGTTTTCAAATCCAATGTACCACCATTGCAGCGTCCTTTTACGGAACAATCATTGAAGCGTCCGTATATTGGTGCATACAGCGTCCTTTGGTGTATATAGACCGTCATAGAGCGTCATGCGGTGTTGCCAGTTGTAATTCTCATTTTGTGTCTATAAATAGAATATACACAAAAGGACGCTTTATGCTTGCAAATATATGGACGTTTCAATGGTGGTTTCAAACGATCAGTGCAATCTTACTAACAATAAGCCGCAATCTGTGTACGCAGACTTGGCTAAAATATCTTCTATTAATAATTATAAATTTAATTATAAAAATATTATTTCTGGTTGAAATAGTTATTACTTGGACATAAATGGCAGGCTGTATACCAAAAAAGTTCTCTACATCTCTGC
The DNA here is from genome assembly GCA_029207805.1 of Tribolium confusum. NCBI lineage: Eukaryota > Metazoa > Arthropoda > Insecta > Coleoptera > Tenebrionidae > Tribolium > Tribolium confusum. Next base: position 31,246,598 of record JALGAY010000004.1, read on the forward strand.
CAACATTTCGGCCATGGGGACATTGAAAAAAGAAAGTAAAAATTACCGAAACGTCGAAAAGTTTCAACAATAACAATTTAAAACAACATAAACGTTACTAAGAAAACTAGTCTTACTCAAGGTTTGATATAAAATAAATGTAAGTTTGATTTTGCTATAGAAAACTATTAATTTCAATTGCTATTTATTACTAGTAATTTTTAAAAAAATTAAAATTATTAGTTCAAATGTTACTAATTTAAAGTTAGTAACATGTAACAGTAGCATGTAAAGTTTCCGATGGTACTTTATAGTAACCAGAAAATAAAAATATTTCTATAAAGCATTTTAAATTCATTAATTTCTAAAGCAAAATTTGCTTTATTTTTGATACAATTAGCATAGCGTAAAGACTCTTTTCTAATATGTTTTAAAATGTCAGTAGTTAAAAATCTTTAAAGGAATTGTAAAGATGTGAAAAAGCTTAGACCTTTTTTTCAACTGTCTATTTTTGTTTTTTTAATAGTTCAAAAATAATTGTCTAAAAAACTATAGATTGGTACACACTTTTTCCAATTTGGTAATGTATTGCACAATCGCTCTTATTTTGGCTTGGAAGTTTCGGCTTCTGATTTTTCTTTAATTTCGGGAATTCTATTTTCATCTTCGTCAATCCAAAAATTTAGATTAACTATATCTTCCATTTCCTCAAATACTTTATTTTTCAAATTTGTTTTAATTGCTGTCCTGTTCATATGACACTGGGTGTTAACGGGTTAATTAGAGATAAAAAGTTTAATTTTATTAAGTGAATGTTTAACTAAAATTCTGACAATAAGTCAAAAAATTTGCCAAATCTGTGCTGTTTTTTTGTTTTCTAACCAATGAACATTTTATGAAAATTTAGAAAAATTTGTGCAAAAAGAGTAGGTAATTGTTTCATTGTAATGAAATTTGCATTTTTAGAACCTTTTTTTGTTCTACTTTTTTCTCTGTAAAACTTAGTGAACACAACATTTTCATGACAATTTAAGCGGTCTAAACTATCACATTTAATGACTAGGCAATACAGCATTTTTATAGACTAAGCAGTAAAGCAAACACTTTAAAGCCGTTTTTTATTTGTCACAGAATTTTGAGACTAAATGTCAAACATCAAGTTTCTCTTAAAAAAAGCTGTTTTTTAAATCACATGTTTTATTGCTTAATTCAAAAATAACTATCTATTACATTATTTTTGGATGTCGTTATAATATTAAAATAAAAGATTATTTAATATTTTATTAATATACTAAAATAATATTTAGAACATATTAATAAAAATATCTTGAAAAATATAGACAAAATTTCTAAAAATCTAAATAAAAATTAAAAATGCAAAACAAACAGGAGATAATGTATGTCTGATACATATAAAAAATTGAAAAAAGTAGATAAATATGCTAAAACTTAAAAGAATAATTGGAAATAAAGCAGAATTAAAAACTTTAAAGAAACTAACAACAAACGACAAAAAAACTAAACTGGGACAATGACAATCAAAAACTAGTCGTATTTGAAAAAAGTCATCTATAAAACGAAGAAATCGGAAAGTAAAAAAAGATAAGTTGATGAATTGACAATAAAAAAGTATAATAAAAGAAATAGTAAAAATAGAGAATAGGGAGAAAGCTAAAGACGAAAATAATACAACAGCGTTGACAGTAGACAACAGGAATCAAGAACCAAAAAGAAATATTAGGAAAGCTACTAAGATCAGAAATAAGAAAAGATAAAAAAAATACTATACTAATAGAATAGAGACTAAACGAAGGTATAACAAAATTCAATGTAAACAAATTTTAGAACAGTTTCTAAGTAGAAATAGCTTCCCAGAATAAGAGATAACAACAAAAAAATCCTAATACTAACAAAAGATATAAAAGAAAAGGTAAAAATGAATAGAAAAAAAGTAAATGGCAAATAACTTTTTTAAAAATATTTTATAAATGACAAAAAGATCATAGATTTTTATACAATAAACAAATTTGGTAATAGAAAACAACTTCTACCAACACAAAAATATTTACATATATTTATACAGGTGAGATGCCAAGCAGAAATAAAAGATCTATAATCTTCCTATTGGAGATGGACAAAATATTTTAAAAAGGATTAAAGACATGCGCGTTAAAAACGATTTTGACATAGAAAATGACAATTTTCTGGTGAAAAATAAAACAACACAAAAAAGTAACAGAAGATAAAAATAGAATGTATAAGCGTTAAAATGTACAAATTAAATAAGCAAAGAAATACAAAAAGATTAAAAAAGAAACAGAAATGCTCTAAAATATTTTTAATAAATCAGTTCTAGAAATATGTGGAGTAAACAAAACAACAAACACGAAGAAGCTAATACACTAGTGGAACAATGAAAGTGAACAAAAAGTAATTAAGAAAAAACTTTTATCGAAAAAATACCTAGTGTAACAGAAACCTAGATAACTACCAACTGTATTAAGGACAATAAGAAAAGATAAAAATAATAGTAAAAACGGTAAAGCAAAGTTATGAAAACCATTTGAAATAAAAAAAAAACTTCAACGCAATGCACAAGTATTGTACAATACTGTAAGCAATTTAAAAAAATTGAACTTAAAAAAAAAAAATATTAGAAATAAACTCAAAATTTTTAAGTAAATAGAAGATTGTTTGACAAGTTAAAAAAACTGATTGTTTTCCAGTGAGTGTTAATGTTTCATTATAATAAAATTTACACGAATTTGGAAAACTTCATTTTCTTAGCGCGTTAAACATGTTATTTTTTCATGTACTTGATAAAATTTATTGTAATATAAAAAACTAAAAATTATTGGACTCGATTTCAAGCCCGAGCTGAAGGCGAGGATGAGTCTAAGCACCGTATATTACCTATTGTACGACAACGTTATTTGATTTTTTGCCAGAAAAAATTATTAAAAGTCAATATTTATAATTATTACACTGAAAGTAAAAGAGAAGTTACTTTATGTTGGCAATAAAATTTTTTGTTATCAAAAATTAAAGAAACCATTAATTGCAAAAATTTTACCTATAAACTTATTATTTTTAACCATTTTAAAATTATGTATGAACTTTAGCTACTAACTTTAATTATTTAAAAAATATATTTTTTTTTAATTTTTTTAATTTTTTTAATTTTAAAATTAGATTTTACTACATTATTGTAAATAAATAATCAGTAGCATTGTAAAGCAAAATAAAATTACTTAAAGCAAAAAAATGCTACTAGAAACCTTTGGACTAATAATTTAAAATATCTTTTGTATAATTAATAATAAAATACCAATTGGAATTAATAGCTTTGTATAGCAAAATAAAATTTGCATTTGTTTTTTATTAAACTTTAAGTAATATCAGTTTTCTTAAAAACGTTCTTGTTGTTTTAAATTATTACGATTACTTTTTGACGTTTCAGTATTTTTTTTGCCAAAATGTAGGCAGAGAAGTACAAAGCTTTTTTGATGTACAGTAAGCGGCAAAATTATGGAACATCTAAAATTATTTTAAAACTATTCATTTAAAAAAAAATCGTTTGGCTATTATCTATTATCTGACAATACCAGTTCATTAAAAAAAAACAAATACATAATTTATAATTGACACCTTATTTTAAAAAATGAAAGTGTTGATTACTGTTTCCAACAAATTTTTAACTGCAAGTATTTTTTAAACTGTCAAAAAGTCATAGGGTGCTAGATTTTAACAATGAGTTCAATAATAATAAATTTTTGTTTTTTAATTTTTATTTTATTTTAACTTTTGATAACTTAAATACAGACATCTTTCTGTCAAAAGATTATTTGGGTAGAAATTTAAACAATTAACTCTAGAAAAAATTGAATATTTTCTTTTTTTTTTGTTTTTTCTAATATTTCGAAAACAGTTAAAGATAGGTATAGGATATTATACATAAAATATGAGTTTAATAATGCAAACTCAGTTTAATACAAAAATATGAGTGAATAATACAAACTTAGTTTAACTCAGTTTAACTGAGTTTGTATTACTCTATTCTGTTAAAATATGTTTAAAATTTGTGATAGAATCTAAAAATGCAATAAAAAGTATAAAGTGCTTTTTAGAAAAACAAAGTTGATGTCGCTATCTCATTTTAGGGCCACACTAAATAAAAAAAAATAAATTAATTAACAAATAATTATTAAAATGAGCAATTTAATAATAAAATTGACCTGTTCAAACAATTTTTTTAAAAAATAAATATTTTTAAAGTTATTTTAATTAAGTATTAAATTAAATATTTTACAATTTTACCGCTTACCCTTTTTTAACAGGTTTCAATTTGAAGCATTAGCGCAGCGCGTCTAGCTTTTCATTCCTCACAACTCAGGCCAGGAACCGTTTATTTAATTTCATTCGTATTGTTACAGTGTTGCCGAACTGACGGACGCTCTAATACACCGAGGTTGAATATACGTATATTACGCCAGCGCCACCACCCTATATACGCCGGAACTAAAAATTATACGAATTTTTCATCCAGAAATCATTAAAGCGTCCAAATCGATTTTTGCCATTCGCTTCGTCTTGGTGTAGGAAGGCTCCCAAATTTTTTTTACATGGGGTCGCAGCAGAGCGTCCATATACGGGCGCTCTATGCACAAGGACGTCCTAATGATAGGGATCGGGCAATGTATGGCCGTGCTAATGATAGCAGGATATATATATATATATATATATATATATATATATATATATATATATATATATATATATAGCGCTTTAGTACAAACCTGAGCCAGAAATATGTTTGCGAGCGGTACGTCCTGAGCCACTCTGACGGACCTGAGCCAAATATATGGCTCAGGATGGCGGACCCTTATAAACCGCATATTTAAGGCTTCCACAGTGCACTGGCAAATTTTTTTTTTGGCTCAGAATTGTATGAATCTCCAATTTGTAGTTCCGGCTTTTGCCGCGCTCTGAAGTGGTGGCGCTGCAGTCGCGTATTTTGTATATATTTGTATATACAATCCTGAGCCAGCAGTTTCTTAGAATTAATAAAATAAAACAAACTGGCTCAGGATTGTATTATACAAATAAAACAAATTGCGCACTACATTATTTCAGTCAGCAATGGAATACTCGTAGACATTGAGATTGCGATAATTCATGGTATTTAGTCAAAATTAATACGTCGAAACTAAATTGTTCAAACCAACTTGACGTTAATTAAACGTAATTTTTATAATTTTAACAATGCTTGCGTTGCTAAGACAACGAATTTTTTGTATCAAAGACGTAGGAAAATCTGTAAATTTGGAAGTTTTTATTCTTTAGCGCCTATAAAATTAAAACTGTTTTTTTTTCAGCTGTTTAAAACTTTTTTTTTTGTTTCCGTTTTTAACAAACACTTGTACTGTGGAAGGCTACTATAAACCCTATGTGCGGTATAATTTTTTTTTTAATAAAAAAGCTAAATAAATTTGCAATACCATAACATTCACAGTTTGTTCAACTGCAAATATAATCATAAATTTGAAATATAAAATTAGTTTTTTTTATATTGTAAAATTATCTCATTTGCTTTTGATGCAGCTCCTTTATCTCTTGTTCTAAATTGTATTATTATTTACAGAATTATTGAACTAAATTTTTAAATTGACGTCTTTTTGTTTCCTGGCAATAATACAATCAATTTTTTCGAAGTCTGTTAGCACATAATTTATTATTTTTGACTAATTAAGCGGCACTAAATTGTGATTCTTTTTTGTAAATTCTCCAAATCTCTTGGTTTTGTTGCAAATACTTTTGATTTTATTTAGCTCTATAATAAAGTCAAATAGATTTAACTTAAAAAAGACATACTTAATACTCAAACAGGTCGATAGAAGATCCGCACTGGATGAGAAAAACCCAAACTCAACATCCACAAAAATTGAATGTTTGAAGTGGTTTTCTCAGATACATTTTAAGATCGTATTTTTTGAAGACATATTCATTGGACAAGGTATGTCCAAATCCTTTGTTCAAAATGTTTAATAGAGCGTTTATTGTAAACTTGTAATTTAAGTCATCATACAGGGTGTGAAAGACAGGCTCTGCAAAAAACGAAAAGTTTAGACTGCTCCCACTTAACAAAAAAAATTTTTTTTATTTTTTTGATGGGTCCTGGAAGCGCACTGGATTAACCCCTTAATACAGTTTTACAGATTTTAAGTTACATTTATAAATTAAAGCAATAATCTAAAAAAAACTGTTTTTTGCGCATTAAGCAATAATTTTGTTAATTGATGTAAAATTTTACCTCTTTTAAGATTATTCTAAAAATAAAAGTTTAAACTTAAAATTAAAATTGAAAAAGCAACGGTAAACATACTGTTAACATTTTTTGTAGAAAAAAAACTTCTCTAAATGACCAAATTTTTAAACAGCTCCGAATTTTAGTTTGGTAAGGCAATCATAAAAACTTAAACGTGTATTTAGAAACGTGATTGTGTTTTAAATCTTAAAACTTTTGTAGCATTTATTTACTCAGTTTAAATTGGTGGTTAAATACGATCTTTGAAGCTATGTTTTCAGAAAAAAAATTAAAATTTTTGCTCATCTAAATTGCTTGTTTCTAATAAAACAGTTGTGGATAGCTAACAGTAGCGTCCGTATCGTAGTAACAAGCTGTTTAAGTTAAAAAAAGCTTCAATTTTTAACTAAAAATGTGCTTTTAAGAATCGGATCTAATCACCGACCAATACCAAATAAACTAATGCTACAAGAATGTTGAGAAACAAAAAATAAGTTATGTGTCTAAATACACGTTTATAAGTTAAAGCCAAAATCTAAAAAAAAATTTTTACACTATAAACAATAATTTTGTTAATAGGTGTAAATTTTTTTACACTTAAACTAGAATTCTGTAAAAAATTCTGTAAAAGTTCAAACTAGAATTCTGAAAAGAGTGGTAGTCATACGGTTAACATTTCGTGTAATAAAAGGCTTCCAAAAATGATTAATTTTCTAAACAGCTCTGAATTTTAGTCTGGTATAACAATAATAAAAATTTAAACGTGTATTTCAAAACATGACTTGGGTTTAAATCTGAAGACCTTTGTAACATTAGTTTACTCGGTATAAATTAGTGTTTAAATACAATTTTTAATGCCATGTTTTTAGAAGAAAATTAAAATTTTTAAATATCAGTATTTGCATCCATGGTGATGATAATAATTGATTTTGTCGCAGAAATTTAAACTTAGAAATAAAACGCTGTTTACCTGGCTATCCTAAAAGCCAAATTCCAAATTTTTCCAAATTCCTGCGACAAAATCAATTATTAAAATTTTTGTTTATCTAAACGGCTTATTTTTAATGAAACAATAATTATTGTAGATAGCTAACAGTAGCGTCCGTATTGTTGTAACGAGTTGTAGAAAAAGTTAGAAAAGGATGTTGAGATACAAAAATAAGTTAAGTGTCTTAATACACATTTAAATTTTTATTATTGTTTTAGTAAACTAAAATTCGAAGCTATTTAAAAAGTTGGTCATCTTTCGAGGTGTTTTTCTAAACAAAATGTAAACAGTATGTCTGCCGTTGCTTTTCGAATTTTAAGTTTAAACTTTTATTTTTAGAATAATCTAAAAAGAGGTAAAATTTTACATCAATTAAAAAAATTATTGCTTAATGCGCAAAAAACAGTTTTTTTGGAATTATTGCTTTAATTTATAAGTGTAGCTCAAAATCTGTAAAACTGTGTTGAAGGATTAATCCAGCGCTATTCCTTTTAATGGGACCCATTAAAACAATCCAATTTTTTTTTTAAATGGGAGCAGTCTAAAGTTTTCGTTTTTTGCAAAAAATGTCTTTGAAACCTTGTATAACTTAAACTACAAATTTGCGAAAAACGCTCTATTAAGCATCTTAAAGTATAAGAAATTAGCTACCAAAAAAAAAGATCATCTCAAATAATATTTTTTCCCAGAAGTTACAAGACATTAAACTTTGTTAAAATTTTAGTGTGTTTTATTTCAATTGTTGAGCACTGTATTTGCAACAAAATTAAGAGATTTAGAAAATTTAAGAAAAAGATCAACAAATCAGTATTGCTTAATTACTTGAGAAATGAGGAATAATGTGCTAACAGAGTTCGAAAATTAGTTGTGTTATTGTCAAGAAACAGAAGGACGGCAATTTAAACGTTTAGTTCAGTAATTCTGATAAAAATTGCGTTTATTTTACAAAATTTAATAAAACATTTAAATTGGTTAAATTACTTAAAGTATTTATTTTAGATCCTATAAATCTTATACTGTTATACTCTGAAAAAAAAATAGTAAAAATTTTCACCACAAAAAATAGAGGTTGCTATTTAAAAGAATCATCGATTAGGTATGCCACAGCAAAAGACTGGTTAGAATTTTTTCTAATATAAGAGAAACGTGCGCAATAAAAAAATAAAATTGACTTGTCTTGGCGTTTTTTTTTATTAACTTAAAAAATATGAAATATACTTTTATTTCACCCTGCATATAATATTTTTTGTTATTAGAAATAATTGTCTTAACGTTTTTTATTCTTTCAAAAACCTGACTAGTTTCGCTCCATTTTGAGCATTTTCAAAGGGAATAATATAAAACAATCAACATTTAATTCATAATAAACTAACCATAAAACAATAAAAAACATAAAAAACATGAAAAAAATGTTGCTCTTCTTATTTTCTTTTTTACTATTAAGTGAAAAAAATTACCACGTTCAAAGTATAAAATTTTCTAACTATTAATATATTTTTATCTTGTTAGAAAATTCTTACTTTATTTGTTAAACAATAGCTTTTTTTAATATTTACATTACTTAAGTAAACTAAATTTTAGTCTTTCCTGTTGCGTGAACATCGACATGCATCATGACTGTCGATATAAAATAAAACACTCCGTAAGAGAAATAAAGTTCAGCTGTTATTACTGTTGCTATGGGGCAGGATTGTCGGTAAAAATTTAACTTGTGATTATTGTGGTATATACATACGGCTTAGTCATTGCTGTTGCTATGGAGCAGGATTGTCGGTATATTATATATATGGCTCAGGTTTGTCAAAACTGTTGGCTCAAGAAAGTCTTGTATATGTAAACATATACAAGTCTGGCTCAGGTTTGCTGCATTTTCAATAGGCTCAGGATAGTACGAAATATTTCGTATAAAATTCAATTTTTTTTTATGAGTTAGCCGTGTATATATTGCAGAATTAAGCATAAAAAATTACAAAAAAAGAATATACGCCTGACTTTGGTTCGAATCTACGCTATTTCTTGGTGGAGCGGGATTGTATGGAATTCCAATTGGTCTGACTTTGTACTAAAGATCTATATATATATATATATATATATATATATATATATATGGTGGTTGACTATTTCATTTTTTCATTTTCACCATTACATTATTTAACATTTTAACACCATTGTCTATCTTGCAATGAGGAAAAAACTTAAATTAGGAATTAGCCCTGAAGAAGAGAAACAGGAATCTAAACAACTCCACTTGTCGAAACATTGGCATTTTCTTAAAAAACTGTTTTTTTTTCGTCCTAATACCAAGAACACCCTCGGAATAAACTATAAATATTCTTTAACTACAATGGTCAACAATTGAAATGGAACACCCTAAAATTTTATGGAAGTTTAAAGTTTTTAACTCCTGCAAAAATTTATGAATTGAGGTGATCATTTTTTACCTGTGCTTTCAAAAATTTAAGATTAAACTTTTATCTCTAGAAGAAGGCAAAAAAGGGAAAATTTTTACATCAATTAACAAAATTATTGCTAACAGCGCAAAAAACAGTTTTTCTGGACTTTTGATTTAATTTATAAACTCAAAATTTACATAATTGTTTTGAAAGCTTATAGTCTAGCGCTTTTCTTGAACTCCTTAAAAAATCCATATAATTTTTGTCTTAAAATGGAAGCAGTCTAAACTTTTCGTTTTTTGCAGACCCCGTTTTTAGCACCCTGTAAGTATAACTTAAACAACAAATCTGAATAAGAAACGCTCTGTTAAATATCTCTGAAAGTATAATAAACAAGCTACCCAGAAAAAAAATCATCTTAATCAATAAATTTTTGCAGGAGTTACAAGGCTTTAAACTTTGTTAAAATTTTGGGGTGTTCCATTTCAATTGTTGACCCCTCTATAAACATCATTTTAGTGCAATTAAACAAATTATGAACATTTTATAAAATAATGACCTTTGTAAAAAAACTTGAAATTTAAGGTTTATATAAAAAGTGTATTAATTTAGATTCTAACTCTAATTTATTAGATAAATTGATTTATGGTTACAGAGCTGTTTCGGTCACCATCAGGTTATCATCAGGCTAGTTAAAAATAGTTTTATCGCAACACGGTTAAATTGATTTGATTGTCAAACTAAATGCACATGTTGCGATAAAATAATTTTTAAACAAAGCTTGATGATGGCGGTGGCCGAAACAGCGCTGTAGTTTTTAGTCAATTTAAAGAATAACTGAGAGTTTAGACTTTAGTTAATACACTTATATAACCTCAAATTATGAATTTTTTTCTTTGAAACTTATTGTTTTCTTTTTGGTACCTATTCGTGTAATAATTAGGGGGTCTATGCTATTCCTATTCAACGGTGTAGTTTTAATAGCGATTTCAAAAGGAGACGAACAGATTACTCATCATTTACATATTTACATTTATAATTTTTTGCATTTTTGAGTTATTAAAAGCATAACAGAATTTAACTTAAAGTGTTTAATTTTATAATATACTTATTACATTATAATATTTTTTATATTCACGGCATTTTACTTTATGAGTTGAATAATAATAATAATTATTTTTGTTGATTCATTTTGTCTTTTGTTTTTAATTTTTGTTATTAGGATATTGGGTTTGAGGACTTAAAAATCAATGTTAAACTTTTGTCGACTAGTTTCGTGGTTAAATAATATGCATATTGTTCAACATGTATGTCACAAACATCGTGCCAATTTTTGCGTCTTGAAGAAGTGGTGAGAAACTGAGAAATGTAAATAAAAACCACGAAACTTGTCGACAAAAATTTAACATTGATTTTTAAGTCTTCAAACCCAATATCCCAATAACAATAATTATTATTAAATGGGCGAAAATTACAACAAATTAATTTTAAGCGATAAAATCCTCGATAAAATCTAAATATTATTAATTGAATAATCAAATAGTAATTAGAAATGTGCTATTTTTGACGACCTGCACGTTTCATACTCATTAAGAGTAAATGAAAGCAAATTAGGTCTAATATATAAAAGCAATAGTATTTACTTTATTTTTGTTAAAAACTGCTATTATTGTGACAACATGAAACTCTTCGTAAGTTTTTATGGTCTGTTTTTTTACTAGATTTGATTTTGAAAATTAACCAATTACAAATGAGTATCTGTTTCAGATTTCCAACGCTTACTTGTTTCTATCTGATAAAAAAACAGACTTTAGGGTATTACAATTTAATTTTTTTTTGTAATTTTTTTAGACAGTTACACTTTTTTGGTACTTCCTTGGAACCTGCATTGCTTTATATCCAAGTGCTAATTATGAATCAGTAGTAACAAAAGGTATAACAATACCAACATTTAAATACAACGTTCCAATTAAAGCGGATGAAATATACGGTCTACCCCATTTTAAAGTTCCATCTATAATTTACGGCGTATTATCAAAAACTTTCGATTTTGATCTTGCTGACTTATTAGTAGGTGACAATGACAAAGAAGAAGTTTTGCAAAAACCTACAGAACTTTATGAAATTCCCTCAACTTCATATGGTGTACCAGTACAAAAAAATTTAGTACCGAAAAATGTTTTGATACAAAAACCACCAATTGTACTGTCAAATTCATATGATGGTTTAGTTGAAAAAATACCGACTTTACATAAAGTTGATTTTTCTGTGGATGTTTTATCTCAAAGGCCACCAATATCTGAGATATCTTACGGATTACCGTTGGAACCGGTGCAAACTTACGGCATTCCGAGTTTGCATACAGTGGATTTCGTTGTGAAACCACCAGTTAGCCTAGAGGGAGTTGTAGTGCCAAAAACACCAGCTGAAGATTATGGTGTACCGTTATTGTCTAAGGTTGACATACCTAATGTAAAGTATAGAGTTCCAGATGTCCAAGCTTTTGTAGTTTCTAAAGATTTTGAAAGTTATGAATTACCAAAAGTGCATGTTTCTGAAATTAAATCTGGTCTACTTCATATACAGTCAAATGTAAAAATACCTGCTACTGTTTATGGAGTGCCTTTTTAAATAACCTTGTTATTATTTACTAAATTAAATAAAGTTAAATTACTACACTGTACCTATTTTGTTGATACTTTGAAAAAAATGGTCAAAGTAATCGTTTAGTAACATTTACGTTAATTAATACTAATTGTATGGTTAGATTTTATAAGCACGTTGTCACGCGATTTACTGTTATAATGTAAAGTCTAATTTAATAGAATTGGCATAATGGGTGGTTTTCTGTAAATTCAAATTTTTGTTGGCAGCATTAAATTTATAGGAATTTTGACATATTAATTTTTATTAAATGTATTTGTACATATTTCATTAATTAATTTGTATTAATTTAACGTTTGAAAAATATATGCTACTTTTTTCAAATTTCTGTGTGTTTTTGCAACGATTAGAACGATAAAAACATTTTTGGTCCACTTTCAACAATATGCTATTTACCTCGCATCTTGGAAAGTTTGAATGTTGTTTTTAACTATTGGAATGTTGACTTAATTTTTCGTTAATTTTGTTAAAACAAATTAGAATAGTCGGTACGTATTTTTTATTTTTAAAGATTCAATCTTATTTATTGAACTTATTTTATTATTAAACTTAATTCATTAAGCTTTATTAAACTTTAGTTTAATAAATTCTTAGGCTTAACAACTATTTGATATTTATTAACTCAACTGTCAGGTGTCAGACCATTATTGTCAGGCTGATTTAACCTCTCTTTCGAAAGGGAAATTTTATGTTAAAGTTTGTTCACTTATCAAAAAACCACCAACGTCGCAATTTCGCGTAAAATACATCTGGCAACATGGCACAACTTTTAAAATGACATACAATAAAATCAACCTAAATTTGACAAGCATTTGGAGCTGCAATTTGTTCTTTTATTAAATTGTAACAGCATGTTACACTTAGCTGTAGTTGTTGATCGAACAAATCTCTAACTGTTTGTAGTATTTTAACATTCTTATTTTAATTGGGAACCAAAATTTTCAACTCTTTTGAGCATGACAGGAAAGTGACAAATAAACCAAAAATTTTGACGATGTCAAATTCTAGTAAATTTAATTTTGACAAACCTAATTCAACAGGTGGTGGTTTTTTGATTAGTAAACAAACTTTACGCTACGTATATTTGCTGCCAAAAAAATGACTACTCCAAAAAATCAAGTAATCCTTTTTCTTTTTATAGAAAATTTTTATTAATTTAAATTTTTAAAATTTTTTATAGTATGAACAAGGCTTTTATAAAACAAGGTTATCTTAGTTGTTACTTTTTTTGACAAGAAGGGCTTGAAAATTAATTCGAACATTGAGACATGAGGATGAAACTTCAAATAAAACAGCAGCAATCACATGATGATAGGTATGGCTAACTAGAGGCGTTTACGAAAATTCAATCGATCAGTTGGGTCAGGGATCCGAGCGTTCGTTTATTCAACCTCGCTCACTAACCCGTGTTCGTTTATTCAGGGTTACTGATCCGGATCAGGGATCGATCAGTGATAGAGGGATCCAGCACAGCAGCAGGGTAGGTTTCAAGCAAAATGGATCCGCATGCGCATTTGATAAAACTTTGTGGTTTTATCAAATCATATTGAATTTTGAATTGGATTTCTTTGTTGAATATTTTTATTAGATCTGATTCTACCAAATAAACCACACTGTGTTTATATTTATTGGATGTTTCGACAAGATTAATTGTACCGTCTCTGCGAAAACACAACAAAATGAAAATTATCAAATTTATATTTTGTTTATTAATATGTCAAGTTGCTATAGTTACATTTTAAAAAAATAATTGCCCTGAAATTTGAGAAAATGCTCTCAAGGTCATTGGTCAGGGTTTGTGTCGTTCGAAAATAACTAACCCCGATCACTGATCTGAGATGGATCTGACGGATCCGGTCACGTGACGGATTACTAACCCGGGTTGAATTTTCGTAAACGCCTAATCCTTAGAACACGAATCCGGCGGCGGAGGTTTGATTTTTTAAATATTTTTTACAAAAAGGCCTTTTTTTGGTGAAAAATTTTTCGGTTTTTACAACGAAAAAAAATAGCAAATTGAATGTAATGTACATATCTCGTTATTTTTTAACGTTTTCAACCTCTTTTACCATTTTTTAAATAACTAAATCAATCTTAATTACTTTTTTGCATTTATTTTAAAACACAAAGTAAATGTCAACTGTCACTTATAATTTACAAACACACAATCGACAAAATATTCAAGACAAATATATTTTGACAGTTCCTGTAAACTTCAAAACTACAGCGGCCCAGCTACCATAGATGCTTTAGAAACACCGTTACGCACAACTTTTGTCAAACACCTCATAAATAAATAAAAGCGAATGTTATATCTAAAACTGAATATATACTGAATAAAACAAAACTTAATAAATAGGCGGTCAGCAGTATTAGCCCGAGGATTGACTGGCAGGTAATCGAGGATGTTTCTGGCAGGTATAGAGGGCGAAACCCTCTACTACCGAAAAAAGGACCTTATAAAAAAAAAGGCGGTCAATAGTGTCAGCCCGAAGATTGGCTTACTTCGAGGATGTTTTTGATAGGTTTAGAGGGCGAAGCCCTCTACTACCGAAAAAAGGAACTTATAAAAAAGGCGGTCAATAGCGTCAGCCCGAAGATTGGCTTACTTCGAGAATGTTTTTGATAGGTTTAGGGGGGGAAGCCCTCTACTACCGAAAAAGGAACTTATAAAAAAGCCGGTCAATAGCGTCAGCCCGAAGATTGGCTTACTTCGAGGATGTTTTTGATAGGTTTAGAGGGCGAAGCCCTCTACTACCGAAAAAAGGAACTTATAAAAAAGGCGGTCAATAGCGTCAGCCCGAAGATTGGCTTACTTCGACGATGTTTTTAATAGGTTTAGGGGGCGAAGCCCTCTACTACCGAAAAAAGGACCTTATAAAAAAAGGCGGTCAATAGCGTCAGCCCGAAGATTGGCTTACTTCGAGGATGTTTTTGAAAGGTTTAGAGGGCGAAGCCTTCTACTACCGAAAAAAGGACCTTACAAAGAATGGCGGTCAATAGCGTCAGCCCGAGGATTGGCTTACTTCGAGGAT
This sequence comes from Tribolium confusum, assembly GCA_029207805.1. Classification (NCBI taxonomy): domain Eukaryota; kingdom Metazoa; phylum Arthropoda; class Insecta; order Coleoptera; family Tenebrionidae; genus Tribolium; species Tribolium confusum. The sequence goes on from JALGAY010000004.1 coordinate 31,261,961, forward strand.
GTTTTTGATAGGTTTAGAGGGCGAAGCCCTCTACTACCAAAAAAAGGAACTTATAAAAAAGGCGGTCAATAGCGTCAGCCCGAGAATTGGCTTACTTTGAGGATGTTTTCGATAGGTTTAGAGGGCGAAGCCCTCTACCACGCACAAAAGGTGCATATAAAAAAGGCGGTTAATAGCATCAGCCCGAGAATCTTCTTACTTCGAGGATGTTTTTGATAGGTCTAGAGGGCAAAGCCCTCTACTACGTGAAAAAAGCACCAATAAAAAGGTCGGTCAATAGCGTCAGCCCGAGGATTGGTTTACTTAGAGGATGCTTATAATAGGTCTAGAAGCTACCGCGCGAAAAATATACCTGACCTAACCCATCTAGTTGGGCGGCTGTAGTTTTGAAGTTTACAGGAACTGTCAAAAGTTTTTCACTAAAAAAAGGATTTTTTTAAGAAATATTATAAAAACTAAACCTCCGCCATCGGATTCGTGTTCTAGGGATTATTCTACGTAAGTTTAGTGAAAACCCCGATTTTTTTCATGCATTTTTAGTGTGGTCAGCTAAAGTAAACTGTTACAGTAAGAGCTTATCGCAAGAATTTTTTGAGCTCTTCTCGGGACAACACCTCTGATTTTTTTGAAATGTATCCTTTATTTTTATTCTTTACAAATGCTTCTACTTCATCAAACATACTAACATCAATTTTTTCTTTTAATTGCAACATTGTCTTTAGCATGGATAATTTTGGCCACAACGTGTTTGGTGAATATTTCTACGACTACGGATAGAATAAATTAGTCATACGTTCAATAACAAGATATCTCTATAACTGGTACACCAGCTCACCGCCATTTTGTATAATAAAATATGTTCCCGTTAAAGTCCTCAACAGATGGCAGCACCGTATCGCGGACTGTCACGGACTGTCAATTCAAATTGACAACCGCCAAATTAAACTTCTTCTTTCTGCTGAAATAAAAATTATAAAATCATCGATTATGAAGAAGTGTGCGCTTTGCGGCCACATTAAGGTGCTCCAAACAGATTTATCGTTATTTCAGGTTCCTTCGGTAAATAATTTCTTGCTTAAAAGATTAATACAAAAGCTTTTGCAAAACTTTTCCCTTTTTGTAAGTTTTATTGCTACCCATCATTGTAGAATACACAGAGACTTCAAGAGTGGATTCTAGCGACGGGTGTAGCATTAACAAAAGACAATTTTATTTGCATGAAGCACTTTGCTTTAAAATACATCAAGGAATCATTTTCGGAAGATCATGCAAATAAAGTAGTTCGAAGGACGTTAACACTAGATGCGGTTCCTGGCACACATTTAGAATCCACATCTTATCCTCTATCCGCTTTACCATCGCCTTCCATATCGTACCATACTGTTCCCAAACAGTATATTAATAAGAAACGTGAAAAGTGGGTGTTGAATGCATCTTCATTACATATCATTAACTAAATCCTTTTTATATTTTAGTCCCGATTCTCAAACCCAGAAAAATCCTTGTACAATAAATGAAGAAAACTTTCCTGTTTCCTCGGAAAATACTACATTAAGTTTTTATGTTTTTTTAAAAAGTAAATTACCAGAAGTGGTCATGTCCCTACCTTTTGAATGGGGTATCCATCGAAAAACCGATTCAATTATAGTGAGTCACATGAGCGATGAAAATCAAAAAGTAGACAAAACCATCATAATCAGTAAAAATGACTTAAAAATTTTTATTAATGGCATAATGCACGTCTCCAACTTTGTGCCTAATAATTTGCAAGGCTTTTATGAGCTTGTAAATAGTGTTAGTAATATTAAAATATGCAGTGGTCCTGGAGGAGGTAAACGTGCTAGTCGCTTTTGTACGAGTGGTAACACAAATATAAGAGCAACTCGATGCAGTGATTGTAGTTCTTTACGAAAGTATTGGATCAGAAAGACGAAAAGTTTAGAAAAAAACAAATCAAATTTAAAATTAAAAAAAAAGTTAAAGACAACAAAGAATTTTTATTTAGGAAAAAAACAACAAAAGCAAGAGCAACACATTATCCAGTTACAAAAGAAAATGGCAAGTACTATAAATCAAAATGAGTTGATTGAAAAACTACCAGAAAACCAGCAGTTAGTTGCGCGAATGTGTTTTGAATCAGCAGGTCGATCGTTAACTGGAAGGCGATATAATAAGGACTAGACTTACACATGCATTCTTATAAGAATTAAAAGTCCTCAATTATACAAACATTTAAGAACCAGAATGCTGCTTCCATTACCATCACCAAGCACACTTTCTAATTACATAAGACACATTGATAGCAGTTACGGTTTTCAAACAAAATTATTTGAATTAATAAAAGAAAAGACAAAAAACATGCCAGAATTTGAGCGTCATGGTACTTTAATGGTTGATGGATGTAAAGTGACACCAAGTAAGCATTTTGATAAAAATCGTTTGCAAGTTATGGGTTTTGTTGAACTGGGTGATTTTACACCAGAATTTCAAAGGGACCAGCTAGGTGAGCATGTACTGGTTATAATGTTTCAATCATTTGCTGGAAAAAACATGCAGGCTCTTGCTTGTTTTTTGTCAAAAGGAAACGTTACTGGTGATATCCAAGTCAAGCTTATATTAGAAGCCATTGTTCTATGTGAGGCAGCTGGACTATTTATTGATGTGGTAACTTCAGATGGTGCGTCTTGGAATAGGACTATGTGGAAACATTTGAATGCAAGTAATCCAGATGCACCATGGTGTATTCATCCCTGTGAAAATAATAGGACATTAAGAATGTGTTCGGATTATCCCCGTCTTTTAAAATGTTTACGAAATCGGCTTGTGGAAAAAAAAAAGAATTCCATGTTCCTGAAGGCATTGTCAAATTAAATCATTTTAAAAATTTAATTGCATTTGATGCAAAAAATCAATTTAAATTAGCTCCAAAACTTGCTTTAAAACATATTCATCCAAAATTACATGAAAAAATGACTACTCGGTATGCCTTTCAACTTTTTAGTGGAACTGTGGCTGACGCTTTGTCATTATTACAAGAAAAAAATGAACCTGGATTTGAAAACTGTGAACGCACAATACAATTTTGCAGACGTGTGAATAAACTATCAGATATTCTCAATTCAAATAGTTGCCTAAATGCCCTAAGACCAAATTCAGAAGAACAAGAGAAGTTAGAAAATTTCATTATTTACATGGATTTATGGAAGTCTTGCTCAGAACCCAATTATTTTTTAACAAATTCTACTGGAGATGGTCTAAAAAGCACTATAAACACTACATTAAATTTATTAAAATACTGCACACAAGATCTGGGTTTTAAGTACCTTATGACATCACGAATGAATCAAGATCCTCTTGAACATTTTTTCAAATTATTGCGAGCTAATGGAGGAGCAAATAATAATCCTGAATCAGTGCAAGTTGCTCAGATTTTTCGCCTCATGTCACTCTATTCACTTGTGAAACCTCACAAAGGTAGTAATGTAAGTGGAGGCAATTTACTTGAAGCCTTGGTTAGTGATCCAAATGAATTATTCACATATAGTACTTTACCAACCAATTATAAACTTTCCAAATCTGAAATTGACTATCAAATAGATAAGGCCCTAGAAGAAGACATCAGTTGTGGTAATGTCATTATATTTAAAGATAATGAAGAAGCATTTGCTTACGTTTGTGGTGCCATTGCACGAAAATACAAATCTTTAGATTGTTCTGTTTGTCGAGAGACAGTTATAGGTGATGGGGTTGAATCATTTAATGCATTCATCGCTCTAAGAAGCAGAGGACATTTAACATTCCCATCTGTTGATTTGGTCCTTCATCTGCAAGAAGTGGAATCCATTATTTCGGAGAATCTTAGGCAAAATATAAGAAAAAATACTTTTATAGAAATTTTGCAGAACATCCAGAGAACAAAAATCCATGGTGTTGTAGGTTGCGCGGAGCACAAATTAGAATTATCCAAGAAAATAATTTTTTTATTTTTAATTATAGGAATGTCGTTTTCTTGTCAAACAGAAGCAAGGAAAAGAAGTGCTGAAAACAGCAATAACAAGAGATACGCTAAGTTATCAAAATTAGTTTAAATATATTATTATTATTATATAAAATTGATTTCTTGCCTTTTCTATATAGTTTTATTCGTAAATTTTCTTAATTAATGAGTTAACAGAAGCATAGAAAGTTAATGACAACTATAGAATGACAACTGACAAACACAGTGACAGTCCTTCGACCCCTGGCGACATCTATCGGTGACTCTAACTGGAACATGATTTATCAACAACGCGCTACTAGAAAGCTAGCGTACCAGTTATAGAGATATCTTGTTCAATAATAACAAAAATCATAGCAAATTACCAAGTCTTCAAAAAATTAGTTAGCAAAATATTTTTGTCGGCACCATTCACCGTATTTGCTGTTCTCCAGTGTTGAAAGTCTTTGTACATACATTTTACTATACGCAATATTCGATTTTGCTGGAATCAAACATTTCCTGGCTTTCGCTGCCTGTGCGAGCACGTAGTTCGACATTTTATCAAAATATTTTTATGACAGGACGCGAATATCAAACCAGTCAACTATGATATCTATTTACAAACAATGTTCCTTATCCTTAGCAACGTTACTAATTGCTAAATTCCAGAATTAATAATCTAATATTTTGCTATTTTAACAACAATATTGTTTCAATCAGAAAAAAACTATTGATTCCACCGCGGGAAATATGAATATATTCCCTCGGTTGTCTATACATCCCTCGGGTTCCCCTCGGGATGTAACTAGCCAACCTCGGGAAATATACTATTCATATTTCCCTAGTTGTAATAATAGCTATAAAAGAATAGTTTTTACAATAGCTGTTTTCAGATTATGATGAATTATCGAAATCATCTGCAGAATCACAATCTTCTGCAGGTTGGATTATACAAGGGATCCCGTGAGCTTCTAGGGCATTTTTCACAATTTCCGCTCGGTGCGGCCGAGCATTGTCGTCCTAAAATAAATTTTTTGTCAATAACCGCATGAAACAAACGTAGGACATTGTTGAGTGCGTGATCCAGTAAATATGTAGGGTCATATTGCCCTATAAGTCGGTCCGACCATTAAACCAAATGCCACCCCAAACCGAAACTGTACCTTTACGAGAAGGGCTAATTTTATGGACAGGACGACGATGTCTTGGTACTATTGGCCTAGTTCAAACTCGTAAACGACGGCTATCAGAATATCGGCCAAACCGGGACTCATCGGTAAAAAGCACGGAGGTCCATTCTTCACCAATGAAGGTGTTCTGTAGCCGATTGCAGTCTTTGCCGTTTATGTTCCGGAGTTTATGGAACATAACGTAACATCACACAACGTAAGGGACGTTGTACAACCAGATTATGCTCCCCATGTCGTCTCCAAACCATTTCTATTGACACATTAGTTTCCGTGGCATGCCAAGAGTCTTTCTTTTAGCAACCGGCAGATACTAAAAGGCTGTCTTCGCTCTGAAACGGTTAAGAACCGATTTTTGGCTAAGGTTGTAGACCGTGAAGGTCCATTTTTTGGTCTCTTTGGAACACTTTCTGTTTCTCTACATCGATGAATAAGTCGTAAAATGACACTTTTGCTAACATGAAACTGGTTGCATATTTGAACTTGCAGCTGACCTGCTTCAATCATGCCGACAGCGCTATTAGCTTCATCAATTGTTATTGTAGTTTACGTCGAAGCATAATGTCATCTACACATGCTTTTTTAAACCTCTTGAAAGCTAGTTAATGAAACAATTAAGAGTAAAATGAAAACTATTATTAATGATAAATTAAAAAACAAACGGTAGGTATATATCGAGGAGATTACATAATTTTCTAAACTAGTTCAGGTGTTCAAGTTAGCGATCTTAAATCCCGCAAGCATATGTAGAGTCTCTAGAGACCCTTTGCACCAACCATTCAAAATAAAAGTGTAACTGGACAAGAGTACTGTTACAGTTTTTTTTTATTAGTTACTTCTAAATCTGTCCTGGGTTATGAATTACTTAAGGGGTCTTTCTCTAAATTGAAGCGGTAAATCTCCACTCGCCTCGGACCAAAAGCTGACATAAAGAAAACATACACTCAAGGTTTGAGTCGACGTGTTATAAAAATGAAAGGGTTTAACTGGGTTTGCAAATTATAGACAGATGCCTTACATTCATTACAACATAGTCGATGGTTGGTTAGCGTAAACATCGTTCTTTTCTGCTATTAGGTGTATACTAATTTTTTAAAACACCTTTTCTTAATTGCATTAAATCATAGTGTTTTTTAAAATTTGTAAAATTAATTTGATAAAAAATTATAATAGGGCTAAATGTTTATATACAGGGTGGGATACCAAGACCGCCTCGGTTCATTACGTAGTTGCGGTTTGTTTAATCAAAACGCGCTTTTACCCAAAAATGTAGATCTTAGGGAGCACATTTTAAAAATATTTTCTGTTATACGGAGTGTTCCAAAAAAAGTTACACGTTAAAAACATATTTTTTTAAATAGGATACCCTATATATTATTGCATATTCGCATTTTATGGATCATTCTAAACACTTTTTGTATAGCATGTCTTGTATCTATCTCTAACCGTTTTGGAAATATTTACACTTAAATTTAAAAAATGATTGATAAAAATGTCAACATCTCGTTAATGGTAAATTATCTTGCCGCCATTTTTTGTGGGATCTTAATAATAGTAAGCCTCATTTTAGGTGTGCCTGCATGAAAAGTTTTGATATAACATACAAGCTGTTCAAAAAAAGTTGACCAACTTGGCACTTTAAAATTACCAAAAACTCAAAATTTTTAAATGGGAACCCTGTTATTTTTTAGCGAATTTAAGTAGGCCATTAAATTACCTTTAATCTGATACTACATTGTCATACCTATTTTGTCTAGTTTTCGATTAAATCAGATTTTTGTGAATTTTGGACAAACAAAAGCATTTTTTTTTTTGGATACCGTGGTTACAAAACAATGTACAAAAAACGCTAAGAAATAATAACATCACATAAAACAAAACAACAAATTACTCGTTATTAATACACAGTTGAACCCTTTTGAATTTTGATTTATTTTCCTAAAAACATTTTGAATACGAGATTTTATGTCATCTTTAGTTGTCAGCAGCACTTTATAAACTTGTTCTTTAGCCCCATAAAAAAGTTCATACTAGTAAGGTTGGGCGCCCTTGGTGGCTACAAACAGATAAATCCGACAAAAAATAAAGGGGTTTCCATTTAAAAATGTTGAGTTTTTGGTTATATTAAAGTGTCAAGTTTGATAATTTTTTTTGGACACTCTTTATGTTATATCAGACCTTTTTAGTATGTGCATCAGACATGCACATCTGAAATAAGGCTTCTGTTAAAATTTTAAAAAAATTGCGACAAGATAATTTACCATTGACAAGATTTTAATATTCCTACAATGATAGCAACTATCATTTTTTAACTTCAAATGTAAATATTTCCAAAACGGTTAGAGATAGGTATAAGACAGGCTCTACAAAAAGTGTATAAAATAATCTGCAAAATGCGAATATGCAATAATATATAGGGTATCCCATTTAAAAAAAATTAGATCCCTAAAGATTTATATTCTTGTACCAAAGTTTGTTTTGATTTAATAAACCGTAACTACGTAATGGACCGAGGCGGTCTTAGTGCGTAGTGCCCCACCCTGTACATAAAATGTTTACATAAAAATAACATTTATTAAATGATTGCATTTATTAAAGTTATTTAGTGATTTATTTACATAAATATAAAACAAAAAGTTTTTACCAAATGCAAAGGAATTCCACAAAAATTAAATTAAAGTTATTAAACTCAGTTTTTTCTTATAAGAAATGGTCAATGTCAAAATTTTTTAAAAACCATACTGTACCACTCTAAAACCTGTATTTACGAATCGACTTTATAATATTTTTTGCACTACTCTACTAAAAATTAAGTGATTACGCACTGAGCAAACAATCGGGATCGTCAATTTTACAATCATTCTCCGCTTTTACGGCACTGGTGCCTGCAAAGAGCACAGGGACTTTTCTCGTTTAAAAAACGGTTTAAAATTAGATTATTGTAACAGATCCTAAGTTTATAATAAAATAATGCACTTTACCACAATATTGCATTTAAAGTTTAAGTTTAAGCAGCACCATCTGTGAGAAATTGTGTAAGAGAAAATTTTAGTAACTTGAAAAAAATCTATCACTTAGTTACCTACATTATCGACATCAACGCACTTGATTTTTTTGGACAAATTAAAGATAAATTTTAAAATTATCGTTTTTCGGCCTTGTGAAGGATCCATGCAAAAAATAATATACAAGAGACGTGCGAGAACAGTTTTGTTTTATTCGTGCGAAATTCTTCACTCGTGCGCAAAACGCACTCGTGTGAAAACTTCAAACTCATATGCAAAATATATGTTCCCACACTTATCGTGTAAAAAACTATTTCAGTACTTTAACTAATCATAAATATTTATCGACACAAATGCGATGCAGATGCCACTGACCCTTAGTGCTAGGAATATAACATGGCAAAATTACCGTTTATATATATAAATGATATATATCAAAATCTATAAACATTTTTATAATGCCAATTTGGTTTTAGATAATTTATACAAAATATAGACAATAAATGGTTATAAAAATGCTACTCGAAGCTATGTTTAAAAAAATTTTATTTGTTAAATTTTTAAGATAATTATAGCAACACTTTTGTTTTTTTGTAAAAGTTATCCTTAAGTTTTTTTCATAAAACAAGTCTTAAAATAAATATTACTGTATTAATCGTTTTAATATTAACTGCATAAATTTTCAATAAAAAAATTAAACATTACCGAATATTATCTTTAATTTTCGCCAAACCTACAAAATGTTTAGTTAATTCAAGTAATGCATGTTGAAAAGCTAATAACAGTTCTTTAAGAAAGTCTAAAAATATAATTTATTTAAATAATTAAAAATTTAACAACAAAACTTAATGTGTTTCTTCTTATTTTTTTATTATTGTGTAGTGTACATTACGAGCATGTTGTAGTACTAGGTATAAATAAATAAAATGTCAATAGTACATACTAAAAACGCACAAATTTTTATTTAAATAAATTGTTAAAAGAAAAATGTTATCAAAACTGTCTTCCATCTTACAAACGCCGGTGAAAGATCGAGTAGGCGTTCTTACTCATCGCCGAGCTGTTTTATTATTATCTCATCTAGTATCCATTTTTAAATATAAATATGTAGCATCGGTGCCCATAAAATGGTTGAACAAATCGAAAATGGATAATATTAAAAATTATCAAATTATCCAAAACAAAAACTATCCCTACTTATGACCACCATTTACTGGCATTGTAAAAAACAATTTTGATAAAAATTGAGTGTTCCTGATTTATTTATTTATTTTAACAAAAAACTTTGCTTTTTTATAAGACAAATTGGTACAGCAACATTTCTTTTTAAAGGCTTGTTTTGAAAAAAAATAAGGGTAAATTTCACAAAAAAAAGGAAAAGTGTTGCTATGGTTATCTTAAATATTTAAACAAAAATTTTTTTTCAAAACATAGTCACGAATAGCATTTTTATAACCATTTAATGCCTGTATTTTTTTTTCTCAAAATTCTCTATAGTTTAGTAAAAAAACGCCCCGATCATTTGGTCCACCCGCTATATAAATAATAATAATAATAATAATAGTACAGTGCTCAACAAATGATAGAGATCAAAGCGAAAAGTACATTTTTTTTCTATTAAACTGAAAATATGGACACTGTGTTACAATCGGTTGATGATGATAATTTTTTTGACTCGATTGGCACATTATTTTGCTTTCTTTAGTAGATTTTTTTTTCTTGGGGGTGGGGGTAATGAAAATACACATAATAATGTAGTAAAAATATCGTGCTCTGATTGGCTTAAAATACCTTAATGAAAGATTAACAAACCATCAATTTTGATGAACGTTTGTGCAACCGAGCATAAAACACCGTTTTCGAGTAAAATTTAAAAAACCGAAAAGATTCATAAAAAAAAAGAATACATAAAAAGGGAGCCATAAAATAAAAAAAGACGTTATTAACACTTGTAGAAATAATTGTCATTTAATTTAATATTAACCGAATAACTTTGATCTTTATAAAAAAACCTTAAAATGATGAAAAAAACTGCATTAATAAGTAAATTGTTATTAAGCTTAAAAAAAGTTTTTGTTAAAGGCCCAATTGTACAATGCGCGCTTAAGTTTTGGTTCACGAAAGTTGTGGTTCAATAAAGTGTTCCCTTAATATATCTTCGTCATCAGTAAAAAGAAACAGCAATTTTTTTCATTTTTTAAAAACCAAACTAAATTGACAAAATAAATTCACTTGAGTAACGTTTAAACTGACAAGTGCCACCGTTCAAACTATATATCTTGGATATGAACTAAAACTCCTAATCTAAAACTTAAACTCACGTTGCTAAGCGTCGTTTATACAATCAGATAAGGGCGAGTTTTTGAGTTTAGTGCAGGTTCAAGTTGAACGTAAGTTTAAGCGCGCAATGTACAATCGGGCCTAAGTGTTTTAAAAACCAAAAAATAATTTAATTATTGACTAGAAGCACAACAATTACAAATAGTATAAATAAATCTAATTTTTATTTTATAATCCACTTTTAAAATGTTGTTTTCTGAAGCATTGTTTATGCATCCTTTCGGTTTTTCAGTTTTACTCTAAAAAAATAAGTTTCCAAACTAAACTCTCCATCCAAAAATAGTAAAACCATGTTTATGGGATAACATCTGTCAAAGTTATCAAAAAAATTCTTCAAAAGTATTAACAAAAAGTAATGATACAGTTAAGCAAATTTAATAAATTTTGACTCAAATATCTGACTTGAGATGTTAAAAAAAAACTTTTCAAAATTGTCAGCTTTAGCCAGCTGTAACCTTTTTACAGTAGCGCCGTAGAACAATTTTACCGGCTTTCATCCTCTACTGGTGTAGGGTATAGTGGTTAAATTTGTGCCAAATTATTTTGGAACACCGTATATATGTATTAGAGTTCAATTAAAGAAAATAACAAAAAAACTTAAAGCACCAAAAGGTGCACAAATTAAATTGCTATGCTTTAACAATTTTAGTATGAATCCCATTAAGAATACTGAACACAATAGTGGTAGTACTTGGATCCACAGCTAAATGACGAGGCGATTTAGGACTTGTAGAAAACTTAAAATCATTTAGTAAAGTTGCTAGTCCCAATTTAGTTTGCATTAAGCCAAACCTTAAACCTAAAAACAATTATAAAAAAATAATAATAAATTTTATGCACTTACCAATACAATTTCGTGGTCCATCACCAAAAGGTAAATAAGTAAAAGGTAAAATTTTGTTACTACCATTAAATCTTTCAGGATCAAATTCTAATGGATTTGAAAAAAAAACTGGATCTCGATGAAGTCCTAAAACTGATATTATAACCGGTGTATTAACATCTAAAATAGTTTCAGTTTCAGGAATTTTATATGGTTTGACACAAATTCGGTTCAACATTGCTACAGGTGGATATTTTCTTAAAGTTTCTGAAAAATTAAACAAGATATTTATTTGAAAACATTAACATAAATAATTAATACCTTTAATACACTTATCTAAATATGGTAAAGCGAGAACATTGTCATAATTGTATTTAGAAGAATCTCTCCCTAAATTTTCATGAATTTCGTCTCTCAACTTGTCTTGGATTTCTTGATTGTGAGCCAGTTCGTGAATGCAGTTGCTCATAGTAGACGAAGATGTTTCAAAACCGGCGGTAAAAAATAGAAAAGATTGTGATACAATTTCTTTAAATTCCATTCCAATCGATCTCATTTGCATCAAAATGTTCAAAAAATCATCCCGGACAATGTTATTTTCGTCTCGATATTGAATAGTGTCTCGAACCAGATCATTGAAATACTTTTGAACAACTTTATTGTCGTGTGCAATTTTGATAATATTTCCTGGATTTTGCAAGCCTTCTTGCAATGCTACTTTATATAATTTCCACGATGGATTATTAAAAATCATAGCAACCATTCGAGAGAACTCGGTATATGGGTTATCAAGACTATTACAATCAACTCCGAATGCAGTGGACCCGATAATATCTGTAGTGTATCGCATTAAAATTTCCTTAATATCAACTTCCAACTCTCGTTCGGCCATTGACTCAAGTGTTTTAATCAGATTCTGCGATACTTGAACTAAAATATTATACATACTCTTCATTTTCCCCGAAGTGAAAGTCGGAGTAAACCTCATTCGAACATTCCGCCATTGTTCACCCTTCATTGAAAAAATATGAGCAGTTAGAGGCAGTTTTTCTTCATCTATGTACATTCCTCGGTCCACAAAGTGATCAAAATCTGTCACTAACACTTTTTTAATTAATTCAGGATGAACAGGAAAATAAATTGGTCCGTTGAAAAAATAGATTCCTCCAAATTTATGTCCCGCATTTTTAAATGTATGATAAAGAGTTTGTAGACGCAAAAAAATGCTTTCTTTACCCCAAGCAGCTGAAGATAAATCTCCAACAGGAAAATTTGGAGCCAGTTGTGGAACTCCCCGTTTTTTCCAGTAAGTGAAACAATGACGATAATAAAGATAGTAAGCAAATAACAAAGAAATTATAAAAACAGAGCATAGTTCAATTGCTGTTAAAAATAACATGTCGACTGATAGTTTCTCGCGGACATACTAAACATATGGTTATTTGTTTTCATTAAACACACTTTGTTCTTATCGGTTCGGGTTTTATTTAGTTTAGTCACGATGATTTTACAATAAAATCGTGATAGCAAATTAATGAGTTAATTTCCAAAAATCACTCTCATTTTAGAATTGCAAAAAAAATCTTACTTAAATACAGTGTGTTTCAGAAATGAATACAAAAATTTTAACCACTTGTAGATTTCGTTTAAAGAAGAGTTTTTTCTTGATAAATTTTTTTTCAAATCTCAACCGTTATCAAGATAAAATTAGTTAGTCTTGGCGAAAATTCCATACGCGCCACTGGTCAAACCAGTAGAATGCACCATTATAATGGTCACCATGATAACTATAAAAAATTCATAAATTTACAAAATTTCATGAGCGTATCGTACTTTTATAGGGGGGATATAGCGGTAAAAAAATTCGGAAAAATTTCATTTTTCGCAAAAATGTTATTTAGAAAAGTTGTTTGTTTTGGTGAGATCTATTACTAATTAAAATTTTTGTATTCATTTCTGAAACACTCTGCATATTATAATAATAGTTAAGAGGCTTCTCTACCTTAATCTACAACGGAGCGTCGAGCTCATTGTTTTGCGGTCGTAATATTAACCCTACTAATTAAATACTTACAAGTTATACACCATCTGAAAGAGAATAAAATTCTCCACAATCCTGTATAAAAAATGTTTCATTTGTTATGTTACAAAGTTTTACAGACATCTTATTTAAAAAACTTGATTACTTTTATAGTCCTATCTTTATATTTATGTTATTTATTAAAATAATTTGATCAACATTAAACTGATCTTTAGTATTACATATTATCTACAAATTGACCGAGCAAAATTTAAAAGTAAAATGTTATTACTACAAAATAACAATATTTTAAAAATGACCAGAAAGTAAATGATTTATTTAAAATTAAATACATTAAAAACTAAACGTAATTAAAAAAAGTGCTATGTCCATTTGTAGATAATATGTAATACTAGAGATCAGTTTAATGTTGATCAAATTGTTTTAATAAATAACAAAGTTATAAAGGTAGAACGATAAAAGAAATCAAGTTCTTTAAATAAGATGTCTATAAAACTTTGTACCATAACAAATAAAAGAAAAATTTATGCAGAATTGTAGAGGATTTTATTCCCTTTTAGATGGTATATAATTTGTAAATATTTAATTAGTAGGGTTAATATTACGACCGCAAAACAATGAACTGGACGCTCCGTTGTAGATTAAGGGAGAGAGATCTATTAAGTGTTTATGTACCAATAAAAAACATTATTAAAAAGTTTGTGTTCTCCAAAGGCAATAAGATTACAAGACCGATGGCCTTTGGTCAGAAAATTTGTAAGCCGCTCGAATAGGCTGATTTTAAGTTGATATAATACCGGAAGTATCGCAAATTTTAATACTTTTCCATAGCAACAACCAATCATAGAATCATTTTTTTTTAATTTTGCTTAGTAACGAAGATACTACCGGTATTATCTTAACTTGAAATCAGCCCCGAAGACTATAGACATCAAATAATGCCCATAGTACATAATAATATTTTACAATAGGAGTTTTATAAGAAACATTTTCTCGGACGAACGTGGTGGACAAGACTCAAAGAGAAAGAGCAACAAAATGCCTTATAAACGACATATATAGCTTGTGTCACCCACTTACCCATTTTTGTAAAATAATTTTAGACTATGCCTCAATCTACGACCTATACCTTTGTGTGATTTTGAAGAATAAATATCAGAAAACTTTGTTACTACAATAGAACTCATTGCAAAGAATTGTACGCTTATACCCAAAATTTTATTTTTTAGGTAATGAGGTGACATATCTGTGGTGCGTTGGAAGAATTTTTTTTTAAAGCTTACAGTTTCATTTAGAAACAAAATTTATTAAACTTAAAACGACAAAAATGTGATTATCTACTCAATAAATTGTACAGGTTTTACTCAATAAATTGTTGAGGTAAAACATCCAGATTGCGGCAAGTACAAAAATATTTAGGTATTTTAAGTTATAAACGCCGAAGAAAAAGTAGGGGTGATTGTGGTTGAAAACTACAGATTCTGCTTTACAGAAATTATTCTCTGATTGTGTTCAAAGTGTTTGTTTTATCTTGTTGTTTAAGTGCTTTTTCCAATTTATATTTTTCAAGTTGGTTCTTTTTAGAAGCTAGCACTGTTTCTGCATTATTTAACATTACCATTCTAACAATTTTGTTATTTCACGACATCGTTATTCCAAAATGTTTTTAGTTGTTACAATAATATTTAGGCTGAGTTTTACAATAAAATTTTGAACCTTAATTGAGTAACGAAATTATTTAACTGGTTTTTCAGTACCTATCTAATTGACGTTTTTTTACTGAAAAACAGCAATAAAAACACAAAGTACAATTTATAAAGTTTGTTCACTTATCAAAAAACCACTAACGTCGCAATTTCGCGTAAAATACAACCGGCAACATTGCACATTTTTGACATGGGGTGAAAATTGACATTTGTCATCGAAGCATATTTAAGGTTAGGTTATACCATAAATAAACGTTAAAATGTGTGGCCTGCCAAAGTGCATGATAAAATATGTTTTTTACTATTAAAACACCTCTTGTCCTCTTTAAACACTTCAGTGTGCCCCAATGCCTTTAATAAAATTCGGAAAAAACATAACCTAAAAACTAAAAACACGCGGGCAAACGACTTTGTCAAAGAAGGATTTACAACTCGACCAATCACAATTAAACGAACACGGGCGCTTCGTTCCATTGGTTTCGCTAACCTCAGTCGTGGTGACCAACCTCATAATGTGAAATCACCAAATTTCGAAATTTTATGAATTACCAACTTAAATCAACAGGTGATGGTTTTTTGATAAGTGAACAATTTTTTAACTAAATTTTTGTTTAACCTTTAAATTTATAGAAATTTAAAAAAATCAAACAATTTTAATTTTTAATAATATCATGTTTTCTAACATAGTATGTAGAATGTAAGAACGTTGAATGATCAGAACGGAGGGTCAATTTCAGAACGAAATGATCAAAACGGAGGGGTGTCAAAGCACGTTCAGCAATAAAAAAATACTAAAGTGATCATTCTGCGCATAATCCAGTCACCACTATCCAGTAGCGTATCGTCCGATTTATAAATTGATGCATGCCACTAAAAGCTTCCATTCTAAAATGTTAATCTTATATTTATTTATACTCAAACACTCTTTATTTCGAGCCTAGTTGCTTAAATTTAACAGTTAAGGTAACAAAAACATTTTCCAATTTGTACGTTAGATATGCCCACGCCACCCTACGCCTGTGCGTAGTGGTCACTTTCTCCGGTTATGTGGCACACTATTTAAAAATAGCTATAAATATAAACGTTTACTTTTGAGTGAACGAATGCTCACAACATTTTACCATTGGGAGTATAGACGACCCTCATCCGTCCTGATCATTCAACGTTTTTGGTAGAATGCATTAAATAAAAAGAAATTTGTAAACTGGCGCTAATATTTTAGTAATTTTTTTTTTTTAGAATATTGGTAGCCATCTGGTGGTCATCTAAACTTTTTTATTATTATTATAAAACATCGAATTTAGATTGAGATTCAAAATAATTATTTATGCAGTTAAAAAGTTTAACAAAATGGCTGAATATAATATAAATATAAAAATGGCAAAACGCTACATAAATAATTTTGAGTCTCAATCCAAATTCAATCTTTTATAATAAAAAAAAGTTTAAATGAAAGCATAAAAAAGTTGAAATAAAGTGTACGAAACGTCGCCAGAAATTTAAATACATACATAGTGTCATTTATTATAATCTTATAAAACCGAGAAAATAAATTTCACCAATAATTCATAAGAACAAAAAAAATTAAATTAAATATAAGTATTTATTTGTTTTACCACCAATCCACCAATTTCCGTACTCTAATATCTACCTAGGCACAGCTATATTTCGTAATAGCCACAGAACGAACGCAAAGTAGAAATAAACATTACACTTTAAATAAATATATAAATAAATAAATAATTTAAAAATTTTGAAGACAAAATAAATATAATGTTTTTGTGTAGCATTCAAACATGCATGGTAAAAACACAACTTATTGCAATGACGGAGTTTCTATAGCTCATTTTTTTACGTTAATTTGACTTTTACCTATAATATTGTAGTTATGAGCTAAAAAAACCTTTATTTTTGTTTATTTGTCACCTTGCTATCTTACTATTGTTTAGTTGTTTATTGTTTGTTTTGACAGACTTTGAGTTTGACATGCTTGCTTTACAGAGTTTCCAAAATATTCGGAGTAATTCGTTTTCATTAGTTCAGCTTATATAATAATAATATTACTAATATAATCTTATGTCAAATAATTCTGAAACAGCGTGTATATTTTATATATTTATGTAATTAATTACGTATTATAAAATTAAGAAATACAGCAATAGCATTAACACATTAAAACAAATGCAACAAGTCTTTTAAGAGTTTGTTTTGCATCATCTTATTATAAGCTTTCACTTTAAACCTTCCAAAAATCATAAATCACAGCATTCACCATTTCACTTCGGCCTACAAAATCGAGAAGTCAAACTTTTCGTTGTCTCACAAGTGTTTTTATCTCAAACAGGAATACCGCGTTCATTTCTAGCAGAGATTCTTAATGTAGGCAGATAGGAAGAAGCAGGCAGGATATAACCAAAGTCAATAAGGAGTAGTAGAATTGCGACGCTTTGCCCACCTCTTGCATAAAGTCATGAGTTCATCTCGTTTGATTGAAATCCTCTCTTATTCTTGTGTTCTATTTGAAAAACCCCACACCATAACTTCATTGTTTTAGCGGCCTCATGCATACTTCATGCGACCGCAGAATGTGACCGTACCGGCAGCCAATACTTTATATAATAGATTACAGTAAGTAATTTATAAAAAAAAATTATTGATCGTTTATTTAGAAGTTTTTTTACGCTTTAGTAAAAATTTATGCAAAGATTGTACCTTATTAAAATGATGGGTTTAAAATTTATTCACACAATTAGTACTCAGTGTCACTAACAAAAAATCTAGGCTATTATAAGCTACTTGCTGTGTGTTTTTTTCCCTTGGAATTAAATTTTATTTTATTTAATAATAGAAAACTTTAACAAAGAAAATAATATAATCCTTCGAGACCAGTTTTCTTAGAAGATTTTGAATTAAAAATTTCTGAGCATCTCTCGCACCCATTTTTTGTTGTAAGAGGTTATCCAAAGTATTTACAAGTGCTTTGGGCTCCATTTCCCATGTACCAAACGTTTCTACAGCAAAAGCAATAAATTCATACATCTCCTTAATCACCAAGTATGTTGTGTGCTTGAGAAACTTTAAAGAAGCAGCAACTGAACTAGCATTAGAACAACTCCCTTGAAGATGCGTGACATCAACAGTGTCAACACAAATAACGTTCCATGCCAATGAAAGAACGTCCATTCTTCTAAGGTGTAATGGTCATACCGTCAGAAGAAACCAGGTCTAGGTTCTGTCCCGGCGCCTCCACCAATCTACCATATGTCACGAGCAGGTTTAGGAGTTTAATAGACACGACATGCGACAGTGGGTTTATATAAAACTTATATTTAGTTAAAATATCCATGGGTGAAGTGGGTAGTAAATTGTTGAGAAAAAACAAAAAAGTGAAGAAAATTGACCCACAGAAAAAAGTTTTTATTTAGAAGGGCAAACTAGTTTCGGATCAAAGTCCATCATCAGTGCTCAAAAAATATAAAATGGAGGACTTCACAGACAATAGAAAAACATTATTGTCTGTAAAATTCTACATGAATACAATGGATGTATAGATAAAACATTATAAAATTGTGTATAAAAGTAGGAATAGTATAAATAAAAATTTGTATAAATAAAATCACTGCACAACACAAATTGAATCAATTTGTGTTGTGCAGTGATTTTATAAAAAAAAACTAAACTAAAACTAACTTGTCTCTGGTGTGTAGTGATTGAAAAAATGAGTGAGTGTCAGAGTGATGTGTGAAAAAAATCACCCTAACCAAAATAGTAATAAAAATTATTTCAATGATTTAATAATTTACATTCAGTACAATATTGTGAAACAAAAAATGTATCATCTGAAAACAACCAGATTTTATATATAGAGAACTCATAAATCATAGTTTCCTTGTAGCAAAAGCAATAAGAACACTCGTAAAATTTGGATAATGTCAAAGAATTGTAAAATTCCACAAATCAATAATTAGTTCGAATTATAGGATGCTCGCGTGACACGTGTTGTTTTTCAATTTGGAAAACAATTCGTCACGAAAATAAAACACAATTCGCTACAGTAATAAAAGTATGTTTTATGGCTGAGGTAACACGGTTCCCACAAGATGACCATAGGATGGTAGAGTACCTATAAAAATCTTCTGCATACATTGCCAAAAACAATAGACCTCCAGTAGTTATTGTTGAATAAACGTCTCTCCAAATAGTTAAAAAATTACATACAAATTCAAGCAATGTGTGTGTAAAAAGAAGCTAACCTGAAAACGTTCCATCCCAAGTGTCAATTAGTGCAATAATTGTCCCCCAAAGTTTTACAGTTCTGTCACTGGCTCTTGCAGCAGCCGATCGCATTAACGACATGCTTCACAAATTGCTTTTATTTCCAAAGCACTCTAAAGCGTTTTTTTACTTGAACAATTGATATTTGATTGCATTTATTCATTATTTGTCAGATTTGAATATCAGAATATGCTTTTAATTATAAAAGATAAAATGCAGATGTTTTACGCAAGTTAGTTAATCATTCTGTTGTCAAATTCAAAACATATAGTTTTTTCTTATGTCACCTCTTAAGGCTTAGAAACCGTTTAATTGTGCTTAAGAAAACTTTATTAAAATTCACATATAAGTGAATTTTGATTTATTTACTAGCTCTAAATGTTTTTATTTAATTTATTATTTTATTATAATCTTTTTATCTTTTATGAATATACTTGTTATTTCAATTTTAAAACTGATTTTATTTTAAAGATCTTAATTTTAGACTGTAGTAACCCTTACCCTAAAGATCATTGGATCCCCGATTTTTAGTCGCAGGGGAAGCCTACGGTTAAATAAATATTTTCCTTTGTGGTTAGTACCGCTTGGTCATATTAACAAGTAAAAAAAATATTCCTCATTAAAATGTTTTTGTGTGTGTCACAATTAATCTATGAAACACTCGAACAGTGGGGTAAGCCGCATGAACAATGAGGTAATTTTCTTGCAACCCCTATGGCGTTTAATAATGTACAAATTATATGCTACATGAGTATAAAGGTCTGCTTGGTCTAAAATAATGATGAGTAGGTTCGTATAAAATTCGCGATTTGGTAATTTAAGAAATGTTGCAATGTTTTTCAAGATTTTCTTATTGTGTTTATGCCAATTGGACTATTCAAGCAATAACCGTTACAGTAGGTTATTAAAAAGAACCGTTTGTAAGTTACTTGCACAGAATTTTGTACAAATTTAAAAAAAATTAAAAAAATATTTTACATTTTCTTGACATTTATTACTAACTATCCTCTATTAACGAAAAAGTTCCTAAAGATTGAAAAATTAACTTTTGTACTTGAAAAGCACGTAAAATGCGCAAAACAGAAAAAATAGCATCAAGAATTTGTTTCTGAAGTCATTGTGAGCACTGATTCTTTAGAAAAATTCGCGCTTCGCACTCCTTTTATAAACCTAAATTTGTGCCAGAAAGTTGACTTTTCGAAACGCGTTCTTTAATAAACTATTTTTTACACAAATAAGCCTCTGACATCAATAATCTAAATTGGTTAAAAAGACTTTAAAGCTTTCGTATTTTTCAATTAGTACCTATTGCCAATTCCCTTCTCATGCTCAATTCCTTCTCCAAACAATTATTAACAAACGAAGCAATGGAAAATCCCGGATGATAAAAGTACCTATAGTAAATAAGGTCACTCTTAACACTTCACTACAACAAATACCTAGGCATAGAAAACTAAGTAAAACCTCTGAGAATTGAAATAGTTCAAAATATTTGATGGATGAAGCCTGAACATGAATCGTTTTAGTGGTGACTACTTAACATCCCCCATATCAATTTCTCCTCAAAATCTGCTAATAAACATAATGGGGGTAGGTCACCAACTGATAGAGCATTGGAGATTGGAGTGATCACATTCTCCTCCATCATCAGTTCCCTCCACTGCAAGGGATTGTTACTTTTGAAAAGATTAATAGGTCGCGGTGATTAAGACATTTATTGAATGAAAAACTGTCATTCTTGTTCGCGTACAAAACCGATGAAATGTCCGTCAGATTTGTACGACGTATATGACAATTTGTGTCAGTTCGAACAAGTCCGAAGTGGGTGTGATTAGTGCGGGAAAAACAGTTTTAAAAACAATGAAATATCCAGTGGTGTATAATTGTTATGCTTTTGCACAATTGGTATTTCGATATTTGTTAAAATGAGTTATCTTAAAATCTTAATGTTCGTCATTTTGGACGAATGTTTTGATCGCAAACAAGAACGACATTCAAGAATGTCGAAAGAAAAAAGACTGTGAGCCCTCTGAAAGCCAGTAGAAGACAGAGTTATAATGGTGTTTTGATTTTAAAAAACGGTCGAGTAGTTTCAGAGATATCTCAACTTTTTGAATAGTCTTCATATTTTCAGAATTGTCTGCCAATACATTTACAACATTTTTAATCTCCATTTCAAGTATTTATATATTCACTTAATATGAAGCTCGCCAAAATACCGTTAAGTCTGCCTCCCACTGGTCCTTAGATTATTAAGTTATATCATTGAGTTTATTATATAGATAGAGACGCAACGCAAATGCCTGGAAATAACAGAGTTATTTAGTTTTGGACGACTACACCAGATGTCGCAACATTAGTATAATTTGGTTTACAGTAAAAATTCCATTCGACCAGAAAAGTTGGTAATATTAGTAAGTAGCTCAAATCTTCTGGACAGCTGTACTGTTTTATTCGTATTATGGGACCGCACGTCGCCGTCGCTCAGTATCACTTCCCCCACTCAACTAGAGGATATTCACTGACAACTTGATTAGATCTTACAATTTCTATGCTATGATCATTTACATAGCATTTCATTTTGTGCTGATTGAGGGCTTTTGGTCGCTATTTTGCTGTTGAACAAATTTCTGGAACATTTCCTTGGTACCTTTGTCACAGGATTGGAGGTTCAGTAAATGTGTGAAGTATGAAATAAAAAAAAAACATTGCAATATTTTATTTTTAATAGATTTTTAAGTAACGTAATTCAAGTAAAGAATTTTTAAGTAACTAAAAATATCGGATTTTCGCTACTTTCGCTGTAAATAATCTCTAAAAATTAATGAAGGAAAACAAAAATAACAACAAATAAGATACACCAATGTACCAGCAACATTTATTACAAAAAAATAAAAGTTTAATAAAAACAATTATAAATATAACATACATATAATGTAACTTATATAAAAATCTACAAAAAATACATAATATACATACTATATTATAGTTATATATTAATAATATATAATTGTGGTTATATACAAATATTAAATGTAATTTCTAATCAGTATTACATGAAAAATAAAAACTAACAAAAAATACACAGAAAGATGGAAATATTTTGTATTAATGTATATAAATACAAATACAAAAATACAGTTAAATCTAGAAAATTCATATGAAGTAATTACATAACAAAATATTTTTTTATTACAAAGTAATTATGCAAAATAAAATTTATAAAATAAAACAAGTCTATTTTCTATGTTAAATATTTATACTACCTTTATACAAAAAAGTGACTTTTTGTTGATAAGTGTAATTTATGGAAGTAAACACTAAATATTGCATAATTTTTTAAATTTTGCTGTTGTATCACCTCTGATTTGTCTACTTGTAAATAAAGTTTCCTTATAAATTTTTACCGTAATTATAAAATTTAATAAAAAATCTCTATGCTCCTCACAATTTATAAAAAAATTTGGAAATTTGTTTCTTATAATCGGTTTTATTTTTCGAAATAAATTATCACGTAAATTTTTTAAATGTTGTTGTTTTTTGTATTCATTTTCAAATAATAATATAACTGCAGTCACCACATTTTCAACAATTATTGTTGGGCGGTAGAGCAAACCGTCTTTAAAGTTTTTTTGATTTATTAGGTCATGGTGACGTAAATTATTTTCTTTTGACAGAAGAAATGCATTACAATCTACACAATCATGTCTTTCTTTAAATTTTTTTAGGAAATACCCCGTCATATAGCTTATAGCACAACTTTGAAAAGCTTCGATTTTATTTATAGTGGGTAAATAAACATTTTTTTCTTTATGCAGATCTAACGTTATATTTAGACATTGGTCTTTATCTTCTTCGCAATTAGCGTTTCTAGAAATTACACTATTCAAATTGAAATTAATAATGTGTCGAACATTAGTCCTAAAATTGCGTAAAGTAGGATTTTTATTATAACCACCGCGTCTTCGAATAATTGAAAAAATATTTTCAATAACATCTTGATTTAACCTATTTGTCATTAAAAAAGTGTTTGGCTGTTCAAATTTTAAATCATTGTATAAATTAATAATAGATGTTAATGAAAAAAGAAGACCTTCAAAACAGGGAGGATCTTTCTTTCCATCAACATGTAAATTTTGAAATAAATTTAATGATTCTAACAATAAGTTTAAAACATGATTATTTTTTTCAGATAACGCCCGGCGATTTTTGTTTTTGTGATGTAAAGAAATGCTGTTTAGAGCATCAAATAAATCGTTAATTTTTTCACAAAATTCTGCGGTATTTAATATGGTCTCTGAAATAAAAAGTTTTTTTGAGTGTGCTATTTTTAAAGCAATTGAAACACTTTTACTGAATATTTGTAAAGCATATTTACATTTCATTTTTTGAAAAGGATTTGGATTTACGTGAATTTTTGTTATGCGAGTCTTGAAAGAGAATTTTTCATGTCAACTTCACAAACAGTTTTAATATCCGCCCAACAAATTTTTTGCCCTTCCAAAAAGAAATTTTTTTTAATAAGCTGGTTTCTTAAACTTTTTATAATATGAGGAATATCGTAAATACAATAAATTTTCCTTCCTTCAACAATTAAATATGGCTTATTAATTACTGCACCGAATAATTTAAAACATTTACGGTTATTAGATCCTTGGTCACATACCACCGCCTTTAAATCATAACCACTGTCTAAAACATGCTTGATACAGTGTTCTAGGAGTTCTTTTAAATTTTCGCCTTTTATTCCTCCACAAGTCGCAAAATATGCTATTGGGATTTTCCATTTTTTATGGAGACCGCGCAGCGTAAAAAGCAAAACCTGGTTAGCTAATTTTTCGTTTCTTCCTAAGAACCCTAAGTCTTCAAAACCTTCAATAAAATCTTTTCCTTTATTGTATTCTAAGCCTTTTTTTATTGACATTTCGTCAAAAATTAGAACACATTTTTTCGCCGTCGGAGTCATCGTCGATGCCTTCTTTTTTAAATTTGCAAAAATTTGTTTTTCAAATCCTGGAAATATATTTACTGCTTCCAACCACTTTTGTATAGTTCTTACACCGGGTAATGCAACTCCATGTCTTCTTAAATTTCTGTATGCTGCTGGTGAAGAATAATAAACTGACGTAGCAAGACTTCTTACGTTCTCTTCCCATTTTTGTTTTTTTCTAATTTTTAACCCAAAAGGTGATGTGTCCTTATTACTGTTGCTCAATTGCTTGTTAATTTTTCTTAATTGTAATTGTTTTGTGTTTAGGCGTTTTCTTAATGCGCAAATAGTTTTCTTCTTTTTTTCATTATCTTTTCTGAGTTTTGAGACTTCAGACTCAAACCTGTTGTGGTTTTCCACCAAATTTTTTTCTTTTTTTTGGGGGGAGCTCATACCAAAATTTGTAGTAGTATTAGTACATCTTTCTTCATCAAAAGTAATGCTATTACAACTAGGATTTTGAAATTTTATTGATGAATTTGATGAATAAGTCTCTTTAGATTTTTTCACAATTAAACATTCGGGTTCATCTAAGACTGTTTTATGTTTCCTACTAGATGATACATTTAGTGGCTCGTTAAAGCTGTGATTAACGGTTGTCTCCAAACAATTTTTACCACAAGGAAAAGGAACAGCAGATTTTATCAGTCTGTGTTTTATTTTAGCATCAACAAAACTTTCATTGGAAAAATGTTTTTCACAAATGGTTTTGTTCTTTAGATGTGATTCATCCAATTCTATAAGTGCTTGGTTACCTATATATAAAATAAATATAAATATACATTATTTTTAATGCAATAATTTTTTTCTTACCACCATTCAAAATCCACTTTTCACATCGTTCTTTATCTTTAACCGGAAACGAAAACATTTTTATACTACTATCTGTTCTTTTCGAAGCACCACAATTGTGGTAAGAACAAATATTTCCTCGCACAGACATTTGGACGCAAAACTGAGAAATGCACCTTAGTCAGAGATCAGAAAATAACTGGCAAAATATAATTGTCATCAATTGACAGATTTGTCGTGATGGAATGAAAACAATGATGCTTTTATGTTCAAGACCTACTAAGCTAACCAAATTTATTAAAGATAGTCAAACAACTCATCCCATTTTTGCAAAAACGACAAAATAAGCTTCTTAATCAGAAACATAGGGATAAACATTATTTTCATGTCGTATAATTATAATCTCAACAAAGTTAATGCTTGACGCAAGAAAAGAAATGAAAAAGACAACATACAACTGAAATAAATATAACATTTATTTCCATTTTAACAATAATAATTATTAATTGTAATTTGTAACTTATATGTATATTGTAACTGTCTTCTTACAAGTTCCTTACTTGGAACGGACAAATTATTTAAATGTTTACATTTTCTTCGAACAAAAAATGTTTCTCTTTCAGGCTCTTAATTTTACATTCTTTATAGTAGAAACCTTCTTTTTTTGCCTTCTTTTAGTTTGTTTTGCCGCAATACTTAGATTTTTTTTTGTAAATTCATGTTGAATTTTAGCACATCTTGGTGGTACAAATCTGTAAACACAATTCACCAAATAGTAAATTGAACAACCTTAAAATTACTTGATGATTACCTGTGCTTCCTATCAGGTGAAAATGAAGTTGATTTGGTGAGCAATTGTCATATTGACAAAGACATTAATTGTGTTTCTTTTTCGCTGATTTGCTGACCAGTAACACCTGCAGGTGAAGTTGATATGGCGTGACTGATTGACTGTTCAATGGGCCTTCACCACTTTGCTGTTCTGTGGAACCTAAAGTTGATGGGCCTGCCTCATCAGAAGAGAATTCAGGTGGACGATCTTCAAATTTTCTTTTAAAAGTTCGTCTTTCTTTAGGTAAAGGCTATTAAACAAAGTTTTAGAACGTCGTTAAAACTACCGAATACTTAACCAACCTTTTGTAAATAACTAGGAAAAGCTGGAAAATTTGATGGGACGGCATCATTTTTAAGTTTTGTAACACTGACATAACTCCGGTCGAAACAAATAAATGTAAAATAAATCGAGCAAAGTAGAGTCCTGTCTTTGGGTTCCTTCTTGTCACATCTTACAGCCTTTATCCATTTTTCTCGCAATACCTTGTTCTTGGGAAACCTAAATTTTATTTATTCAGTGTTTTGTAACGTGCATAGGTAGCATCTGCCAGTAAAATTTTAAAAACTTACCAATAAAAAAATATTTTTGGATTTTCTGTCGTGTCACAAGATCTGTCTGTTTGATTTGAACACCCATGAGCAGCGCAACAAACCATGTTTCCTCACTATTGTTTATCACTTATTTCTTGTCTGAACATACACTTTAATGGGCTCCAGAAGCCGTGACGTCAAAAATGCGCGAAATTTTGAAACACTGTCATTCGATAAAAATACCTTGAAAAAGTCGACCTTATTGCACATGTAAATAAGGTTGAATTTACAAAGATCAAATTTCAAGCGATGAATAAATACACTAAATAAAATAAATAAGACCTAAAAATATCGACATTCGATACCCTAAACATTTCATTTATTGATAAGTCACGAATTACAACAAATTTACACTTAATAAAGAATTTAATGGAAAATAAAACGTTCGATGCACAGATTTCATTCATTTCTAAGGTGTAACGCAGGTCCAACATGAGCGAATTCCAGCGAACCATGCCGAACGTGAACGATTTTCTTCATTTGTCCACGCGTTTGCGCGCTACTTCGCTACTCGGCCATCTTCGGTAGTTGCTTTACAGCTGTTCGGGTGACTTTGAGAGCACGAACCTTACACGATAATTTCTATTTTCGATTAATTTATCAATTATGCCCGAATTATTTGTAACTTCTGACTGGATTAAAACTAGAATGTCTAGAGTATTGGAGTTGAGTGTTTTTATGCCTTATTTGTGTTTCCATATGTGATTTTTATTCGGTCAAAGTTTAGCTGTTATAATTTCAACCTTATGCACTAGTGCAATAAGGGCGACTTTTTTAAGGTATATTTTTAGAATGACAGTGCTTCAAACGTTCGCGCTAAAATTACGACACACTTCTCCAGCCCATATACAATATTATAAACGCCACAAAACACCATTTAAACACAAAAAACAACAGAAACAATCTTGTTTTCTATCACCTTTCAATATGTCAAGTTGAGTGCTCCAACATGGCGATGGGCCGCGCATGCGCAATACAGCGGTAGTGTGGGTACAAGAAAAGACTTACGTTTAAAACATCGTTCGAAGCGTAAAGTTTGTCGCAGCGTTCGTAAAAATATTTTACTATAGCTCCCCCTGGTATTGTCGTCC
The DNA here is from genome assembly GCA_029207805.1 of Tribolium confusum. Classification (NCBI taxonomy): domain Eukaryota; kingdom Metazoa; phylum Arthropoda; class Insecta; order Coleoptera; family Tenebrionidae; genus Tribolium; species Tribolium confusum. The sequence continues at coordinate 31,289,615 of JALGAY010000004.1, forward strand.
AGAAGCTCGCCATAAATGAGAACATAGCAATGCGCCTCTATCTATATAATAAACTCAATGGTTATATTCAACGGTATATAAAAAAGTAGTATAATAGTATTGTAAGGGTATTATAGTATTGACAGATGTACTAAAATCTAGATAGTACTATGTTATACCAGTTTCATGTTGTAGACGAATCTTATAGCCGTTTACATGAATTTACTAATTAGTTTAATGGATTTCTACATTTAGGTCGGGTTTACAGAAAAAAATTTAATTCCGAATTAAGTTAATGACGAAATTAACTTAACATCGTCATTAAATTAATCACGGTTTACATATACGTTTTATGTCAAACTTAATTCGTGATTAACTAATTCGAATTAAAGTGACATTTGTGGCGGTTGGTACTACCTGAATGCCTAAAATCCCTATTAGCGGCGATTTGATTTTCGTAACCTTAAAAGCAGACTGAAATTATTTTCTGGTCAAAATTGTGTTTTACTGTGCTTGTGCAAATAATAAATATTAGGTATTATGCAGAATTCAGAAAAATGTGCGGAAGAAAAACCGCATCGAGAACGAAGCAAAAATTTCACCGAAAGAGAGAAGGAAATTGCCCTGAAATAATTAAAAGGTATGTACGAATTTCGACATAAATTAACGATTGTTGTAGGTCTAAATTCACCTAGAATTTAGTTTTCCGCCTTCCGTAGTTTTATAGGCCAATTTTAATTTTTATCAGATCTTATAATTATATTCACTTATGCAATTATAGATTTGTTCCTAATTTATTAGTTATTTCGTACTGCATTTTGATCCGATCTTTCCTGTAAATACCAAATTATCCCTTAAAATTTACTCCATCCTCTATTTTCCCTTTCCTTTAGATATCAGGACAAGGTGGAAAACAAGGAAACTGATGGCTTTTCAGTAAAAGAGAAAAAAAAAGCATGGGAAAAAATTACTGAAGAGTTCAATTCAACAGCGACAACTGCCCCAAGATCGGCCAAACAAATCAAAGTGTTTTGGTCAAATGTACGGCGATCAGCAGAAGCCGGAAGAAAATGTAAATAAATTATACTTTATTATTGGTATAAGTAATTAAAATATTAATTATTAAACATATTTTTAGAAAAAAAAATATTTAGACAAATTATCATGGGAGGACAGTGAGACAAGAGGACTGACTGAATCATTGGACCAGCTGAAACGAAAAAAAAAATGAGGATAGGGTTGGTTTACAAGATTTATTAAATTTAATAAAAACTATGATTACCTATTTTAGAAAAACATTTTGAAAACTGGCGGTGGGACGTCCAGGACTCAGTTGACCGAAGTTGAAGCAAGGGTTTTAGCCATGGTGGAAGCACAGGCAAAGCCCTTAACCAACATATATGATGATGATAATATTTATCATAAAAATACATAAAACTTTTTTTATAACAATTATTATAGATTCACTTAACATTTATTTTAATTTTATCTAAAATTAAAATCTATCTCCTAACAAAAACCCATTTGCATAATCTCCTCTTTCTAGCTGTGCACAAAGAGACGAATCGTTAAATATTGTGCTATCATGCACACTCCCTGGCCATCTAGCTACAATATTTCTTATTTTCAGATCTGCATCACATACAGCCTAGACATTTATGGAGAAAAAACCTTTTCGATTTCGAAAAATTTCAGCGTTAGGGCCACCTGGCGATTCAATTTTTATGTGGGTGCAATCTATTGCTCCTATTACCCTTGGCATTCTTCTAACACGATAAAATTTTAGCTGTACATTACGAAGTTCTTTATTTTTTGGCATATTTATAAAATGAGGTTTTAGTTGGGCTATTTTGTGTATAACTTGTTTTATGACGATACACACTGTCGATTTATGAACCCCAATCATATCCCCCAATAACTGTTGAAATACACCGGTTGCTAAATATCTCATAGTTAACAATATTTTATTTAGCCCCGTCAAAGATTTCCTCCTTTTCGCAGCCAGTTGTAAGTCATGACCAATTAGCTCATTTAACCACAAAATTGTAGCTTTTGAAAACCGAAATCTCATTTTAAATTCTCCGTCGTCATAAAGCTCGAAAGGATTTCTCCGGTTTCTTAACGGACGGTACCTTCTTGGTATTCTTTCCACTTGTTCGTCATCGGAAGAATCTGATGTTAGTGATACATCAGACATCTATTATTAAAATTGTATTTATTTAATAAAAATAAAACTACAAAAATATTTACCTTTTTATATTTTTTTTTTTGTCGAATTACCACAAATAATAAAAATTTTCAAGTTTTTTTAGGTTAGAATTGACCAAAATTAAAGTTAATTGAAGTACCTACCTTCATTAGTTTAATCACATATTAATGTCAAATTTAATCGCAATTAACTTTAATTTAGGTTCTGTAAACCGAAATCTTGACTTAATCACGTTTTAACAACGAATTAGTTTAATCGCGATTAGTGACGTCACGACATTAAGTTAATTCGACATTAACTTTTTAATCTCGAATTAAATATTTAATTTACTTTCTGTAAACCGGCCCTTATAATGTTCTAGTTTAATGCATTAGCAATTTGTTACCAATCAAACAAAACAATATAAAATGTTAAATAATATTTTATTAAGAATATCTATCCAACTTTTATCATACATAATTAGCCTTATAAACAAACAGGACAATATAATAATAGGACAAATATTACTCTATAAGAAAATGACTAGAATGCAATCAGCGCTGCTCTCACATTAGTACATACGTTAATAAAATAACTGAAAAAATTTAAGTGCAGTCTGCGACAAAAGTAAAGTTTCGCCATAAATAAAACTTGGCTTAAAAAAGGTCTACAATTTGTTAAAAAAGTTATAAATATCACAACAGAATAGTATTATTGCACTACACTATTTTTGGCACATTTTTTAAATCACACGCTGGTAAAACACAAAAATTAGTACATCTAAATAATTGCACTTTGGCTCTATCCAATCACAATACTACGTTAATTCAGCTTAAGCACCTACTTTTGTACAGCACAAAATTCCCCACCCTTAATACATGCTAACATTAAATTTTGCAATCCTCCACAACTATTCGCCATATTCAAAATCTGCCTCAATTGATCCAAAGTTTTCAAACAAACGACAACACAACAATCATTTTTATCCCCTCCACATCCCAAATTCTTCACAGGTTTATTACAGCAATTAATCTGGCTTTGACCTTCGTGTACAAATTCATGACCTTCACAATTTTGACAGTTGTTGACCGAATCGCATTTACAATCCACACATTTACAGATTTCAACCTCAGCTGTTAAATTCTTTAACAGGTTTGCATCAGTGTTAGTCGTTTGTTCAAGATTTTGCATTATAAAATTGTTTAATTGGTTGTAAGTGTCAAGTGGACTGTCACTGGTTTGATGTGGTGGTAAATTGACGTATGATTGAACTGCAGTTGGTACGGCTATAATTTGATTATCGTCAATTGTATTTTGTTCAAAAACATTAGCTTGACTCGAATTGTAATAATTCATAACATCCACCCACATCGAAGGCACTTCTTCATCGCAAGCTAGCGACATCTGGAGGGCTTCGGGTGTATAAATCTGCTTGTCTAAGTTCACTAGATTGGTCTCTGGAGGTGGTAATTTCTTTACGCTTATTATATTAACTTTCTTGTTTTTATCATCGTTGAACACATTGTCGAACATATCAACATCAAAATTGTTGGATGTCTGACTCGCCATGTCGTATAAGTTTATATCAACATCTTCGATCTCTGTTATTATAGAGTTCTCTTCGAGTTCCATTTGTGTATCGTTTAAAGTCTCCCCTGCTTTGCCATTCTCAATGTTTTCCGTACCGATATTGTAAGGCAGTTGGGTAGGAATTGGTTCTGCTGTGTTGACAGTTGCGTAGTTTTTCAAACCATTTGCCATTTCAAATTGGGAGCTTAGATCTGTTTCAATGACTGCAGCAAATTTGGCTTTGTTGTCTAATGTTAAAGATGATAAATTTACGTCGGTGATGTTGGAGTTTTGTGTTACGTAATTATTATTGACTAGGTTATAAGAACTTTTAAATAGGTTATCGAAATTGACGGGATCTAAATTAGAGTCGGATGGTATCAGTTTGGAGTCAGGTACTTCTTTTGAGTTAATGCTTTGGATCTCTGCAAAAATACAACATTTGTTTCAAAAAAACATTCGTCAGTTTCGTAAAACAATATTAGAATCATTTTAGTGTAACAACAAACATGTTGAAGCTAAAAAACGTCTTATAAAGTGCTTTGAAATCGCAAGGCAATTGCTTGGAAGTATTTCTTCATGTCTTTGATTAGATCATATCGTCTAGCTGTCAAATAAACGCCAATTAATTTTGTAAACGTCACTTTTTTACATTAAGTAACAATTATCAGTTATAATATAATGCAATGAGTAGGCAAAGTTATGTCGAATATTTTTGAGGTGGTATCACGAATGGTCATTTACCTGGTATGAACACCATGAGTGTGAAGTACGAATAGTGTTCCCACGCGTAATGACCATAAGTGATAACAACGAAATAAAATCTACTTAACTTTGACTCGAGTTGTATTCGGAAGACTATTCAATTCACCTGTCATTTTTCAAAAATAACCAATAAAAATAAAACATTGTTTGGTTAATAACATTAATAACCAATAACAACGAAGTTTAGTGAGATAACCACGCGTGGTGTATTCACCTGATTATTTTTTGACGTTTTTCTAAACCAAAAAAAAAATTTAGTTTTTGGTCACATGTGTACTTTTCAGTCAATCAAAACATTATTATAGTGGGAATTTTCCACTTAGCTTATTCCCTCTGGAATAATTTGAGGTACATTGTTTTTATTGTGGCAACGGTTTTCTAACAACTATTTTTTTACTTGACGTCTGTCAAATTTGTTTTATAATTGAAATAAAATAAATCCAAAAAAGTTTAGCAAGTTATCATTTAAAAAAATTAACAAAATCATCGGCGTCAAAAGATAATCTATCGAATACAACACGAGAGTTCGATAAATCAGAAAATAATTTTCATTTTATTCTTACTCACTTGTGGTATTACTACTGAGATAACCACTTATGGTATATTCGCAATGAATATACCACTAGTAAAAATAGTGAATATTTTAAACAAATGAAAATAAGCCAAAACACACAATTTTCACCAAATTTTTGAGGTAACAATTACGAGTAACAAAAATTTGTTACTACTTCAATAGTACCCTGTATATTTTTATATTTTAGAAATCTACATTGAAAACTAAGTATAATGCATTACTTTTTATAACTTTTGATAAAACAAATAACTTTTCTTGTGATTTTTGTTTTTTTATATTAGTGCCGTACCCATCGTGGGTTATTTTATGAGAGACAAAATGAAGAAATATATAAATCCAATCACCATATTTATTGTTTAAATCAATTTATTGTTTGTCAAAAAAAGCATGAACGTTAAAAAGAAAGAAATAAAAAACTAAAGAGGTGGTAATTAATAATTTTTCTATTCTTTGTTAATGTTGTTACAGTTTGTTTACTAATCCATGGCCGACTGAGATTTAATGATCGCTGCGCTCCATTATGGCCGCAACAATTCGCTATTTTGACAGTTTTTTCCTAACCTAAAATTTGCTCCTTAACTAGCGACATCTATTTATAATCACTGCAAAGAAAATTAAAACAAAAGATAGTTTTATCTAATTATTTTGTCTGAAATTTTAAACAATACAAGTTGTCATGTTGACATTTTAGTCAATAAAAGGGCAAAACACATTAATTTCATGAGTTACAAGACATAACTATAATAAAAATAAACAATATTCAACAAGGAAAAAACACAAGGTATATATAAAGTTTATATTTTGAGTATTTTTGGTTTAAAAGCTTGTTCTGAACCAGTCTTGCTTTAATACAATCTGATTTTTGTAGACAATCGTTGTCTAAAATTGGTTTTACTGAAAGCTGAATAATTAGTGTAGTAATTTGAGTGTTGTGTAAATCACAAGAAAAAAAGAGGTTTTTTTTTTAAGTTGGAGACGAAATTTTTTGAACTGTTTACATAGATTTTCCAGACACAAAGAGGGTAATGTTTCACTAACCATATCTGTAATTTCTTTTAAAACAGCAATAAATTTTGAATTTTGATACTTCAAACCACGATCTTGCAAGTAGGTAAAAATGCCTGCTAAAAATGCAATAGTATAATTAAATGTAGTATAAAATTCTGATTTTTTCTGATAAATATATGTATACAATATATTAATGTTATGTTACCTTGTGTTTTATCCTTGTTAAATATTGTTAATTTTTAGTACTGTTATGGTTTGTAACTCATAAATTTAATGTGTTTTTATTTTAAGTTTAATAAAAAACTATTTTAGAGATTTGCTTTAAAATTGGCTTTTTTGACCAAAATGTCAACATGACAATTTGTGTTGTTCAAAATTTCGGACAAAAATACCTAATTGGATAAAACTATCTTTTGTTTTAACTTTCTTTGCAATGATTATAAATAGATGTCGCTAGTTAAAGAGCAAATTTTAGGTTAGAAAAAATATGTCGAAATAGCAAATTGTTACGGCCATAATGGAGCGCAGCAATCATTAAATCTCAGTCGGCCATGACTAATCAAAAAACCACCACCTGTTGAATTAGGTTTGTCAAAACTAAATTTACTAGAATTTGACATCGTCAAAATTTTTGGTTATTCTGTCACTCTCCTGTCATGCTCAAAAGAAATAAAAATTTTGGTTTTCAATTAAAATAAGAATTTTAAAATACTATAAACAGTTAAGAGATTTGCTCGATCAACAACTGCACCTAACTGTAACATGCTGTTACAATTTAATAAAAGAATAAATTGCAGCTCCAAAAGCCTGTCAAATTTAGGTTAATTTTATTGTACGTCATTTTAGGTGTAAACTGCAATGTTGGTGGTTTTTTGAAAAGTAAATAAACTTTAATTAGATTGGATACAATCATTGTAATGTTTTATTTTTTAACTCTCTTTGTTTGACAATTTCTATGATAATTATCCGCTAGTTTTTTATATATTTATAATGTGTTCCATAGCTACAGTGTATCAAGTTCCGACATCACTTTTTTCGCTACATTTTCTTTTTTTAAAATCTCATAGCACTCTTGACAACTTTTTTTAAATGAACATCTTTTATAAAGAGTACATACTAATACAGGATGATTTTTTATCTGTTCCCGCCCAAAACTTTAAAAATAGGCAACACATTATACTTTGAAAAATTTATTTTCAAAATTAATGCCTTTAGAGTTGTGAATTAATGTCAATATTGTTGACCTTTAACAGTGCTTCCAGAGTCAATTTATTTGAATCATTTGCTGCCACATTATTTAATTAATTAACTAACTTTTTATTTGTATAACGTGTTGCCTATTTTTAGAGTTTCGGGCGGGAACAGATAAAAAAATCATCCTGTATATGGTGTGATTCAAAAGAATAGAGCAAAATTTTAACCTGACATACAGCACCAGAAATTATAAAAATCTGCAAAAAAATTTTTGGCTTATCTCGAGTGATAACAAAATTACAGGCTTTTAAATTTGGATATAAAAAGAAAACTTAGAATAACTCGAAAACCATTTAAAAAATTAAATCTCCTCTTTTTCCTGATAATAACAAAATTCTGGTAAATCCTCTCAATTTCCGGCTGAGTACTTCCATTTTTGGTAATTACGTGGGCGACTGCTAAAATTCGCGGAAAATGTAAAACAAAACATAAATTATTTTGTGTAAGACGCTTTACTGTTTTTCAAAATATTCGCCTTTCATATCTATACACTTTTGCATACGATAAAATCAATCTTCAAAACATTTATTCCACTTTGAAAGAGGTACCTCCGAAACTAGTGACTCAAATGCTTCAAGGGCCTTTTCAGGCGATGAAAAACGCTCGCCACGCATATTATTTTTTATGTATTGGAATAAGAAGAAGTCGTTGTGTGATAATTGATAAATCGGGAGAATATGGGCAATGTGTCATTAATTCGATGTTGTTAGTGGTCAAGAACTTGACAGTTCGTTGTACGGTGTGCGCGCTTGCATTGTCATGATGCACAATAATTCGCTGATTTTGGTTGTTTTTTCCGATTTCAGCAATGACTTCCGGCAAACAAATTGAAGTATACCACTCCGTATTAACAGTTTTTCGATCTTCTAATACAACAGTTGCGACATGACAGTTTTTTTTTTTTTTTTTTTTTTTTTTTTTTTGAAGAAACAAGCAACCATTTTTCTCTTCTCGAAACGCTCCGTGAACGGGTCACTTTGGTTGGTTTAGATTAACTTTGAAACTCCCATACAGTTGACTGCTGGTTAGTTTTGGGTTTATATGAATATACCCACAATTCTTCACATGTTTCAATGTTGTATACAGAATTTGAACGACCAGCGTCGAATTTTTTTAGCATATCCTTGTTGTACCATTTGACTCGTGCCTCTTCTTGCACGTCTTTCAAGTTGTGAAGGATCCATCGACTGCAAAGTTTCCTAACATGCAACTGATTGTGCAAAATCTTATGTATTTGTTTCACCGCAATGCCTAAGGTCGCCTCTCTCTCCCTGTATGTCAAATGATGATTTTCTAAAATCATTTCGCGTACAGCATCGATATTTTTTGCGACAACGGAGGTGCATGAACGTCCTTCGCGAGGATCGACAACAAACGTTGATCCTTCCACTCTTGAATTCTGCGAACCACTTGTAAGCCATAGATTTGGACGGTGCTTCATCTCCAAATAACAATTTAAGTTTTGCCACACATTGCGGTGCTGTTAAACCGTATCGGAAATCCCAAAACATTATCACTCGATCATCACGGTTCGATATTTCCATTTCTTAGCGCAATTGCCAATCTTTTAAATTTTTTTTTTAATTAAACCGTTAGGTTTGAAACCGAATTGTCAACTGTGTCAGAGGTAAAAAATGTCAAATTTTACAAATATGACACTTGCAACACACTGGCAATACTAAAAGTACTTGATTCCGCGAATTTTAGCAGTGGCCTACATATCCAATTTTTTGCGATACTAACACCAATTAAACCAAATTACACCAAATAAACGCTGCAACTTTGTAGAGATATAAGTTGTGTTATTCTAGTCTAAAAAACCTGTAGTTGTTTTTTGTCCACATTTTTTTGTTATGTATGATAATAAGAAATTTTTAGATTACAATTTTGTTGTCAAGTAAGATTTTTTTTAAATTTTCATCAATTGTGGTGCTGTACTTCTGGTTAAAATATTGCTCATCACTGTGAATCACCTGATATAATGAAGTTTTATAGTTTTATTTATAAAATTGTTATTATTATTACTACACGTGTGTTAAAATTTGTTCTGATAAAATATGCAAAGTAAATAACTATACTGTTTCCAACTAACGTAAAGTATAAATAAATAACCGAAAATAACCTTAATTTAGAGAACGAAAAACGTTAACCGTAAAAAGTAACTGCTACACAAGGTAGATACAAACTAAACCTCTAAACTACATTTAGTAGAAAATTTGGAATATAACCGAAACTCATAAATAGTTTCGGTGTAAATCCCCGATTTTCAAAAAAAAAACAACAATTTTTTCAAAAACGTTGTGAAATAAGTGTTAGTGAAATTTTTATATTATGTACTTTTATGTTGTTTAAGGTTTGTTCCAACAACCTGTTAGAACCAGTTAGGAATAAGACCGGTTCAGAACTGTACTGTGCATGCGTATTAGAAATTAAGCGTTCCGACAAACAGAACTGTTATAGGTTGTCTATATTTAGATGAATTTTATAGGGCAATAAAGTAATTAATTTTTCGGTCCCTCACCAATAAAGAAACCCTAGCCCCTGAATTTTAATATGGTTCTGTCTAATGGTAGCTTCAATTACAATAGGGTTCACTTATCTTTACAACCATCCTTGTTAAATCCCTCATAAACAAGTTTGTAAATTCATCCAAATATAGACAACCTTTAGTCTTGGACCAAAAAAATGTAAAAAAGTTCTCTATATAAAAAAGTTACCTAAAAATCATCATTATTTAAACTTTAAGTGACTGTAGAACAAATTTTCATAATTTCTAGACGGCTAGGAGAAGGGGGAGAGTCAAGTGCACATCATCACTTGTTCACCATGAAGGAGGTTAGATAGGACGGAGGGAGCATAAGTTTGAAAACATAGCTTTACCGCCTTCACTACGCAAAGCTATAAACTGGTACTGAAAGCAGGCGCACCACGAGGTTGAAGTCAGTAGCGTCACACAATGTAGTGTAAAAAGTTTAAACAAAGAATAAAAACACAACAAAATGACAACAACAATAACAAAGAATAATAACAATCAATTCACACTGACCAAAAAAATTCAGTAAAAAAATCAAGACAACATTTGTTTGTAAAGAAGCAAACAAAAACTAGCGTCCTGCGTCAGCTACGCCACTGTGCAAGACCAGAGACGACCGAACATGATTTGTGGAGTCTGCGCTTCATTTGAAACTTATCATAAACTGGTGCCAAGCTGATAGAAAGTTCTACCCAACTGTTTACATGGGAAGTATAGGGCGTACTCTCTCCTTTCCACCTAACCTCCTTGTTCACCATTCATATTTGCAATTAATTTCATTATAAATAAATTGAAGTCAAACTCATAAAGAAAAATGGGTTGAAATTCAGGGTAAGAGACGAGGAAAAGTTAAAACACCAAGGTCCTTGCACGTAACCTATTGTCAATCACTGACATTTCGAATTTGAGGTCTAGTTAGTTTTATAGGGCATTTTTTTATATACAGGGTGACATACAAGTATGGAATAAAATTCATATTTTCTAAGTTAATTTTTTTTAGAAAAACGCCAAAACGGGTTTATTTTATTTTTTATTGTGCACATTTTTCCCTTATTTTCAATTTTTTTTGTCAAGCGGTTCGTTGTTGTGACGTAATCGATTGTTTTTTTAAATGGCTACCCCAATTTTTAGTGAAATTTACTATTTTATTGAAACTACTTTTTTTAGTATAACAATATGTATAACATTTATAGGATATAAAATAAACACTTTAAGTTATTTAACCAGTTTAATAAATGTTTTATTAAATTGTTCAAAATACTCGCAATTTTTAACAGAATTTTTAAACTGAATGTTCATATTTACGACTTTCTGTTTTCTGGCAATATTACAACCAATTTTCGAACTGTGTTAGCAGATTATTTACCATTTTTTGACTAATTAAGCGGCACTGAGATGTTATTCTTTGTCTTAAATCCTCTAATAAATCTCTTAGTTTTGTTGCAAATACTTATTGATTTTAAGTAGCCCCTTAAAAAAGTCAAATTGATTTAGCTCAAAAAAGACAATTGCCCATATGAGTCGATGGAAAATCCGCACTGGATGAAAGAAATCCATACTCAACATCCACAAAAATTGAATGTTTGGTGTGGTTTTGTCAGATCACATTTTAGGACCGTATTTTTTTGACGTCTCATTGACTGGACAAGTTTATTTAGAAATCCTTTGCGACCAAATTACCAGTTAGTACCAGCATTAGCAAAACTTTTTCCCCTTATAGAGAGGATCCAGACATATCAGCAGCTAATATATGGTTTCCAGAAGACTGTGCACCTCTACACTACGCTAGTGGTGTCAGAGATTATTTAGAATATGTTCAGCCCGCTTTTCATAAGAAGCTATTTAAAATCAAGAGAATTTGCAACAAAATCAAGAGATATAGAGAATTTAAAAGAAAGAAATACAAATTAGTAACGTCTAATTCGTTAATTTTTCGAGTTCGAAAATTACTTGAATTATTGCCAAGAAAAGGAAGGACGTCAATTTGAACATTTAGTTCAGTTTTTCGGTTAAATATTCCGTTTTTTAGGAAAATTTCATAAAACATTTAAATTACTTTTAGGGTCAGTTTACAGAAGGTGAATTAAATATTTAGTTGCGATTAACTTTTAATTCGCGATTAAATCGGCTTTTCTCGGGTTTGATTGGTCAAAATCGGCATTAAATCGCGAATTAACGATTTAATCGCAATTAAAGTTAATGTTACCTTCTGTAAACCGGCCCTTAAGGTTTTTATTTTAGACCCTAAGGGTTGCCATTTAAAATAACAATTGTTTACGTCACAGCACAAAACCGGCTTTAAGCACAAAAAAAATTCGATCTGTCTTGGCGTTTTTCAAGGAAAAAAATTACTTAGAAAATATGAATTTTATTATACTTTTATGTGACCCTGTATACTTTTTTGGAGGTATAAGTTATATTAAAAATTATAATTCTACAAAAAAATAATAATAATAAGTTGAATTTTAGGTGAGATCAGTAATTTTCTTTAATTAATAAATTTAAAAATTGTTCTAATAGTCACTAAGGTATTTTATTTTTATTGTAAACAGTTTTCGTTAGAAAAATAAAACTTTTCTCAATAGGTATTAAAAGTAATTTCTATTTTAAAGTAATTTCTTAAAATACAAAGTATAAATAGACCTTAGACCAGTAACTAATTAACTACATAAAACCTTTCCAAGATTTCATTATGTAGAAACTACATAAATAGCGATTACTTTCATGACACTATAAAAGTTAATAATATTAATAAGTAATTTTGTTTATCGCAATTTAATTACATTTTACCAACTTACCATTTTTATTATATTAATTTTTTCAAGCCATTCCAGACATCTAAGGCACTTCCAAAACTTCCAACCGTGTAATTCCCCTCAAAATCAAAAGGCACGTTAATATCACTATTTCCTCTATCGACCATAATATTTCTCTTTATGGCCAAATCTTCTTTCATCTCATCTTTTTGATATTCTGCTTGGACTTCCGATCTTTGATGAGTTTTTATATGTGATTTGAGACTATGGTGGAGTAGAAAACGCCCGAGTACAACTAGACTCTTTACAAGTGTAAGGCCTTTCACCACTATGGATTCTTTGATGGGTTTTTAGGTGATGACTAGCTGTAAACGCCTTCCCACACCCATCTTCCTTACATCTAAAAGAGATATTGTTTTAGAAAGTTTTATGACTTGGAAATCCAAGAATACAAATATGCCTTTCAAATGCAGAAGAATAATCATTTCAAATCGTCTTTTTAAATATCAACTAGAGGACTTACTTGTAAGGTTTTTCACGGGTGTGAGTACGAGTGTGTTTCTTTAAATCACTCAATGTAGTAAAGAACTTCATACAGCCTTCTGACTCGCAATTAAATGTTTGGCCATTGTGTAACCGTTCGTGGGCTCTTAACCGATACAAAGTATTAAAAGCCTTATCACAACCAGGGTTTTTACATTCAAAAGGTTTCACCTTAGTGTGAACTCTGATATGTATTTTTAAACTGTAAGAAGTTAAGAAAGCTTTCCCACAATTAGGCTCCGTACATTTAAATCGGTATTCACCTAAAATTTTGATTAGTTTAAAATTTTTCAGTTTTGAATGCTACCTTTATGGGTTTTCATATGTGTGCGGAGGTTTCCAACTGTACTATAAGTTCTTGTACAACCGTCATATTCGCAATTGTACCGATTCACTGTAGTTTCTTTAGTTGTAGGGTCTGTACTTGTTATTGTCAAGGTGGCATGGGATGGCTTTTCCGGCATTTTCTTAAAAGTTCCGGGATTGATATGCATGTAAATTTCGTCCAAAGAGACTGTTTGGTGTATGTAGCTAAAATTGTATAATTTGCTATATGTTTTGAAATATTACATTGTACATTGGCCATTATTATTATTATTAGTTACAATTTAAATCATAACCTCAAATCTGTATGTCAAAAAGAGGAAAATTTATGTAAAATGCTGCACTGTAATTGGTGGGATTTCGACACGTGACCTACCTTTACAAAATTTTGTACCACGTGAACAAAGTCAAAACGTCAAAAATTTATAACCTAAACAGTCTTATTATTTTTCATGAATTGTTTGTTAATCTTAAAAACATTGTTAATAGCGAACTTATTGAAAAACACAAAATTTGTAACAGCTATCAGTTACTCAGTTATTGTTTATGCGTATCATAGTTTCAAACCAAAACAGCTGATTCCAAGATTATGGATTACTAAATTTGGGCATTCTTCAAATTTTTCAGACTGAAAGCTTACCCAGAATTCTCGTCATTTTCTTCTAGCTTGACAAGATATGTCGAATTTTTTTCTTTCTTGTCATATTTCGTAAAATTTTCGTTAGGTTTTTCGTATATATTGTTAAAACTAAAATCGAAGTTATCGTCGATATAATCGTTATTTATCGCGTAAGAATTTTCATTTTGATTTTGCACTTTTTCGGAAGAATTCCAAACCTCCATGGTGTTAAAAAAATAAAAATTACCACATTACACATCCCAATGTCGACATCAAAAACAAAAACAAGGAGGTATTTAATTTTAAGTAAAAACACTTGATCCTTATTACACTAGGGGGTGCTGTGCTACTTAATATAAGTAAAGTCTAAAGTCAAAACTGTAAATTGCATACCTAAATAAACATTCAATCGGAATAATCTCTCCCTTAAATTCATTTGCACAGTTATAAACACATTGATAATAAATTTATCCTTTGTTATGTCATTCTTATCACAAATATATTTTTATTTTTCAAATAACAGTTGGCGACGACTTTTCCCCTAAAAGTGACTTCCTGTTTAAGGTTGGTAATGAAATGAAACTTCCTTTCTGTCTTCTGTCAAAACATTTCACGTTGCGAAGTTGTCGATTTAACCCAAATTTTGCAATTTGGGTGTATTTACCATCAGTTTTAAATATCTGAAAAGTGTAAAATGAGTTCCCTTAAGCTCCAGAAGCGGCTTGCTGCTTCAGTAATGCGTTGCGGTCGGAAGAAAGTATGGTTAGATCCGAATGAAATCAACGAGATCGCTAATACAAATTCTCGTCAAAACATTCGCAAATTGATTAAAGACGGCCTCATCATCAAGAAACCTGTTGCGGTGCACTCTAGAGCACGTGTCCGTAAGAATACGGAGGCTCGCAGAAAAGGACGCCACTGTGGTTTCGGTAAGAGAAAAGGTACAGCCAATGCTCGTATGCCCCAGAAAGAGCTATGGATACAAAGAATGCGGGTCTTGAGGAGACTTTTAAAGAAATATCGTGAGGCGAAAAAGATTGATAGACATCTTTACCATTCATTGTATATGAAAGCTAAAGGTAACGTCTTCAAAAACAAGAGGGTTCTTATGGAGTACATCCATAAGAAGAAGGCCGAGAAAGCACGTGCGAAGATGTTGAATGATCAAGCTGATGCCAGGAGATTAAAGGTGAAAGAGGCTAGGAAACGACGTGAAGAAAGAATTGCTGCTAAGAAACAAGAAGTGCTGCAGAATTATCAAAAGGAAGATGAGGCTGCAGCAGCTGTTAAAAAATAATTTAATTTTTTGACTTGTATGTTTCTTAATATGTAATAAAATAATATTGATCTAAAAATTCGTATTAATTCAATAGTCATAATTTTATATTTAAGAGACTTCTCACATCATCTGTTTTATATTGATCTACATTAATGGTTAAAACGGAAATACGTATTTACCTTTTTAAAAAAATCCGAGTTTTCAAATAAAAACACATTTGATGTGACATTTATAAAATAAGCCTAATATGGTGATTAGTGAGTTACAAAAACATGGTGAAGTTAAATTATAATGACGAGGTAAGAAGAACCACTCGGATAAAAAAAAACCTGTTCAACTACTCTGATTTTACTTGACATTTTTCAGGTTCTAACCTGAGATCGAAATGTAACTGAATCGAGCAAGCCGTATTAACATTAGATACATCCAAGATATCTTGGATACATCATTACAGTTAAGCTGGTACAGCCTGCTCTGATTCAGTTACATTTCGATCTCACCTTAGCATTGTATCAAAAAACAATGTTTAAAATGTAAAACCCTTTGTGTCAAAAACATGATGTTCCAAATTCTTTTTTTCGCAAACTTGTCTAATACTTAATAAGAAACAAAATAAAGCATGTATTTGTCTTCATCCAAAAATAAGAATTTGACTTTAATCACAGAGTACTTACTGAATAAAGGACCTTAATTGAGCAATTATTTATTAGTCATGCCCATTATGATGTTTTAAAATCCTGAAGTAAATATATACATATAACGATGGGCGATTATAAACGAAAGAATCGATTACGATCGACAACCCACCATCAATTATGGTATTGAAATCCTTCAATATTTTTTCAGAAATTCGGTTAAATATTCTTATTATTAAATAAATGAATATCTACCAAAAAAATTAAATCAAGTTATCGTCGTGTTCGTGTTTTTACTTTTGATTTAAAGAATCAAAACAATCCAAACTAAAAATGATATAAACATAAATTGGTTTTATAAATTTAAATCATACGTAGTTTATTGATGAAAAAAATCTAAGAATCAGTTAAGTCCGTCACTGCCTTAAAGAAGGATCCTTTTTACCTGCTTTTTGAAATACAACACAATAATCGGCGTCACTAACAATTGTTTAATTAAGATTCCTTTGATGGAGGTAATTCTATGTTCAAGGTTCTTATTCTTGGATAAATCCACTATACCAGAGCACTAAATAAAATAATCATTTTATTACAAAGTTCAGCGTATCACTGTTTCAAAGTAATTTACAATTTCGAAATATCAATTAATGATTAAAAAAAAAAACTTTTTTTTTAGATTTTATTGAAAATATTGTAATCTTACAACATTATTGGGTTTTGGCAGCCAACCTCTTGTCCCTTTCTTCAGCAATGGACAATTTGACTCCTTTACCTCTTGGCAAAGATACATATGGTTTGCTACCTTTTCCAATGATAAATACATTGTTAAGCCTGAAATCAAAAAAAAGCGCTAGAACAATAATAATTACATAAAATAAAAATGTTTCCTGTTTGGGTAATACTGTAATAACAGGTTCAGTTATTCAGTGACCAATTACAGAAATTTAATTTTGGCCTCAATTTGACTATATTTTGCAAGAAAATAACAAAACATAGCTTCGATAGGGCCTTTAATAAACCAATTTAAAAATTACCTAGTTGCAAAAGTGTGTCCATTTGCATCCTTAACGTGAACAATATCAAATGAACCTGGATGACGTTCTCGACTCACGACTGTACCCACACGCCCCAAGTTACGACCTCCAGTTATCATACATAAATTACCAGACTCAAATTTAATAAAATCAAGGATTTTTGAAGTTGCAATTTCCAACTGGATGGTATCATTGACTTTAATCATAGGATCTGGATATCTGATAGTGCGCCCGTCGCGAGTCACCAAAAAGGGAATGCCTTTTGGTCCTGTCTGTACCTTTTTGACTTTGCACAGTTTATACTAAAAACAAATCAGTAAATTAACACAGATAAAAGCGTTAAAAAAATTAAAAAATTATATATATATATATATATATCAGATGAGTAAGCTTGTGTTCATTATTATCATATTTAGGGAAACTGGAAGCTCAACCCAAAACATGTGCCTTAAATGATTTATCATCAAATTCTGAAAGTACTACAGATTAGAAATTCAGTTACTTACTTTCGCTTCCTCTCCAGTAATACGATGGATTGTAAATCTTCCCTTAACGTCATAAATTAAACGAAAGAATTCGCCAGTTTTTTCAATTGTAATTACATCTAAAAGTTGTCAATAGTCGAAATTATGATAAACATGCGAAAACATACCCATGAAACCAGCAGGATAGTTAGGGTCAGTCCTTACTTTGCCATCAACTTTAATTAATCTTTGCATGACAATTTTCGTCACTTCTGAGTTAGTTAGGGCATACTTTAGCCTGTTTCTCAGGAAAATAACCAATGGTAACGACTCACGTAGTTTGTGAGGGCCAGTTGACGGACGAGGAGCAAAAACACCTCCCAATTTGTCTAACATCCATGCTTTGGGAGCATTGAGACGCTTCAAATGCTTTTTGGGACCTCGCGCCTAAACAAAAATTTGAGGTTAGAATATAATCACCAACATCACAAAATAATCGGGAACACTTCACTATAGCGAGAATCTTTAATATATTTTACTTATTATTATATGTAACCCATCAAATGAAAAGTTTTAGTAAAACTGCAAAAAAACCACTCACTGTTGAAATAATTAACGTGTTTGAAGTTTTCACAAGACATTATATTTTAAGAATTGCACGATATTTATGACCAATAATGCAAAAAATATTGAATCAAATCTATTGAACAAAGAGTGAAATATTCCTTGAGCTAAATTTTTATTAAAATTAGTGAATAATAACGCAGATGATCATTAATTTAACTAAAAATTATGTTTACACTTACCATCTTGACACTTTAGCCGGATGAAAAGAAGGGTCGATAATACAGGTTGTGATAAAAAAATAGGAAAATATTACCTAGCGCCATCTGTACAAATAAGCATCAATCTTGACAAAAAGTTTTTATTTTAAAATTTTTATTATTTAAAAACCAGTACATTATCATTCAACCTTATACAAATTATTAAAATATAAAATAATTCGTAGCATAAAAAGATAGGACATTGACAGAACTGTTTCTTTTTTGAACTGACTGATAGGCCAATGGAACGTTTTGATACTTGCTACACAATGAATACCAAAATTAAAGAAAAAATACATGAGTTTACTATAATTATATAACAAATAATTCAACTTCCAGTAACAAAATATTATCCTAGACTACATGTGACCCTCAAAGTCACTATTTTCCAATGGAAAGAATTAGGGTTCAATTTGTATATTTATTAATAAATGTTTTGGTTGTGACATGAATGAAAATTACCGTATGTAATTTTACCAATAAAAATAAAATAAAAATTTATAGTCTAATATCACTTTTTGCATTTTTTTAATTGCCACCTGTAGTGTCAATTTTTGAGATATTGTGTTAATCTAAAAACACCTAACTCTAAACTAAATAGTCTTTAATCCGTAATTTCTATTATTGTGAATGTAACAAACTTAAAAAATTTAAAATAGTGTTACAAAAAAGTTGTGAAATCTATTAAGACATAAGCTAATTCTATTATCTGCAGAATAAATGAATAGTAAATAAGTTTGGCAAAGTGCAATTAATAAAACGGTTAATAAACAATATATTTCAACAAATTGTGTTTAACTCCTAACAAAAATTTATTATATCACAAACATTGTCAAAAATTGTTGGCAATTTACAATTACATCATGGCAAATGTCCTATGACAAACTACCTTACTAAATTGAAAGTTCGTTTTATAAACATTTAAATATTTTAATAGAGCTAACCGTAAAAAGCTCCCTTTATAATATGACATTGTTTAAGTACACATATTGAAAGCAAAGCAGATGTAAAACTAAACAAAAAATACAGCTGCTCAAAAATTCAAGAAATACATCTAAACAAAGAAAAAAATATCCATTAGCTTCACAGAAACACCATGTAGTTTATTAAATTTATTTGTTTCAATCTTTGAAGCCCTTATACATAACATGCAGAGAAAACCAACAATGTTCACACCTAAAATCAAAAAAGTGTTATTACTGTATTTTTAAAGTCAAATTGCAACACCTTATTATTATTTTTTATTCTTTTGTAATTGAAGTATCCATAGGACTAGCTGGTTGTGGTGCTGGAATTGCCGGTTTGATAAATCTTTCATTGGTTCTTCGATGAGGTGGTGCCGGAGGACTGCTAGAGCCAACATTATGTAGAGCAGAAGATACACAAGCTGCTGTTAATAATTGACCACAAGCCGGGCACCTTGGAGGGCCCACGATAAGGGAATCTCGAGGTGACGGTGCTTGCATCGATGATAAACCTAAAAAAGAAACTGTTAATTTTTTCATAAAAGATAGTTTTTTAAACAGAGAATGAAAAGATCTTTCAGATGAGATATAAACCCTAACTTAAAGGTAATGATAAAAACATGGCATTTACAACTTGTCTGTTAATCTTAGTAAGTTACTGATTTACGTGCATAAACTTACAGCCTCTACACTTCTTTTTATTTTGGCAGAACTACGTCATCATCAAGGTTGTAAGCTGTGTCGATGATGATACAACCCTGGTGATTTAACTTACCCCCTTCCCTTCCCCGAATTTCATTTTTCTGGAAAAGCTTAGACCACTGACGCAAATGTCAGATGCCGCAGCATACTGACTCAAAATTTTAATACAGTGGTCAACAACTAAAATGAAACACCCTAAAATTTTAATAAAATTTAAAATCTTGTAACTCCTAGAAAAATTTATAAATTGAGATAATCTTTTCCTTTTTTTTTAGCTCATTTCTTATATTTTAAGTTATTTAGGGTCGGTTTACAGAAGGTAAATTAACTCTTTACTGCATGAATTTTTATTTATCGATAATTTACGATAAAAATATGTTTTTATTGACAGGAAAAATAGTAAAAAAATCTATATTAAATGTTTGACATTTTTTTTAAAAAAACTAGTATGTGGCAAATTTAGAACATCATGAATAAAGAAAAATTTATTTGGCATGAAACCGTATAAAACAATTTTTAACAATTTATATTCAATAACCAATCACTATATAATATTTTTCAGGCAAAACTTGTGTTTTTTGTTGTAAAAAAGTAAGAACGAAAATATGGCGAAAATAGCCAATTCATAAACTATATCGCCTAGTCAACTATTATAGTCGTGACTTGTAATGCTTACCTAGCCAATAAAATCCAATTTATTGAAATTATTCTTACTGCAAGTGATAGCAGCGTTTGTGCCAGATATGTGTCTACATGCAGTTACGGAAAAAATCGACTTTAAAGTTAAATTTTTTTTTTTTTTTGATTTGGGTCATATATGACCCACTATGCGGTAAAGGGATAAATATTTAATTGCGATTAATTTTTAATTCGCAATTAAATCGGCTTTCCTGGCGTTTGATTGGTCAAAATCGGCATTTAATCGCAAATTAACAATTTAATCGCAATTAAAGTTAATGTCACCTTCTGTAAACCGGCTCCTAATATATTTGATTTAAAAAATACCTGTTGTAAATTATAATAAAATGCCAACAAAGAGATGTTAATCTGCGCCAAATTCATGGTTAAAATACACAGTAATCAATGTAATCATGAGACTAGGTAAAGGTTTTTGTCTTAAGTAAATTTTAATATGTTGTGACGATGTGTACAGGTGATTTTTTAATACCATTTTACAAATGTATCGAGTTTACGACCATAAATTCATGTAAGTTTTAGCCTCTAATTAGTATTATTGTCGTAGAACCCAACTATTCCAAATAATACAAAAAAAAAGATCGTTCCGATTAATAATTTTTTCTAGGACTTACAAGACTAAATCTTGTTAATATTTTAGGATGTTCACTATATTTTAATCAAAATTTAATGATTTGAAGTAGCTAATTGAAATTTTCCTACCTTTTTTTATTTAAGATTTATAATGCCGGTCATCTTTTGAGCACAAACTGTCGTATTTGAAGTTTGCATTTATAATAAAATATCAGGGACACCAAGTATTCAAATCGCTATTTGGATACTCATGAGTTTGACGTTTGAATTCAATTTAATTTATAGTAAAACTAATGGCAAATCTGAATGGTAAAAGCAATAATTCAGTGTTTTTTATACCAAAGCTGCAAAAAAAAGTTATTTATAAATTCAATTTCTTTAATTTTGTTCTTAAATGTTTAGGGGCGACCTCTGTTGTGATTTTTTTGAAATGGTTCAAGATGAGAAATGATTGAGTTGGCAGATTATCAAGCGAGTTGACACCAAATACCTTATAATATAATATTATAATATATTTTTTTTTTATTATTTTGGTGAATCACGTCCATTCTTTTTACATTCGAAATTTGTTACGGGGAAGTGGACAAGGCAGAAAAAAAAACTATATTATAAGGCCAACGTTTCGAATCCTTTATTGATTCTTTTTTAAGGCTTATAATAAATGTCAAATTTGTTTGACATGGTACCAACTTGTCTCGGCCAGTGGTCGCCGGCCATTATAATATAGTTTTTTTTCTGCCTTGTCCACTTCCCCGTAACAAATTTCGAATATAATATTATAATAATAATATATTATATTATTTATAAGGTATTTGGTTGACACACCATTCTTTTACTATTATCGCTGTGAGCTAATTATGACAGTTTCCGACAGCAGCACATCTCAAGTTATTTTGGAGTTTGTTGTGTTTTTGTGTTCTGGTTTTAATGGTTATTATTGAATATTGATTTAACTATCGTAAAACAAGAGTCAGTGTGAACACTTCGGTTCACTACAGTAATAAATAGGAGAGTTTTAATCAAATGTTAGGTAAAAAATGACACTGGCAATGTGTGTATTAAAAAAATAGATAATTCATCCTCAAACATATTTTACCTTAATAAGTTTATATCTTAGCTCTGAAATATTCTATGAGCGGTGAGAAGAACTTTGAGTAATAATGTTTTTCAAAAATTAACCTTTTTCGATAAAAAAACTGAAAAATCTCTCAAAAAATAAATTGAACCCTTCTGAAATTTGGTCTGGAAAGTATGAAAATGCCTTAAGATAAATAATCGAAAATTTATCGGACCCACCCTAAATGCCTTAATTGCACATAAAGATAAAAAAAAACATTTTCCGAATAGGCTTTTAGATTTGGTCTCTCTGTAGGATTTTCAGTTTGACTTTAGACAATTCTTATAAAATTCTGAAACTTGATTTTACAAATAAACGATATTACTCAAATTACTCAAACTCTCAAAGCTTCATTTTAGGAAATAATTATAATTAATTTTTCTCAATTCCGATCCCGAAGCTTATCATAAATCGATAAACTAAGTTCTACGTAAAATTCAAATCACAATCACACATAAATAAATTCAATAAACGATAAAATTAAATCCAACATTCAACAACTTTTAATTCAAAACATATTTTTACATTCTTCTTGCAATTTTTTGTCCAAAATATATTCTTTTTGTCGTTCCCACCTATCTTAAATAAAATATAAATTAAAGAGTAGAAAAACTCTTTCTGATTCATTGCATAAAAATCTACAGTACTCATGCATTAAATACAGCCTAAGGCTGCTTATGTCTTTACATGAAACAAATCTCTAAATAAAAAGTGTTTTGTTCCCTAAAAAATTTAGCAATACCATCATTATTTTCCACTGCCTGCTTTATGTGAAACAAAATATTCAATCCTTTCGCTGTCACTCTATGATATTCGTATTTGTGGCAAACTAATTACAAAATATATACATTGTAAACCATTGGAATAGAATAATTTCGATAAAAATTCAGGGATTTGTTTTTCAGAAAAACGCTCAGACACGTATCCTGTTATTTTTTAACGCGCATTTTTTGGCAAAAAAATTGGATATACAGGCTGTCCCAAAATCAAGATACGATCCTCAACTTTGAAATTTTAATTGAGAACCCCAATTTGTTTTAACATATTTAAATTCTACGTATAAATCCCTGAATTTTTATCGAATTTATTTATTTAAAATAGATCACGGCTTTTTTTGTCAAAAACAACAAAATCGACATAGTGTGTGCTACATAAAAAAATGCAAAATTATACGTAGAATTCAGATATACTAAAAAAAATTGGCGTTTCCATTTAAAATTTCAAAGTAGAGGGTTGTATCTCGATGTTGAGACACCCTGTATATCAAATTTTTTTGTCAGAAAAAGCGCGTTGAAAAATATCAGGATACGTGTCTGAACGTTTTCCTGAAACACAAATCCCTAAATTTTTATCGAAGTTATTCCATTCAAATGATTCACACTGTATAAGAGCCTCAAAATAAACCAAACTGGAACAAAATACTACTGTACTAGTTGTATCTGTATTAAGTTTTAACATGTTGCCATCTGCATTTTGTGACTTACCCTTACCTATTTTCAAACAAAATCTTTAAAGTGTTTTTAATTGAGTCTTCTTTTACAATATTAAAGAATTCTTTCACTGTAATTTTAATAGTTTGTAAAATTTTTATTTTTACTTATTATAACTGACCTATGTATGACACACTGTCCTAAACATCAATAAAACTTATTCTATTCTATTTGATATACGAGTTAACTGCGAAAAAAATAATTATTCCTACCTGGACTAAGAGGACGACTTTGGCTAGGAGATGGATTATACGGAACTGGAGAAACCGTATGTTGTCTCGCCCCCAAAACTTGCTCGTTGTAATGCCTTTCTTCCTCCATTTCCAACGAACTCTCGCTCTCCGATAAATGCCTACACAATGCCTCACGCCTTTCTACTTCCAACTGCAATTTTCTTTGCAACCTTAAATTTTCCTCTTTAATATTTCGTTCCTCTTGTGCGTATCTCTGCATTTTTTGGGTGTGTTCTTGTTGACTGATGGCCAGAGTTTGTCTTAATCGCGCTACCTCAGAACGCAGTGTTTGTATATGAGCACTGAGATTGGTAGCAGTGTCACCGTTGTTGATATCGCGAGGACTCGCTGGATCAGATACCGGCTGGTCGAGTTTGATTTGAAGCATTCGTTTCTCTGCCTCGAGTTTGTCCATGCGTTTCCAGAGTTTATTAACAAGAGCTTCTTGTTCCTGTTCGAGAGTGTTTTCAAGCTCGACCTAAACGTACAAATATAGTTTTTCTTATAATTTCAATATAAAACTTTTTCAATTGAAAATATAGGTCATTTTTTATTTATATACCGTTGTCTGTCTCTTTTCAACACATTGTTGTATAGGTTGCTATGTAATATAGATTATGTGTTGAAAAGAGACAGACAACGGTATATAAATAAAAAATCACCTACATGTATGTATTACACAAAATTCCTAGAATCACTAATATACGGGTAGCGCCAAATCTCTATCTCTCTCTCTTTGGACTTCTCTTTTAATTTGAACCCACACCTAGTGAACTGCATTGGCGCTACCCGTATATTTAGTGAGCCTAAAAATTTCTAAAATCCCTAGATAGATAAAGTACCGCAATTGGTTTGTCCCATGTAATTGGCGCCAAAATGGCGGAGTTTTGAAGAATTTCGTTATCATGGATTGGATTTGTGGTAGATGGTGACAGAGCTGTCAAACACATCACACTTGTTCTGTTTCAAACTGAAAGCCGGGTTAGTCTTTGGGGTTAGTAACGGGTTAAAAATTGAGAAAGGTGTGCTAGTGCGAGTTTTTTTTGTGAATTATAGGTGCTTCTGCGTTTGTGTAGAAATATGCCCAGCTGTTGTTTAACCGGGTGCCGAAACCGTGGCGAGAACGGGTATAGGTTATTCCGAATACCTACAGCAAAATGTGATGACCGACGTAGAAAATCATGGCTTGCGTTTATCAATCGAAAATCGAAGCGACTTACATGAACGTTATTGTGTGAGGTAATTATATCATTTGTAATTAATTTGTCTGTGTTAACTTTGTTATAGTGTTATTTGATGTAAAGATGTGTTTATTGCTATTTTCAGGCACATTTTGAGGCTGACCAATTTGAGCTAAACCGACTGGATAACCGAAAGTTATTAAAAAGAAATGCAATTCCAACTATTAGGACACCAGACATTTCGCAGAATCAAGGAATGAAATGCAAACTATCAGGTATTTAAAGTAGAATGACCTTTGTGTTGTAACAACTATCTACAACTACCAAGTATTGTGTAATTGGCAAATGTTGCAGACCCACCAAGTGAGGATTCAACTTCTGAAATTTTTACAACCCAGGAACAGTTGGAAACAACTTCCACATTACAGTCTGGTTAGTAGAATATGATATTCTAATGCAAGATATCTAGAAAAAAATTACAATAAAATTTTAGGTTCATCAACTAGCAACAGTGACCAAGAGGACAATAGCCACTTGAAATGTTTGCAGAATGAATTACGAGCAGCTAAGGCACAAATTGCAGCTTTAAAAAAACAAATTAGCAACATTGAGGGAAAGCTCAAAGTTATTTTTTCTGAAGACCAAATTCATTTTTTAAAATATGGCAATCATCGAGGAAAAGAATGGTCAGATGAAACTATACAGAATGCCCTTAAGCTGTATATGGCATGTGGAAAGAAAGTGCATGAAGAGCTTTGCAAGCAAAAGTATCCTCTACCAGCCATCAGGACACTCCAAAGTCGGATAGAGAATTTGAAATTTAAGCCAGGTTTGCTAGAAGACGTTTTTGAATTACTTAAACCTAAGATGATGAGTTTTGTAATTTTCGTATTTTTTTTTTTTTTTAATTATAATGCAAGTGTGGAAATCCGATATTAAACGAACATGTACAAAAAAACTGAAATAATAGTTATTTATGTATCAAGGGAATTATGAGGGTGTTAATTACAGAGGGCAACGAGTTACAATCCAGAGGGCCGT
Source organism: Tribolium confusum (assembly GCA_029207805.1). Taxonomy (NCBI): domain Eukaryota; kingdom Metazoa; phylum Arthropoda; class Insecta; order Coleoptera; family Tenebrionidae; genus Tribolium; species Tribolium confusum. The sequence goes on from JALGAY010000004.1 coordinate 31,315,961, forward strand.
TAGGCCCGAGGGATTGTAAGTTGCCCGAGGTTATTGACACCCAGTAATTCACGTGATACATAATCACTTTTATTTCCTACTAAACAAGTTCAAAAAACAAATTACAATTTTATTTTCTACTAAACAAATCCAAAAAACAAATTTGCTGTTAGTTAACTACGCTTGGTTACTATGGATTTATTTCTTGACAATTGCGTCAACAAAAATTTATGAATTTTTAAAAATGATTGAGAACGTGAAAAACATCAAATATTTCAGAAGAAGTATTAAAAAAAGCTGAGAAAGCTCGTGCTGTGTAAGTAACAAGAAAATCTGAAGTAGTGTACAAGAAAGAATACGACCGATTTCAAGAATGGCTAAAAAAGAACCACACTGGCAGCAGAAATGTAAATGAAATAATATTTCTGGCATATTTTTCAAATATGGTATGTATATTTACTTATTTTTTCCTATGTTTTAGTGCCCGTAACATCGGAAGGAATGTGCAAGAAAAAATATCATAAATTTTAAGAATTGTTGAATAAAAGTAACACTGGAAGCAAGAATATAAACGAAACGATATTATTGGCGTTTAAAAATTGTTGTTTAATAGCATTTCTTCTTTTCTCGTAACTTTAGTACACCAGATTTGTATTTCTTTTCAATTAAAAAATTATAGGGAGTTAAGAATTCATAATTGCCTCCTATAACTCCCATGGGAGTTATGAATGTTATAATGGTTACCGTAACTAAGATAATATTTGGCTATAATGATTAAGTAGGAAATATGTATAGTAGGAAAAATACCGGGTGTAAACGAAATTAGACTCACTCCTTTTTTTAATAGTATTTTTTTAAATAGAAAAGCGAAACTCGAAAAACTTATTATATGTATGTATTAGGAAATCTCCATTAATTGAGTAAAAAATAAACATTCTCTCACTTCCGGTTTTACCGGAAACGACTATAACTTTGGTTTTTAGAATCTGCATTAAATTCTGAGTGTACTATACTCCTTTTTATAAATTTTTGTGAAATAAAAAAGTTTTTTTTTGTTTTTTTTTTATCTACACTCAAATCGGCGAAAAGATATAAACCTTATTTTTTTGACTTTGTCCGGTGAGATCGTAAAAGGGGACGTGCCGGTTAGCACGTGTTCTGTAAAACTACGTACCACATTGGTATGAGTCGTCTGTTGGTTGTGTTGTTTCAACACCTCTAACGCATTTGTAAATAAGGGTCGTTCTTAAATCAGTTAGTGTGGGTGGTGTCTCGGAGTAAACGTTTAGACTCGGCTAGGTCAAGTGGTTCTAAAACATTTCAACATGCGCCATGCATTTTACCATGCATAAACAAAACAGTTTGAGACCACTGGTTTGTCCCAGTCTGAACGTGAAGCAGAAAATCCCACCCACTCAACCTTATATATAAATGCATTAGGGGTCATGGAAAAAATACAGCCAACTGACGACTGTACAGCATCTTTAAAGAGCGGCTTACTGTTTTAGCAGAATGAAACTTGAAAGCGCATTTCTTCGAACAGTATTTTTCCGCTTACGTGAAATTATGTTCAGCACTTTTACCCACCACGTGCTAAACGGCACAACCCCTTTTACGATCTCACCGGATAAAGTCAAAAAAATAAGGTTTAGTTATAAATCATCGTAGGGCATTGCTTAGAAGCTCATACGCAGAAGCCGGGTTTACACGAAATTTCGAATACGTATTGGCGATTATTTGAGATCCGCGAGAGGGTGCTTAAACTCACAAAATGGCGGTTGTAGCAGTGAACAACAAATGCTGTTTACATTGGCTTACATGTGTTGCGTGTAGGTCTCGCCTGTTTTGTGCATAATTTAGTGTCGTAGTCTTAGTGATAATTATTCCAAAAATTGATATTAGTGCAGTTAGTGAACTACCACAGCTACCTACAGATACAGATACATAAAAAAATTCCCACCAAGTTTAGAAGATTTTGTTCGGTCCCACGGTGTTCTTCAAATTGCACAAATACATTTCCCTGCACACATTCCCCGTCAGTGATTCAAAACTTTGTAAGCAATGACAACACCAGTTAAAATTTGGAAAAAATATAACCAAATAAAAAATTTTGAAAAAAATGCATACTTGTAATTTGCTTATTTTAGGATTGATAAAAAAAGAGAAAATATAATTATTTTGTATTGCCCAGAACAACAAAATTAAGATGTATTTGAACAAAATGTAGATATTAGAAATCAAGAGGTAACAAAGGTAAAATCATCAACTTGTATCCCAAGGTCAGTATCGATATAAGCCTAACAAAAATATTCTTTCACAGAAGATAAGGCCACCCAAAGAAACTTTGATAATTTTTCTCTTCTTGAACTGCTAAAAAACTGAACAGGTTTACAGATAATTTTGTTCCCAAGAAAAAAAATAGACATATAAAAATTGAATTTTGCAGGTATTAATCGTGATACCCTGAATAAGTCACCCTTAATATTGTATACACAAGCAGTAAACTTTACAAAAATAGTTTAATTGAAACACTTTTTCTTTAAATTAAACGCAAAAAACCGTAAAAATGCACTACAAAACACAAGTTCTTACGATGTTGTTCACTGATACAGTGTTTCAAATTGGAACCAACAGATGTCGCCCACGTCGCAAAAATCGCCAATTGTTAGTTGCATACACTTGGTTGCTGATCTTACTAACACTAAATTCGTCAGTGTAACACCGACTTGTAACAATACTCCTAGTTTTCAAAACAGCCAATTGCAAGCTACTATTCAAATGTTCCGGGCAAAAGTGGGCGGTTTTATTACTATAGTCTCATCGTCGAACAGATATAGTAATAAAACCGCCCACCTTTGCCCGGGACATTTGAATAGTAGCTTGCAATTGGCTGTTTTAAAAACTAGGAGTATTGTAACAAGTCGGTGTCACACTGACGAATTAAGTGTTGGTAAGATCGGCAAGCAAGTGTATGCAACTAACAATACGTATTCGAAATTTTGAGTAAACCCGGCTTCTGCGTATGAGCTTCTAAGCACATGTATACGTCCTACGATGATTTATAACAATATCTTTTCGCTGATTTGAGTGTATATCTGTTCGCCAATGAGACTATAGAAGGCTGTGATGGTAAAAAAATATTTCTAAATAATGTAGGCAGCCATTAAAAAATAAAATCAGTCCCATAAATAATCTAATTTTAAAAATACATTAGTTGAAATTAGAATAAATTAGTTTTGTAAAATGTATTTACAAAATTAATTTTTAAAAAGCCTGAAAAAATTTTTTATATAAAAGAAAAAAAAATAAGCACCTAGAAAAAGTGTAACGTTTTTCATGAAACTTTGTAAATATGTTTATTCCAATGCAAAAAAACGATGATTAAAATTTGAATTTAATTCGACAAAAGACAACAATAATAATCTTAATAATAAGTAGGACCCCCACGTTGGGTTATACATTCTTCGACACGTCGAGGCATAGCAATTTGTGATTGTACATATGTTTAGTTAGTTAGGGCATTAATTAAGTTAGATTAGGGTATTTAATCATAGTTTTAAGTTTTCAAATGTATTATAAGTTTTTTAATGAATAAACGACCCAGGTTGTCTCAGCCAATCAACAATTCGCAAGCTGCCGAGACTATATCCATGTGCCACGCCCACTGGAGGTAGGGTATAAATATAGCTCGGTCCGGCAGCTTGGGACCTTACGCTGAAAAGGCCTTAAGCCTCAGCAGCGCCTATGTTTGCTCTTAATAAATGTCATAGTTTCTAAGAAAAATTGTAAATATGTTTGAAAAAATAAATGATTTTGACTTGATTGCAGCTTGGGAGTTAGTCGCAATTCGAGTTTCGACTCGAAAGAGTCTGGGGCCCAGCCGACTCCTGGGGCAAAGAAATTAATCTTTTATTTTCCTGCTCCATTTTCCCGATACAAAAAACAAATGTTAAAGAAAGACAACGCCATACCATCACATCGTTCCTGGACAAACCAACGAGGACGTCTTCGACCCCCCACAATTGATGTTACCGGACAGAAAAAGTTGGCGATTGTATTTTTTAATACAACAATAAATCGCCAGCACCTCAATTCGTAACATCAGGAGATATGGGAGGCCAAGAAAGTAAATTGACATGAGCCGCTTCTAAACAGTTCCTAGATATCTTTGCAATATGAGGTCTAGCATTATCTTGTTGAAATAATGTTTCTTCCTCTTGTGGAATATAAGGTCCTGCCACTGGCTGTAAGATCTGCCCTACGTAACGTGCAGCATTAAAAGACCCCTGAACAAAAACTAGAGGAAACCTAGGTCCATATCAGATAGCTCCCCAAACAATAAGTCCTACGGTACGAGCTTCGTGCCGCTGAACAGAAAACTGAAAATTTCGTCTTTCACCACGTCGCCTTCTGACCCTCTAGCGTCCGTCGTGATGAACCGAACAAAAACAAGACTCGTCAAAAAAGACATCGATATCCCATTCGTTGTTCCAGTGCCTGTGATCCATACACCATTCTAGACGGCGTTTGTGCCAGAGACAATAGCTGGATTTAGACGAAGGGGTTTTTCCATAGTTTTGCGCGACGTTTTTCGCGAAAAAGAAAACTGCCGGTTTTGCGTGTCGAGAAGAATGTCGGACCATATAAACATAAAAATTGGCGCGTCGGGTATGCCTGACGTTTTAAAAATTGTCGTGATCATTTCAAGTTTTCGATTTGAAGAGTGTAATTTAAAATGTTAACGATTAATGTTAAAAAAAAAGAAAATTAGCCGTTGTCGCTAGTTTAGCTGCAAAAAAAGAAAACTTTTGACAAAATGTCAATATTGATAAAGTGTCGCGTTGAATTGGCGTGTTGGCGTAGCGCACTAAGAATCCAAAATGCAACGGTTTTTTCTGACTGTCTTGCGTATAACGCGCAAAACTGTAGAAAAAACTCTCCGTCTAAATCCAGCTAATGGCAGTACCAAATGGGACCGGTATGATTGAAGCCCAAACGACCTAACTCGACGTTAAATAGTTCGAATGTTAATTGGACGACCAATAGCAGCAAACCACTCGTCTCCAATTCTACGTGTTGATTGATGACGATCCCTTAATATCAAAAGCCTAAGAAACCGGTCCTGACGTTCTGTGGTCTTTCTGAGTCGACCTGATCCAGGAGCAAGGCCTTGTCTTTGTTGTTCAAACCATGCTTTACAACAACGTATTACAGCAGCAACTCCACGATTCATACGTACAACAATTTGCCTGTATGATAAACAAGTTTCTCTAAATGCAATAATTCGACCTCTTTCAAAGGGTGTTAACTAGGGTAGTTGCTGGCGTCTATTTATGCGGGGCATATTTTCAGTCAAATTTGGCAAATAATGATAATCTACAGTTTAATCATTATCACAATAACAACAAAACACTATCACATCGACATCCTGATAAATTTAACTAAAAATTAAAGAAAAAGTGTATCCTTTGTCAAATGTTTTTCAAAAGTTAATCATTTCTTATCTAACTTATTCTTATTATGTTTGCAAAGTTTCATTCAATTTTCAATCGTTGCACTCCTTCTAGGTGTTTCACTTTTTTGTAATTTAATGTATTACAAAAACTACTAAATAGATTTTCAAAATTTTGGTATTTTTAGATTAAACAACAAAAATGTTAATCTAAAATGTCGACTGAGCCACTATTGTTCTATTTAGAAAAATTGACTTTTATTAATTGAATTAACTTTAATTGAATTAAAATGGTTTTAATATCTACCTGAGGATTACAGCTTTATTGTCTAAACGCGCGTCGTGTTAAGTGTAGTGGGTGTTTTACATTTCATTCTGCATACCAAAAATATGCAACAAGATTACTAAAGCTGTGTTTAAAAAAAATGTAAATAAGAAACAATACGCAGTCAAATCTTTTCTTAATATTGAAGCAATAAGAGATAGTTGTATTGAATTTCTGCATTTTTCTTCTTAATCAGACCCTCAGTAAAGGTTTTGCATTTTCTTCGTTATCTAACAGTTTAAATTACATAGGTTTATTTAGCCTCACGCTTTCGTCTTAATAAATTATAAATAAATAAACACTTGTTTGTTCAAAAATAGGAGAAAAAGTGAAAGTTTTTGTTTTTGAATACACGTTTTCATTAGCTAAAAATGCTGCCACTAACGTACGTATCGCTTGTTTTTGTCATTAAAATTTTTTATGTAGACAAAGAATAAATATTTAAATTTTTAACTGAGGAGATATTGATTTGAAACCATAGAATTTTAATACAATCGATATATAATAAAATTTTATTAATTTCAAAATTTTGTAAATTTACAAAATGGCTTCCACCCGCAAGATATGTGTACGAACGGTTTTCTAATTTAATAGCCCTAAAGAAGCCTCAAAAAAGAGGAGAAACGTCGGCCAATAAATAAAAACCGAAAAACACCATTAGTGTCTGATTTATCCTAAAATAAACTGAAATTAATAAACCCAAAACATACAGACGACGCATATGGAACCAATAAAATCTTATTTTTTCATAAATTATAACGAAAATGTTAAGAGTTAATTCAAGACAATCTTTTAATTAAAAATATGTAATTTTCTTACTTTTTCACGGCGCAGTTGTTCCAAATTGCTTTGCTTAGCAAGAGTCTCAGCTTCAAGTTTCTCAATTTTCCTCATTAAACGGTTAACAAGGCACTCTTGTTCCTGTTCTAGCGTTTGTTCAAGTCGGCACTTTTCCTGTCGCAACTGTGTAAGTTTTCGAGATAAGTCGTTTGTTAAACACTCTTCTTCTCTCTCGTAATGGTGTGCTAAAGATTCCTTTTCCTTCTTCAAGGCTTGAATTTTTTTAAGCAAAGTATTAGAAATAAATTCCTCTTCTTGTTCAGCTTTAGCTTGCTGTAATTTTAGTTAGTAAAAGAAAATTCCTGGATGCACTTTTAACTCACTATTATTACAGAAGCCTGTCTTAAACCCCGATTTTCCTCCTGAAGTGCCTTTACTCTGAGTTTGTAAGTTTCAAGTTCGACTTTTAATACTCGATTTTGCTGCTGTAAACTCTCTATTCGCTTTTGTAGCTGCTCTCTGGTTATCGGACTGGGAGGCATCATGATGGGGCCTCCATCAATGCTGCTCGAATCCGACTCACTCGCCGAATCAGCCATGTCTTTAAATACAATTTAACACAATCAAGCTACGGCAGTAATGGACAAAAGTGTAGATTTTTTTATAGTGACGAAGAGAAGTTTCATTAAATTTTTTTGCCTTTAGGTATTGATCACACAAAGATAATCATGAAATTGTTATTTTCGTTAAAAAATGGATAAATTCCCACCTTTGTTGCTTCACTGTAACTATAAAATTAAACAATTAGCAATAAACATGAGGACAGATGACAATTTTTCGTTTCGTTTCTTGACAGCCGCCATATACACCGTTACCAACCGACGAAAAGTTATCGAAAAACCGGTTAAAGAACAAATTATGGAATAAAATACAATCCCGTTTGTAATTCTTTTGGTCCTACCTGAAACATATAATGAAAATCTACGAGTTTGTTGTTCAAAAATAATGAAGATGTAAAAATTTATCAAACAGAAGTTATGAAATATAAAGTGACAAATTGGAACTTTCAATTTTGAGGTTACTAAAGGTGGCTACTCTTCTTTTGGTAGAACTACAGTGACTATATGCATACAGTAACGCAACGTCCGCCATATTTGGAGTAAAAGTTCTGGCGGGAACATTCAAATTTCTAAATGCTAATTTTACTCAGATTGGAATCCGGAATCGAACAAGTTGACACTATAAAAATACGCTCTTTTGTGTTTTATGCAGTGTGATCCATTTGTATCGAATAACTTGGATATACAGGCTGTCCCAACATCGGGATACAGCCTTCTACTTTGAAATTTTTAATGGAAACCCCAATTTTTTTTAGCATATCTGAACTCTACGTATAATTTTGCGTATTTTTTATGTAGCACACACTATGTCGATTTTCAGTTTTTTTTAAGGCGTGATCTATTTGAAATAAATAAATTCTTTAAAAATTCAGGGATTTTTTAACCTCTAATTTATTGTCCAAGGTCAATAGTGAAAACTCATTATTGACCAAAGTAGAGAAAAACAACTTCACAACCTCTTAACAAACTAAATAATGGTACCTTTTATGACTAGTAGTGGAAAAAAATTATTAAAATTTATATATTATATTTTTCAATTAACAAAACATACAATATACACTTGTATTTAATTGTGACCGCAATTATACATATTTTTTTTACAATATACCAAAAACTATTTTAAATTAATCCTCATTGCTATGCTCCGACTATCTTTTCCAGTTGATGTAGTGGGATCTATTCTAGATTTGAGATGAAAATATATGCGTGATCTTACATACAATTTTACAATTTTCTTTAATATTTCATGACAATTTGGAATAGTCGGCGCAGTGTGCATATTATATACATGAGATAAAAAGTTATCTAATGTTAGCCTATTGCTTATTATTTGATTTTCAAATATTCTATATTCTGTCTCAACCTTACAAATATAGTGGAATAAATCTAAAGTAGCGAAAACTAGCGCATTCTCCTTAAATTCTTTTAATTTTGTAAATAAATTTAAACTATTTATTTCCTTGGGATCCGTTTGTACTGTTTTGTAGCAATGATCGCAGTGAGTAAAATTTTTCTTAATTTTTAATATAATTGAACCCAAAAGATAATAGATTGATGACTGGATATCAGATTTAGTTTCAGCTACAAAATTATTTTCATTTATAATTTTATCCATTTCATACATTATTTCGTCTTCAATCTGCTCATGAGGTTTACTTAAAAGATTATTTAAATCATTACAGTAACTTATTAAGTCATTGGATTCACTATCACTATAACTAGTTTTCTTCAATGATGATTGAAACTGTGATAAGCATACTAGTCTCAGTGACACTTTAAATAGTCGAGCATCTGGAATTGGTTGTCGCTTCCTAATCATCGAAAAAGAATTTTCAATCGGATCCTGGACTAATCTGCCGATCATGACATATTTGTAATTATATTCTTCCAAATAAGTTTTCTGAAAATCTAAAGCTGTTTGTGTGGCCATAATTACACCTGTTTGATATGGTTTCCAAGTGCCATTCACTGTAATGCAGTAAAACAATTCTTGTATAGATATTAAAAAATTTATCGCTTCCGTGTGTTTTTCTTCATTAGTCGGATCGAATGCGAAGGCGTGATACCTTCCCGTCATGAATTTGAACCATTTTTCCATTTGAGTTAAGAACCAGGCTGTTGTCTGATGTTCTGGATTTAACTTATTTCTGATTATATAATAGGATATAGCTGCTGCTACATCATGGCTTATTAATGCCACACTTAAACTAACGTTCATCTTATCAAAATGAGAGGGGTTAAGAACACTTTCTTTTAATCGTGGGCATAACTTTATTACATCACCCTTTTCAATCTCAAATATATGTTTGATTGGTTCAATACTCACAAGGTTGGAAGGTAAACCGTATCTTTCTACAATTGCATCATGTAAAATGAATTTATGACCTTTTGTGAGGGCACCAGCTATATTCTTAAATACATGTACTGAATCCGGTGTAAAAAATAATTTATCATTAGGTAAACACGGATGTTGGATGAAGTTCCTGATTTCAGTGAGTTTTCCAGCAGCCAAACCTAATTTCTTCCACAAACACCGATTTTGAGGACCCATGTCTGAAGTTACTGCTCTAATTGTAATATTTATTTCATGGCATTTTTGGATAATTGTAATTATAATACTATATAATTCATCAGCACTGATTGAGTTTCCAGAGAATTCATAGCCTATAATTTGTTTCCATCTTGATGATACTCCTGCTAACATAAAGACTAATCCATGTGTGGCCAGCTGATTCGATAAATCCTTGCTATCAGATGTGCCAATTGTAGGTCTGCCAACCACCATTGATAAAGAATTATCATACTGCAATCCACTTTTGATGGCCATTTCGTCGAATATTAACACTGCGTGTCTTTCTTCAGGTTTAAGATTTTCCATCTGCAAAAAATGTTGAAAATGAGTGAACTTATTGTGAACATGATTTACATTTAGTCTTTGCTTAAAGAAATTGAAATGCAACTTCTGATTTAGAAGTTCCTTGTACCCTTCAGTTCCACAAGCCATATATAACTTCAACCCCCTAGTTATTGTGTCATCTGACCACATTGTTCCTCTACGTTTGTCCGTTTCTAAAAACTCTAGTTGATCCAAATTGAAAATTTTTTCAAGGTTAGTAGGTTCCCTCTGTTTTAACTTTTTTTCATAATAGCGGCATTTTCGGGATAATGATTTCACGATTTTTCTCAAAGAAGCCACCAGATCTTCGGTATTTTCCAACGACGTCGACGTTAATAGCTCATTATCTAATTCGTCATCATTCAAACAATTCAAAAGGGACTCTTCATGGCTCGCATCATTGTTAGAATATTCAGTATTTTCGTAAGACACATCAAAAGAAACATCTACGGAGACAAGTCATTTTTTAATAATTAGTAGTTTTTATAATGTAAGATTACCATTTGAAGAATCTTTTAAAGTTGAACTTTCTGCCGCAGCCCCGTCATTCTCGTTTGTCCTTACTAGTTTCGCACACATGACAACTTTCTCGCATTTTCTCTTGATCCCGGAACTTGTGCTATGTAACACATCAGGGACAGCAAAGGGCTTCAGCAATTTCTTGCCATCTAACCTTGCACTTTCAAATTGTTCCTCCGAAAAGTGCACCTATTATCATATCCATAATTATCTTAAATGCTTCCAACTCCAACTCTAATATACATACCTCACAAATTCGGGCTTCATTATGTAAATTTGGACGAGCAATTAAATCAAGCCAAATTTGTTTCCTTTCCGCATTGGTAGGAATCTTAAATAGTCTATAACCTTTTGCGACATTGTTTTTACACGAATTAACACAGCAATTATGCGGCATTTTCACTTTTATCACAATTTAATCAAATCAACAACACTGGTCGAAACTCTTACGAAGAGCACAAAAAAACAGGAACAGGTCCACGAAAATTTTACACGCGGCTACGCCAAACAAAACGCAAAACACGTGTTGCCTCCCGTGAAAAAGTCGTAACTAAAAAGTGAGGTTAATTCAAAATTGTCATTTTTGGGGAGAAAACTAGGGAAAAATAAAAAGTAACTAGTTAGGTCGCCATATTTGGAGTAAAAATCATTCTCTCTCTCTCTCTGACTCATTGGAACATAACCTTGCGATACTGTATTCTTTTAGTTACTGTAGGTAGAACCACAGATAGGCGACTGAGATAGACTAAACGCCACTACGCGGTACAAATACGAACTAACCAAAGGGAGTCGTTAACTGAATTCATGCGATCGCTTACTGAAAAAACGTTAAATTTGTGACTTTATTTGAAGATTTTGATGGTTTTATTATAATAAAAACGAAGTAAGATGATTGTTAAACAATATGTTACGAGCATTTGACCAACTATTCAACCGTTGAATAATAAAACGAACTGAAACTAACCTCAACCTACTAGAATATTAATATCGTAATTAAATTTTGCATACGTTTCTTTTTAAAGTTTGTTTGAAAAACAGTGAAAAAAAGTTATGTTTTAGGTTCTAAATATTATTTTTTCGTACCTGTAATAAGAATCTTAGAGTTTGATCAATTTTTAAATGATTCCTCCTTGTCAACACTATCCGTGTTGATTATGTTATTTTATGATTTTCTTTATCATTGATTTAATAAAATATTAGTTGGTAATATAAAATCAAGTCCTTACCTTAATATAAATTCAATTATTGTGGTATTTGCCCTTGTATTTGATCCTTTTTAGCTGCTCTGAAATGTTGTCAAAATCTTCATCATGACGAAGTTCCAAAATTATTATAACAGTTTTTGATTATAGAAAAACTGTGAATTAGAATAAACCACAGACACATTACAGTGTTGTCTTAAAGACATTCTAGATAAAACATTTAGAATTTGTTGATAAATCATTTTTAATCACAATAATCGCTTTCCAAACAAGTGAAAAACTGACAAAAGTGACTATAAATCGCCGTAAAATCACAAATTTTTATCATAAGTTACAGAAAAACAAATTTAGAAGCACAGACATAACTCTCATTCACTATATTTCAAATAATTGTTACAAAAATCGTATTTAAAACATGAACAAAGTATTAACCTTCAACTTGTTTTAGTTTATTTTTTGCACATTACGATAGCACAACTGGTCAAAACACACAAAATTGAGTATTCAATATTATTCTTACTTCCTTTTTATTATTACTAAACACAAAAGCATAAAGTAGAATAAATAATCATGTAAGAAAGTCGTAAATTTGAGAATGAATGACTCTCTTTTAAAACATGTGTTTAATGCGACAGTGGCGGCCTCACCGGTCATCTCATTCGCGAATATAGAACTCTGATAGAACTGAATCGGCTGTGTGAATCGGCGCGTCAGAGAAATATGGGAAGCTGCCATTGTAACGCTTAAATTAGGCATGCGGGAAATTAAAAAAATCAACTTATAAAAAGTAGTTACAGTTTGTTTACTAATCAGAAAACTACCACCTGTTGAATTAGGTTTGTCAAAATTAAATTTACTAGTATTGTCAAAATTTTTGGTTATTTTTTCTGTCACTCTCTTGTCATGCTCAAACGAATTAAAAATTTTGGTTTTCAATTAAAATAAGAATGTTAAAATACTACAAACAGTTAGAGATTTGTTCGACCATCAACTGCAGCTAACTATAACACGCTGAGACAATTTAATAAAAGCACGACCCTCTTTATAAAATAATAAAAAAATGACGTTAATAGCGGCCTGCCAATTTCGATGAATTCCCATGGGGTGGAGAAGTGTGTCGTAATTTTAGCGCGAACGTTTGAAGCACTGTCATTCTAAAAATATACCTTAAAAAAGTCGCCCTTATTGCACTAATACATAAGGTTGAAATTATAACAGCTAAACTTTGACCGAATGAAAATCACATATGGAAACACAAATAAGGCATAAAAACACTCAATTCCAATACTCTAAGCATTCTAATTTTAATCCAGTCAGAAGTTACAAATAATTCGCGCATAATTGATAAATTAATCAAAAATAGAAATTACCGTTTAAGCTTCGTGCTCTCAAAGTCACCCGATTAACGAAATTAACGTTCGGCATGGTTCGCTGGAATTCGCTCATGTTGGACCTGAGAAATGAATGAAATCTGTGCATCGAACGTTTTATTTTCCATTAAATTCTTTATTAAGTGTAAATTTGTTGTAATTCGTGACTTATCAATAAATGAAATGTTTAGGGTATCGAATGTCGATGTTTTTAGGTCTTATTTATTTTATTTAGTGTATTTATTCATCGCTTGAAATTTGATCTTTGTAAATTCAACCTTATTTACATGTGCAATAAGGTCGACTTTTTCAAGGTATTTTTGTGGAATGACAGTGTTTTAAAATTTCGCGGATTTTTGACGTCACGGCTTCTGGAGCCCATTGTTATGGTGATTCCGGAGAAACGCCACTTTTTGCCGTATTGGCGCTGTGCACTGTTGCACTCAAGGAGGTTAGATACTAACCTCCTTGGTTGCACTATTTCTATATACACTGCACTTCTCTGGGCTGATCTGTTAAAATCTAGTCAAAACAATGTGGTTATGTCAAAGTCGAAAAATCGGTTTAAGCAAAAAAATTGATATTTTGGTACAGACAACATTTGTTCGCACCTAGATTTAACATTAATCAGACACGTGTGATTAATGATTTAGTTACAGTGCATGGTCATAGCATGGTAAGATGCAGTTGCTCGTAATAACCATGGCCAACTGCATATATATCCACTAACGTTCCTATATGGCCGTCCCACTCGAAATTTGAATTGACAAAATTGGTCCCAATTGTGGCGCCATCTATACATCATTTATTGAAACAAATACAGTTACCTACTTTACATTTAATTTAAATGTCATTAATCTGGCATTTAAAATTTGAATTTTATTGTTCAGTTTCAAATTTTCCCAAAGTAAGCAAGCAAAAAATAAATAAGATGAGTAAAACATGTTTTGTTTATAAAAACAAAAATCTTCCTTTTTGTGAAATCCCGGTCAATCCATCCACAAACACGATCGCAATGGTTTACATACACTTTTGCAAAAAATGGGCGGTGAGTAAAATATAAAAACGCTTTTAAATTATTCTGTACTTTTAATTTATTGTTGTATCTAACGTTCAATTCATAATGTTTTTCAAAAAATTCTTACGTACCTAGCACATTTATATTCGAGTGCTTTATTTTTACCCACCAAAATCTGGGTAGATATTGTTTGTTTGACCATAATTATGGTATCAGAAATCATCTTCTCAAATCATCGTTTTTAAGATTGTCTCGAACCAGAAACAGTTTTGAATACTTCAATAATAAACAAAGTTTTAATAATTTTTTCGACGTAACCTAACTTTTAAATGTCACTTGAATTAATTTTATTTGTAAATAAAAACGCTAGGGGTCGCTAGTTCTGGGACCGGCAGTTTTGGAGTGAAACGGCCGTAATAGTATTTAGCTGGCCGTGGTAATAACTAGCTATTGCCTTATGGACAAACCACTGAGCTAATTGCTTTTGAACTATGTGATTTTGAAAACCATAGGTAAATAAAAACAAAAAAATTAGTTCCATTTTGACAGCTGTGAATTGTTATCTATGGATATCCATAGATAAGATGTATATGTAGAATACGTGTATCTAACATCGTCAGCGGCAGGCTGTATAAGACGCCTTTTATCGAGAAGGTTGTGAATAAAAGAATAAATTACACTTTATTACAGCTCCAAATGCCTGTCAAATTTAGTTAAATTTTCTTGTACGTCATTTTAAAAGTTGTGCCATGTTGCCAGATATATTTTAGGTGTAAATTGCGATGTTGGTGGTTTTCTGAAAAGTAAATAAAATTTATCATATTATTATATGCAGTATGAACCATTTGTAATAAATAAATTCGATAAAAATTCAGGATTTGGCCTTTTAAGAAAAAATAACAAAAATATTGTAATTTTGGAAACTACATTGCAGAAATCTTTGTTGCTGCATCAGAACTGAATACAAGGAATTATACTCTTATAGGTACCCAAAATTTTAATTTCTTAGGTATTGAATTACGCTGAGGTCTTTGACTACGCGGCCATCTGTGATTTGCATTCGAGTTTCCAATACTACCCTAGAAACTTTGTCTTTGTCGTCGCGTTTAGTTGAAAAAATATGAAAAGTGTGACATTATTAATACAATACGTTTTGTGTTAATTGCATTTTAGTTCATGATGTAGAAAGAGATAGCAATTAGAAAGTAAATTTTTACTTGCGTTGAGGGTTTTATTACAAATGGGGATTACAAAAGGACGGTGAGACTGATTTTACTAGTTATGGGCTGGAGAAGTGTGTCGTAATTTTAGCGCGAACGTTTGAAGCACTGTCATTCTGAAAACATACCTTAAAAAAGTCGCCCTTATTGCACTAATACATAAGGTTGAAATTATAAGAGCTAAACTTTGATCGAATAAAAATCACATATGGAAACACAAATAAGGCATAAAAACACTCAACTCCAATACTCTAGACATCCTAGTTTTAATCCAGACACAAGTTACAAACAATTCTCGCATATTTGAGAAATTAATCGAAAATAGAAATTACCGTACAGGCTTCGTGCTCTCAAAGTGACCCGAACCGCTGTAAAGCAACTACCGTAGATAGCCGAGTAGTAAAGTAGCGCGCAAACGCGCTCACGAATAGAGAAAATTGTTCACGTTCGGCATAGTTCGCTGGCATTCGCTCATGTTGGACCTGCGTTAAAGCTTAGAAATGAAGGAAATCTGTGTATCGAACATTTTATTTTCCATTAAATTCTTTATTAAGTGTAAATTTGTTGTAATTCGTGACTTATCAATAAATGAAATGTTTAGGCTATCGAATGTCGACATTTTTAGGTCTTATTTATTTTATTTAGTGTATTTATTCATCGCATAAAATTTGATCTTTATAAATTCAACCTTATTTACATGTGCAATAAGGTCGACTTTTTCAAGGTATTTTTATCGAATGACAGTGTTTCAAAATTTCGCGCATTTTTTACGTCACGGCTTCTGGAGCCCATTATACACCATACTCCATACCATATAAACTGTATGCATAATATAAGAGGCAAAAGTCGTTCTTATTACATTAGTACATAAGGTCGAAATTATAATGGTTAAACTTTGACCGATTAAAAATCACATATTGAAACACAAAGAAGGCAAAAAACACTCTACTCTAATACTCTAAACATTCTAGTTTTAATCCAGTCATAAATTACAAATAATTCACAAATTAAGAAATTAATCGAAAATAAAAACTATCGTATAGGCATAAATTTCGTGGTCTCAAAGTCATATGAGCTGTAAAACAACTGCTGAAGAAGGCCGAGTACATAAAATTGACAATGTGTGTGTAGGAATGGAAAGGACTTAGTTTACATTCGGCACGGTTTGCTGGAATTCGCTTATATTAGTCTTTAGAAATGGAGGAAATTTGTGTATTGAATGTTTTATTTTCGATTATTTTTTTTCATTACGTGTAAGTTTGTTGTAAGTTGTGACTTTTTGATAAATAAAATGTTCTTAGGGTAGCGGATGCAGGCTTTTTTAGGTCTTATTTATTGTTTTTTTTTTTTTAGTAGATTTATTTATCGCTTACAATTTGATCTTTGTAAATTTAACCCTTATTTACATATGCATTAAGATCGACTTATTGAAGGTATTTTTCTCGAATGACAGTGTTTCAAAATTTCGTGCTGTAGTGCGTCAGGTCATGGCCAACTGCATATATATTCACTAACGTTCCTATATGGCCGTCCCACTCGAAATTTGAATTGACAAAATTGGTCCCAATTGTGGCGCCATCTATACATCATTTATTGAAACAAATACAGTTACCTACTTTACATTTAATGTTCAATTTCAAATTTTCCCAAAGTAAGCAAGCAAAAAATTAATAAAATGGGTAAAACATGTCTTGTTTGTAAAAACAAAAATCCTCCTTTTTGTGAAATCCCGGTCAATCCACAAACACGATCGCAATGGTTTACTTTTGAAAAAAATGGGCGGTGAGTAAAATATAAAAACGCTTTTAAATTATTCTGTACTTTTAATTTATTGTTGCTTTGCTATAATGCTTTTCAAAAAATTCTTACGTACCTAGCACATTTATATTCAAGTGCTTTATTTTTACCCACCAAAATCTGGGTAGATATTGTTTGTTTGACCATAATTATAATATCAGAAATCATCTTCTCAAATCATCGTTTTTAAGATTGTGTCGAACCAGAAACAGTTTTGAATACTTCAATAATAAACAAAGTTTTAATAATTTTTTCGACTTAACCTAACTTTTAAATGTCACTTGAATTAATTTTATTTGTAAATAAAAACGCTAGGGGTCGCTAGTTCTGGGACCGGCTGTTTTGGAGTGAAACGGCCGTAATAGTCATGCCCCTAGTATTTAGCTGGCCGTGGTCAGGTCTTCTGAAGCTTATTAATCAACAACAATACACATAATAGTTTTTCTTTCCATTCACACTATTTAAGAAACCAAATTTTGGCAGTGTCTTTAAAATGTGATTTTTTTTGAATCTTATATTTCGTATTTGTAGCGCAAGACATCAAATTTTGACACAGACAACTAAAATCGTGTAAACCATACTTTTTTGTCAATTTTAAGGTTAATTAATGTCGTCGTGACAAACATCGTATTTGTGGATAAATAAAACAAAAATTTTAAAGTTAGTGTCAAAATTTGATGTCTGGTTTATTTTGTCGCGAATAGTAATACGGTGGTTGCATTTCCCACTTAAAATAAGCGCAAACTGAAATAGTAAAGATAGCTATATATATGTATTTGCAATATTTTGCAGTTTGGAGTTGATTGGCTAAAAGGTTGATGCGGCTACTCATTGGTTATTTAATACAGAAGTATTCTAAGGTTAAAGAAACAAATAATTGATAAATACTTCCCAACCATAATTAACCTTTTTCCTTATTAAAGTCATTTTTGTTACCGCATGCGCCGCGGCATTAAGTTCACTGAATTATAAAAAGTTTAGAGAGCCCATCCAACTTAAGAAATAAAGTAATATTAATTATAATATAAATTGAATCAACCTAAAAGTTACCGCAGCCATTATTCTTTAACAATAATAGTAAAGAAATCAAACCGCCTACCTGACGATCTGTCTCGAACTTTTCTGCCAAGAAGCCATCTATAAATATTGTAAGGTCAATGGAGAAAAATGTCATATGTTCTGTCAAAGAAATAGCTCGTTCGCGCATGCGGTAGGGAATTAAGAATAAGGAAAAAGGTCAATCACCATCAATCATCACTTGCTACCAGTGTTTGCCAATATAAAATTTTGGTCAAATTTTTACTATTGTATACAGAGTGACATAAAAGTATGGAATAAAATTCATATTTTCTAAGTTAATGTTTTTTTAGAAAAACAGCAAGACAGGTCGATTTTATTTTTTTTATTGTGCACGTTTTTCACTTGTTTTCAAATTTTTTTAGCCAACCAGTCTTTGCTGTGACGTAATCGATACTTTTTTTTTTACTACTACTACTATACTATTTTTGATGTTTTGATTGAATATTGAAACTACTTTTTTTTTCTGCGTATAACAGCATAACATTTGTAGAGTCTAAAATAAAAGTTTTAAGTAATTTAACCAATTTAAATGTTTTATTGAATTTTTTAAAATGGACGCAATTCTTAATAGAATTACGGAACTAAATGTTCAAATTGACGTCCTTCCGTTTCTTAGTAATACTAATAATACAACTAATTTTTTATATTTTTTTATACCCCTTTTAAGAAGGGGTATTTTTTAAGAATTGGGTATTGAACTTTATAAAATACCCCTATAAAAAAAACCGAATGATTCTGGCTCAATTTAAAGATTTTTAAAATTTATGGTAATTTTGGGAGCGGCTGGGGGCGATAAGGGGGGTAGTAGAAATCAACTGATACTTTTTCTCTTTATTCTACGTTAATGTCTATAAGTTACGAAAAAAAAATTTTAAAATAAGAAAAATTTTTTTATCTCAAATTTCTAAACTTTACAAGGGGGGCGGAAAAAACTTTTTTTTATTTATGATCCTAAAAATTTGGGAGGTATAATACATAAATTTTTTTTAAATTTTTGGCTTTGCCAGAATCTTCATACGACATCTATTTACCGAGATCTATAGACGTTTATTGGGCACTCTGTGGGGGTCTAAACGACACTGCGCACACGCAAAATTTTTATGAAATATTAAATCTAAGACATGTCCGGAATTTAATTTAAGGGTTTTTTTTCTTCGATTTTATATTTAAGGGTCTAAATGAATTTTAGAATTTTTTATATTTTTTTGTTTTTTATTTAATTTTTTTATACCTCTTTTAAGATGGAGTAATGTTTTCAACATTTAGGTATGAAACCTCATAAGGTACCCCTATAAAAAAAACGCATCATTCTCACGGATAATTAATTCTACGGTCAGAGCATTCCCACTAGGCGGTGACGTCAGCGTTCACCCGCTGATGCTTCCGCCGGTCTGAATTAGCCTACTGTGGTGGGGTAGAAAAACTACCCTGTTTAAAGTCTTTAAAATTCATTACATTGTATTGAATTATTTCTAAATATAAACGTTTCAATATCAGCGAGAGAACAAAGCAATGTGTCATACGAAGGCGACTCGGATTTTTATGAGTTTAACATGGTCAAATTTTTATGAGATCACGCCGTTTCTTTGTTTTAAATCAAGGATAGTTCACAAAAATAATTTTATGATTTTTTCAATGAAATGATCCCTCAAAGTCAGATGACGAATTCAATTTAAACAAAGAAAATCGTAACTTATGGCGTGTTGTGGTTCAACTTTCAAGGCAATAATTGAGATTATCAGATTCAAAAATAAGTTTACATGGTCAAAGTGACGCGGTTTCCCACGTGTGGCCTTACTTGGGATGATATAAAAGCTTCCACCCAAAAATGGGATAACAATAGACCTCCAAGTGTGGTTGATATGTGCACTTCTCCTCAATTATCTTAAATAATTGAAAAAGTTCATAAATGTGTGTGCAATAGAAGCCAGTCCGAAAGTCATCTGAGCCCAAGTGTCACCTGGTGATAGCCGTAAGTCCGATTGTTTGACTTGTCAACAAATGCTTTTGTAATTCAAAATTCTAACTATGGCTTTAGAAGCTAAACTGAATTTTATTTTGATTTATGAGATGGCTTTAAGTAACTTATTCGCGGAATTTTTGGTAATTACTTACAGTTTTTCTACAAGGTTGTTGAATATGTAATTGTTTTGGGACTGGATTTGCATCTGAACGTTTTGAGTTGAATATTTGATTTTGGAATGAAAAGTTATTGGTAACTTCAGTTTTAATAGTTAAAAGAGGTTTTGTTTACTGAAAATTAATTGGAAATAATTTTAATTATAAAAGAGAATTTTGTTTGATAGAGAAATTATTTGATTTTTAACCACTCATGACCCTTGATTTGGAAGAAAAGTCTGATTTGATCGAGAGTTGTTGTCGGAACTGTGTTAAGTAAATGATGAATTTGTGCATTCTAAATTTTGAGATTATGTAATGAATTTGCGTAATTAATCACATATCCGAAACTCATTATCCTCTCTTTCACTTAAGAATATTTTTTGTTTTAAGATTTGTTAAAGTAAGGTAATTGATAGTCAGTTATAATAAAAGAAAGATTAATTTAAGGTAAAATCAACTTGGTTTATTTGTTGTTGAATTTAGTTAATTCATTGATTGTCAGATTAATTACTAAATCGTAGTTGATTAATCATTCTTTTATTAATTTCGAAACTTATATTTTTATTGTTTATGTAACCGCTTTAGATTTTTAAGACAGTTAAAATGTGCTTTAGTAAAGTCAGTTTTATAGAAATTAATGATTGTTATTCTCGAATTTTCAAGTGATTATTGTGTAATAAATTTAGTTAGCAATATTGGATCTAAATTTTTGTAAACATTTAAAGTAGGAAAATTGCTAAAGATCGTGTTAAAAAGTTTAAAAACCTTTACATTTGTTTGTCATGATTTGGAAGTAATGTTAACGGTTATAGATTTTAATATGTTATATTATAGTTTAATTTCATATTTAAAGAGTAATAAATTGATTAATCACGTTTCGTTTATGACTAAAAGTTTTACTTGAGTTCTGTATTAATGTTTAAGATTTTATCAAAATTATGTCATTATTTAATTTGTTGTATTAACTAAATATCTTTTAATATATTTTGTATTTAAGTTAAAAACTGAGTCTTGTTTTTAAATGATGGTAAAAGATATTAGACTGCACCCCTTACCCCTAAAGCACTTGATTCCCGACCCCCGGGTTGGTATTTTTACCCAGGGAAGGCCTACGTTCAAAATATAAATTTATTAGCTTTGTGGATTAGGAACCGCTTAGGCCTTATTAATAACATCTCTTAAGATTTTCCTTTTAGTCTTAAGTAAAGTAAAAGTTTATTTTTCCTAAAAAACAACCCTACCACACTACCCAATGCGTAAATTTTGGTCATTTCTAAACTGTTACCGCAGTTTGCAACTGCACATCGCAGACCCGGCATTTTATAAAGTTTGTTGTGTGTTAGATATTAAAACGTAATAAAGCACGGACGTAAATATTGCGATTTGTCTCGCATGCAACGCGTTAGGTAGGCCAATTCAGACCATATATAATATATAAAATTCTCTTGTCTATGATTCAGACTGGCGGGAGCAGGAGCAGCAGCGGTTGAACGGTGACGTCACCGCCTAGTGGGAATGCTCTGACCGGTGAATTAATTATCCGTGCATCATTCTAACTTAATTTGAAGAATTTCAAAATTTTTTGTATCTTTGGTGACAGCTGGAGGCTGTAGGAGGAGGAGGGGGTGGTAGAAAGCAACTGATATTTTACCTCTTTATTCTGTTCATTTCACGTACATGTCTATGCGATACAAAAAAAAAAATAAAAATCGGAGAAATTTTTTGGCCCCTCATCTATCTCAAAGTCCCTATTACAGATCGGGGAGAAGGACGAAAACTTTTTTATTTATGGTTCTAAAAATCTAAAATTTGGGGAAACAAAATAAGATTTTTTTAAAATTTTTGACTCTAACAAAAACTTTAGACCCCATCGAGTTTCCGAGATCTATAGACGTTTATTGGGGAATGTGTAGGGCCTAAACGGTAATACGCATGCGGAATTTTTTTAAGAATAAATTTAAGACATGATCCGAATTTATTTTCAGGGTCTCTATTTTACCATTAAAATTTTTGGGGTAGAAAAAAAATTATCAAATTTGAAAAATGTGATTATTCCAACTTTCAACCCTATTCTGAAGGAGAGGAGGTAAATTTGAAAAAACGAAATTATTAAGTTCGTAATGCCCAGTTCAAAGTACGTAAGAATAAGTGTCTCTTTTTTGTATACAATTTTCTCAATATTAAATATTAAAAACGACAGTTTAACCTGAGACCATATTTGACTATCTTAAATACAAAATATGAAATGTGCAGCATGAATAAAAAATAGATTAATAAATTATTGACTTTATTAGGTTTAGATATTATTATCAACAAAAAATATTTCGTTTTTGTACATCACTAGCCACAACTCTAACTAATGAAACTTTTAAACATTCCCTCCAAAAGCCATTAGCGCCGTCTATTCAAGATTCGTTGAACACAATTATAACTTTTAATGAATGGCGGAAAA
The DNA here is from genome assembly GCA_029207805.1 of Tribolium confusum. Taxonomy (NCBI): domain Eukaryota; kingdom Metazoa; phylum Arthropoda; class Insecta; order Coleoptera; family Tenebrionidae; genus Tribolium; species Tribolium confusum. The sequence goes on from JALGAY010000004.1 coordinate 31,338,792, forward strand.
ATCAAACAGAAAAATATTTTTTAACGTAGTAATCTTTTGTGTAATACGTAAAAAAATATTTTTTATTGCTGTAAAACATAGAAAAATAGATTGTCGATGTTGAGACCCTATTATAAAAGTCTCATTTGATCTCACTTTTATATTAATTTAAGATTTTGCAATGGCGCGATAATGTAATTACTTAATAGAACGAAGTAAAACAAATAAAGTGGGTCTCAACATTGTTTAGGTACTTTTACATGTAAATCCAAAACTTCAAGAAAATTAAATGTGTATTATTCGAAATTACTACGCTTAAAAATTCAAATGAATCCTAACCTCAAAATCAACATGCAACCCAGCCTTAATTTGAGGTAACTTGATGTTTATGACTTTAGAAATTAAAAATTTGACTTCAGCGCCACTTGCGTTGTGAAGTTCAACTATTGAGTCTAAAGGCTCATAGAAACAAAAAATCCCGAGAGTGCGCATAGCATGGTGCATCCAACCTACACGAAGTGTTCTGTGCGAGTCATTGGAACTACTTACTTTTTTTATAATTAAAACAGAGTATAAATGGGGCTCACCAAAAGTCAGCTCAGTTATTTTAGATAAATAAAACTAAACGTGAATATGTGAAGTTTGTGATTATTTAATTTATAATATTTTATACTGATGTAAGTAAAGAACTTTCGTACTTAAATTTGACGAGATTAAAAATAACTCGGAATGTGTTTTTCCTAAAAGTAAAAACTGCACAAATGTGCCAATTGTCATTTTTTATTTCCCCACAATTAGCAATTTTTATTTGAGTTATATTTTTACAAATTCGCTAGGTACGTGATGTTAAAATGTTAAGTGACGTCCTAATAACGTGATTCACAAATCTAAGAAAATTAAATCATGTGCAAGATCAGTGTGTATGGCGTTTAAAACTATAGTATTGTTGTAGATTATTTGCTGTGATGCCACTAGAACTAGAATCAACCAAAGAAAATGACCGAAAACCTTCAATCAGCACTTCTATGTCAGCCCCTTTATTGTCAACCACTTCAAATAACGATAGTAGGTTTCATAAGAAGAGACTGACTGCTTTAGAACATGGAGATAGTTTAAAGAAAGTCGAATTTTTGAGTCAACCCTATATTTTGAGTTATTGTGATGGAGAGGTTGAGATGAAGCAATGGCAGCTTAATTTGAAGAATAAACGAGAAAGACAAAATGCAACTGATAACTTGGATATTAATGCAATGTCTGTTATTAGTTTATATAAAAGTGGTGGTAATTTGGAATCTGAGATGGATACTGAAAGGTAAACTTTTGTTTTATAATGTAGCATTGGCAGGCATATTTTTTTCAAATTGTTAATTACTTTAAAAGATAAACCGTGACCTTTATTATCAGTTATTAGTCCTAGCTGCTTATTTAATCAGCTAAGTGTTTAAATATTTTCTGAAGTTGTTTTCAGTAGGCTCCAGATGTCCTAACGTCACTACAGCGCGAAATTTTGAGACATTGCCATTTTATAAAAAATACCTTGAAAAAAACCGATTTTATTGCATATATCTAAATAACATTGAATTTAAAAAGATCAAATTTTAAGCGATGAAAAAATGCACTAAATAAAACAAATAAGACTTAAAAATTCCGACATTCGATACCCTAAACGTTTTATTGTATTTATCGATAAGTTACAAATCACAACAAGCTTACACCTAATGAAGAAATAAATCGAAAATTGAACGTTGGATGCACAAAATCTCTTCATTTCTAAGCTTCAACGCAGTGTGAATTCCATCAAACTGGAATTAATTCCAGTGAATTCTGACGAACGATGCTGAATGTGAACGAAGTTTCTTCTATTTCCACGCGCGGATTATCAATTTTCTGTATTTGGCAATCTTCGGCAGTTGCTTTACAGCTAATGGTTCAAGCTGTGACAGCAGAACACTTGGACGGTATATTTCATTTTCGATTAATTTCGTTTTTATGTCTTATTTGTGTTTCCATATGTGATTTTTTATCGGTTAAATTTTAACCATTATAATTTCAACCTTATGTTCTTGTACAATAAGGACGACTTTTTTAGAATGACAGTGTTTGAAACTTTCGCGCGTAAATGACGACACTTTTGGACTTTATTATGTTATGACCTCAATTTTGTTGTAACGAAAAAAAAAAAAAGAAAAGAAAAAATACTATTTTCATTCACTTGACGTCTGACCAATCACTGTTATTTATATTTGCATTTAAACAAGTGTTAAAATCGCTAAAATTTGGATATTTCTAAACCATTTTTGTTTATAAGAAGTGTTTTAAACAATTTTAGATAATTATGAGTCCAGATAAATTAAATATTAATTTGTAAAGTATGAGTGTTGTATGCATGCACAATAAAGACCTGGCGCTCATATGTTTACTGAATAAAAATAAAAATTTATTACTATTATCGTAGTAGTGTTTACTACATGATGATTTATTTTTAATGATAATTGTTATTTAATGTAAAAAGTGACGTTTACAAAATTGAAGACGTTTATTTTACAGCTAGATGAATGTACAGTTATTTATTTATTATTGTTGCGTAGCAACTTTAAAAAATTCAGTGCTATAAAGATAAAAATTACGCCTTGATTCGCGGGCGTATAAAGTAGATTATGGTTCCAAAATAAAATAGTTTTTTATTTCACAAAAAGTTATAAAAGGTAGTATATAGACACAAAATTTAATGTAGATTGTTCTATAATAGTAATGTAGTATTCTATTTAAAAATCCAAAGTTCTAGTCATTTCGGGAAAAAACCGGAAGTGATAAAAAGTTCATTTTTTACTCAATTAATGGGGATTCCCTAACATAATAAGTTTTCCGGGTATCGTTTTCCTATTTAAAAAAATACTATTTAACAAAGGGGTGAGCCTAATTTTGTTTACACTGGTATATAAAACCTTGAAGAAAAATCTTTGAAACTTTCTATTTTTTCAAAGCACATTTGTTTCTGCTTTAGATATGTTGACGACATCTCTTTATTCAAAGACACCAAAACACAATTACATATTAAAATTGTTAATTAATAACATAAAAACATTAAATTTACTGCAGAAACAGAAACGAAACTCTTGCATTCCATATTTAGATCTTAATATAATTAGAAGACAATTCATCTTTTGCTTTTGAAATTTATAGAAAATCTACATCAATTGATACTATAATTCCTCCGGATTCCCAACATTGTTATTCTCATATCGTAGCTGCTTTTAATTCTTTATTATTTGGACTTTTTAATTTTTCTTTAGATCTTGTTGTCTTTGAAAAAGAATGGCTTATCATTAAACAAATAGCTGTGAATAATCACTTTCCATTACAGACGTTAAATAGATTTTTGTATAAATTCAGAAACAAATACTCTCTAACTTCAACATATTACGTAATTCTCCTTACACATCTCCTCTTTTAAAACCTCTCTATTTTTCTATCTCCTTCATTGGCAAATTTTCTTTTTCTATCTTTCATATTTAAAAAAATATTAAAGTTGCTTTTAATTCTAATGGTAGTTTTTTGAGCTTTTTCGTACACAAGGATCAAACTCCTCTTTTACATCATTCGGGTGTCTACATGTTATCTTGTAATGACTGCAATACAGTTTATATTGGTCAGACAGGACGAAAGATTGAAACCAGAATTCGTGAACATGTAAGAACAATAGAAAAGTTTAAAAATACAGATATTCCAAAATACAGAAATAAAAAGCGTTCAAACCAACGCTTCATCTGCTTTTGCTTTTCATATTCTTTCTTCTGGTCATTCATTTTTTCCTACTAATAATTGTAAATTGCTTTACATCTGTAATAAAGGTTGTTTTTTGAATTTTTTACAAGTTTAAGAAATTCTTAAATTCACTCACGAAGCATCTCTACAAACTTTAAATGACCAAATAAATTTTGACAGAAATTTTGTGAAAAATTTGTTAATTCACTAGTTTAATCTTCATTAGTTAATTGAATGTTTGTTTATAGTCTTGTCTCTTTATTCTCTTTATTAGTTTGTATTTATATTAGTATTTTAACTTTTTACATCATTTTTTAAATCCAATGTCAAATTGATGTCAAATTTTTAACATACTGTTTTATGGGCTGATTTCAAGTTGAGATAACACCGGTAGTATCGCAAATTTTAATACTTTTCCATGACAACAACCAATCAAAACAACAAACTTTATTAATTTTCCATGGAAACCAAGATACTACCGGTATTATCTCAACTTGAAATCAGCCCATTAAACAACTAAAATTTATCTTTCTTTTGTCAATTTTCTAATAGTAACCATTTGTTCAAATCAATCAAAAACTATTGTGCTAAAGATAACGTTTTATTCTATTTTTAGTATAAACTTTTATTCTTTCTTTTTACATTGTTATTCAGACACTAATGATGGAACAGTTACTTCCTGAAAGTGCGCATTGCTACTGTTACTTAAGATTTTCATTTTGATTAAACTTGTGGGTTTGACTTTGATTTTTATTCTTTCATTAATATATTTAGTAGTTTTGTTAAAATTCTAAAACAGGCAAAAAGGTTAAAATAAAGTTTTTATCACTTCTATCAGGAAAAAAGTTTCAAAACTATCTGCTGAATGGTTAAAAAAATATGTCCATTTTTGTATTACATTATTTAACCACTTGCGTAGCACATAGGTAGAATCATTTTAATGGTAAATAAAGCTTCTTAATAATGTCTTAATATGCAGAGTTTTTTTATTGAAAGTTTTCTTCTTAGAATAAGAGGAGCAATGTTGGAAGTACTGGAAGACATTCGTGGGAGTTGATTTTAAAGAGCCGTTTATGACTGGCATGGCAATGTTTAAAAATTGTGCATCTATTTTGTTTGTATGTGAACTGTTTATTCAAACAGCACTGTAATAGTTTGCCATTTAGAAGACTGATGCAAGAGCTGTGATACGGGAAGTTTTAGCATTAGCACTCTAAGTCGATCCACCTAACTTAAAAAAAAATATATATTTCGTCTTTGTCTTATTTTTTCTATGTGGAAATGTAATGTAAGAGAACATTTAAGAGTGATACCAAGGTAGACAGAATTTAATGAGATGTGTATTCTCTTTTTGAGAATTTGAGAAAAATGGAAGCAGGAAACTTCCCTGTTTTTAATGAGTTTACACATAAACTTTTTGGAAAAGATTTTTTTTTTGTTTTTCTAGTTGATCAAATTCTTTATGTTGAAAAGTTAGAGCGATTTCCTCGGCATTCACAATTTTTTTTGAAAATGTATTAGAGAGATTACTCGTATAAAAAGCAATTGAGATAATACTGCATCCTGGGGAAGACCATTGTTACGAATTTTGACTTTGCTTGATTCTTCGCCGATAAAGCTCTAGATTTTCTATTTGTTAACATGCTCAATGCTAATAATGTAAAAGCCCTAAACAAGGATCAAAAATCAAAAATTGTATGAAATGTTGGCGCATGTTGATTTAAGGTTTTAATAATGTCTGTCTACGTTTTCGTCATATACGAGTAAAACTAATAATTGAGAAAACAGATAAGCAGTTATTTAATATACAACGATACTAATGAAGACGGATATTAATTTTTGAGCTTTAATTTTCGACACTATTAGTCAACTATTAGTATATGAGTTGATTACAAAAGTTTATCGTTGACCGTAGATCATTTTATTCTTAGCGTAACTATTTCGTACAAGTACCAACTCGCACCATTGTGCACTTAAGTAAGGATATGCCTTGCAGTAAAAGAAAGGGCTTTTTAAAATTGTAGCCAATACCAATATGTTAACAATAATTAACACAAAAAGAGAGAGAGAGAGAGAGAGAGAGAGAGAGAGAGAGAGAGAGGGGGGGGGGGGGGGGGGTGTTAAAATTTTGTCTAATAGTCTCCTAAGAGAGGAAAGTGTATCACTACTTATGTGCAAGATTAGAGATACCTGTCATAATTAAATGATTCTGTTAAGCAATATTTAAAAATGTGAGTAACCTCAAGCGATATCTGCGCTGCATTTTCCCGCATGGCACATAAAGCATACCAACCCCTAGCATTAATTAATTAATTACTTCAATTAACAAATTAAAAACTTGTTTGTTTTAGAGATAATTTCGACCCTCTGTCTAAAGCGAAACCAAAAATCACTTTACCAGAAAACTCACTCGAATTGCAAGAATGTGATACTCAGACAAACCATATTGAATCTAGTCAAAAAAATAACGAATTTCCTAATAAAAGTGATAATTTATCTCATCAAGTTCCTACAATTTATTTTAACGACGGTATGAGATCCGTTGATTTTGTACTTGTTTGGGATGCTTTCAATGAAAACGCTGTGACACCGGAAGCTTATGAGAAACGAAAAATATTTGAAAACAATTTACTGAAAGAAGGACTGCAGTTAGAAAATGTTCCACAAGAAAGAAATGGGTTAAATTTTGTTAAGGTAAAGTTGAATTTCACATATTTTTACGGTAAAAGAATATTTTAGATTCATGCACCACAAGAAGTGTTGAGGAGGTATAGTGAGATTTTGAAATTGAGAATGCCAATGAGAGAGGTAATTATTATAAACTAATTTAATTTTTTGTATCTTAGGTGAAAGTTTTTTTTTAAATTTTGTTTCTCCAGGAATTATGTAAATTACCAAGAGAGTTTCGTCCGAATCGTTTGTATAATGCTACTGCGTTTTTTCGTCAGGTATTTGTGTGTTTTTGGAGTTTTGCTAATAACATACTGATAATTAAAAACTTTTTTTGATTTTTATGTTTACGTCTAACAAAATACCTAGCGGTTTTTTTACACCAATTACACTTTTAATATCGCTTTTTAATTATAAATTAATTCTAACTTTGAAAATCATTTATCTTTTCGTGTCCCCTTTTTGTGAACCAATAATATTTTGTATTAACCTCGTTAGTTTTACAGTACATTTTATAGCCAATGTGATTTCTTTCAACCGCAACAGTCAGTGAGATCTCCGGAAAAAACTCGTATGACATTCTGGGGTTTTCTCCCTTATTTTTTGATTTTTCTAAAATCCAATAGAAGCTTTCAATTTCAGTCGTTTTTGGACCTATTACCCAATCAAAACTTTATTACAGTGGCAATATTCCAGAGTACATATTATTGCCGCGAGAATAATGTGAAGTAATTTGTTTTTATAAATAACAAAACAAGATTTTTTTGTTTGATGTTTGTCGTCAGTTTGAAAGAAAACGGTAAAATGAATCAAAACAGGTATAGTCCATCGTCATTCATCGACGAAATCAATAACGAAATCAACTTTAAAAAATAATCTATTGAATATCATGCGAGAGTTTGATAAATTAAAAAGTAATTTTCAAATGACAGGTCACCTGACCTGTTGGCCTGTTTTCATCTAGCAATAGCCACTCGAGTCCTTTGGGCTATCATTTCTATTGCTTGGCAAAACGTTTTCGAAGTTTCTTTGTGATGCTACTAGAATATAATTGCAACAGCCAAAAATTACAACGAAATAAACCAGTAAGCGATCATATTTTATATGAATAATTTAGTTTGTTAAGTACTGTTGATGATCCTGTCACTCACTGCATCACCACTGTTCCGGTTGAACGTTCTGTTGTAAAAGTTATGGTTAAATGTTCCGTTGCAAGTCAAAGCGAATTAAGCCTATTCAAGACGTACACCCAGTCAAAGTGAAAAGTCACATAAATGAACGAATCCTTGCTGTTAGGTCTCTTATTTGTTTCTTGTAATTTTGAAATTTGACCAGAAAAAATGCGGCAGTAATACATTTTATAATTAATAAAATTGTTAATTGTTTTATGTAGTTAATAATTCAATTTCTGACAAAAGGAGTGCTATATTTTCGTTTATTTATTTTAATATATCATGTGTTTTTTTAAATTTGACGTCAAAGTCGACTGTGCATGGTCGTTTGTGAACAAACCAGAAAATGACATCTAACCTCACTTTTGTGATTAAAATTAAAACTGCTCTACTTACGTTTTATAATTACAATTTAATCGAAAAAAATTATAACAAATAATCGAAATGTCCACCACCTTCATCTAGGCACATTTGGATTCGTCGACACATTCCATTAGCAACGTTCATCAGCATGTTAGGATGTTCATTAATTTCATTAATTCTTCCAACAATTCGATGTCGTAACTCATCCAAGTTATGTATTGGCCGTTCGAAAATGGAGTTTTTCAAATACGGCCATAAAAAGAAATCACAAGGTGTGAGATCAGGAGACCTTGAAGGGTAAGGTGTCGGGGTGTTACGACTAATAATTCGTCTGTCAAAAAATTCTTCTATCAAATTTAAAGTTTCATTTGTTGTGTGCGGAGTAGCCCCATCCTGCTGAAAGTAACCAAGTCTCAGTTCGTCATCATGAAGCTCTTCAAAAAAAGGTTGCAAAATTTCTTCTCGATATCTTGCTGCCGTTAGTGTGCCTAAAACCACAACATATATTTTTTTAAAACAACACTTGGTAACCTTTCTCATACCGTCAAAAAAATATGGGCCAATAATTCTCCGTCTTGAAATGGCTGCCCAAACTCCGACCTTTTGAGGATGAAGTGGTGCCTCGACAAAGAAATTGGGCTTCTCCGAACTCCACAGCCTCATGTTTTGTGAAATGACATATCCATCTAAATAAAACCACGCTTCATTTGTGAAAAAACTCCAATCCAGTAAGTCGTCGTTGAGGGTGTTTTGAAACCACTGAGAATATTCCACGTGCAGCAAAATCAGCTTCATGTAACTGCTGTACACTTTGCAAACGATAAGGATATAAATGAATATCCGTTTTCAATATTTTATGGCAAGTGGTGACTGATAACTGAACTTGTTGAGACAGCCGACGTAATGAAGTTTGAGGTGTTTCTTCCATAATTTGCCTTACATTTTCAACAACTTCATCAGTTCGTTTCGGAGGGCGACCACTACCTTCCTTTCGTGAAACAGACCCAATCTCACGAAAATTATTAATGCAGTGATTCAACGAGCATCGAAAAGTGTTATAATCATTAGCAATGTCTGGAAACTGCTCCTGAAATTCCTCATAACAGTCTTGAATTGAGTATTGCCAAACACCTTCTACGCGCCGCCCATTGCGAAAGTAAGATTCGACTATAAAAATCTTATGTTCTTGCAGCAAAACCATTTTGTTTCAAGTAAGAACCTACAACAAGCCGACAAAAGTTCAAAATGTTAGGTTATGATTTTGTTTTCACTAATTTCACATTACTTACCTCCACAAACAAATCAGTTACAAAAAGTTGTCTTGAAAAAGACAGTTTAGCTCTACTAGAGGTTAGATGAGTGTCCAAAGAATACAAAATCCGAATGTTGTTGATCACCGTTTTAACCTTGACGATTGACTTTTGCTACTTTGCAAATAATTACAAAAGTGAGGTTAGATCTTATTTTATGGTGCGTTCACAAACGACAATGCACATCCAACTTTGACGTCAAATTTAAAAAAAACACATGATACAGTGGAACTTCGATAAGTCGAACCATCGATAACTCGAACTCTTGATAAGTCGAACCAAATTTGTGGCAGGAGGCAAGCGAACTCTTTGTTTTACTTCTTCAATAAGTCGAATCTCTCGATTACTCAAACCTTTTGTGTGACAAATGGCTGTTCGAGTTATAGAAGTTTGACTGTAATAGTATATTGTATATTAAGAGCAGAAAGTACATTTTTGCCGCTCGCGCATGAAAATTTCTGCGAGAGGCGTAGCCGAACGCATCAATCATGTTAGAGCGGCAAAAATGCATTTTGCTCGAAATATACACGCTATTTTTTCGACGACTGACCACACTATTTAGGTTCTTATATTTACAAAACCATGGATCAAGGGTGATCTGAAGTTTTTGGTTCTCAGGGAATTTATAGTACTTTACACTTAATTCAAATAACTATCAGAGACGTCATAAGAATTTTTTATTGATAACAATAAATAATATGGCTATCTATGCATTGCTATAAATAAATTTTTGTTTACTCCGTTGCCAGCACAATCAATTTTTATTTATACCGTTGCCATCCCAACCAATTTCTAACATCCAATCAAATCCAATCAAAGTTTGCTATTATTGGTAGAAAGCGAAAATGCTCTAGAGCGACAATTTAGGTGATTGCGCTCGCTCCGCGGCAAGTATCAACTTTCGAATGACAAATGACACTTAGAAAAGCCTACTTTCAAGTTCAGTCGTCGAAAAAATAGTTTAAATAAATAAATTTGTTGTAAAGTAAATATTGGAATTATTTAAAAAAGATTAATTTAAAAACATTTCTTTTTAAAATATGTTTCTCTAATTTCTAAAAAAAGAGCAATTATGTTTCATCGTTGCTGTCTATTTAAAATAAAATTGCACATACAATATTTTTTAACATTACTCAATATTAACGTCAAAATTCAGTTAATGATTCAATGTTTGTAGAGAAGGTTCGTCAGCAGATTTAAGAATCTCTAAAGCTTGTGCTAATTGAATGTTTGTTTATAATCTTGTTTTCTTACTTTCTTTGTCAGTATTTATACTTTTTACATTATTTTTTAAATCAAATGTTAATTGATGTCAAATTTTAAAACACTTTTTTAGACAAATAAAATTTATTTTTCTTTTCGAAAATTCGAAAACTTTATTATTAAATTTAATATTTTGGTATTGCCATTTTAGCAGTTAAAAGATCTACCAAAATAACTAAAAACATTCAGGGGTTTTCATTAAAAAAAAATCGATACTACTCAAAATTAGTGATGCAACGAATATTCGGTATTCGGTGTATTCGGCTAGATTTTTAGTATTCGAATAGGAAGAAAACTCGAGAATAAGTGGAATACATTCTAGAAATTGCTCTTTGTTGTTTATCAAACATTAAAAAAAATATTTGCACTGCCAATGAAATATTCAAATGTATTTTTTTTTTTTCATTGATGTCATGATACTTAACAAAACCAAGATTTACAAGTTAAAAGATAAAATAATTAAAAGATATATGTGAACACGTCTAATTTATCTGTGCAAACCAGTTTCCGTTGTTTTGCAACTACATAAATGGAAGTGTTCCTAGAAAAACAAGAAAAATTTGGCGCTACTTTGGCTTGCCGAATATTCGGTATTCGGCGCGAACGTTAAGCCTAATATTCGGCTAAAGGCCGAATATATTATTCGTTACGTCACTACTCAAAATCAAATATGTGCAAAATTTCAAATCAAGTTGAAAATAATATATTTTTTTACAAAAAAATTGACGCTTACTGTATATTGATGGAAATCAGCCATGGACGTTTTTTTAAACAATAATGCTTTCGATAATTTTTTTATTTATTTTCCAACAAAAAATGATAGTTGTTCAATTGTTAATACTTTTGTCTTCGTCGGTTTGTAGGATTTCGTTTTTTTAAGGTGAATTTTTGTTTTTACATCTACATATAAAACATTATTCCTAAATGATCGCGGCTATATATGAATGAATTTACCTCATTCAAGAAAATATAATAAAAACGCGGATTTACAACTACCAAAGTTAATTCGAAATTTCGTTTAGTGTTATACTCAAAATATCTAAAAGTGGGCTAAGTTTTTAAGACCTTTCTATAAACCAAAAAATAGCCATTGTTTAATTTATGGAAAGGCAAGCCACCGTAAGGATGCATCTTTATTTATGATCAAGATTTATATCGGTCGGAGCTTGGTGTTCGGGATAACGTTCTTTATACAAATTTGCTGCAGCAGAACCATTTTTTCGACATTCCCCAAAAGTTACTACCATGTCCTTCTTTCATCGTTAGAAAACATTACGTTAAATAATCATGAATAAAAAAAAATGTAATGACACTGACAACTACTTCTAATACGTACATAGTTGGATGTCTAATTTAATTTTCTAGTTCCAAAAAACAATGAGTCCTTTGTAAACTGTATTTTGGGTTGCATTTTTTACCTGGTCAGGCTTGTCATCTTACGTGAATAACCCTGTATTTACTTCTAATGTAAATATAGGTGTAAATATAGTATACCTATGATTCGGCTAAAAATTAATCGATATATTTTTTCAAAATAATGGAGGAGATTGATCTATTGTAGTAGTGTTTATAGAATGTTAAAAAAAATGTATAAAACATTAAGTTGCCAAACAATTTTTTTGTTGAGAATGGAGCTTCAGTATTACCAAGGAGGCTAGATGGGAAAGAGAGAGTACGACTTATGCTTCCCGTGTAAACCGATGGGTATACTCGGGTCAAAATAAGCTTGTGAAAGTGTTGTAAAAGACGCGCTAGATATTGTTGTTTCACTTACTCTTAAAGAAGTGGATAGAAAGCTCATAGTTTGAGTAGGGATAACTATTTCTCTCTTTGTTGGACGTTCGCTAAAAGATGGTCAAACAAGAAAGAGTTCGCTACTTCTTTAGCCATATGCTTCTTGAACACAGTAACGCCCTACCCAGAAATTTTCAAAATGTTTTCTGCAAAATGCTTGATAGGTACTTAAAGAGGATTAGGCTTATTGCAAACTGTTTGAGATTCTCTGGTGTTACTTATAAAACTGGTGGAAAGCACGTGTCTTCTCTAAAAGCGATTGGGTCTAGCCTTGTCACACCTTTACGTGCAACAGAAGAGGATAAAATATTTCGCCCTGCCTACTCTATGATAAAAGATTTCGCCCTGCCTACTCTATGATAAAAGATTTCGCTCTGCCTACTCTATAAATGCTGTGAGTGGAAGTAAGACAACCTGTCTATAGCGGGTCTTTTACAACACTTTTACAATCTTATTTTGCTTTGACTATATCAGTTTATGGTAGGTTTCAAATGAACCGCCGACTCGACAAATTATGTTCGGCCGTGTCTGGTCTCACACAGTGGCGTAGTTCACGCAAGACGCTAGTTTTTGTTTGGTTGTTCCATGGAGGAATAAATAAGACTGAAGGGAAGGTCGTCTCTATTTAATGTAAAATTCTTGCGTGAAAGTCAAACATCTTTTACGGTCTTTTTGACCTGTTTTTGACCAACGCGCACAGAAAGGCGCATCGGGTTTTGCCGATTACCTACGAATTTTGGAGTTCTGTAATGCATCATTGGCATTCTGTTCTTAAAATACTGAATAGTAGCGTCATTGTCTCACATATCAGTAATGTATTCGTTGTATTCAACTTGCATGAAACGTTTACAACAACCCTTTATTTTATTTGTAAATCAATATTGTTAAACAAATTTTCTTTAATTTTATTTTTAAATTGTGTTGCTTTCAGAAAAAATATTAATGCTACGCCTCGGGAATCCGTCACCATGTTCAAACACTTTTTATGACTTTGCCGCTTGGCGCGCAATGTCAACTTTTTAAACATCCTTTCCTCCAGTCTTATTTATTCTTCCATGGGTTGTTTACAAACAAATGTTGTTTTGTTACTGAATTTTTTTGGTCAGTGTGAATTGATTGTTATTATTCTTTGTTATTGTAATTTTGTTGTGTTTTTATCCTTTGTTTAAACTTTTTACAATACGTTGTGTGACGCTACTGACTTCAACCTTGTGGTGCGCCTGCTTTCAGTTTACCATTTCAAATCAATTTTGGCATACCTGACATTAAAGTCAAGTCACCTGTTTATTACTAGTACGATAAAGATTGTATTGTTCCCAAACGCAAGTAATTTATGGTCGTTAGACCCTTCGATGGCATCTGAGAATGAGACAGGCAGATTTGTCACCACTTTTACCTAGATTTGATTTGCCCCGAGCGGTATTCTTAAATGTCACCGAAGGGTCTAATGACTATAAATTACTTGCATTTGGTAACAATACAATTTTTATTGCACTACTAATAAACAGAAGACTTGCCTTTAAAATCAGGTACGCCAAAATTGGTTTGGAAAAGTATACCATATTTGTAGCTTTGAGCAGTGAAGGCGACAAAGCATGTTTTTAAAGTCATATTCTCACCTTCCCATCTAACCTCCTTGAGTATTACATACCCAGATCTGTTATTTATTTACCAAAAAAAATCTGTTTTTAGTATTGTAAATTAGACACTTTTTCTTAAGGTATCCATTTTGCTTTTTGTTACTAACTTTTAATTTTTAATAAAAAAAGCTTTGAAGTTACCGTAAAATAAGAACCGACTACTAAGCCCTGTTTTCAACACAATAATTATTAGTCAACTTGATATTTTAAGCTATTTTTTTTTACATTCTTTGAACACTACTAGATCAATCCTCTCCATTATTATGAAAAAATATTTCTATTATTTTTTAGCCAAATCATAGGTATCGTACACCCTTAATATTAAATTCAATGACATTAATCTTTTTGGTCTTGAGAATTGAAAAAATCAATTTAGAGTTGTGTATGTTTCAGTGGAAAGGGAACAAGATTACACTCAGCAATTAGAAACATTTAAAAAGTTAGTGTTACACTAATTACAGTCGCGAGAATATAATATAAGCTTTGACGAAGATGGCTCAATTGTGAGCATTGTTAATCTTTTAGCATTGACCTGTCGGTTACTGTCTCTACTTCTTTTATCAATTAGCTGGAGATTCTTTGAATTGATATTTTTTCAAAAATCTCTCGTTCTTCCAAAAAACAAGTTGCTTCTCGGTCAAAGACTACCCTAACGGCTTTCTACTATGAAAAATCATTACCTTATATATGAGGCCTTATTTCAAAAGTGCTGCTCTGTGTCCCGTAAAGTTATTACTAAAATCTTTTATGAATCTGCTGTATATGTTAAGAGAATCTACAGAAATCACTTGAGAGAGTACACAGACGATACTTATTCAATCTGACGGTTTGTTTTTTTTTCAATTTTTATTTATATGTACTAGTAACTACGCAAATCCATGAAACGGTGATTTAAAAAATTAATGACGGTGACTTATTATAAAGCTTATTTTTTCTTTAAATCAAATGTCAGTGTCAAAAATTCTGAAATTATGTTGGAACCCTGTTAGATGCCATGGAAACGAAACTAAAAAAGCTAATTTTAAATGGAGTTACCAACCTTAAAACACTTTGACAATTGATTTTAAGAAAAAACGAGCTTTATATTATTTAAACTTTTTCTCTCGTTTTCTTAAGGCATTTACCTAAAAAAACATAAATCAAAATATTGTGTTTACTTTTTAATTACTGGTAATCTCCAGAATAAATGATATTTTTAAAATTATTCATTTATGTTAAATAAAGTAACGAAGTCCGAAGTAACTTTACTAGTTCGATAACAATACAATCTTTATTTCATCCTGTATCAAATTTGCTATGTTTATCTTAAGGATTTTAGTCCTGGAAATGGAGCTTTACGGTACTGAGTCCGGTAAAACTTTTTACCGAAGTCAAATGAAATAAATCAATAATCAAACTATTTATTACTACAAAGATACAAAATTAATAAACACGATAATTAGAAACAAACTAAACTTTGACATTAACATTAATGGTACAATCTGTATTCCCAATTATTTTGAGTCTCGGTATGACATCATGAAAAGTGGAACTCGAGGAAGCACTTGTAGCAATAATCTCTTTAGATTTTTCGGTTAAGACTTGCACAAAACATTCCCCTCCTTGGATCATTTTAACCATTTTTCTCTTTTCTTTCAGTGAATCCTCTATATATTTCTCTGCCACAGAGGAACTCTTCCATCTTCCATGTCTTTTAAGATCGAAAAGTTCCGCTCCTGCGTTTGCTAATAAGGTCGCCGACGTGCGGTGAAAACTATGACCGATGTACAATTCGGGAGGATTTGCTAACCCTAGAAATTGCGCCATTTTCTTAGGAACTCCACCAACTGTATGAATTCCAACGCGCTGGGAAATGCATTTTCCATTACGATATCCAACATACAATTTGTTGTGACCTAAACCTTTGAGCCGCAAGGTAACGTATCTTCGGAAGAGTTCCAATACACTTATGCCGTCCATTTCATCAATGACCGAAAATACTCTTCTTTTATTTGTTTTGGAGAAAGGGATTGTGATTACCAATTGTGTAGAAGTCTCCTCGATGTCATCCAATGACATTTCATATAACTCTTCGTGGTGACATCCACCAGCGATGCCGATTAAACTAATAATCTGACAAAAATTCAAAACTGTCGGAAAATATTGAAATGTACATCTAAAATTATTACCTTTGCCAAAGATATTGTTGATCTGGCGCCTCTTTCACAAATTTTACCACATCTTCTCTGGTGAGTGTCTTCGCCTGCTTAGGTTGATAACCAACATTGTTTTTCAAAAAAGCTGTATCTTTAGAAAATCGTGATACATCCACGTTTTCATGAAATTATAGCATCGCCTTGACCATTGAATACTTTGACCACATTGAAGAACTAGACATTCTCTTCGGCTATAAAAAGACCAAAAGGAATATTAAAACTCACTTACCAGATCAAACAAATATGCCAACATTATTTCCTCATTGATTTCACTGACGTCGTTTTCCCTTTTCCATTCACAAAAGTGTTTATATTCTTTGCCGTATCGTTCTGACGATTTTGTTGGAATGAGGAAGCTGATAGCTTCATTATATTTACGCAAAACATCATCCGGAATATTACAATTTGCTGCCATTTCGTCTCGACAAATTCAGCGAAAAAAAAAAAAAACAAAAGCAGTAACCTTAGAAACTAGCTTTTCGTAGATGATGATATTTTCAATTAAAATTTTTTTATTTTTTTTGTAGTTTTAAGTAAATTACTGCAGGATGAAATAAAACGCATTACGACATACGTCCGGTAAACTTTTACAATAATTCATCTTAAAATACCAGACTCGGCTCCTTCGTGACCTCGTCCGTTAATATTTTCGACTCATTATTGTAAACATGAGTTTACCGGACTTATAACGTAAATAACTATTATTGCACTAGTAATAAACAGAAGACTTGCCTTTAAAGTCAGTTATGCCACTGTTGTATTAGAATTTTAATTAAACTTGTGGGTTTGACATTGATTTTTATTGTTATCATTTATAATATAACACTATTTGCGTAACATGGAATCGTCAATTAAAACAAATCCTCAACAAACGAATAGACAAAACGACTATAACTCCAATAATCAAGAAGGCAAGATTAAACTGGGAAAGGTCATTTTCAAACTTTTTTTTGTAAAAAGGTGTTTAAACAAAAAATAGTCAAGTTACACCAAATGCGAGTGATTGAGAGTTGACCAGCCAACTCTTGTCATACTTGCTTTTATAATACTGGGTGGCTATTTAAAACTGTTACGTTTTTGTTAAGAATGTTGCAGAATATTGGCTTCTACTAATGGTATCATTGACCAAAATTTGACTTTAATTTAATGCAATGTCATAGTCAGATAATTGTTTATAAAAACATTATAAATGTCATTTCCCTTATCATTGTGGATGTTGCGATTTGTATTTTGTAAAAATCGCTTTTAAATAGAACAAAAAGCCTTAGTCGTATTTTATACTTCAAAATTCTATCAACTAACAAATGAAAACATTTGTATTTTCTTGACATCGTTACGCCACTAGAATTTTATGTCAGACATACCTAGTCTTTTTTTCAATACCAATTTCTAAATAGCCACTCAGTACAATGGACACATTCAACATCTCTGAACATTTTTAAATTTATTTTTTAATCTAGAAATCTGTTGTTAATAAAAATTATTTCTCAAGAATAATAATATTGTACCTACTTTACAGAAATTTAATTGTTTCTGCAAAAAAAAACCTATCAAAACTGATAATCAAAAATACAATTAAAAAAACCATAATAATTTAAATAACACAAGCGCAACAACTAAAGTACAATATTTTTCACATAAGGTTACCGTCAACTCGTACAACTGTCAAATGTGCGTGGTGGCCATGACACTAGTGGCGTAACATGAAATTGTCAGTAAAAATTATTTTGGGGTCAATATTAATACTTGAGGTGCAAATGTACAATGGTTAATGCTGTTTGCTAAGATTGTAATGTACATTTAAAAAAACATACATTTTATCGTTAGTTGCTTTAATTGACAATTTAATGTTAAAAGTGATACAATTATGTTATGTTACGAATTTTAAAAGGAAAATTGTTAATAATAATGACGTCACTTAAAAAAATCTACTAGATCCATGTGAAATCAAGAATTATTACACTATTAAATGTGCCATATTTAGAATTGCTGATCTATTTTTCAATGTTTTGTTAATTTTGGTGTAAACCACATAAGTCACACAATTAAACCTGGTGCACTTTCATTGCGTCCACTCTCCACTCCCTAGTGTAAGTTTACGATAATCAGCCAGTGTAATTCGTTCTTTTAGCGATGGCAAATGTTTTTAGTGGAAAATCTTTCAGAATTGACAGGTGTACAAAAATAGGTTAGAATCTCTGACGTTTTTAAGAATTTGTTAATTTTTAATTATTAAACACCTAAATTACATTTGTGAAGTCCTGGTTGATACTTTAGTTGTCCTTTAATATAACAAAGAATTATCAATTCAAGATTGTGTTTAGGGAGCTACTAATGCAGCTAACGGTATGCACTCCCTTTGGGTGCTGCAAAATTGGGTGTTTTGGAATTCTTAAATTTGGGATTTGAGCCACATTATTGCCCGTAGGGCAAAAATTTGTAGGCAAATCAAAAGGACCTGTGATAGACCTGTTGCTTGTTTTACAGTTTTATTTTAGAATTGATAGATTTTCGAGTGGGTAAAAGGTAAAATTTCGTAACATAATACAATGTGGACAACAATTCAAGTATTTAAGTAGGTAAAAATTGTTTTACAGCGAAAACGTTAAATTGATAATGGGACGGTAAAATTTGATTTCTAATTGTCTTTAACATTCTATTAGGCGCGTATTTCTGCATAACATTTTGCGATTGTTCGCTTGTTCTCAGAACTTTTACGATTCATTTTTGATGAATTTTTGATATTAAATTTAAATTATTTTTTAGCTGTCAAACTTGACAGCGAATTAGTACTGCCAACCAATACACTACAAAAAAACTAGGCATAGCTGTCAACCTAAGAACTTATCAACTGGACGCTATGAAAGTGCATTTACTTTAGAATTTTTCAGGAATTAATAAAAACTGTTTAATTAACAAATAAATGAGTTTTAAAGGACTTTTGTGGGCTCAATATAGTATTTGTGGTTTAAAGGATTGAAATGTCGAATAACTTTTACAGTTTATTAACATTAATAATAAAAAACTTAAAAAAACTGTTTTGGACTTATGTTGTTTTAGCAAGAAACAGGGTTATTATTAAAAATTACACTTGAACACTAACTTATTAACATGTCACATGTTTTAATTTTTTATGTTTATATTTAAGATAAATTATCATGTTCTCCATCATTCAACATTTGCAGTTATAGGTTGTCTATATTTGGATAAATTTTATGATGTAATAAAGAAATTAACTTTTTGTCCTCCCGTATTGTAAAGTAGGCTATCATAGTTGTGCATCCACCAATAGTAAGTCGGACTTTTGGAAACTGTGCGGTAAAAATGAGAAAAACACCGGGTCTCACATTGTTCGGTTAGAACTACCACAGGAGATGCTTGAGGAAAAAACTAACCTTGCAGTAATAAAGTTTATGTATCAAAGTGTACGTACCCAAAATATTGCCACAAATAAAGCTATATTTAATAGAAAAGTAATATATTGAAAAAATCGCTGAAACGTCACAGGTCTTACGTCAAACGTTGTGTGAGACCTTAGACAACGCACAGCGTAGTTCAAGTGTGGATCCCCATTACTAACAACAATAAGAAACTATAGGTATAAAAGTATATTTTAGAAAAAGTTGCAGTTAATAAATTTTAAAAATGACATTGTGTGTATTTAAGATAATTTTAAAAAAATATGCAATTTTATATAGAACAGAATGTTAAAAATAAACCGCTACAGCGCCATCTATTTAGAACCTGTGTGTTCCTGTCTAGTTAATAAATGTCATTATTCTATTCTATGGATCTGTGGCCATTATTGTTGAATGTCGAATCTCTCAGTAATTATCAATTTAGAATTAAAAAGTGTGAATAAAAGTACTGGAAAGACTTTTGAACATGTTTTAAAGAAAATTATGCAAGCAATGACAGAGTATTTAAGCCCTATTTGGGTACGTTTTATTGGTTTTTAGAATTTATTTGTACCTAACCTAACTTTTGAAAAGGCGCAAAAAAAAAACAGAATTTGACTCGTTCGGACAAAAAAAAATATACAAATCTTATGCGTTAGTTAATTTTACAGGCTCCAACTAATCAGGCCCTCGCTTTCAGCTCGGGCCTGAAACAAAGCTGTCGCCTGTAAAATTAAGCCTACCACATACGAATGTAAATAGCTATTTCGGTCCCTCACCGATAACGAAACCCCAGTCGCATTCCCTGAATTTTAATACGGTTCTGTTTGTTGACGGACGAGCTGGTAGCTTCAGTAACAATAGGGTTCACTTATCTTTACAACCACCTTTGTTAAATCCCTCATAAACTAGTTTGTAATTTAAAACCATAAGATTTATCTAAATATAGACAACCTTTAGCCAGCTAAATATGTTCTAATAAAATGGCATATGCTCTTATATAATGCTATTTTGAACATCTAATTTTTTACTATTAATGATCACTCTTAAATCATAAACCTTGGCTGATGGAATAAAGTAGAAGTTGAGAGTTTTTTCATTAGTCTGTTCAATAAATTCTTAATACCAAAACAGTGAACTCACAGTTGCAGTAAACAAAAAAAAATTTTTTTTTGTTCAGGTATGTGTGGCAATGGTAGATTTTGAACTGATGAATTTTTGTTGTAAAAGTTTTGCATTTTCTGGTATGTGTGATTGTTTTATTTTTGTTGTTAGTTCTTCGCAAGTCATACTTGCGTCGACTTGTGTGTCTAAATCGATTTAGTAGTGTATGCAAAAACCACTTAACTCACTGACTTATGTTGTTTATGCAATGACCGAATGACCGTCTATAATGCAGTATTATTTCGAAGAGGAAGGATTGTATTGACGGACGTGGTTTTTACTAAGAATACGCATCTACCTTTAAGGAAGCAGTTACAGCAAAAGAATGACCGATTCAGTTAGTATACCTATTTTATACACACATTAGTCGATTCAGATCTATAGGTCCTATTTTATCGAAATAACTCTAATAACTAAGAAGAAACTAAACTGCAAAAACCAAGTTTTAAATGTTAAAAGAGGGCTTGAACACGAGTTACACAACACATGACTTGAGTAATAGTATGATAGTTCAGAAGCCGACTCTGGTAAACATGGCTTACCTTTATAATACAATGGACTTGATCAAAATAGAAAACTCGTCTGTCGCGCATACATGTCATTATCTTTTTCTCATTTGATTTCCACTCTACAGTGACAACCACTGACGCTGTTTTTTTTAAAGAAAGGAACTGTACAGGGTTAGTTTAGTATTAAAACGTTTTAATATTTTATTATGTTTACGAGTAGACTCCTACATATAAGGATGTATAAGAAAAATTAACATAATATTTTAAATTGTATTTCCAAATTTCAATCTTGGGATGTTACACCACTGAGCTACTCTTTAACAACATTTTACGTAGAACTTTATGTTGTACTAGGTTTAGCAATCATAATTACAAATTTC
This sequence comes from Tribolium confusum, assembly GCA_029207805.1. Taxonomy (NCBI): domain Eukaryota; kingdom Metazoa; phylum Arthropoda; class Insecta; order Coleoptera; family Tenebrionidae; genus Tribolium; species Tribolium confusum. Next base: position 31,360,394 of record JALGAY010000004.1, read on the forward strand.
TTATAATAACGGTAACGGAACGTCAAAAATACTATATATATTATTTATCTTCGTTTTCACTATCTTATTAATTATAAATATTTTTTCAATAAATTCTTGCTTCAATTAGTCTTCTAACTGACCAACTAACATTTATGTTTTTAATATTTTAGGTGTATAATATATTTGCCAAATTTCTATTGTCTTTTTTTTCAGATTCCGGCCTTACGACAGATGCATTCTCAAACCAATTTTATAGTGGAAGGCATTACTAGTCAGTGGGATAAACTCAAAGCTTACATTCTTGTAGATGCGGAAAATTTTCCCAAAAAAGATCAACGATTTACAGCGATTTATAGTAGAGACAGGGAATATTTGTATGTTAGTTAACAATTATTGAAAGTTACAAAAAACTTTAAACTTTTTTTTTCTTGTAGATTTGACGTGGATACACCAAATTTTTTTACTCCTGCTATTCATTCAAGAATTGTCCAATTTATTCTTGACAGGAAAAGGTTCAGTGATAATTATAATGACGACTTTGCTTTTGGAATTGAAAGACTTTTGAATGATAATGTCTACAATGCTGCTTATCCATTGCATGACGTAAGATTTTTTTATCAAAGATAGTTAAAAAAACGTAGTAGGACAAGAAAACAGTAATTCGGTTCTTTTATTCGAAATGTTTATTTGAACCAATGTTATATACAAATGTTCCAGAATATAGTTTCCATAGAGCAATTTATAATTTTCTTGAGATCAAAATGTGTAGAATGTTTTAGCATGTAATAGATTTAAATCTCGTTGCGAAAACAAAATCTAATGTTATAAAAATTAAATTGAGAATCACTGGAATCAGTTGAGGTATCGTTGGCAGGTTGATATTTATTGGTCTTAATCTAATTACCCTTCTAAATAATTGTGTTCAGTGTGAATTGTTCACTAATTGTTGCGAAAAAAAGAACATTAAAAAAGAGTATAACGTGATTTATTTAAATTATCACTTAACTAATATTTTACCTAACATATAAGTCATTTTAAATGTACTGGGTTTCTATAAATGAATATCCCATCAAATAGCTTGTGAAAACTTTCGTTTTCATTAAAATAGCTTGTGTTTTCAAAATTCAAAGCACTCTGGATGGGATATTTATTTATGGTCACCCTTTACATTTAAAATAATGACAAATAATAGTATAATGGGTATAAATATAATAATTTCAAATGAACAAACCTCATTTTTGTCTCAGCTTGCTTTGATTCTACGGCTTTCGGATCGCTCTTTATAATAAATACAAGCTTTATAATAAATAAATATCAAGGTCCCACCTAAATGTTTTTTTTTGTTATTTAATTCAAGAAAAATCGTTCGGACAGGTCGATTTTGTTTACTAGAGGGCACTTAACGCTAGTGAGAGCTTAATAAAAAAGACACTTATTTTATTGGCAGGTTAACAACTCTTTTGTAAATTATTATAGGGAACATAGGTCGCAATATACATCATTTTAAAGAGCATTAAATTCTATTTTCAGTCGTACCAAAATTTATTATTAATTTTTACCAGCTTCAACCCTTTGTTAAAACAATCTATCCACATTTTCTGGGAATTTATTGAGCTGAAATTAAAGCTCTAAAACACTTAATTGTAGTAAAGACATAATTTTAAAAATTATCTCCGTTGCTAGAGCGACAACCCTTTTTTAAATCATTGTAAGTAAGGAACGTAAGTCAAATGATACATCATTTTGTATGAAGAGTTTTAAATTCTTTTTGCAACCGTATCAAAATTATTAAATTGCACCATTTCCTCCGTTTTATTAAAACAAAAAGCAATTTTTTAGAATGATAGAATGATTCTTTAGTTAGACAGTAAAAAAGGGTGGGAGGGTTAATGTAGCCTTTTTAAATTTTATAAATTTTGGAGAAAATGAAAAGAGAGTTTAATTTAATAAATAAGAAAGTTAGTTCTTTACAATTTATTTGTTTTTTAAAAAAACCGACACAAGTTTCGGCTTATATGGACGTCGTGGGTGATCAAAAGGGGGATGGGAGTAAACTTCATACATAACTAATGTCCGGTTGCACAAACGTTCATCAAAATTGATGGTTAATTACCGTATTTTTAGCCAATCAGAGCACGATATTTTCGTTTGATCAAAGTTTAATGGTCAATTTTGATTGACGTTTCTGCAACCGGGGTTAAGTAATTGTAATACGTCATTAGTTAACAGAAGTTGGTCAAAATTAAAAGTGTTTATTTTTTTTCTCACCTCAACATTTTCCCAGAAAATTAATTGTTTTAATGAGGGGTTGAAAGTGGTGAAAATTGAAAAATTTTATACGACTGTAAGGAGGATTTAATTCTCTTGAAAATGGTACCATATGTTTATTATAATTTTTGATCAGTCATTTTGCTGTTACTGTCAAAAGTAAAATTTAGATTTGATTTGAATTATGGGATTTATTGCAGAACAGAAGATTTTTTTAGTAGAATCATATTTTCGTAATGGGCACTTAGCGAACGGAGAACGGGTTTACTCATCCAGACTTTGTTTTGACGAGTTTCGGGAGAAATTTCCAGAAGAAATCCTAACAGAGTCAAATTTTTATACCAATTTGAAAAACACGATCACGTCTTTTCGAGAGACCGGCAGCGTCAATCGGAAGAAAGGTACTGGAAAATCAAAAACAAATCCCTTTGTGAGTGATAGTAAAATGATTTTATTATCAAGTGAAATAAGTTACGCCCTACGGTTTTAGAATTTTTGTTTCTCATGACAGCCTCTGATCAAAAATTATAATAAACATATGGTATATTATTGAGTTACATACAATGTGATTCAGCCAACTGGAATAAATTCAACAATAAATAAATGAGCGCGTGTTCGAGAAAACACTCGGACACTTCGATTAGTATTTTTAGTGGCGCATTTATTTCTACAAAAATTTTGTATACAGGCTGTACCATGTGGCGCTGGCCAATATCAACTTTCTTATTTTAAATGCAACACCCTACATATTATTTAATTTTTGGATTCTTCAGAAAATTCCAGACATATTTCATGTACAATGTGCTATAGGTACCTATCTTCATCTATTTCGGAAATATTAAGTGTTTTCATATTTATTGCACAAATTAAAATTAACAAAAAAAATTATGTGTTAAAGTTATTATTCTTTTAGGGGACTTCAATACGCCTAACTTTATTAGTTCTAATTTAAACCATGTTCTTGACTTTCGTACTTAAAGCATGCTTAACTTTTTAAGAATAATGAATTGGCTAACCATAACGGCCGCTTGCTTAATCTTATGTTTTGTACTAACAAGTTTTATTAAGCTAGAGAAGAATGTCCTTTTGTTTCTGAAGATCTACACCATCCCTGTCTACCTTTTAAATTATTTCTTTCCTACAAGTCCACTACAAAAAATAAAAAAAATGTAATAAATAATACAGATAAGCTTTACAATTTTAAAAAGGCTGATTCTAGCCGGGGCTTATAACAATGAATTTACATCACCACTTATTAGAAATGTCATCCGCTAATCATTACGTTTAAATACATTCATACAGTAAAGGGAATAAATTTAATTGGTTGCTTACTTTACGGGGTTTTTATTATAAAATTGTTTAATGAAAACTTTGTAAGGTAGGCAACTAATTAAATCTAGTCGCTTTCACGTATGAATGTAAACTTGATTAAAAGCAAATGATATTTCTATCTGGTGACGATAATTTATTGCTAGGTGGCCACTACTGTGCTTGGGTATAAATACAAGGCACTCTTAAAAAGGAATAGGTCTGTCCTAAATTCATATCTAGATGTGAATGATTGTTGCGATGGATTTTATAAAATCTTATTACATTATTTGGATGGTGTTTTGCAACAATGCGGTTAAACCACACCAGTATACTTTTGAGAAAACGCGGATCAAAGTTTAGCACCTTAAAACAAATAACAAAATAATTATTTTGATACATGGATGTATTACTTCCAAAGCAGTGTAACAGTAAAACATTTTAGATAAAAATGAGTTAAAAAATTCTTTTTTTATAAGGTGAAACTCAACAAATAACTCGAAAAAACTAAAATTTTCAGGAGACACTTATCCTGTTACAAGACAACTAAACCGATCCTATTGGTGAAATAAACGTTTAATCAATATAGTTCTGACAATTTTTTTTTTTTTTTTTGACAATGTCACTTTTTTAAAACTGATTCTAAAGAGTAAAGTTTAGGTGATAATATTCCGAGTGCATATGAAATTTTCGATAATTTTTTGGAGAGGGTGAATGCAGAGATGTAGTTCCAACATAAATTTGAATTTTCAAAGCCTATTACTATTTATAATTTATTTATTTGACATCTGCACTGTCAAACTAACAGTGTGTTGGCGAACCTGAAAGCTAGTTATTTTTAAATTAAGTGTTGCATGGTAAAAGAAAACAAAATTTAAAATGATTAACATCAATTGACATTAAACGTCAGAAAAAAGTTTTATTGTTAGCAATGGAGTTTCCTCAGCCTTTAAAGGTTACGCTTTCGGCTCGAGAAAAGCAAGCCGTAGTAAACTATTATTTGGAAAGAAAGGAGTTTTGAAAAGAATCGTGAGTTTTAAACTAACCTAAAAATATTTTCACGGACATTAGTAACTTTAGTAATTTTTGAGTACAGTCAACGTAAAATATAATAGAAAATTTTAGTACAGTCCAAAAATTTTGTTAAAAAGTGACACTGACACTGCAGATGTCAGATGAATAAATAATACATTCATCTGAAATCTACTATACAGGGTGCTATTGAAGTAATGTTAGAAATTTTAACAGGTGATAGCTCTCTTTAAAAGGATGCTTAATAACTAAAATTTAAAACTTGTTTAAATGTTTATAGTTTTCAAGATGTAGAACTTTTTTTAAAGTTGTTTTTGAAAGAGGTACGATGTATTATAGCAATATTTTGGTATACAGTGTGTGCTTGAAATATATGTATGTAGAAATTGTTCCTGATGATAGTCGTAGTTTTAATGTTAAAATCAGATATACAGGGTGTTTTTGAAGTAACTTTACAAATTTTAACAGGTGATAGCTCTTGTTGAACGGATGCAGTAAAAAACCAAATTCGCCGTATACAAATGTTTATAGTTTTTGAGATATACGTTGTAGATTTTTTTTTCACAACACTATTTTTGAGCAAAATCTTTTATATAGTATATCTCAAAATCTATATGCACAAAAACAGAGTTTTTATTAACTTTAGGCATGAGCGAGTGGTTTTTCAGTAGCGTGATTTTGCCTTATTTTTTACTTTATTTTGCATTATTTAAAGGCTGTACAACTAACGGGCACATTGACAGTCACTCACTCAATTATTATTTGATTGTAATAGACTATAATAGGTTTTCTCATTATCATTTAAGCAGTAAATATATTTTGGGTACATTTGAGGCATTGACGCTACTGCATTCTGAGCACTCGTGTAGACCAATTGATGACTAACACGCAACACGCTGAATTACACCGATTAATTAGCTGTCTAACTGCCTACCTGCTTTCAAACGCCGAACTCTAGTTATCATGCATTGTGTATCTCAAAATTGTCTTTTGAAAAAAAAAACTGTACAGCGTATATCTCAAAAACTATAAACATTTGCATAAGGAAAATTTTCTAAATATTGTGTTTTTGTCATGGACTACAAACCGCACTTTTCATTTAACAGTACCTAAAACAAATGCTCTGTTATCATTTCCATTGTTTCAAATATGTTTTAATTGTTCAAAAATTGAAAATAATCTTGATCTATTTTTTTCTAAGCACAATATACAGGATGAGTCATCGAATATATGATCACTCTTTTTTTCCAACGTTAATAATTAAAGAAATTTTATGAAATGTGCACATAAAGAAATGGTACTAGACCATTCTTAAGAGCTACTAGATCATTGATATCACTTTAATTGTGGGCAGAAACAGAAAATTTACAGAATTACGTTTGTAGGTTTTTATACTGGCATAAACCAAAAAAAAAAAAAAAATCAAGGAATTGAATTGTAACATTAAAAACAATTATTTTTTTAAATAAAGTGCACATTCTTATTTATAAATTAAAATTTTCGATAATTTATGAGTTATGTTTGGGTTGACGTAAATTTCGCAACAACGAAACAAGATTTATAGAACATTTTTTAAAACATGTTAAAACAATGTTTAAATCGAATGGATAAATAACGATTAAATATGAGATCTAATAGCCCTAAAAGATGGTCTAGTACCATATATTTGTTATGTGTAAATTTTATAAAGCTTTTTTAATTATTAACCAAAAAAGAGGGGGGGTCTTCTACGATGATTTACTTTGTATACACAAACAAAACTTATGTATATTTAAAATTACTAGGGTGATCTTCATGACCGAAACTCCCTACGCTACCTCCTATTTAACGAATGGACTGCTCTTAGCAAATGGTACCGGTACCAACCCCTTGACTACGTAAAAGAATACTTTGGTGTAAAAATTGGCCTTTACTTCGCATGGCTAGGATTCTACACTCACATGTTACTCCCAGCAGCAATAGTAGGCTTAGCCTGTTTCTTCTACTCTTGCTTCACTCTATATACCAACAAACCAAGCGAAGACATTTGCAACGCTAATTTTACAACAAAAATGTGCCCTCTATGCAACCATTGGTGTAACTACTGGGATCTCAAAGAAACTTGTACTCATGCAAGGATTACCTATCTTTTTGATAATGCCAGCACTGTGTTTTTTGCAATTTTTATGTCATTTTGGGGTACAATACCGTAATTTTGTTGGTTTTGTTTGTAATTTGGTGTATTTTAAAGGTGCACTGTTTCTTGAATTGTGGAAGAGATATTCGGCGGAGATTACACATAGATGGGATTTGACAGGTTTTGATGTACAGGAAGAACATCCAAGACCACAATATTTAGCAAGACTTGCACATGTTAAAAGACAGGAAGTTAATGTCGTTACGAATATTATGGAGCCACATGTACCTTTTTGGCGGTTGAGGGTACCTGTGACAATTTTTAGTTTCTCTGTTGTTATGTTACTGGTAATTAACCTTTAAGCGGACATAATTAGACCCTGGATGGTAATATTGACGTTTCTTATTTATAGAATCTGGATTATGATTTTCTTCCTTTAAAATTTTTCACAAAAGAAAGTATTCCAGTGTTATGGAAATTGTAAGACCAGTCAAATTTAAAATTTTAATACCATTTGAAAACTTTTGAAAGGACGGCAATTTTATATTTTTTAGTCAAATTGTCAACTCTACAAAAAAAATACAATTTTATTTTAGATTTTGTGTGGCGATAAAAATAATTTCTATTAGAAATGAAAGGCCGGCAGTGGATCGTGTTCAAGGTATCTTTGGTAGTTTATAAATGCAGAAACGTTAAAGATTAACGGGGGGATTTAATATTTAGTAGACTTTAGGCTATAAAAAATTAGTAAACAAAAAAGCACGAAACTTTACATAAAGATTATAAGATTAATAATTATTTGCACATTTTCAGATAATAGAAGCAAGTTTTTCTGTCGATATTTGCTCGTCTGAAGATTTCCAACTAATCAAATGCAAATTAAATTGAAGAGACATTTTTAGTGAATTGAGATTTATAATTTAAATCGATTTCTGATTTTATTTATAAAGCTAGCAATTTAGTACAAAGACATCAAATGAGGGTCTTTTCAAGGGTTTTGGAATGGTATCACAAAACTTAAATTTTACTGGTTTTTACGTTTTTTATAAAACTGGAACAGTCTTTTTTCTAATGTTGATAAAATCTGAAATTGTGAAAAATTGTAATAATTTGTGTGAACCACAAAAAATCCACTTATCCATAAAATTTATAAATTTAGTAAATTATAAAAATTCAGAAAAGGTTATGAAATGATTGGATTTTAACCTCAACTCTTACCATGTTTTTAATATTTTATTTAATGAGGAGGAGCAAAATTTTACGGGACAAAAATAAAGCAACTGTTACAAAAAAAAATTTCTTTTACTGAACAACTACAAATATGAGTGGAAGGTTATAGAAGTAACATTATTATTATACATGAAAGTACTAGTAGTCGTATAGTGTGTTGGCATAATAAACGTATTAACTTAATGAATAGGATATCCGTTGTTGCCTGCAATTAACACGGCATCTATAAAATTAAATTTTGAGAAGTAATAATCGGCAGATTTGACAAGTCTTCAATAATTTGATCGTCATAGACTTTGCTTGAGAAGTTGGTTGTTTGAATCTGACATCCAACTTGTTTTCACAAGTTTTATATGGAGATAAGATCCGGTAATGAATCACCCACGAACAAAATGAAATGTGTATTTCGGATAATTATTTTGTTGAAAATTAAATCGCAGAGACATTTCCCACTCAGCATAGAGTAACATTACGTTTTAGAGTATATTTCTGTCATGGCCAACTCCATCAATACTTGGCGTATAAGGCCATGACACGTGAGGGTAAAAATAGTTCCAAGACAAATGAAAAACGGAGTGTCATGTGGCGCCACCACACAAAAAAAAACGTAACGTAAATTTAAAAAAAAATTGTCATTAAATGTCACTACCAGATGAATACTGTCAAAGAAGTCTTAAATACAAGCATTCTTACTATTTGGCAGTTACTACTACTTCAATTTTTACTTTATTTGTTTTCCATTGTGTTTTTGCTTTTACCATTTAATTAATTTGTTGTCCATGTTGAAATAAACTTCTTCTTATGCAAATTTACAAATGCAAGATGCAGTGGTTAAGTTAAAATTAAACAGAAAGAAGAAAAGGAACAAAAACAAAAGCTTAATACTGCACGTTAAAAAAAAAACAATAGGTATGTTTTTTGTACGACGACCACCTCTTTGTTTTAAGACTGCTTTCAGAAATAGCAATGCATAGTTGAGGCTAAGATATAGCCCTACTAAGACACGCACTAGTCAATAATATGTTAAAATGTTAGAAGTTATCAACAAAATTTTATTTAACTACCTTTTGTCTAAGATCAGTAGGTATGTAATATAGAGTTAGGAAATTCGTATGCTACTCATTGGTGTAGTCCGCGCACGTTTTGCTTCGATAGAAGTAGGGGTTGATTTCATACATTTGTTACTCGTTTCTCGATATTGCACTTTGGCTTTTTATTTCATGTGGTATTGTCAAATTTATGCGAGTAAAAAGCAACTCTTTGAGATTATTACCATAACTTATAACATTATTACAAAAAATTACATTAACGCAACGCCACTGACCATCGCTATCAAAGCCAATCCTGAGCAGGCGCAAGCTAGTTCGGTCCTCATTAATCGAGCGTTCAAGTTTTATAACGTATTACACCATTAAAATCGACTCACAAAACCTGTGCCGCTCTACTCAGGGTTCATACATCTTTCCTAACTGTAGTAATAACAAAGCAAAAACAATTAAATTTTAATATTTTTCTGTTTGAAGGCTTATTGTTTTCAATGCGTCTGTAACACTAAAACATATGTTATTTACTACAGATTTTACTGTGGCCTGTATCACGATTTCACATACAAGCAACTTATGTTCCTCACAGCAAAACACCGGATTATTTCTCATGTGCAGATTAAAAGACAAAAACGTTTTAAATACAAGTAGCACACAGACTGAAATAATGTGAAACTCAAAATGTAAATTACAAAATTTCCGACATTTAATATTTTTCCCGTCAGAGGTCGCGCCTGATTAAATTGGCGTAAGATCACTTGATATACGGGTAGCGCCAATGGAAATCACTAGACGGGTTCAAATTAAAAGAGATAGCTATATATACGCATGAGTGAAACAAAGATAGAAATAGTTTTGAATGCATTTCTAGGGATTTTGGATTATTATGTTGCCTACCTTGGTAATTAGTTTAGTATAGCTTGGGTTCAAATTAAAAGAGAGGTCCAAGAGAGAGATAGAGAGTTGGCGCTACCCTTAATTATATCAAGTGACCCTAAATTGGCGATGATGATTTATCCATTAACTACAGCGATCCTAGCGGCGAAAAAGTCGATATTGAGCTCAATTGGCGATCGTCATTTGTTTGTGTCGCTACTTTACTACATTAACTAGCTTTGTGCCTGTTCACGGAACACTTTTTACCCTCACGTGTCATGACCTTATACGCCAAGTATTGATGGAGTTGGCGATGGTTTCTGTATACCAGTCAGTCCATAGTCCGGTCTATGAAATGTAATTACTAATCACCTACTCCACTTATCAAAAATCAACTCCATACAACTACACTACCTTGTCCGTGTTTTATTGTTGGTGGAACTTTTTTTGAGTGAAATCACGTATTAACTGGAGGCATTACAAGATTTATTTTGATAAAATTTAAAAAATTATATTGCACTTTGTGGCTAAATAATATATTTTTATTTTATACTGTCCGGTAGATGTTCGCTTACATTATCAATTTGAGTCCGATAGGTGACTTACAACAGTATCAGAGCCGGTAAGGTTGCTTAGTAACAGTTCCATTGATATAAATGAAATCACACAAGAACAACATACCGTTACCACGGGAAAAAAGATGATGCGATTTTAAAAAAAATATGATATTTGAATTTTAATAATAAAGCGGAACTAACTTACAGTATGAAATAAAATTCATTAGGATACAAGTCCGGTAGGACTTGTAACAGGACTCATCTAGACATTCTTGATTCGGCTCCTGACGTCGCCTCGTCCATAATGTCTGACTTATCCTGTTACAAGTAATCTACCGGACTTATAACGTAAATAATTATTGTAGTCTTGAGTCGACAATCTTGCCACAATTATTCATTGTTTTGACATCCAAGGATTTTTAGAATTTTTTTTTTTTTTCTCCTATAATCCTATGATTCCCAGTTAGCATGATCACTGGGCCTCAACCCTATCGACAACTTGTGAAAACATGTTGCCCATCGGATTTTTACCACAAATTTCCTAAACAATGTCTTTGATTGGACAAATTATCGAAGACTGGTCAAATATGCCGATTAATATTGTACTCTTCATAATTTAGTTTTACGAATATTGATGCTGTGTCCGTTGCTGTCAACAATAGATATCGCATTAATTATTAAGTTAATACTGTTATAACACTGTTAGTTCTATTTGGTGATTAAAAGGTATGAAGCAATATTTGAACCAGAAATGCACCAGAACAGCACGAATGATGAAAATCTACAAAAATGTGTCCTATCTCAACTGATCATAAAATTATAATCTGAAAATTAGTAATTATAACACATATGTCAAAAAAATGTGGAATAAAACATCTGCAGATTTTTCATGTCAAAAGAAAGCGATTTGACAGAACTTACCCCAATACCATGTTGCACCATTTAGAAACTACAGGGTGCCAAAGTTGGAGATTAAAATTTTATTTTTATACTTTAAACGTAAATATCTCGAAAACGGTACGTTTTAATGAAACTTTTCGTTCTTACTTTTTTATTTAGAATCTATTGTCACATTTATTTTTGCTATAAAAATTTTGGTGTTAATAAGGGAAAATTTGGACAATTACCAAATAGTCGGTTGACTGCTAAGTAGGTACTAATAATAATAATTAATTGTCTGTACACTATTTGATCTATCAGCATTCTTCCATCCTGTTTTCTCTGGACAAAGTCCTCGAAATCGATCTAGAAAAATCAGACTTTCCACCAGCATTATTTAAAAAATTCATGGACATTCGGAAGTACCGCAAATATAAATTGAGGTGATGTAGCAAAATTTCGTTATCATCAATAAATAGAGTAGGTACATTTCATTTTATTTGTGTTCAAAAGTTCATAATAATCAGTTAAGCGGTTTTGATATATACCAAAAATTGTTTTTCATACTCAATTTTGAAGGCCTGTAATTTTGTTAACGGTTAAGACAAGATAATATTTTTTTCTACATTTTCATCATTGGTGGTGCAGCATTTCAGGTTAAAATTTGTGCCACGTAATTTTGAAACATCCTGGATAAAAGTGTCTAAAAAATCTTTTTTTCACTTTTGGGATTGTCATTAAATTTCATTACAAAGCGTTGTTTTTTAATTTGGAAATGTAGAAATACTAAATAAATAAATAAATAAATACGTATATTACGTATGTTCATGAAGTTTGCATGATTTTTGTATATAACTTTTAAAGAAGCAAGTTAATAATTAAACAAAATAATAATAAAAACTGCTTTGAAAGTTGTGTGTTAAACTTTCCATTCCACCTCAATATTGACAGTTTGTGTAACCAATAAAATTATTTTTTAGACTTTTAAAACACGCACTTGTCAAAGATCTAATGACATTTAATATCCGAACTTTTTATAAATAAGAAACGTCACAATTTCGTCAAGGACCTCTTAATAGCAAATTTATTTCATTACAAAAATTGTAGGTTACAATGGCATTAGCAACTGTTGTAGCTATTGTAGTTTATCGAATGGCCGTTTTATTTTCTTTGAGGGTTTATGCAGATCAAGTTGATAACAGTCAAGCAATTTTATTTACAACATGTACAGCTGCTTGTATTAATTTATTTTGTATTATGATTTTTAACTGGGTAAGTTTTGGGAAATTTGTGAAAGAAGAGTGTTTCAATCTTATGCAAATCATAAGACTAGTCAAGTCTAGAATTTTTAATCGTATGTGAAAGCATTTGAAAGGACGTTTTCATCATTACTTTACAAATAAAGTTACAATTACCTCTTAAATCTTGTGAGATAGTAAATGTAATTTTCATTAGAAAAAGAGGGTGAAACTTGTTTTAGAAGCCCATAGATCAAGAAACCGTAAGGACTTTACTCTATAGTGGGTAAAATAATTATTTACATTTTTGCAAATAACAAAAGCAAGATTTGCTGTTGGCGCCTGTTTATTCAAGAGTTATTTCACTTTTATAAACTTGAAAGACATACTTTAAAATTATTTTTGCAGGACTTTATTTACAACGATAAGATTATAATTAATTTGGCACAATGACATAATGTGATCGTCATTTCAAGAGCTTTCAGATAATATTTAAAAAATACAAAAATAAAGTTGTCTTACAATTTTCATAAAAGTGAACACTTCTTTAACAATTTTTTTTAGATTTATAACTATTTGGCTGAATACTTAACAGAATTTGAACTGTTACGAACCCAGACTGAATTTGATGATTCTTTGACGCTCAAAATATATTTGCTACAGTTCGTTAATTATTATGCATCTATTTTTTATGTAGCATTTTTCAAAGGTAAATTTATCGGATCTCCTAAGCAATACCACAAACTATTTGGTTATCGTCAAGAAGAGGTATTATAATTTATTTATTTATTTATTTATTCACTTAATATTTCAGTGTGGTCCGGGTGGTTGTTTAATGGAACTTTGCATCCAGTTGGCTATAATAATGATAGGCAAACAAGCTATGAATACAGTTTTGGAAATGTTGTTTCCATTATTTTACAAATGGTTAAATACAATCAAAGTTAAAACTGGAATTTCTAAAAATGTCTCATATAAAACATCCCGGCCACAATGGTTGAAAGATTATAAGTTGGTGGAATGGGGACCTAGAAGTCTTTTTCCGGAATATCTCGAGATGGGTAAGTCACCAAAAAAATTGTTCATTGTAGAAGTACATTTTTTGAATATTTCAGTTTTGCAATACGGTTTTGTAACTATCTTTGTGGCGGCTTTTCCATTAGCACCATTTTTTGCTTTGTTGAACAATATTCTTGAAATGCGTCTAGATGCCAGAAAATTGATAACTTTTTATCGACGGCCAGTTAGTCAAAGAGTCAAGGATATAGGAGTCTGGTATAGAATTTTGGATTCAATTGGAAAACTTTCAGTTGTAACAAATGTAAGTGTATAAATAGTAAGTAGATTTTCTTGAACTTTATATCGGTAACTACATAATGGGTTATTATTAGAAATTCAGTTTTGATTATAGCTACTAACATCACTAGGCTGTAAAGAATGTCATAACAACCACAGATGTTGGTTTAAATTTTGAATAAGGTTGCGAACGAGGGTTTTTAAACCTCTTATGAATGACATCATTGTTTCTACGGTATGTTCAAGATTTTATTTGTTTCTGGTGGCTGAAATTGAAAATTAAAATTGACAAATCAATCTGTAAAAACCTTTTCATGATATCATACTGTTAAATATGCCTTAACAGTACTCTAAGCTCTATTGATATGTTTGTCAAAATACTCACGGCTGTTATTTGTTAACAATATTTTAAATATTGCAACAGTTGCTACTTAAATAATTTATAAATGAATTAGGAGACTCGGTTGATTCTAAAAGTTTGTCAGTCGCCTAGATTTTCCAACATTCACGCGTCTGTTATTTTGCTTCATATCGGCGTTATTACACCAGTAAAATTTGGTTCAAAAAAGGGAGTGCTTTCCAAAAACTGGTGGAATCCTGGAAACTGTTTTAATTAGTGAAGTAGGTCTTTGACATGAATAATCTGAATTTGCCACGATTTCCGTGTGAAGCTTCAGCCGTGATCTTAAAAAGACCTGGAGGTTTTCTTACATTTTTCGGTTTTTCTTAAATTTCTTCTAAATTAAGCTTTTAATTGGAAAGTATACTGAATAAAGATTATAATACTCTATAAGGATTATAGTGCATTCAATTCTGCGTTTATAGAATACCAATTCTTTGCAATTTAATTAAATGGTCTAGTAGAATAGCTAATTCAAAAAATGGCAATTGTTTACTTTTGTTCACAAAGACTGTATTAAAAATTCAGGGTTGTAGAACATCAAATTTCCCTTTTATAGGTCTTTTTAACATGGAAGCTCCTCTCGGAATTTTGGGCCAACTTAGGTTTTTCATGGTATAGGTCTGCTTGAGTTAGGGCCGGTCATCTAGGGGGTGCGGCGGGTACAAGGCATTCGGGTCTCGTGCTTTTAGAAGGGTCAAAGGTCCACAAAAAAACCAAATTTAAAACAATGGAGCAATTTTGCACACCTTAAAAAAAATCACAATCTTTAATTTCTGATTGCTGATCTGACTTACTTGTTTCTTATAATTTTTTTGTGATATCCCGTTTTTATCTAATTAATGATCATTATTAATTGATTATGCCACTGCACTGCTTTCGCAACGGGGCTTAGATTTAATAATGTCATCATGACACATATTATCCGGCTTGTAAGTAAATGTAAGTAAACGTTTTATATGAATTTAACGTTCATTTTATAAAAGTTGACAATTCTAGATAAAATGTCTTCTATTAAATTGTTTGATTAACTTCTTCGTTATCTAATTTATTAAAAAAGCATTTTTGATAATGTTAAATGCCCCAAACAAATACTTAAGAAATCTAAACTTCAATTGCTTTCATGGGTACAATGTAAACCTGAAAATAGTGGCAATGAAATTGCCTTGACTTCAACAGATAATATTCAAATTTTGGATGTCGAAAAAGAAATGACTAAAGAAGAGGAAGCTTATTCTTTTAATTTAAAAGAAATTTTGGAGACAGCAAATAACAGTGAAGAAAATTTGATGACGACTGTAATTAAATAATAAATAAATAATAAATGATATATTTAGACAATTGTGCGTAAAAATGTGACTTAAACAATTAAATCTAAACTGTTATTCTAAAAATGCAGAAGGTAGATAATTTTCTACATGTTATAGTTTGCCAAATGGTCAAACTCAGGAAACTTGTGATTCGGTCCCATTGCTTTTGTTATATACTTTTTTCTACAATAAAGATAAATTCAAGATTTATAGATGACTTTAAGTAGTCCTATAGATAGACACAATGTGCCATCTAACGAAGACTGCTGGAAGGTAGTGAGAGTTGGCATTATGTTGGTGGCCGAGCGAGAGCCGAAGTGGTAACTTTGTTACCCGCCAACATTATTATGCCAACTCTCGCTACCTTCCAACAGTCTTCGTTAGATGGTACACTGTATCTATCTATACGACTACTAGCCGTACTTCGCTTGATATAAGCGAGTTCTCCCACCGGTTCCAATCGAGCACAACGCTCCGAGATACGCTGTATTGATGAGGGGCAAATACCCCGAAACCGGTATACAGCTTTTCGACGTTGTTGCTCGATTGGAACACCATGAGCTAAATGTCCGTTAATGGCGTAGAAATTTTACGGGAAACGCAAGCGGGTGGATTGTTTAATCTAAACGGGATATTGCCTGTATGTAGTAGTCACCAAGCGTACAAACCTAGTTGGTAAAATGTTATAAAATCACAACGAGCATTACTCAGACATTTGCTAGAAAAAAATCCTTTTCTAAACACCCTTGCGTTTCCCGTAAAATTTCTTCGCATTGACAGACATTTAGCTTATATTTATGTAGTACATTATAGAGCGGCAAAAACTCCACGTTTCTGCATAGCCCTAGTTATCATATATGGCCACCCCTTTGTTTAACGTTAATAATTGAAGGAATTTTATAAAATTTACACATAACAAAGAGATGGTACTAGACCATCTTTTAGGGCTACTAAATTCGTGCTATCACTTTAATTGTCGAAAAAAATAAAAATCCTTTTTTACCAGATCAAGTATGTAATGTTTTTATTCTGGCATAAACAAAAAAAAATTAAAAAATTTAGCTGTGAAATTAAAAACAGAAAAAAAATATTTTTTTTAAAAAAGAGCACATTTTTTTGTAGATAAAAATTTTCTACAGTAGATTTTTTTTTAAAAGACTCATAAAAATGTGCTTTCAACAAGAAAGGCGTTTCTAGAAACATTATTACTAGATACTTTATATTATACTCCTATAAGAATTCTTGGACATTTGCAACTTCTTCCACAGCCAGTGTTGTATCTAGATAGACAACTTTACAGAGACAGCATTAGCATTATTTTTTAATATTTGTTTGAAGTAAATGACGGCTTGTTTATAGAATTAGGTATTAAAACGTTAAGTTTCTTTCAGACTTAAGGTCTCACCTGTTACTGCGACCGAAGCTGAGGAGTTACTACATACTAAGAATAGTAAATTATATTTTTGGATTAATATTTTTAAGCCCTTTTTTTGTTTGATTATGATGATTATTCTGTGTATTGATTAATCAATAATCGATTAATTTAAAATTATAAACGAATTGCGATTATGCAATTATTTTACCCATAACTACTATAACTAAAAAACCTTTTAAGATATTAAAGAAAAACATCTCAAAATCATCAACATAGGCCAGCTGTAACTTTTACAGAAGCGCCACAGAACCATTATTTTAGGGTCTTTTACCTTCTAATAGTCCAAGGTAATTGTGTTAAATTTAAGAAATGGTAATTCTGGAGCTTTGTGTTCTATAAATTGCTGGTGCCAATTTCCTCCACATACAATACACCATTAGTTACTCTGATTTTTTTTTTAATAAAAAGGTAAAATATTTAGTGTACTTTTGTTATTATTCTTTTTTACTTAAACTTGTGGGTAGATAAAGTTGCCGTAAAAAAGTTTGACATTTTATTTTTCGCGAAAAACATAAATCTCTAGTCACTATTTTAATTTAAAAACAGGTATTTGGATGTACTATACTTTAACAATAAGTAATCTTTTATTTTGTTATACGTAGTCATATATAGTGTGATTTTTTATTTGTTCCCGCCCGAAACTCCAAAAATAGGCAACACATTATACTTTGAAAATTTAATTTTCAAAGTTAAGGCATAGAGAGTTGTAAATTAATGTCAACATTATTGACAATACCTTTGACAGTGCTTCCAGAGTCAGTTCATTTGAATCATTCGTAGCCACATTAATTAATTAATTAATTAATTAAATTGTTTATCGTTTGTATAACGTGTTGCCTATTTTTAAGATTTCGGTATAACGTGTTGCCTATTTTTAAGATTTCGGGCGAGAACAAATAAAAAAATCACCCTGTATGTCTTCTATTAAAAATTATCTGAATAAGGGATTTGCAATAGCTATGTTTCTTCATTTTAGCTTATTTTATGCGCCACCGTAGTAAGTTCGGCTCCGGAATGAAATAGCGCTGGTGAAAATAGCGCGTAACAAAATAGCGCCGTGACATTTTGGAGTTTGTTTTAAAATAGCGTTCGTATATATTTAGCGTGTAACAAATAAGTGTGTAACAAATGAGCGAGTATAAAAAAAGCGTTTAACAGATAAATGCTTTGCACTAAAACTCACAAAAAAGTAATACTTATGTTAAAAAATATGACTTTGATTTAAATAACAATATAAAAAAACTCAATATAAAAAAACACAACCTTAAATCTAATAATTTACAAAGATAAATTGTAAGCAATATGTTACATTAAAATTGGCATGGCCCCTGCGCCAGAATAAAAGGCAAATTCTCTCACTTAGATTGACCTGGAGCTGACCTAGATTTGCCAATACTAAAAGATTAGCATGGACCCGGCGCAAGAATGAAAAACAAATTTCTTCACTTAGATTGACCTGGACCTGACCTAGACCTGTCAATACTAAAATATTAGCATAAAGGCCCCTGCGCTAAAATAAAAAACAAATTCTGCCACTTAGAATGATTTGGACCTGATCTGGCCTGACTACTGACCTGACCCCTCCCCTGACTTTTTTACATCGCTATTTTTATGCACTGTTTTGTTACAGTCGCTAATTTAATTTGGCGCTATTTTCTTACAAGCGCGCTTTTTTACTACGCTATTTTGTTACGCGCTATTTCATTCCGGAGCCGTAAGTTCACCATGTTCTATATTTATTTTGATAAGGCGGGGTAGCTTCTTAATAAACAGTAATATAACTTGTAATATTTATGCTAGTAATTTAATCAAAACTGTATCTAATAATAATTACTTATAAAAAAAATCAGTGCTCTCTGTATAATAATAAATTTTACATTGAAGACTAATCTCGTTTATTGAAGATTATTCAATATTCCTCAATTCAATATCATTTTAGGGTTTTATTATCGCTTTTACGTCCGAATTTATTCCACGTTTTATATACACAATTTACGTAAGTGAAGATCATAGTCTCACCGGTTATCTCAATTTTTCCCTATCATATTTCAACACTTCCCATTTTCAAAACGAATCAGTTCCTCGAAACTTCGCAGCTGAAGAAATTTGCAGGTATTGTTATAAACTAAATAAATAAACAAATAAAAATTGTTTTTTTAGATATCCTGATTTTCGAGAACCCCCGTGGTCAGAGAATCGTTACAACAATACTGTCATCTATTGGCAAATTTTGGCTGCACGTTTAACTTTTGTCGTAGTATTTGAAAATATTGTAGCTTTGATAATAATTATAATAAAATGGTGCATTCCTGATGTACCAGGTGAATTAAAAGATCGTATCAGACGTGAAGCTTACATTACGAATGAAATTATTATAAAACAAGAGACAATCCGAGCACAAAATGGTTATTTATGTAAGTATTACAAAACATTTTTTATTATTATTATTTTGTGTTATAGATCCATCATCGCCTACAATAAAAAAAGAATTATTACGTAATATAAGTGAATGTCCTGCGACACCTGAACAGTGGGACAGATTATTAAGTAGGTCTTTGGAAGGTCGCGATTTTGATTTGATGGTACATAGTTATACTGACCCAATGGAAAATGGTATAAATGAAGAAGGTCCGGTTCCTAGCAGTGCATAATCTTTTAAAAATTAAAATAGATTTAAGGTTCGTTATTTTTTCATTTTCATACTTACAGGTGAACCAAAACGCACTGTAGAGCTTTGCTTCACAATGTTCACATAAACACGTTAGAAAAATTCTAGCTAATTTTATTTCCAAACTCTATACGTCTTTAAAATTAGCATTTTAAGGTTTTGTTTCAAATTCAAAAATATAAAGTTTTTTAATATTCTGTCTTAATCCTTTTTACTAAACTGTAAAGCTCTTCCGTGAATTTCACGTCATTCTGTATTTTTTTTTTTTTAAGTATTGTGAGCCGGGTTGTTGTGGCTGTTGTGTTGCAATCACAATAGTGTGGCTTGGTTGGTGTTTTAAGGAAATACATCGAATGAGGAAGTATAATTCATTTATTTGACTTTGTCCGGTCGGTTCATAAAAGAGGGGGTACCGTTTAACACGTGTTTCGGTAAAAGTACGTACCGCATTGCTATGGGTCGTCTGTTGATTGTGTTGTTTCATTCTAACGCACTTGTAAATAAGATGTTTTTCTTAAATCGGTTAATTTAGGCTCAGGTAGGTCAGTGATTCTAAAACATTTCAACGTGGGCCATGCATTTTACTTAACAAAAATTTTAGAATCAAATTTTTTAAATAATAGGTATAAACGAATAAACATTTTCTTGATTTTCTTAACCAATTCAAATTAAGACAGAATTTCTTTGCACTTAACTAAGGTGGTAATCCAATTGAAATGGTATGGGGAATGACAAAATCACTTTATGATAAAAATATTGGTAAGACAAATGGAAATGAGAAAG
The DNA here is from genome assembly GCA_029207805.1 of Tribolium confusum. Lineage (NCBI taxonomy): Eukaryota > Metazoa > Arthropoda > Insecta > Coleoptera > Tenebrionidae > Tribolium > Tribolium confusum. The sequence continues at coordinate 31,380,815 of JALGAY010000004.1, forward strand.
ATATTTTAAAAATTTTTGTTTAGTACAATATATAGTGCACGTTGTAAGGTTTTAGAACCACTGACTTAGCCGAGGCTAAATGTTTAAGGATCCCACCCACACGAGCTGATTTCAAAAAGGAGCCTTATTTATAAGTAGAGTTAGGAAATTCGTATGCTACTCATTGGTGTAGTCCGCGCATGTTTTGCTTCGATAGAAGTAAGGGTTGAGTTAATACATTTGTTACTCATTTCTCGATATTGGACCTTGGCTCTTTATTTCATGTGGTATTGTCAAATTTATGCAACTCTTTGAGATTATTACCACTGTGGTAGGCTGTTTTTGCATAAGAAAAATGTATTTTTTTTTATTTTTGATTTAAAAGTTAATAAGGCCGTAAACGGTTTCCTACCCAACAGATCTAATAAATTTATATTTTGAACGTAGGACTTCCCTGCGATTTAATAACATAATACGGAATTAAAATATTATCAAAATATTAAACCGGAGATCAGAAATCAAATGCTTTAGGGGTAAGGGTTGCAGTCTAAGTTTCTTGTAGTCTATTTTCAAATCAAAGTCAGCTTAAAGATTGATTATATAAATATATTAGTAAATGATTAATAATAAAGATAAAGTTATTTAATACAGTAAAATTAAAATAAACTACTTGATTAAATATTTCAAACAATAGATTAATTAAGAACGTTAAAACTAGAAAATTTTAACCAATTCTCTTGCAAGCAACAATTGAATACTCAAAAATTATTCTAAAGCACATTTAGTCGTTTTCTAGACTTAAAGTGATTACATACGAAACATTAAGTTTACAATCTGATGAAAGAATGATTAATTATTCAATAAACTCTTTTATTCTTTCTTAAAACTGAATTCTATTACTTAAACTCGTCTGATAACTAATAAGATTAATTATAAACTTAATAATTCTTTCATTATAAATTATTTCTACAATTAATTTAACAAATATCAAAATACTTTTAGACGGGGAGGACATGAATGAGTTTCAACTATATATGTTGACGACACAATTTTAAGCATGTTTTACAACCGGCGATATCTAATAAAATTATGTTCTTTTCATGACTAAATGACATCTCAAAATATTCTTTCCGATCAAATGACAAAATGAGTTCAAGAGTCAAAAATGGTTAACATCCGAATATTTCTTTTTAAATTAAATTCCTTTTTCCAAAAATCTTTCATAAGAATGAAGCACAAGTTCTATAATTTCCAAAAGTTCATCTTTAAGAATGCAAATCCAATTTTATATTAATTACATTTTAGAATAACCTTTTTATATAGCCATGTTTTAATTTACCAATTTAACCGAAACAAGTTATTTCTTATTAATCAATTCGTATATGAGAATGTACAATAATAAGTCTATTAAACACATAATTAAGGTCATCCCCTAGTCATACTCACTCCTTCACTGGTTATTCACTGGTTGACACTTGGGTTGCACTTAGTATTAAAGGACTTTTATTCAACCATTAATTATTATTACTATAACGAAGAGTTGTTTAGCGATTACAACCTTAACAGGTTCTACTAAAACAATGTTTTTCTGCAAGAAGAGCAGGGAGTTTTTATACCCTCAGTTCAGGAACTTTCTGGCATATTGAGGTCAAACCAGTCGTAAATTATATTTTTATAACCGTGAATGATTAGTAAAATTCTGTAGCAGCATGAACTTAAGCCGTAAATTATGGTTTTATAACCATGCATAATTAGTAAAATTCTGTAACAGCACGAATTTAAGTCATAAATTATAGTTTTATGAACGTGAATAATTAGTAGAATTCGGTAGTGGCACGAACTAAGTGTTTAGTCACGCTCTACTTATTACTTTTTTATGACTTTTGCATAATTTATGACTTTCACGCTTAATTTTATTATATTTTTATGGTTTTTAGGAACACGTGTAGACCTATGAATAAGCATTGTTTCCCGTGTCAATATTCTAACAATTTTCAAATATTACTTAAAATTGTGCAATCATTGAAATTCCTCCCTATCTCAAGTAGAAAGATGGGATCTTTAAAACCTGTTCATCACACCACCATAACTTATAACATTATTACAAAAAATTACATTAACGCAACGCTACTGATCATCGCTATCAAAGGCGCAAGCTAGTACGGTCTTCGTTGATCGAGCGTTCAAGTTTTAGATTGTATTACACCATTATAATCGACTCACAAAACCTGTGCCGCTCTACTCAGGTTTCATACATCTTTCCTATCTATATTTATAAGTCATGAAACAACACAACTAACAGACAACTGAGTTCAGTATGTACTTTTACCGAACACATGTTAAACGGCACTACCTCTTTTATGATCCTACCTGTCAAAGTCAAATAAATGAAGTTTATAAGCGATTGGTATAATAGTCTATTACCACATCAAAATTCAAGTGTCTTCCTCTATTTTATATTGCTTCCTTGTGAAATGAAGGCATTTTTTTATTACATTATTGGCAATTTTCTTCCTTTCTTCAATAGCTGCATTCACCAGTTCTTTGCGAAACAAAGGTGTCGGTCTGTGACTGCAAATCTTTCTTTTAAGAAAGGTTTTTTTTTTAAAAAAAGTTCAGGTCCGTACTGAATTAAATGTATTTATAAAGTACATTTAAAAAAATTAAGTGGTGCACTAATTTAGTCCAGGAGTCTATTTAGTGTTTCAGCGTTTGTGTTTTTTAATTCTTTAGATCATAGATTTTTATATTGTTTTCAAAGTAATATTATAAGTGTATTCGTTAAATTGTTTTTCTTAAATGTTAAGTTTCACTAGTGGAGAGAACTATATCTGTATTTTCGATAAAAAATTAATATACCTGTCCCTGAGCTTGGATAGCACATTTATTTGGTACTTGTTATTAGATGTAAAAGTTCCCACAAAAACTTATTAATAATGTAGCAATTTTGTTTTTTTTTTCGAAATTTTTCACATCTATTTGTGTTTTATATTATTTTACAACTATTTTGTTATTGAAACTTTTTTGCTGATTAAAAACTTTTTTAAAAAATGTATTACTATTTCTAAAGTCCTCTGCATAAACTTGATACTGATTGTTAAGGCGGTTTGATGCCCACAATTTGGTCAAAAATGAATCGCGATATTTTTTCAAAATAAGAAAGGGGTTTCATTTTAGTACTGTTCATAGCATGTTAAAAAAATGTTTAGAATATCAAGCTGCCAAATTTTTTGGTGAAAAGGGGGCTCCAGTTATACACACCCAAATATGTTATTTATTTACCAAACAAATTCTGTTTTTGGTATTTTGATTTAGACAGTTTGTCTTATGTCGTAGCAATCTGCTCTTTGTTATCAACTTTTAATTTTTAATAAAAAAAGGGTTTAAACTTATCTGTAATATGAACCGACTAAAAAAAATATGCGCTTGATATTTTTGTTAGCGTATATTTTGGAATTGGGACATGATTCATAGGCACTTGTGTTGCTGATGTCATCTACTTAGGGCAAGGGTCGGAACGGGGGGTCTGAAACGCGATCCAGCACTGGAGGCCAAAATCTGGGAGGAGAGGATTCATTATGAAATAGTCGAATCGAGAGCACTGATTTGTTGATCGAGCGGCTACTACTTGAACTGTAGATTAATAGACTTCGTTAATAAACTGTAGTGTGAAACGGCCCTCTTTTATTTTTTTCTTCTAATTAATTTTTTAATTATTTAACATCAGGAGTGGGATTATAAGGCCCAAAAGACCCAACGTAAAGTTAAGTGTAGATCTAGTGATAGTTAATTAGTTTTCAACCATAAAAAAAGTGATAGTGGAAGTAAAGACAATGCCACGAGAACAAGAAATGCAGTACGATAAGTCAATTTCCGATTCCGGACGGTCAAGGTCTCGATCTGTTTCTTACGAGGGGCGTCGTGAAGACAGAAGACGAGATAGGGAACATGGCAAAAGGAAATCTAATAGTCGGCATAACACCAGAAAACGCAAGTCGAAGTCAAGGTCGAAGAGATCCGGACACAGGGACCGGAGTCGTAGCAGTTCCAGACGTACTGACAAAACGGTATCCCTGATAAGTGGAGCAATAGTTCAGGGGCTAACAGATGTTATAAACAAGGTAAAACCCACCCAGGAACGCGTAAGTATAGGTATCACTTCCAACATTATCGCAGAATTTAATCCACTTACCGGTAATATAAACGAATGGTTAAATTCAGTCGATGAATTTGCCTATATTTACGGGTGGGATGAAAGAACGGTGTGCCATTTGGCCCTCGGAAAATTACGCGGGCCGGCAGAGACTTGGTATCGAGGTCTCCCGACACATATTTTTACGTGGGTGGAATGGAAAGAAATGCTCATACAAAATTTTGTACCAAAGAAAAATTTACATACGTCACTGGTCAAAATGTTAAATTGCGTACCAAAACCTCATCAAACATTGTACGAGTATACATTTGAAAAGTTAGCTCTCATTCACCAATTAAAAATTCCGTTAAGTTCCGAAGACCAGGTGAATCTAATAATGGGAGGAATAGCGGATGAACAAATACGATTTTCCGTCGAAACTGCAGGAATAAAAGATCCAAATACCCTCGCGGTTCATTTAAAAACTTTAAAATCATCGACAATTGCGTCACCAAAGCCTTCTACCGTCAGTAATCGTCCTCCTCGTATTTCCGGTCAAACGACATCAAATCCCTTAAAAAAATGTTATGAATGTCATCAGATGGGACACGTATGGCGTCATTGTCCAAATACTCATAAAAAGAAAACCTTAGCAATCGAACATAATGTCAATTTCCTTGGAAAAGGAACAAACGAAAAATTTTATAAAGTTATTATCGTTAATGGAATTCAAACAAGAGCGTTTGTAGATTTCGGCAGCTCGAGATTACAATTTAAGCGTAAAACCACTTGAACACAAGGTCAGTCTAAATACTTTGAGCGGACCTAGTTTTCAACCCATAAAATATGCGAACGCTTTAATTTCAGTCGATGGCGTCATTCGGTCAATCATTTTTTACGTAATCGAACAATGTGTTTTGGGAGTTAACGTATTAATTGGGCAAAATTTTACCGAATTGTATGACGTCGAATACTTGAAAACGGGACATACTCTCACATTTACCAACAAACAAGAATCTCTCAACGCATTATCTAAAACAGAAATAAATGTTGGAATAGAGAAAGGCGAGTCAATAACAGAACTGATGGAATTGATAAATGCGTACCCGGAGTGTGCGGCTAATAATTTATCTGAATTAGGTAGAACGAATTTAGCCGAAATGAAAATTACGGTTACCTCGGAAAGACCAATATGCCACAGACCACGTCAATTTTCGGATTTTGAACGAGAGGAAATACGCAAAATTGTTAATGATTTATTGAGTCACGGAATTATACGTGAATCTCAGTCTCCATATGCAAGTAGAGTACTCCTAACTACGAAGAAAACTGGTGAAAAACGGTTGTGTATTGACTACCGTGAATTAAATAAAATTACGGTACCGGATAAATATCCAACCCCCCTTATCGAAGACCATATTAAACGTCTAGCTGGCTTCAAGTATTTCACCACTCTTGATCTTTTTTCCGGTTACTACCATATTCCAATGAATGAAGACTCAATACCGCTAACTGCTTTTGTAACCCAAGACGGCCATTACGAGTTTTTTTTAAGGTGTCCCTTTGGTCTTACTAATGCGCCCGCTGTATTTCAACGGATGATTAATACAGCATTAGGACAATTACGTTTTACCAAAGTACTTGTCTACCTGGATGATATTTTGATCCCGGCATTAAGTCCAAAACAATGTAATGAAATTTTACGAGAGGTACTTGAAATTTTTAAAACACATGGCTTGACGCTGCGGTTGACAAAGTGCTTCTTTTTACAAACACAAATTGATTATTTGGGTTACGTTATTGATGGTTCTACCATTCAACCGAGCTCACGGAAAATAGAAGCTGTTCAGAATTTTGCGGTCCCCACTAATATTCACAATGTGCGCCAATTTTTGGGTTTGACAAGTTATTTTCGTAAATTTATCCCCAAATATGCTGAAAAATCAAAACCGTTGAGTGGTCTTTGGGTGGTGGCACTTAGCGAGTACCGGTTCACACTTTTACACAAGAAAAATGATTACTTGAGGCATGTGGACAGTTTAAGTAGAAATCCAGTACCAGAAATACAGGGTGTATATGCCACCGTAATATCAGAAGAAGATTGGTTGTTAAGCGCCCAACAAAATGATAAAATGATTCAAGATATAAAACAAATTTTAGAAACAGGGGATTATGACAGTTACAAACAACTTTTTAAAAATTACGCTTTAAAGGGTGGTAAAGTTTATAAGATAACTTCATACGGTCTTCGGTGGCTGGTTCCTACTTTAGGAAAATACCAAATTTTACGGTGGGCTCATGACGAAAACGGTCATTTCGCATTCGAAAAAACGTATGAGTTAATCGCGAGTCACTATTGGTTTAAAGGAATGCGGCGTTTCATAAAAAAATATATTAAAAATGTCTGAATTGCTTATTCTTTAAAACTCCACATGGAAAATCGCCCGGGGAATTACATCCTATTAAGAAAATACCAATACCCTTTCATACGGTTCACGTCGATCATTTAGGTCCCTTCATAAAAACGAAAAGTGGAAATAGTTATTTACTTATAATTATTGATGCTTTTACAAAATTTATTTTGATATATGCGGTGAAAAGTACCAAAACGAAAAATGTCATAAAGGCTTTTCAAGACGCGATCAAAAATTTTGGGGTGCCTCATCGAATTATTAGTGACTCGGGTACTGCTTTTACAAGTAAATCGTTCAAAACCTTTTGTCAAAATCGCGGAATCACACATCACTTAAATGCCACGGGAATGCCAAGGGGAAATGGACAGATAGAACGGTACAATGCGACAATATTAGATTCACTTGGTACAATGGGCGCGAATATTGACGAAACTCGGTGGGACAAAAATATAAGTAAAATTCAACTTGGGCTGAATGGCACCATAAACAAAGCGATAGGAGTAAGTCCGAGTCAGGCTCTAATGGGGTATCGAGTGGTTTCAGAGGGCTTACTACAACCGGAGAGCTGTGACACTGTCGATGTGACGGCCGTTCGAGAGCGAATGGTAAAAGTGACAGACTGACAGAACAATATCAAGCGGACCAGAAGCGCCAATTCGATCAACATCGGTGCAGGGCACAACCCTATCATGTTGGGGACCTAGTATTAATTCGTATAAACAGCATAGCGGCAACGGGCACTAGTCGGAAGTTGGTTCCGAAATGGCGTGGTCTATTCAGGGTCATCGAGATACTAGGTCACGACAGGTACAGGGTAGCAGACATCCCTGGTAGTACTAGAACTAGGACAAAAAGACGATATGAAGGGGTCACAGCGGTGGAAAACATGAAACCATGGGTTCACTATGGAGAGGAGTGATCCATTAAGGGCAGTAAGTGGAAAAGGGTTGTGAGTCCCTTTTGCCAGTAGTATGTAAGGGGCCTTGGTGGCCAATAGTATATAAGGGGCCCTGGTGGCCAATGGTATATAAGGGGCCCTGGTGGCCAATAGTATATAAGGGGCCCTGGTGGCCAATAGTATATAAGGGGCCCTGGTGGCCAATAGTATATAAGGGGCCCTGGTGGCCAATAGTATATAAGGGGCCCTGGTGGCCAATAGTATATAAGGGGCCCTGGTGGCCAATAGTATATAAGGGGCCCTGGAGGCCAATAGTATATAAGGGGCCCTGGAGGCCAATAGTATATAAGGGGCCCTGGTGGCCAATAGTATATAAGGGGCCCTGGTGGCCACTAGTATATAAGGGGTCTAAGTGACCAGTTAGTTATAAGGGTTAAAGGTAAGCGATAGTTTTTAAGTTATGTTAAGATATTCTAAAAAAAAACTTGGCGCCAAGTTCTAATAATTTACAGATTAGGTGTGCATCAGGCTTGCTGACATTTTTCTCGATTTCTCTTAAATATTTTCGTTAATGAACTCCTCTTAGACATTTGTATGAGTTTCAGACACTTGTTCTATGGGACCCAATCGAGTGAGGGCACTCGTCGAGTCAGGAAAGGCCGTGTTAGCGTATATTTTGGAATTGGGACATGATTCATAGGCACGTGTATTGCTGATGTCATCTACTTAGGGCAAGGGTCGGAACGGGGGGTCTGAAACGCGATCCAGCACTGGAGGCCAAAATCTGGGAGGAGAGGATTCATTATGAAATAGTCGAATCGAGAGCACTGATTTGTTGATCGAGCGGCTACTACTTGAACTGTAGATTAATAGACTTCGTTAATAAACTGTAGTGTGAAACGGCCCTCTTTTATTTTTTTTTTCTTCTAATTAATTTTTTAATTATTTAACATTTTAAACATTTTTTTTGCAATTTTTCTAACATTCTATGAAAACTGGGAAATTAAACCTCTTCATTCTTTGAAACAATATCTCGATTAATTTTTGGCCGAATAAATTGTATGTACAGCCTCCTGGGCTGAATGAACTACATTTAGCTTGCTTGTGAGGCTTGCTCGTTGTAGAAAATTAATGATTTGTCTTAATAACCTTTGGAGAAATATGCACTCGTATAAACAATATTATAAATGTGTTTTAGAAACATTTTTTTTGTAAGAATTTCAGCACTGGAAAAGTGCGTGTTATCCTCCCAAATTCATCTAAGTTTCTTCAATACGAAGATCTATTTGATCTCCAAAACATTTGGTTAATGATCTAAAGTCAATATTTAAAATTTTAATAACTGTGCCAATAAACAAACAGTTGTTTGTTTATTGTTTATTGGAACTGTATTCTTTTTTCATGACATTATCTCAACTTGAAATTAGTCTATAGTATTGTAAATTTTACATAGGAAGAGTCATTTTTACGATTTTTATTTCTAATCTACCACTGTTAAAATCGAAAACAAACATATGGCATCAACCTCTTTTGAGAAATAATATATTATTCCCCAAAAGAGGTTGAGAATTTTATTTGTACCTTCTTTATATCACTTTTTAAAAATTTTCAGCACAACAATTTTATAAAGAATTAGAAATTTATAGACATTTATTATTATTTTAAACAATGTATTTTTAAAGAATTTTGACGAACCAAAAGCCATAAAAGCTAAGTTATGCGCGAATTAAAAGTTAATCGTTACTAATTATTTTATTCACTTTTGTAAGCCGGCTTCATAGACAAAATAAGCCCACCGCGCACTGGCGTTAGTATAATGGGCATGAGTCACTTGCGCGCCGCGGTCAATAAAATCCGCAGGTACTCCTAATCCAACAGGACAGTAGCGCGCCGGTTATTTTTTGCTTACAGGACACTTGCGCGCCGGGTCATTAAAGCAGGTAATACCACTTAATGGTTTGTTCCCGACTATTTTCCACAATGAAGATAGTTATTTTCAATATTAACATCCCAAGTACAAGTTAGTGTAACATTCAACCAAATGGCAAAAAAATTCAATTTCTTTGCATTTTCTTACTTATATGACGTCTGTCTCATGACGCTTTCTGACAGCGATAATACTGAAGTTATCGGAAATTGCACTACTGCACTAGTGTATTTTTGCTGAATTCGGATGTGATGTTGTGATTGAATCGTATTTTTGAAATGGGCTTAAAACTGAGGGAGAATGGAACTATAACACTAGTTCTAGTTTGGAAAATTTGCCCAAAAAATTTCTTAACCTCTATTTTTAAACATACGTTTCAAATTTCATAGCAAGCGTTGATCTATATAAATAATGTCAACAATAATGTCTGTATTTATGTCAACAAAGGCTACAATCTACTTATGGGATTAAACATTTCCACCTAATCCTTAAGAGGAATCCGTACGGCAACATTATAGGTGCTGTGCAGAGGTGCCGAATACCTCATAAAATAGGGCTTAAATATTAACTTAAAAAAATAATAAATATATCAACTATTGAGGTAAGAACTTTGCTGTTTTTTGGTCATTTTCAACAGCAATTCTAATAGGTAAATACATAAAAAAATAAAAAACCAACACTAGAGAAGCATAGCCTGATCTGTTTTCTTTAAAAAACTACAAAATTTTTTTAAAAAAAATTAATTTTACTTTTAATTTTAAGGGGAATTCGAAACCCTTGCAAAACATTATTTTGTAGTAGTAAAGTGCTGCCTCTGGTGAAAATTTAATAAAAATTAATAAAAATTTAAGAAACTTAAAATGTTTTATACGATTTCATTAAAATATTCTAAAACAAATTATATTTTTAAAAATTATATCTCTGTAATTTATTATTATTACTACATTATGTCACTACTGAAATAAAAATATTACGCGGAAATAACATGGTAGATAAACCTTTTAATTTTTCTATGACACTTCATAATTTACGCTTTAATATGAACAAAATATAGATTACACTAGATTTCTACTGCTTTTTTTTTAAGAAAAACGAAAGGTGTAACAAAATAATATTTTATAAAATGCCGCCAAAACGATATTTACGTTTTTTTTTCCTGGAAATACTCGGTCTATTATGTCTTAGATAACAGATACGTTCCAGATGTGGCCAGCGACCCTTATATGGTAGTGTTTTCCGTAGAGCCAAATATTGGTAATAAGGTTTACTGCGACAAAGTGACATATTTCTATTTAGTAAATAAACAATTTGTTACACTGAATTAGTTTATAGTTGTTGTTAATAGAAGTTATTATTAGTTTAGTTTTACGTGTGATTTGTTGCGAAAACTATCTTAAAATAAGTGAATTCTCATTAACTTTCTACAATAAATAAAAGATGGCAAAAAGAAAAAGCAAAACAAGATTACATCTTTCAACGAAACGTCGAAGAAATAATAATTTGTTAGAGTACAACAGGTAAGTTTTATAAATTAAAACACATTTTATTTTTAATTGTCACAAAATTTGTGGATTGAAAACGACGTAATATATGTACAGTGTGGAAACTACTTCAGTAAATTTAAATTCAGTAATTTCAAGTTCTCAGTAATGAGTTAAATAATTTAAAACCAGCGCAATTTAAAATAAAATTTGACCTGTTTTAGTGTTTTACAAAAATATCACTTATTTTGAAAATAATGAATTTATTCCATAAGTAATTTCCACACTGTAAATATGTATTTTAAAAATCGTTTCTAAACCAAATATAATTAAATAAAATTAAAACTTTTTTTTAGATGTAAAAAAGCTGATTTGCCATTTAAACTTACTAAATGCCCTTTTTCTGCTTATAATATGCCTCTAGAAGAAGCAATTAGAAAACGAAAAATTACTTTTTGGAAGAAAGACGGAACTATAAATAAAAATCATCAGTGGTTCTATCAAGTTCAAGGTCAGCTAAGGATAACAAAAAGAACAACAGGGATATTAGCAGTTTGGACTTCTGACACTGAACCATTAAAAATTGAACTTATAAAAAATGATCCCATATTTTGGAAAAACAATATGGAATTAGAACTTATAAACTTTTACATGAAGGGCATGCTAACAGAACTTATTGACCAAAGACATATTCGTAAGATGCAAATAAGAGATTTCCAAGAGGACGTGTAAATTAAACTGTGCGATAAAAAAGTGTAACTAATTTTCTGGTATTTCTCGTTTCTATTAGTCAAAAAAATATCAGTACACGGATTTGTCTTAGGTACTAATTTTTTTGTATTTTTTTTATCTGTAGGATTTTAAAAACTAGTGTTTTTTGCATCATTTACAGTGTAATAATCGAGTAATCTAATAAATCTTTTATTTTATTTTTAAATGCCTACTCTGTATATCTACTCAAGTTTTTTTTTTTAAATTGTAAGCAACTTACATTTTATTTTAAAATTACTTACGTATGCATATTAAAGTGGGCCAAAAAAATAGACTATTTTTTTTTAACTTCCGACACTGAAAAATTAATTTCTAGGCACCTTTAAAAAATGCTTTTTCAAGATGAGCTCTTAATTTTGATAGGAAAGACTCCCTCATCGCAGTTTTTTATTTTTTTTTGCAGTACCATATAATAAAATCCATATTTCGTTATTGCTTGATTGTACAGAAAATTTGTATTTACATTTTTTGTAGGAAATTAAACGCTCTACAAAAAAGTTATCTTACATTTTTTTAAAATTTCTTACCATTTAGAAGATATCGGAGGTCAACCTTTAAAGAATTTAACAAAAAATCCTACTCTACTTCTAAATTTTATAAATCAGAAATAAATAAATATTATAAAATGCGCAACATATAGTCTTGTAGGAAATTAAACGCTTTATAAAAAAGGTCTCTTGTAGTTAATTGATTATTTTAACCATTTAGAAGATATTCGCATTTTAAAAACCAAAATTTGATACTAAATTCTCATTTTTTTAATGGTTGAAGAAATTAATTAACCAGAAACAACTTTTTTGTAAAGCGTTTAATTTCCTACAAAACCGTATGTTACACACTTTATAATATTTATTTATCCACAAGTTATAAAATTTAGAATTAAAAAAGAAATTTTTGCTAAATTCTTCAAACTTTGACCTGATTTCGTCTAAACGGTAAGAGCTATAAAAAAAATGTAAGATACTTTTTTTAGAGCGTTCAATTTTCTACAAAAAATGTAAATAAAATTTTTCTGTGCGATCAAGTAGTGGCGAGATATGAATTTTGCCATATGGAACTGAAAAAAAAAATGGGAAACTGGGATGAGGGAGTCTTTCCTATTAAAATTAGGAGCTCACCTTAAAAATGCATTTTTAAAAGTGCCTAGGATTCAATTTTTTAGTGTCGGAAGTTAAAAAAAACATATATGATTTTTTTGGCCCACCTTAATACATATACATAAATTGTTGTGTTAATAAATTAATAAATATATTGCTCATCCATAAAGAAAAATCGTATTTATTATTACATATTTATTTTTTTCTAATTACCTAATCTTTGTTTTTGCCTTAAATACGAAATAAGCATTTAACATGGCGAGATTTAAATTGACGAGGGTTGCTGGAAGACGTTACTTCTTTCTGCACGCATACTAGCTCCTCCAGTCTTTGACATGTGTTTCGGACTGTACCTGATTTCGATTGATGTACGACCAAATGACTCCACCTTCAGCATTTTCCCTCTTACACCCGACCCGTCCCGCAAAATTTGGACACATACGTACGGATTCCTCTTAACCGGCGCGCAAGTGTCCTGTTGCCGATTTGGGTATTAGGGCGCGCTACTGACCAAATACACAACTATAACTCAGGTATAACTCATTCAACGCCAACACCCAGTATAATTTGTCTATGGCTGGCTCTAATAGCTTCTTTTGTTTAAAACTCGGTTTAAAACAACCTTGGGAACCGGCGCGTGTCTGCTATTTGTAAAATAATGTAATATAGAGAAAGTAAGTGATGATAGAAACACATTATGTCACCTTTCGCATTTTTTAAAAAATTGTAATAGGGAAAAAAAAAATTCTAAAAATTTAGTCTGGATTTGAACTTGGCGCGTATTTAATTGCACAATATTTTAGTGGCAGCGTTTCTGTCAACCGTCCTAACCTAAAAAGAAAAACGTCTTAATTCAAAATAAAGAAAACCCATCATTTATTAAAATTTTGTGTATTTATTTATTTAGTGTGTGGTAGTGAATTGATTGGAGCAGAGAGCAGACCACTTTGGGCGATTTCAACCTTGTAGACTTTGTTTCTGCTTTTATGTTCAGGCGTCACTTTACACTTTATAATACTTATAATAATTTTGCTTTGCAAGATCTACAAAACAGCTTATTAATTGATTTTTCCCACATTGAACTCAACCACTGATACTTTGACAATTTTCACACACGTCTTTCCGTATCTTAATTTTCATTGAAGTGAAACGTTCGTTTTTCACTAAAAAATGTGCCACCATGAAAACATCCACGGCAGGCAAATTATTAGACTGCGCCTTTACAAACCCTTTTTGCACTGAAAAGATTTCCAAGAAAGGGGCTTCAATTGGGGTTCCTACAAGAATGTACTGTAAGATTTGTAACGTTAAAACACGTTGTGTACTTATTGGACGGATTATCCTCTGCACATGTTATTAAAACTTTTTACACGGTATTACCTCGAACACGAAAGATCTTACAAAATATTTATAATGCAATTGACGCTATATCAGCTGTTTACGAGAAAGACGCGTGCTGACGCTGACTCCGAGTTGTCACTGTTGCCACGTTATGCTACTTATAGACCTTTGTGACGTCATAAAGGTCTGCGCGCCAAAACAGATTTTTGCCTCGCATTTAAATACTATGCAAAAACCAAAGTTTTTATGACTTAAACTTAGCTTCATTTATGCAGTACTTCTGTTCCCTCAGGTTATTAAAAATCATGCCGGTTCCCCAACCCTTAATTATCGTCAGCCATACTTTTGAGCACAATACAATATCAAAGAATAATAGATGTCTCCAATTTTCTAATTCTTAATCAAATTGTTGTGTAAAGATTTTTAAAATGAGGCATAAAACAGATAGAATTCTCTGATGTATTCACCAAAAAGGGCTAACACCAGATGTTTGTTTTCAGTTTTATCAGTGCATAATTAAGGATATCGTAAGTCGTAAACAGCTTCAGTAGGAAATGTTTCTAAATAAAATATACAATTTAAGTCATTATTTCTATTTATCATGGAAAAAGTGAACTTCAATGCTTAACAAGTTTCCACATATGATTGTGAAGAGTCAACTAGGTAGTTATTCTGGATTTTTTTCAGTTTAAAAAAATACCGGAATTGTGAATATTCTTTTGATTTGAAAAATTAAAACGATCCAAAATTAAATAAAACGTTGTATGTACCACGGGCGTAATCGTCACTAATGGCTCTCGGGAAATTAAAAGCCCTCCTACGTCGGGCTTTATCATTTCCTCGTACCATAATCCCCTTGATTACGCCCTTGAAAAAAGCACGTTTTTTCAAATTTATCAAGTTAAAGTTCGTTTCACCGTCTTATCCCCATTTCTAATAAAACCTTCAACGCAAGTAACGATTCACGTTCTTATTGCTATCTGTTTCTACATCATGGCTTAAAATGCAACGAATTCAAAACGTATTGTATTAAGAACGTCGCACATTTCTATCTTTTTTAATGGGGTCAGTGTCTCGCAAATTAAAAAAAATGACTTTTTTTATTTTATTTTTTTTCTCAAAACTACAACTCTTCCTGCACATTTTGGTTTTTGCAAAATTAAAATCCGAACACTGGAAGTGACCTAAATATTTTTTTATAAATTGCGGTTTCTTGGTTTTGCCTACGCGAAGTTGTCATATGTGTTTAATTTTTCGCGCTTCCTGAAAAGTACGTTTTTTTGTAGAAAGGTACATTTTTCATTGTACACGTACATTGGGGCATACTCTAATAATTTTATTACTAATGGGGATAAGACAGTGAGACGAACTATACTCAACATTGCTTTTGTCGGACCTGACTGGCCTAACAAAAAAAAAACATTATAAATTTTGTTTTTAAAATACCTTTTGCAAACTTAACTTTTAAGGTCAACGCCTATTTCTCATTTTGCTCTAACTCTTCTGCTTAAAAAATTGATTTTTAGTTTTCTGCATATTGGAAATAAACAGTAATAGTACCTCCCTCACCAGAGCCGCCGCGTATAGGTGTGCAGGTTGTTCACCGCACAAGGACGGCAAATCAAAGGGGCGGCAATTTGACCCATTTCAGAAATAAAAACGACTTGTTGTTACATGTGTTCTAAGAAAAAAATATTTTACTAGGAACTACATGTTCCACGAACAATGCGTCAATGTGTTCTAAGAAAAAAAAATAAGTACATATTTTTCTAGGAATTAATTATAAAAATCTATTTGAGCTTGTGGTGGGAGATGATAAATTGGAGGGGTTTATTTTAATAGAATTGACTCATCAGCTGTTATTTCTTAACAACTGTGTCAGCATTACTAATATTGCCGTTCTGCCATTTGTTGTTGAAAATATATAGGGTGTTGCTGTTTAGTATTGTTTGAATTTTACGCATTGTTTAACTACTCAGCGAGTTTATAACCTTTTATAAGAAAATTTATAAGAAAGGAGAAAAATTTATATTATTTTTATTTAGATGTCGGGTAAAGGTATTAAGAAAAAGCCAACAACGTTGTCTGAAGCACAATATCGAAAAATAAAAACAAAAAAATTGCAAGTAGAACAAGAATTGACAGGTTCTCTAAATAAATTTTTAACCGAAAAAAATTCATTACATCTGGAAAAGAAACAAAAGACCACAGATAAACGCATGTATTGTAATTTAACATGAAAAAAATATCCAAATCAAAGAAACACAACGAATCCTAGAAAAAGAACAGACTAATGTAACACAAGAACGACAAGCTAGTGGTAGTAGAGTAACTTTAGTAAACACTAATATTGTCAGAACACACCATGATGAAGATGAGAAACTAGAAGAAGATTTAAATTCGCCGTACAAACATGCGCAGAAAATATAAAGGTTTTCAACAAGAAATGATAGAAGCAAATTCTTGGGTTTTTTTGGTTCCTTGTTCTAACCACTTATTGAACTTAGTGGTCAATGATGCAGCAAAAGTCTCTTTTGAAACAGTTGATTTTTTTGGATAGTTCAAGAACTGTACAATTATTTTTCTAGTTCCACCAAACAATGGGCAATACTAAATTCACATATTCAAATTTTGACTTTAAAATCATTATCAAATACCAGATGGGAAAGCTGCATAGAAGCAATAAAACCTCTCAAACTCAATTTATATGAAATTTACCAAGCTCTTTCAGAAATAACTGAAGATAATACAAAAGATATCGATTCCAGAAATCAAACAAATAATCTTATTTTAAAAATTACTTATTTAAATTATTTATTTGTTCCATATTAATATGGTACGACATACTATCGAAAATTAATGTTGTAAGCAAAATATTGCAAAGTCCTTCGTTTAATATGGAAACAGTAATTGTATGCATCCAACAAATTAGTACAGACTTGAAAAAATATAAAACAAACGAAAAATTTAAAGATGTTATTGATTCTATAAAAAACTTGACAGAAAAGTTAGAAATAGAAACAGATTTTCAAAAAACACGAAGAAGAATAAAGAAAAAAATTTTTGAATATGAAGCAGAGGATGAACCTGTAATCAGTGAAAAAGTTTCATCACATGATTTATTAAAATTTATAATTTATGAAAACAATTGGACTGAAGTATTCCCCAATGTTTCAATTGTTTTAAGAATATATTTAACATTACCAATATCAGTTGCTTCAGGAGAAAGAAGTTTTTCCAAACTAAAAATTATTAAAAATTATTTACGCTCATCTATAATTTAAATTATGGAAAATTACGAAATTATAAACAGTTTAGATATAAAAGAATTAATCAAAAATTTTGTAATTTTAAAAGCAAGTTGAGTACAAATTTTGTAATTACATTACGGTGCTCTTAAAATTGCATACAACATACTCGTACAATACTATTATTTGTTAAAAATAAAAATTATTTTTATAAATTTTAATACATGTTACTTTTTACTTTTATATAATATATTTTATTTTATGTTTTTGTATCAATTTTTTAACAAATAAAATTTGCATTTACTCAAATGTACTTTTTTGGGAAGACTTAGGGTAAGGGGGCGGTATTTTAACTTTTTTGCACAAGGGCGGCTTCAAAGCACGTGGCGGCCCTGTCCGTCACAAAGGCAAAAAAATAGAAAGTGAGTTTTTAAATGAGAAGCTTCAAAAGACAACTAGGGATTCTATTTATAATCACCAAACAACATGCGCAAACACACAGAATACTGTGGAAATTACTAAATGTTAAAATTAGGTTAATGTGTGGATAATAAATGCATATTGATTTCAAATTAAAAACAATTGTCAGTGTCTTGGATTGGTAGTCCAGCATTTAGTGATTTTACTTATTTATTTGGTATACCATGTGGAGTACTAATTTGGAAATTTGAACGTGTCAATTATTTTTTATTAGTTGTCAATGACTTACCGATTCAAGATATTCCTCCAATAATAAGTATAATTTTGACGAAATCTCTTATCGTACTTGATTACTTTTTATTGTAAAAGTTTAAATATTAGCAAATTAGTATTTTAACCTTCTTAATTTTGACATTGACAGTTATTTTTAATTTAGAATCGGTAGTACGTGTATGTCGTACATATCTCCTATACAGGATGAAATAAAAGAATGGTAAAAATTCAAATTTTCTAAGTTAATTTTTTTTTATAAAAACACCAAGATAGGTCGATTTAATTTTTTTATTGCGCATGTTTTAACTTATCCTAAAAAAAATTCCCAACCGATTTTTTGCTGTGACGTATCAATTGTTTTTTTTTTAAACGACAATCCCTATTTTTGGTGTTGAAAATTGAAGCTACTTTTTTTTCTGAGTAAACATTTATAGAGCCTAAAATGAAAACTTCAAGTAATTTAACCAATTTAAATGTTTTATTGAATTTTTCAAAATAGACGCAATTTTTAACAGAATTACTAAACCAAATGTTTAATTTGACGTCCTTCAGTTTCTTGGCAATAATACAACTAGTTTTTTTAACTGTTTCATCGCATAATGTTTTATTTTTTGACTAATTAAGCGGTACTGTTTGTGATTCTTTCACTAAAATCCTCTGAATCCCTTGATTTTGTTGCAAATACTTTTGATTTTAAGTAGCCCCTTCACAAAAGCGAACAAAACATCATCTAAATAATCTCAGACACCACGAGCGTAGTGTGGAGGTGCACCGTCTTGTTTAAACCATACATTAGCTGTTGGTATATCTGGATCCTTTTTATTGGGAAAAATTCCGTTAATGCTGATACTAACCTGTCGCAAAAGACATCCAAATAAACTTGTCCAGTCAATGAGACGTCAAAGAAATACGATCCTAAAAGGTGATCTAACAAAACATTCAATTTTTGTGGATGTTGAGTATGGGTTTCTCTCAGCCAGTGCGGATTTTCTATTGACCTATATATGGGCAATTAGGTCTTTTTTGAGCTAAATTCATTGGACTTTTTTATGGGGCTACTTAAAATCAAAAGTATTTGCAACAAAATAAAGAGATTTAGAGGATTTAAGAGAAAGAATTACAAATCACTGCCGCTGAATTAATAAAAAAATGATAAATAATGTGATAACAGAGTTCGAAAATTAGTTGTATTATTAAAAACATTTAAATTGGTTAAATTACTTAAAGCTTTTATTTTAGACCCTATAAATGTTATATTGTTATACTTAGAAAAAAAAATAGTTTCAATTTTCAACACCAAAAATTGGGTTTGTCGTTAAAAAAAAATGATTGCGTCACAGCAAAAAATCGGTTGTTTTTTTTGGGTAGGTATAAGTTATTAAGGTGCGCAATAAAAAAACTAAATCGACCTGTCTTGGCGGTTTTTTTTAATAACCGTACTTTTTTGTCACCCTGTCAAGTATAAATAATGACCATACAAATCAATGTCGAACTCACAATTTTAATCAAAATTTTAATATAACTGTGACAATTTATTCGACATTGATTTTTGTTATCATTATTTATATGAAAATCACCCCACTTCAAGAAAGAAAGGATGCTTCCATCAAATTCATATATAAGTGTTTATCACAAAAATTTGTTTTAATCAAACAAGAAAAAATAATTAAAAACAATTTTGGTCAAAATTAATTCCGATTGATTGCCTGCAAAATCCGCAAAATATATAAAAACAAATTAATTATATCCAAATATAGATTAATAGTTGCCAAGATGTATTCTTCAGCTGACAAAGTCTTCATCATCATTTGTGTATCAAAAATAATGAATACACAAAACAAGAATGCCCCGCCTAGTGAGATGATAATTTCAAAGGTAGTTGAGTGGAAAAAAATTTGCAAAAATCCTCCAAATATTAAAATACCAAGACCTGCAAATAAACTGCACAAAATTTTTGTTGATGATTTTCTATCTGTACATTGTAAACTTACCATGAATACATAGCTGAAAAGTCATAATTTGTCTGGAAGGTATAAAAAGTCAAACTGCCTACCACCACAAAAGTCAAGAGAAGTGCCTGAAGTACAACTGCTTGAGAGTAATAAGTTAAAATCACTCCTATTGTATAAGCTTCAACTACTGTCTGAAATTGGTCATTAGTGAATTATTGAACAAAACGGAATAAAACTACATACAAAGGCAGCAAGAAGAATTAAGTTAGTTGGAGTGTCTCGCCTTTTAATAATAAGCGCAATAAGTAGCATAATACTTGGGATAAACGAAGCAAACAGCATCCAGTCACTACAATAAATTCTTTTAGCATTTTTTAACAAATAATTGGAAACATACTTTTCATGTACAAAACTTTTAATTTGTGGTGTACACATAAAGATAGATGCTACCACAATAGTTAAAAGTAATTGCATACTGAGTAATCCATAAACTTTACGAATGAAACCAAGACGAATCGTTTTAGAAGCTTGTAAGACATTATTACGGTAAACAAATTCATTTTCGATACCCTCTTCATTGTAATCTTTGCCTCCTCGTTCGCAGTCTTCCTCTAGTATGAGAGGGACAGTTGTCATTTTTAAGCTGCTGAAAGAAGAGATTCAGTATGTTTTGGTACAGAAATGTATACGTGGATAGAATACTACTTATTATTTTTGAAATAAGTGATATATAAATTTAAAGAAATAATATATTGAAGATATTTTCATAACAAATAATTAAAATCAATAATCTATATTATTACAATGTGAGAAACTTACGGTTTTAAAAAGTTTTCACAAATTGCAAGTGACAACTTCAATCATAACAAAAAATTGTCAGCTGATTACCACAGAATTGGAGTAGGCAGAAGGCTGATTGAATTCGCGCGTTAGCGTAATATGGGGGGCTCCCATTTTGACGCTTATTAGGCATGCGGAAAATTCAAAAATGATTCCATAAAAGAGAATTATTATCGTGGAAAAAATCGTTAAAGAATAATAGTAACAGAAGTCGAGAGATATTGCGTTTTTGGATAAAACTGAAATCTCGTATTGCGCAAGGTTGTTCTCTGCTTACCATCGTTTTTTTAACGATTTACCTTGTAGTAATGTAGTAGGTATGTTTAGAATGTTCTAGAATTATTTGGCACAAATTTAGTAGTAATTATTCTAGCCCAGAAGATGAAAACCATTAAAATTGTTTTTGTGGCGCTTTTGTAAAAGATTACAGCAGGCTTAAATAGGTGTCCCACACCATTTTGGAAATTGATTAGAACATATTCTATTAGACCTTCAAAACATTTTTATTCAAGTTCATTTGGCAATTAGGTCATTGTAGCGAAAAATTAATGTTTAAAATTTACTGGTTAAATTTCGGGAGAATTTTTTGTGGGGTGAAAAAACAGTATCGACTTTAACTTTTTGACAAATCAAGACAAACGAAAAGGCCGTATGTGGGTCAAAAAATGTATTGATCGGCGTTGTACTTTGGGTGCTTCTACAAAACTTCTAATAGAACTCACAGAAGAAGATTCTGTAAGCTACAGGAACTATCTACAGATGCCAAAAAAGCATTTTGATGTTCTACTAGATTGTACTAATGTACGTTTAGACATGCAAGCGATATGCATTTTTTTGTTGTTGGTGTATGGATAACTACTGGCGCAAGTAAATTTCAGAAGAGTGCAGACTTTTTGAAATCATACATGCATAATTGCAACTTGCATACAAGATAAAGTTTACACATACAATTTCAATTTATTGGCGCGCCAGTTTCAACTGGCGCTATGAAATTTATGCATGTGACATGTGTAAACCCAGCATTAGAGTTAATAATTATGCCCTATTTAATTGGAAAGTACTTAAAAAGTTGTGACATGCTTTGCTGTATGTTCAATAAAATTTTGTAAATGTTTAATTTTCATTTTTTTTTGTTCAATTTTTATCCTTGTTTACATTTACGATTATTATCAGATAATAAGTAATATTATGTAACATTCTAAATCTTCTCATAATTATAAATATGTACATTTTTTATGTTTTATTTTATTTATTAAACTTTTATTATATTTATATTTGATGTAAACATCCTTTCTTTCTGGAAGTGGGGTGATTTTCATATAAATAATGACAATAAAAATATATTTAAGCCCCGCAAGTTTAATTAAAATTCTAATACAACAACGGCAAAGCGCTTTATGAAACTGAAGTTTCATCAACAGTGCCTAACAATAACAATGTATAAAGAAAAGTTATACAAAAAGTTAAAAATGTTAAAAAAAGTTACCAATTTTTTGTCAAAAATGAATTAAAACATTAAACAATAAAAATGTATAGTAAAAATAGAATAATACGTTATTTTTAGTTCAATTCTTGAATGACTCAGACGAAAAATTACAAATAAACAGTTTGTTGCTATAAACAAATTGTTGCTATTGGTAAATTGACAAGAGAAATATAAATTTTGGTTGTCTAAAAAGTGTGTTAACATTTAACATCAATTGATACTTAATTTAAAAAATTGTTAAAAAGTATAAATCTTGATAAAGATAGTAAAGTTGTCCTTATCCTGTAAGGTTATACAACTACCATAAACCTTATTATCCGTAATTAGGACGGTCTATTGTAAAAGTGTTTGGATCCACACGCCCTTGCAGTAAATCACTGTTGAAGAGCTGTTGCCTGATGTTTTGGAATTTGCTGGTAGGTAAAGATCTGCTTGAATTATTTACGACCGAGGTTTCTATCAATAGGATATAGTTACCTCCTACACAATAGACTCTAATTTCATGACTGTCATATAACCTTACAGAATAAGGACTACTTTATAATCTTGTCTCCTTACTATCTCTATCAGGATTTATACTTTTTAAATTGTACTCTAAACATTTTATTTATGGATAAATCACAAATCGCCAGAGGCGGCTTGTCCAGTCCAGGTAGGCAAGTTAGGCGGCGCCTACCCTGACATTTTTAATAAAAAAATATAAAATTTAATAAATATAAAAAAATAACAGTGGGAGCAATTGCAATATATTTTTATTTAAATATCTGTAATTACTTAGAAATTTAAACTACGTCATGGATTTCGTGTAAAAAAAAAGAGTAGTGCGAAGCTAAAAGATGACCAAAGGCAACGTAAACCTTCGCCTACCCTGCGGTTTACGTCAAATGAGTGTATCTCTCTCCCTCTCAGTATCCAGAATCGCGCATCTTTGTTTTTAGACTGGCAAAAATTCTTTCTTGTAGGCTACTTCTATCGGTGCCTATCGATAGAAGTCGGATATTTACGGTTTTCCCACCACTAAACGTCGTATACGTACAAGTTCACACAGGTTTCCGATCGGAAGTTGTTAGCCAAGCGATTTTTAGCCCTCTGGAAAGTTTGCATTGTGCCATTGTGGTCATATTTGTTTTCTTGTGTCATTCATGTTGTTACCTGAACAGGTAAAACGAAAGTTTACCGGCAAAGGTGGGACTTTTGGTGTGTTTTCTGGTACTCCCCGAAATTACCTACGGCAGTTTGGAAGCCATTTTGGGAAGCTTTTATTTTATTTTTTGATTTGTTTAATTGTTTATTGTGTTTGTTAGATCTGATTATTATTTTTACGTTTAAATTGTGTAATTTAGATATCATGGATTGCGGCTGAATTCATGATATACTTTGTGTTGTATTTTGTATTCGCAGGTTGTTAATTAAAACACCGAGTTTAGAGAGCGACTTTATTGTTGTGTGTACAACGTGCAGAGGCCATCTTGCGTGCGCCCCTCATGCTTGTATGTGTGTGCGTATGCAACCAACATAACATATATTACATCTCCCCTTTTTTTTTAACAATTAAAAAAATATAGAAAATCAATACATATAAAAAGAAAAAAAAAATAAACATTATCCTATAAACCCTATAATGTTTCCTTAACTAGTATTAGTTCTACACTTCTCACATTATAAAATCCTTGTACCTGTTTGGAATTCTTACTGTTCGTTTAGGTCTTGTCTTTGTCAAGTTCGGGACTTATCATAATCTGTTATGAAAACTGGAGGTGTGTTATGAGAAGGCCTCAAATCTTTTCTGTTTCTTCTTATTTCTCTGGTATCCGTCTGGACAATATAAGATCTTGGCTTCTCGTGTTTCGCGATAATCCTTCCTGGTTTCCATATCCTTCCATCTTTGACTACTACACTCTCATTGTCTTCTAATTGTGGTAAATCTCTTGAGGTTCTGTCATAATATGATTTCATTCTTAGCTGAGCCCTTTCCTTTTTTTGTTGTACGTTTGGTTCTAGTTTCGGGTACAAGTAGTCAGTCTTAATCGGTAATTTCTCTCTTAGTGATCTGTTTAACATGGCTTGAGCCGGTGAAACATTAGTTGTTTTAATTGGTGTATTCCTGTAGGCGAGTAATGCTGGGTATATGTCCGTGTTTTCTTCATACGATTTGCGAAGTATATTCTTTGCAATTTGCACCGCTCGCTCCGCCATTCCATTTGATTTCGGATAAATCGGACTTGATGTGCTTAGAGAAAAATCCCATTCCGCTGCAAATTTTTTGAATTCGTAACTGTTGAAAGGCATGTTATCTGATACAAGTTCCTCTGGTATACCGTTTCTCGAAAAAATTTCTTTAAATTTTATTATTAAGTCTGAGGCTGTTTTTCCTTGAAGTCTAACTATTTCTATCCAATTTGAAAAGTAATCAATTACTGTGAGAAAATCCATACCTCTGAAAGTCAAAATATCTGCGGCAATCTTTTTCCATGTCCGGTCTGGAACTGGGTGTGGAATAAGTGATTCTTTTTGATTTTGATGTCTATATTTTTCACAAATCCAACAACGATTTACCATATCTTCTATTTGTTTCGAAATTCCTGGCCAATAGACTGTTGACCTTGCCCTTATTTTACATTTTTCGATCCCTTGGTGACCTTCATGTATCTGTGCTAATATATCTTCACGGAAAATTTGAGGAACTATCAGCCTATTTCCTTTAAAAATCAATCCATCATCGGTTGAAAGATCGTGTCTTATATTCCAATATACCCTGATATCTTCTGGTATTTGTGATTTCTTTTCAGGCCATCCTATTCTACAAATAGTAAAAAGATTTTGCATTGATTTGTCTACCTTCATTGCCTCTTTGATTTTTTCCTTCTTTTCATTTGTAACAGCGATATGCTTGGAGATACTATGCACTACCGACTCTAATTCTTGATCATCAATAACTTCATCCTTTAGAAAATTTCGAGAAAGCGTATCTGCTAGGTACATATGTTTCCCTTGGATATATTCCAAATGAAAATCGTATTTCAATGTACGTAAACGCATCCGTTGTAATCTCGCTGTTGTCTGTCCTATGTTCTTTTTTGTAATAGCTAATAATGGCTTATGGTCTGTTTGCACTGTTACGTGTTTACCGTAAATGTAATAATGAAATTTCTCTAGACAGTATACTACTGCTAATAACTCTTTTTCTATTTGTGCGTAATTTATTTCTGTCTCGGTCAACGCCCTTGAAGCGTAGACTACTGGGTGACCATTTTGTAATAAACAACATCCTATGCCTCCTTTTGATGCGTCTGTTTGTATCACTACATCTTCCTTAGGATTGAAATATTTCATTGTTGGCTGTTGGCTCAACAAGTCCTTTAATTTATTAAAAACCTGTGTATGTTTATCAGTCCAATGCCATTCTACGTTTTGTTTTAATAACTCTCTTAATGGAGCATTAATTATTGACACATTAGGTATAAACGATGATAAAAAATTGACCATGCCTAAAAAACGTTTGACCTCCTCTTTACATTTAGGTTCCGTCATTTCTTTTATTGCACGAACTTTATCTTCGTCTGGTTTTAACCCTATATCAGTTATGATATTTCCCATATATTTCACGCTTTTTACTTTAAATTGTATTTTTTCCTTATTAAATTTTACATTATGTTGTAAAGCCGTCTTTAACACTTGTTTTAGTATTTCATCATGTTCTTCCTCATTATTTGCTGCAATTATTAGATCATCAAAAATTACATAAACCCGTTATATGGCCAAAAATGCGTACTACATGCTTTTGAAAAACTTCTGGTGCTGATTTTAATCCAAACGGCATGCGTAAAAATTTATATCTCCCGATATGCGTATTGAAACAGCATAAATCTGAACTCTGTTTATCTAGAGGAATGTGCCAAAATCCGGCGCTCATATCAATCACTGTAAAGATTCGTTTACCTGATAAGCGCGGAATTACGTCATTTGCAGTTGGTATCATATAATGTTCTCTTTTAATTGCGTTGTTTAAATTCTTGGGATCCAAACAAAGTCTAAGCTCTCCCGATTTTTTTTCAACTATAACTAGGCTATTTACCCAATCCGTAGGATAGTCCACCTTCTCAATTATTCCACTACTTTCTAACACATTCAGAGTTTCTTCTAATTTTGGCTGTAATGACAAAGGAATGCGCCTGGGGGGATGAACAACAGGAGTAACGTCTCTGTCAATTTCTATGTGATGTGTTGTATCTAGTACACCTACACCTGTAAAAACAATCTTGTATTCATCTATTACATCATCAACATTAGAATAAGTTTTATCAATTTGTTCAACTCTTTTGATTAAATTAAATGCTAAACATCCTGACAATCCTAAAATTGATTGTGATTTAACATCAGCAACAACAAATTCAAGTTGTTTTACTACGTTTTTATGTTTACATTCTAATATGACTTTTCCAGTCGTTCTAAGTATATTATTACCAAAGGTTAACAAAATTGCATTATATGGAAACAAATTTTTTAATGAAATTGACAATTTATCAAAAATATGACGTGGCAAAATATTTACCTCAGCTCCAGAATCTAGTTTGAATTTTACAGATACATTATTTATTGATAAATACTCATACCAAGCACTAGAGTTTTGTCCTGATATTTCTGAAACGAAATACTTTTCCACACTTGTTTCTTCCGTCACTTCTTTAATTTTCTTTCTCTCTGGAACGCTTCCAATTTGTTTATTTCCATTTCCTCCCTGATGTTTCTTCTTACACACAATCGAAAAGTGATTCCTACCCTTACAATGTAGACAGTTTTTTCCAAATGCTGGACACTTCTTTGGTTCGTGTCGTTTTCCACATTTCTGACAATTTTCCACTTTCTTTGTTGTTTGTTGATTCCTCTTCACAACATCCACTCTTGGAGCATGTAAAAATAACTGAGCCTGCCTCTCACTTTGTTCAGCTGCACGGCAATATTGAACACAGTCAACTAACAGTAAATTCGGCTCACGAAGCAGTCTTTTTTGCAATGCTTTGTCCCTTATTCCGTACACAATTCTGTCTCGAATAAGTCCTTCTTTTAAAGTACCAAATTCACAGGTCGCTGCTTTATTTTGGAGTTCTGTTAAGAATGAATCAAATGTCTCCCCTTCGTGTTGAATTATACTATTGAAATTAAATCTTTCAATTGTGATATTCTTTAAAGGCTGGCAGTAGTCTCTATTAAATCTAAACTTATTAACTACAGCTCTAAAATTTGTCCTTTCGTCCGCTGAGATCCACGTAAAATTATTCATTAAATCCTGGGCATCTTCTCCAATGAGGTTGAGCAACAGAGCAATTTTTCTCCTATCTGATGCCTCGTCCAATCCAGCTGCATATAGAAATGTATCGAATGAATCGTACCATTTATTCCAATTTACGTTGGGGACCCCTTTTATTTTTAACGTGTGCGGTTTATGGGCTGGAGAAGTGTGTCGTAATTTTAGCGCGAACGTTTGAAGCACTGTCATTCTGAAAACATACCTTAAAAAAGTCGCCCTTATTGCACTAATACATAAGGTTGAAATTATTACAGCTAAACTTTGACCGAATAAAAATCACATATGGAAACACAAATAAGGCATAAAAACACTCAACTCCAATACTCTAGACATTCTAGTTTTAATCCAGACACAAGTTACAAACAATTCTCGCATATTTAAGAAATTAATCGAAAATAGAAATTACTGTACATGCTTCGTGCCGTCAAACTCACCCGAACTGCTGTAAACCAACTACCGAAGATGGCCGAGTACATACAAATAACAACTTGGGCGGGCAAATCGGAGGGGATTTGCTCGCATTCGGCATGGTTCGCTGGAATTCGTTCATATTGGACCTGCGTTAAAGCTTAAAAATGAAGGAAATCTGTGCATCGAACGTTTTATTTTCTATTAAATTCTTTATTAAGTGTAAATTTGTTGTAATTTGTGACTTATCAATAAATGAAATGTTTAGGGTATCGAATGTCGACATTTTTAGGTCTTATTTATTTTATTTAGTGTATTTATTCATCGCATAAAATTTGATCTTTATAAATTCAACCTTATTTACATGTGCAATAAGGTCGACTTTTTCAAGGTATTTTTATCGAATGACAGTGTTTCAAAATTTCGCGCATTTTTTACGTCACGGCTTCTGGAGCCCATTGACGCTATCCATTCTTCTTGCTTTTGTGAGCTTCAAATCTTCTTTTTCTTTAAATCTTTCGACATCCAGTTCTTTATGGCACTTTCTCCGTTTGTGACACTTGTTACTGTTCAGAATTTACACCTGACACCATGTTGTATTTTGTATTCGCAGGTTGTTAATTAAAACACCGAGTTTAGAGAGCGACTTTATTGTTGTGTGTACAACGTGCAGAGGCCATCTTGCGTGCGCCCCTCATGCACAGAATATCGAGAATCTCTTTTGAGAGAAAATGCAATGTTGGTGGTTTTATAAAAAAAAATGAGACTGTAGATGGAGATAGTAGACAAGATTTTTCATGCAAATGTTTCTTATACAGCATTGGACTAGCAAAATACATATTTAATCATTCCATCTTAAACTCCTGCCCATATCTTCGCCCTTGGGGTAATTTACTGCTTATAGTTCCATTTGTGTCACTATAAAATTCGCAAGTTCTGGTGTGCACATTTTGTAACCCAATTCCTTGAACTGCTGCTTAGTGCACACAGTGGACTGTTCTCTTAAATATGTGTTTTCCCTTTAGAGTTTCTCATTCTCCTTTTTAAGTTAACTTTTTTTTCCTGGGAGTCCCTGAGGTTAGACTTAATGGTGTCTGAGTATGTACAGGATATGTTAGTGACTCTTCAGTAGAATAATCTATTTCTGAATCATCAGAAATTCGTACAACAAGCTCTGCAATCAAAATGTTTCCTAAATATACATATATGTATGGTTATTTATCTTACCATCAAATTATTGTTCTCTCTTCGAGACAAAGTCAGTGCTCTCTTCTGGCAATGCAGATATAGCTGCAAAATCACCTAAACAATATGTTAAAACTATTTCAAAAATAAAATTTTGATTGAAAAATTACTTTGTTGTTCAGCATGATCACTCTCTGTTGCCTGTCCCGTTTGAGGCTCTGCCCCTACTTCTTGAATTGGTGGAGCACAGTAACTGTGTTCTGAAGAACTTGATCCTTCCAAACTTGGGAAAAGTGTAGGCACAGCGTGCCTATGTAACCTATTTCTTAAATCATTTAGGAACATTTTTGGTTCAAAATGCGCTCCACAAAGCCTGACTTTTAAACAAATCCTCAAGATCTTCTAACAGATCTTCACGACCGCAAGCCATCACCCACACTTTTGCCCTACAATAATTCTAAGAAATTTTCACGTCACTTTTTAAGTCACCTACCTTTCGGGATCTTTCGGAAAAGTAAAAAATGACCCAATAAAGTATATGAAACCACAAGATAAGATGTAATAATAATACAATTGTACGATGCACAAACAACTACCAGCTGATCAGTGTTGTTCTATTCTCACAAAATGGCGACCGAAATGCGTAAGCGTAACGAGGAATGCTCATAACCGTCCCCACCACCGAAGTGAAATTTCTGGTCTCGATATTCTGTGCCTCATGTTGTATGTGTGCGCGTATGCAACCAACATAACATATATTACACTTTGTAGTTTGTTGGAGACTCTCTTTTCATCTAGAAGTGAATTTGAGCGAAATGATATCTTAAGAATAGGGCGTCCAACCCCGGCAATCACCATGTGTACAAGTAATAAAAGACATGGCCAACATTTTTCTTGTGCATTTAAAATTGTATGGTGTGATAACCATAAATGGTTATGTGGCAGTTTTTATAAAAAAAATTAGACTTAAATCCATTAAACTCTGTACCTATTTTACTGCCTAAAGCCCGATTTTTAGTTATATACCTAAAACTCAATTTAACTTAAAAAACTATCTGTTTTTTTATAAAAATGGAAATAAAAACTAAATCTACATTATATGGGACGTTCAAAAAAGCGGTACTTGTACTTTCTTCTAAAAAGAGAAGTGACTAGCATTGTTTATAATTCACAGGTATAAAAATTAAAATTAGATAATAGACTCTGTAATAAGAAATACAGTTTTGTACCAACTAATACAAAACACTTTCATTTGGTATTAGCGGTTACAAAAATGGTTTTTTGTTTATTTAAAACACTAAGTAAGAAGATCCAAAAGGAGGAGTAAAAACACTATATTATTGACTAATTGTCAAAATAAAAAAGTCTTTACTTTATATACTTCGGCTGCCACTAAAATTTGTAACTTTCAATGTAAAAGAGTAAAAATTATTTAAAGAATATGTAAAATTTACCGTTATTAACTTGTTATAATGAAAGCAGGGTTTTATAAAAACAATGAATTTAGAACAAAGTGATAATATTTTTATATATTTTATTAAATGTTTTATTTTTAACAATTAATACCATTCTATTTTACAAACTTAATTTTTTTAAAACAAGAGTTTTTAATAATTTATTTGTTTGTAAAAATCAATATTTAATATATTATTTTAAAAGAATTACTAGTAATTTTTAAACAGTTTTTTTTGCAATTCACTTAATATAAAGTCACAATAATTTTTTAATTTATCACCCGACTTTTATAATAATTAAAATGACTAAAAATAAGAATTAAAACATAATTAAATTTCAATTGATGTTCAAGGCAGTTTTTAAGCATTCTCCTCTAAATTGAATTAGTCTAAATTAAAATTTAATTTATTTTATATTTTCACAAATGCAACTTTTCAATAAATTAAGTCGAAACCGTGTTGGGTTATCGGCCTGGGTCTAAACACAAGTATTAGAATGGGAGCGTATTAGCGGCCTGACTACCTGACCTGTGCATTTGCTTTGACCCTGGCTGTACCTGTCTGTTGCCTACCCTAAAATTGTATCCACGAGCCGCCTCTGCAAATCGCAACAAAATTACACCTAATGGAAACATTAATCGAAAATAAATAGTCCGATGCACAAATTTCCTCCATTTCTAATTAAGGACTAACATGGGCAAATTCCAGCGAATCACGTTGAATGTGAAAAAAGTCGCTTCCATTTCTACAGGCAGATTTCCAATTTTATGTACTCGGCCATCTTTGGTAATTGCTTTACAATCTTTGGTAATCGTTCGGGTGACTTTGAAGTATGAAGCTTGCAGAATAGTTTTTATTTTCGATTAATTTCTTAATTACGTGAGAATTATTTATAACTTGTTACTGGATTAAAACTAGAATGTTTAGAGTATTGAAGTGTTTTTATGTCTTATTTGTGTTTTCTTATTTCTTATTTGTGCTTATATGTGATTTTTCATCAATTAAAGTTTAACTAATATAATTTCAACCTTACGCATGTACAAATGCAACAATGGCGACTTTTTTTAAGTCATTTTCTTAAAGCGACATACTATAACATTGCTGTAACCACAGTATATTCTATCCTTAGTTATACCTCTCTCTCTCTTAATAATGACGCTTGTATATATCCCCGAGTATTATTGTGAACACTACGTATAAAAATGGCGCTTATGATCACTTTATGCTTATGTAGTTCTTATGAATTATGTTTATTGCGAATGAGCTATTGACACTGCGCCGCACTCAAGGATATTACTACACTAGCTTATAGGATTGCTATTGGCGATTTTTGCGAAGTGGGCGACATCTGTTGGTTCCAATTTGAAACACTGTATCAGTGAACAACATCGTAAAAATTTGTGTTTTGTAGTGTTTTTACAGTTTTTTGCGTTTAATTTAAACAAAAATTGTTTCAATTGAACTATTTTTGTAAAATTTATTGCTTGTGTGTACAACATTAAGGGTGACTTATTTAGGGTATCACAATTAATACCTGCAAAATTCAATTTTTATATGTCTATTTTTTTTCTTGGGAACAAAATTATCTGTAAAACTGTTCAGTTTTTTAGTAGTTCAGTAAGAGAAAAATGATTAAAGTTTGTTTGGGTGGCCTTATCTTCTGTGAAAGTATATTTTTGTTAGGCCTATATAGATGCTGACCTTGAGATACAAGTTGAAGATTTTACCTTTGTTGCCTCTTCATTTCTAATATCTACATTTTGTTTAAATACATCATGATTTTGTTGTTCTGGGAAATTCAAAATAATTTCATTTTCTCTTTTTTTATTAATCCTAAAATAAGCAAATTACAACTATGCATTTTTTTCAAACTTAAAAAAAAATATTTGGCTATATTTTTTCCAAATTTTAGCTGGTGTTGTCATTGCTTACAAAGTTTTGAATCACTGACGGGGAATGTGTGCAGGAAAATGTATTTGTGCAATTTGAAGAACACTGTGGGACCGAACAAAATTTTCTAGACTTGGTGAAATTTTTTTTATGTATCTGTTACATGGTAGCTGTGGTAGTTCACTAACTGCACTAATATCAATTTTTGGAATAATTGTCACTAAGACTACGACACTAAATTATGCACAAAACAGGCGAGACCTACACGCAACACATGTAAACCAATGTAAACAGCATTTGTTGTTCACTGCTACAACCGCCATTTTGTGAGTTTAAGCGCCCTCTTGCGGATCTCGAATAATCGCCAATTCCCTATGCTGCAATGTTAGCGTACTTCCCCTCACTCCACTCGCTTCCGTGACGTCACCTAGAGTCCTAAAACGATCTTCACTGTCTGGCGATATGCATTAATAACGAGAACAACGACAGATTTTTGCAAATAAACAAATTGACAAAATAAATAATCTTTACCTTCGAAGGTATTTAGTAATTAAAATATTCTAGTCTAGTTCTAGGCAGAGCTCTAAGGTTTTAATTTAAAGAAATTATTTCTTATTATAATAATTATTGTAGAGAGTATAGAACGTCCGCGTACTGCATTCTGATGGAAAAAATCACGATAAAACTCTGAAAAGGTACTAAAATTAGCAAAAACGCTAAATATTAAGTTTAATTCAAACAAATGCCACATTGGATTAAACGAAATTATGGACCATGTATTAAGTACCTAATAAGGGAATCTCATTAAATCCAAATCGAATAAAAGCAATTTCTGAGTTCCCTGAACCAAACAGTAAAAAAGATGTGCAATGCTTGTTGGGGGTAGTAGATAAATTGTATCCCATAAATAGGACCTTCTAAGAAAAGACCTGATATTTAAATAGAAGGAAAACCTCAATACGGCATTTCAAAAAATAGTACAAATCCTCCAGGAAAGTCCAATACTGGAATACCTCGATCCTTCTAAGAATAATGGTTCGGCATTTCCAAATTTCACGATAGAATTTCATTTAGTGTCGTCGAAATAAATAAAAAAAAAAAATTTGGTAGAAAAATATAAGACCCAAATCATCTTTTAGAGAAATATTTAGGTTAACATATTCCTTTCTCACAACCTTGTGCTTTGATTACGACAAAATGTATTAGCGTTTAAAATCAAAAATATGCAAAAAACATTTCTACTGCGCTTTTAATAACAAGCACATATTACTCGTAAACTATTAAGCGAAAATTACAATTTTTTTTGATAAGTAAAATATAATGTGTACAAAAATTCATATTGAAAAAATTTACTTGAGAAATTATCGACTAAAATTGTAATGTACTGCCTTTGAATAAGCATAAATTTTTATTTATTTATATATTTTTTACTTTTTTTATACAGACAAATTCCTGATGCTTTCTAAACATTTTCTTCCCTATAGCTTATTGGGATAAATGGAATAAATATTTTGAACATTTTCATAGAGCATATCATAAAAAAGGACCACGGATTGTACTTCGCTTAGCAAACAATATATATATATATATATATAGGGTGCCCCACCGAAAAGGGCATACCCCCTGTAACTTTTTTATTTATTAGTCGATCTAAATAAAATTTAGAACATGAGCATTAATATGTTCGGTCTACATTTTGTTGTTAAAATATTTTTTTTATGATGTACCAATTTTGCACTCGAAAGAATAAAATTATGAAATCGCACAAAATTTCTTCAAAATGCATATTATTATAATGCTATAACTCAAAATACTGTAATGACAAATTTTGTTTTAACATTGGTTCTTAAAGAACACGGAAAAAATTCATTTTTTTGTGAGAAATATTGTCATCCATGAAACGGTGTTGTCAGATTGTAAATTGAAAGTTACCTGAAAAAAATATGTGAACTTGTCACTTTGACAATTATTGAAAAAATCGAAAAATGTCTAATCGTGAAAGACGTTAAATAATTTTAGTGTACGGTGAATGCCGCAGAAACCTATTAGCAACCAACAGGATTCTACAAGAGTGCTTTCCGGAAGTAGGCTACACATTGAAAAAAATTCGTAAAGTTGTTCGGTTATTTGAGGACACCAGCTCAGTAGTATAAAACCCAAACGTGTCTACTTTCCCGTAAGACATAATCAAGCATTGGTGCAAGTTGTAAAAGATGCCGTACAGGAAGAGCCTAACATTAGCACTAGAAGTATAGCACGAAGACGCAATATGAGCAAAAGCTTCTGACATATATATATATATATATATATATATATATATATATATATATATCCTGCTATCATTAGCACGGCCATACATTGCCCGATCCCTATCATTAGGACGTCCTTGTGCATAGAGCGCCCGTATATGGACGCTCTGCTGCAACTTCATGTAAAAAAAATTTGGGAGCCTTCCTACACCAAGAGGAAGCGAATGGCAAAAATCGATTTGGACGCTTTAATGATTTCTGGATGAAAAATTCGTATAATTTTTAGTTCCGGCGTATATAGGGTGGTGGCGCTGGCGTAATATACGTATATTCAACCTCGGTGTATTAGAGCGTCCGTCAGTTCGGCAACACTGTAACGATACGAATAAAATTAAATAAACGATTCCTAGCCTGAGTTGTGAGGAATGAAAAGCTAGACGCGCTGCGCTAATGCTTTAAATTGAAACCTGCTAAAATAAGGTAAGCGGTAAAATTGTAGATTATTTAATTTAATACTTAATTAAAATAATTTAAAAAAAAATTATTTAAAAAAAAATTGTTTGGACAGGTCAATTTTATTATTAATTGCGCATTTTAATAATTATTTGTTAATTAATTTAATTTTTTTTATTTAGTGTATCCCAAAAATGAGATAGCGACATCAACTTTGTTTTTATAAAAAGCACTTTATACTTTTTATTGCATTTTTAGATTCGAAAACAAATTTTGGACATATTTTAACAGAATAGAGTAATACAAACTCAGTTAAACTGTATTATTCACTCATATTTTTGTATTAAACTGAGTTTGCATTATTAAACTCATATTTTATGTATAATGTCCTATACCTATCTTTAACTGTTTTCGAAATAATAGAAAAAACAAAGAAAAGAATATATTTAATTTTTTCTAGAATTAATTGCTTAAATTACTATCCAAATAATCTTTTGACAGTAAGATGTTTGTATTTAAGTTATCAAAAGTTAAAATAAAATTAAAATTAAAAAACTAAAATTTATTATTATTGAACTCATTGTCAAAATCTAGCACCCTATGACTTTTTGAGAGTTTAATAAATACTGGCAGTTAAAAATTTGTTGGAAACAATAATCAACACTTTAATTTTTTAAAATAAAGTGTCAATTATAAATTATGTATTTGATTTTTTTTAATGAACTGGTATTGTCACATAATAGATAATAGCCGAACGATTTTTTTTAAATAAATAGTTTTGAAACAATTTTAGATGTTCCATAATTTTGCCGCTTACTGTACATCAAAGAAGCTTTGTATTTCTCTGCCTACATTTTGGGATGGCAAAAAAAAATACTGAAACGTCAAAAAGTAATCATAATAATTTATAACAACATGAACGTTACTAAGAAAACTGATATTACTTAAAGTTTAATAAAAAATAAATGCAAGTTTTATTTTGCTACTCAAAATTATTAATTCCAATTGGTATTTTATTATTAATTATACAAAAACATATTTTAAATTATTAGTTCAATGGTTTCTAGTAGCATTTTTTTGCTTTAAGTAATTTGATTTTGCTTTACAATGCTACTGATTATCTATTTACAATAATGTAGTAAAATCTAATTTTGAAATTAGAAAATTAAAAAAATATATATATTTTTTAAAATAATTAAAGTTAGTAAGTAAAAAATATACATGAATTTAAAATGATTAAAAATAATAAGTTTATAGGTAAAAATTGTGCAATTAACGGTTTCTTTAATTTTTGATAACAAAAAATTTTATTGGCAACATAAAACAACTTCTCTCATACTTTCAGTGTAATAATTATAAATATTGACTTTTAATAACATTTTCTAGCAAAAAATTAAATAACGTTGTCGTACGATAGGTAATTTACGGTGCTTAAACTCATCATCGCCTTCAGCTCGGGCCTGAAATCGAGTCCAATAATTTTTAGTTCTTTATATTACAGTGAATTTTATCAAGTACACGAAAAAATAATATGTTTAACGCGTTAAGAAAATAAAGTTTTCTAAATTTTATTTTATTTAATTAAAATATTTCATTATGTAAATTTTATTATAATGAAATATTAACACTCACTGGAAAACAATCAGTTTTTTTAACTTGTCAAACAATGTACTATTTACTTAATAATTTTGTGTTTATTTCTAATAATTTTTTCTTTTTTTTAAGTTCTATTTTTATAAATTGCTTACAATATTGTACAATACTTTTGCATTCCGTTAAAGTTTTTTTTATTTTTATTTCAAATGGTTTTCATAACTTTGCTTTACCGTTTTTACTATTATTTTTATCTTTTCTTATTGTTCTTTATACAGTTGGTAGTTATCTAATTTTCTGTTATTCTCTAGGTACTTTTTCGATAAAAATTTTTTCTTAATTACTTTTTGTTCAGTTTCATTGTTCTACAAGAGTATTAGCTTTTTCGTGTTTGTTGTTTTGTTTACTCCACATATTACTAGAACTGATTTATTAAAAATATTTTAAAGCATTTCTGTTTCTTCTTTAATCATTTTGTATTTTTTTGTTTATTTAATTTGTACGTTTTAACGCTTATATATTCTATTTTTGTCTTCTGTTAATTTTTTGTGTTGTTTTATTTTTCACCAGAAAATTGTCATTTCCTATGTCAAAAACGCTTTTAACGCGCATGTCTTTAATCTCTTTTAAAATATTTTGTCTATCACCAATAGGAAGATTATAGATCTTTTATTTCTGCTTGGCATCTCATCTGTATACATATATGTAAATATTTTTGTGTTGTTAGAAGTTGTTTCCTATTACCAAATTTGTTTATTGTATAAAAATCTATGATTTTTTTACCATTTATAACATTTTTTTTTTAAATTTTGCCATTTACTTTATCTCTATTAATTTTTACCTTTTATTTTATATCATTTCTTAGTATTAGGATTTTTTTGTTGTTATCTCTTATTCTGGGAAGCTATTTTTACTTAGAAACTGCTCTAAAATTTGTTTACATTGAATTTTGTTATATCTTCGTTTAGTCTCTATTCTATTAGTATGGTATTTTTTTATCTTTTTTTATTTTTGATCTTAGTAGCTTTTCTAATATTTCTTTTTGGTTCTTGATTCCTGTTGTCTACTGTCAACGCTGATGTATTATTTTCGTCTTTAGCTTTCTCCCTATTTTCTATTTTTACTATTTTTTTATTATACTCTTTTATTGTCAATTCATCAACTTATCTTTCTTTACTTTCCGATTTTTTCGTTTTATAGATGACTTTTTTCAAATACGACTAGTTTTTGATTGTCATTGTCCCAGTTTAGTTTTTTTGTCGTTTGTTGTTAGTTTCTTTAAAGTTTTTAATTCTGCTATATTTCCAATTATTCTTTTAAGTTCTAGCATATTTATCTACCCTTTTCAATTTTTTCTATGTATCAAACATACATTATCTCCTGTTTCTTTTGCATTTTTAATTTTTATTTAGATTTTCCGAAATTTTGTCTATATTTTTCAAGATATTTTTATTAATATTTTCTTAATATTATTTTAGTATATTAATAAAATATTAAAAAATCTTTCATTGTAATATTATTACGACATACAAAAATGATATAATAAGTAGTTATTTGTTTAATTAAGCAATAAAACATGTGATTTAATGCCGTAATTGGCAGTCTGGTAAGACAATAAGCTTTTTTGGCCATATATAATTTTTTTGTATATTATCAGTTCATTATTTTTTTTAGAACAACTTGATGTTTGACAATTAGCTTCAAAATTTTGTGATTAAACTAAAAACGGCTTTAAAGTGTTTGCTTTACTGCTTAGTCTATAAAGATGCTGATGTATTGCCTAGTCATTAAATGTGATAGTTTAGTGCTTTTATATGGTCATTGAAATGTGGTGTTTACTAAGTTTTACAGAAGAAAAAGAAGAACAAAAGAAGTTCTAAAAATGCAAATTTCATTATAATAAAACATTAACACTCACTGAAAAAAAATCAGTTTTCTTAACTTGTCAAATCTACTATTTACTAAGTTGTAACTTCCTTCATTTTTCTTTTTCTAAACAATTTGATTTCTATCAAAATTTTATTTAAATGACGAATTTTGAAAAGCATTCTTGATTTTTTTTTTGTTAAATAGCCTAGTTTTTCTTGTTTTAAATTATGCTTATAATCTGCTTGAATATAATGTTTAGAGCATAAACGCGATGTTTTCAAATTAAAAAAAATTACTCTTTTTGCACGAATTTTTCTAAATTTTTATAAAATGTTTATTGGTTGGAAAACAAAAAAACAGCACAGATTTGTCATTTTTTTTTACTTATTGCCTTTATATATATTTCTTATATATGTTACATAAAAAAAATCAATGTTAATTTACATTAGTAACTTTTCTTTTTATATAAACTTTATTTTTTACTATTTACAGTAAAAAATTAATTGCAAAAAAGTCTTTACATTTGAGGAAATTAAAGATATAGTTAATGATCTAAATTCTTGAATTGAGAAAGATGAAAGTAGAATTCCCGAAATTAAAGAAAGATTAGAAGGCAAAACTTTTAAGCAAAAATAAGAGCGATTGTGCAATACATTATCAAATTGGAAAAAGTGTGTACCAATCTATAGATTTTTAGACAATCATTTTTGAACTATTAAAAAAACAAAAATGGACAGTTCAAAAAAAGATCTAAGTTTCCTCACACCTTTACAACAGTTTAAAAAATTTCTAACTACTGACATTTTAAAACATATTAGAAAAGAGTCTTTACGCTATGCTAATTGTATTAAAAATAAAGCAAATTTTGCTTTAGAAATTAATGAATTTAAAATGCTTCATCGAAATATTTTTATTTTCTGGTTACCATAAAGTACCATCGGAAACTTTACATGCTACTGTTACATGTTACTAATTTTAAATTAGTAACATTTGAACTAATAATTTTAATTTTTTTTTAAATTACTAATAATAAATAGCAATTGAAATTAAGAGTTTTCTATAGCAAAATCAAACTTACATTTATTTTTTATCAAACCTTGAATAAGACTAGTTTTTTTAGGAACGTTCATGTTGTTTTAAATTGTTATTGTTGAAACTTTTCGACGTTTCAGTAATTTTTATTTTCTTTTTTCAATGTCCTCATGCCCGAAATGTTGGCAGAGATGTAGAAAACTTTTTTGGTATACAGCCTACCTTTTATGTCCAAGTAATAACTATTTCAACCAGAAATAATATTTTTATAATTAAATTGATAATTATTAATAGAAAATATTCTAACCAAGTTTGCGTACACAGATTGCGGCTTATTGTTAGTAAGATTGCACTGGTTGTTAAAAAATTGACTTTTTAACCACCATTGGAACGTCCATATATTTGCATGCATAAAGCGTCCTTTTGTGTATATTCTATTTATAGACACAAAATGAGAATTACAACTGGCAACACCGCATGACGCTCTATGACGGTCTATATACACCAAGGGACGCTCTATGCACCAATATACGGACGCTTCAATCATTGTTCCGTAAACGGACGCTGTAATGGTGGTAGTTCGGATTTGAAAACTTTAGATTTGCTTCATATTTAGGCAACGCCACCTGTAAGGGAATAGACGATGTATATTGGCGAAAAATTTTTAAAAAACAGCTTACTTCAGTGACTTTTAGACCCGGACGCTCTAATAATGTTTTTCCGACGGACGTGCTAATGATAGCGGGATGTATATATATATATATATATATATATATATATATATATATATATATATATAGATCTTTAGTACAAACTCAGACCAATTGGAATTCCATACAATCCCGCTCCACCAAGAAATAGCGTAGATTCGAACCAAAGTCAGGCGTATATTCTTTTTTTGTAATTTTTTATGCTTAATTCTGCAATATATACACGGCTAACTCTTAAAAAAATTTTGAATTTTATACGAAATATTTCATACTATCCTGAGCCTATTGAAAATACAGCAAACCTGAGCCAGACTTGTATATGTTTACATATACAAGACTTTCTTGAGCCAACTGATTTGACAAACCTGAGCCATATATATAATATACCGACAATCCTGCTCCATAGCAACAGCAATGACTAAGCCATATGTATATACCATAATAATCAAAAGTTAAATTTTTACCGACAATCCTGCCCCATAGCAACAGTAATAACAGCTGAACTTTATTTCACTTACGGAGTGTTTTATTTTATATCGACAGTCATGATGCATGTCGATGTTCAAGCAACAGGAAGGACTAAAATCTAGTTTACTTAAGTAATGTAAATATTAAAAAAAGCTATTGTTTAACAAATAAAGTAAGGATTTTCTAACAAAATAAAAAT
Organism: Tribolium confusum; assembly: GCA_029207805.1. Taxonomy (NCBI): domain Eukaryota; kingdom Metazoa; phylum Arthropoda; class Insecta; order Coleoptera; family Tenebrionidae; genus Tribolium; species Tribolium confusum. The sequence goes on from JALGAY010000004.1 coordinate 31,421,892, forward strand.
ATATTAATAGTTAGAAAATCTTATACTTTGAACGTGGTATTTTTTTTCACTTAATAGTAAAAAAGAAAATAAAATAGCAACATTTTTTCATTATTTACTTAGATATGTTTTCTTTATGTTCAGAGAGTTGGTGTCGTTTTTGAGCAAAAATCTCGATTGTTTTAAGCTATATCTTTTGTGTTTTGTCTTAGCTGTACAGATAAATTAACAACTTAATTAACGAATGTCGATGTAAACACTCAAAATAAGACAATTTTGACACTGGTAGAGTGTATGTCAATAAATAGATGACAGTCGATTATGTATTTGTTTCTTTTTTTGAGATTACAAAAAATTGCACAGATAAAAAAGTTTTGCCAACTACTAACTATAAAAGTTTTGGAGTTTTGTAAATCTATAAAAGTTTTACTGGCTTTGATACTTGTTTGATTTGCTGGTTTTGATACAATTTTTTTTTATAATAGGCAAACTAGTAAGCACTAGAAATTTGAAATGCTCATTTATAATTAGTGGATAATTATTGAAATCCACCAATTACAAATAAATATTTAGAATTTCCAGCGATCACTAGATTGCCTATCAAAAAAAAAAAAAAACAAACTATAGAGTCGGTTTAGTGCAAAAAATATGATATGCAGGGTGAAATAAAAGTATATTTCATATTTTCTAAGTTAATAAAAAAACGTCAAAACAAGTCAATTTTATTTTTTATTGCGCACGTTTCTCACTTTTATCAAAAAAAAATTTAACTTGTTTTTTGCTGTGACGTACCTAATCGATGATTTTTTTAAAGAACTTTTTCTTGGTGAAAATTGCTACAATTTTTTTCAGAGTATAACAGTATAAGATTTATAGGATCTAAAATAAAAGCTGAGTGATTTATCCAATTTAAATGCTTTATTAAATTTTCTAAAATAAACGCAATTTTTATCAGAATTACTGAACTAAACGTTTAAATTGACGTCCTCCTGTTTCTTGGCAATAACACAACTAATTTTCGAACACCGTTAGCACATTATTCCTCATTTCTTAACTAATTAAGCAATATTGATTTGTAGATCTTTTTCTTAAATTTTCTAAATCTCCTAATTTTGTTGCAAATACAATGCTCAACAATTCAAATAAAACATCCTAAAATTTTAACAAAGTCTAATGTCTTGTAACTTCTGGAAAAAATTATTAATTAAGATGATCTTTTTTTTCTTTGTTGCTCATTTCTTATACTTTAAGATGCTTAACAAAGCGTTTTTCGCAAGTTTGTAGTTTGAGTTATACAAGGTTTCAAAGACATTCTTTGCAAAAAACGAAAACTTAAAACTGCTCCCATTTAAAAAAAAAATTGAACTGTTTTAATGGGTCCCAGAATAGCGCTGGATTAATCCCTCAACACAGTTTTACAGATTTTGAGCTACACTTAAAAATAAAGCAATAATTCCAGAAAAACTATTTTTTGCGCAATAAGCAATAATTTTTTTAATTGATGTAAAATTTTACCTCTTTTTAGATTATTCTAAAAATAAAAGTTTAAACTTGAAATTCGAAAAGCAACGGCAGACATACTGTTTACATTTTGTTTAGAAAAACACCTCGAAAGATGACCAACTTTTTAAATAGCTTCGAATTTTAGTTTGATAAAAACAATAATAAAAATTGAAACGTGTATTAAGACACTTAACTGGTTTTTGTATCTCAACATCCTTGTAGCATTTGTTTATTTAGTATTGGTCGGTGATTGGATCTGATTATTAAAAACATATTTTTAGGAAAATATTGAAGTTTTTTCTAACTTAAACAACTCGTTACAACAATACGGACGCTACTGTTAGCTATCTACAATAATTTTTGTTTCATTAAAGACAAGCCGCTTAGATAAACAAAAATTTTAATAATTGATTTTGTCGCAGGAATTTGGACTTAGAAATAAAACGCTGTTTACCTGGCTTTTAGCCTGGCTTTTAGAATAGCCAGGTAAACAGCGTTTTATTTCTAAGTCCAAATTCCTGCGACAAAATCAATTATTATCATCACCATGGATGCAAATACTGATATTTAAAAATTTTAATTTTCTTCTAAAAACATGGCATTAAAAATTGTATTTAAACACTAATTTATACCGAGTAAACTAATGTTTTGAAATACACGTTTAAATTTTTATTATTTTTATATCAGACTAAAATTCAGAGCTGTTTAAAAAATTAATCATTTTTGGAAGCCTTTTATTACACGAAATGTTAACCGTATGACTACCACTCTTTCCAGAATTCCAGTTTGAACTTTTACAGATTTTTTTACAGAATTCCAGTTTAGGTGTAAAAAAATTTACACCTATTAACAAAATTATTGCTTATAGTGTAAAATTTTTTTTTTTTGGACTTTAGTTTTAACTTATAAACGTGTATTTAGACACTTAACTTGTTTTTTGTCTCTCAACATTCTTGTAGCATTAGTTCATTTAGTATTAGTCGGTGAATAGATCCGATTCCTAAAAGCACATTTTTAGGAAAAAATTGAAGCTTTTTTTAACTTAAACAAGCAATTTAGATAAGCAAAAATTTTAATTTTTTTTCTAAAAACATGGCTTCAAAAATCGTATTTAACCACCAATTTAAACTGAGTAAATTAATGCTACAAAAGTCTTAAGATTTAAAACACAAGTCACGTTTCTAAATACACGTTTAAATTTTTATGATTGACTTATAAAACTAAAATTCGGAGCTTTTTAAAAATTTGGTCATCCAGGGAAGTTTTATTTTCTACAAAAAATGTTAACAGTATGTCTACCGTTGCCTTTCCAATTTTATGTTTGAACTTTTATTTTTAGAATAATCTAAAAAGAAGTAAAATTTTACATCAATTAACAAAATTATTGCTTATTGCGCAAAAAACAGGTTTTTTGGATTATTGCTTTAATTTATAAATGTAACTTAAAATCTGTAAAACTGTATTAAGGGCTTAATCCAGCGCTCTTCCAAGACCCATTAAAAAAATAAAAAAATTTTTTTGTTAAAGGGGGAGCAGTCGAAACTTTACGTTTTTTGCAGAGCCTGTCTTTGACACCCTGTATGATGACTTAAATTACAAGTTTACAATAAACGCTCTATTAAACATCTTAAGCAAAGGATTTGGACATACCTTGTCCAATGAATATATCTTCAAAAAATACGGTCTTAAAATGTATCTGAGAAAACCACTTCAAACATTCAATTTTTGTGGATGTTGAGTTTGGGTTTTTCTTATTCAGTGCGGATCTTCTATCGACCTATTTGGGCATTAAGTATGTCTTTTTAAAGATAAATATATTTGACTTTATTATAGAGCTACATAAAATCAAAAGTATTTGCAACAACCAAAATATTTGAAAGATTTACAAAATAGAATCACAATTTGATGCCGCTTAATTAGGCAAAAAATAATAAATTATGTGTTAACAGAGTTCGAAAAAATTAATTGTATTATTGCCAGAAAACAAAAAAACGTTAATTTAAACATTTGGTTCAATAATTCAGTAAATAATAATACAATTTAGAACAAGAGATAAAGGAGCTGCTTTAAAAGCAAATGAGATAATTTTACAATCTAAAAAAAACTAATTTTATATTTCAAAAAAAAATAATAATAAATAAATAAATAAAAAAAAATTATACAGCACATAAGGTTTATAGTAGCGTTTTACAGTACAAGTGTTTGTTAAAAACGGTAACAAAAAAAAAATTTTAAACAGCTGGAAAAAAGCAGTTTTAATTTTATAGGCGCTAAAGAATAAAAACTTCTAAATTTACAGATATTCCTAAGTCTCTGATACAAAAAATTCGTTGTCTTAGCAACGCAAGCATTGTTAAAATTATAAAAATTACTTATAGCTTTGACCATCTTTGACGTTCAATTAACGTCAAGTTGGTTTGAACGATTTAGTTTCGACGTATTAATTTCGTGATCGTGATCTCAATGTCTACGAGTATTTCATTGCTGATTGAAATAATGTAGTGCGCAATTTGTTTTATTTGTATAATACAATCCTGAGCCAGTTTGTTTTATTTTATTAATTCCAAGAAACTGCTGGCTCAGGATTGTATATACAAATATATACAAAATACGCGACTGCAGCGCCACCATTTCAGAGTGCGGCAAAAGCCGGAACTACAAATTGGAGATTCATACAATTCTGAGCCAAAAAAAAAATTTGCCAGTGCACTGTGGGGGCCCTAAATATGCGGTTTATAAGGGTCCGCCATCCTGAGCCATATATTTGGCTCAGGTCCGTCAGAGTGGCTCAGGATGTACCGCCCGCAAACACATTTCTGGCTCAGGTTTGTACTAAAGCGCTATATATATATATATATATATATATATATATATCCTGCTATCATTAGCACGGCCATACATTGCCCGATCCCTATCATTAGGACGTCCTTGTGCATAGAGCGCCCGTATATGGACGCTCTGCTGCAACCCCATGTAAAAAATTTTTTGGAGCCTTCCTACACCAAGACGAAGCGAATGGCAAAAATCGATTTGGACGCTTTAATGATTTCTGGATGAAAAATTCGTATAATTTTTAGTTCCGGCGTATATAGGGGTGGTGGCGCTGGCGTAATATACGTATATTCAACCTCGGTGTAATAGAGCGTCCGTCAGTTCGGCAACACTGTAAGGATATGAATGAAATTAAATAAACGATTCCTGACCTGAGTTGTGAGGAATGAAAAAATAGACTCGCGCGCTAATGCTTCAAATTTAAATCTACTAGTAAGCGGTAATATTGTGAAATATTTAAAATAACTTTAAAAGTATTTATTTTTTAAAAAATTGTTTGGACAGGTCAATTTTATTATTAAATTGCGCATTTTAATAATTATTTGTTAATTAATTTAATTTTTTTTATTTAGTGTGGCCCCAAAATAAGATAGCGACATCAACTTTGTTTTTCTAAAAGGCACTTTATACTTTTTATTGCATTTTTAGATTTTATGACAAATTTTGGACATATTTAGCAGAATAGAGTAATACAAACTCAGTTAAACTGAGTTTGCATTATTCACTCATATTTTTGTATTAAACTGAGTTTGTATTATTAAACTCATATTTTATGTATAATGTCCTATACCTATCTTTAACTGTTTTCGAAATATTAGAAAAAACAAAGAAAAATAAATATTCAATTTATTGTAGAGTTAGTTGTTTAAATTAGTACCAAAATAATCTTTTGACAGTAAGATGTCTGTATTTAAGTTATCAAAAGTTAAAATAAAATAAAAATTAAAAAACTAAAATTTATTATTATTAAACTTGTTGTCAAAATCTAGCACTCTATAACTTTTTGACAGTTTAATAAAAACTGGTAGTTAAAAATTTGTTGAAAACAATAATCAATACTTATTTTTTAAAATAAAGTGTCAATTATAAATTATGTATTTGTTTTTTTTTAATGAACAGTTTTAAAATAATTTTAGATGTTCCATAATTTTGCCGCTTACTGTACATCAAAAAAGCTTTGTACTTCTCTGCCTACATTTTGGCAAAAAAAAAAACTAAAACATCAAAAAGTAGTCATAATAATTTAAAACAACATGAACGTTACTAAGAAAACTGATATTACTTAAAGTTTAATAAAAAACAAATGCAAATTTTATTTTGCTATACAAAACTATTAATTCTAATTGGTATTTTATTATTAATTATACAAAAAAATATTTTAAATTATTAGTCCAAAGGTTTCTAGTAGCATTTTTTTCTTTAAGTAATTTTATTTTGCTTTACAATGCTACTGATTATCTATTTACAATAATGTAGTAAAATCTAATTTTGAAATTGAAAAATTAAAAAAATATATATTTTTTTAAATAATTAAAGTTAATAACTAAAGTTCATACATGATTTTAAAATGGTTAAAAATAATAAGTTTATAGGTAAAAATTTTGCAATTAATGGTTTCTTTAATTTTTGATTACAAAAAATTCTATTGCCAACATAAAGTAAATTCTCTCTTACTTTTAGTGTAATAATTATAAATGTTGACTTTTAATAATTTCTTCTGGCAAAAAATCAAATAACGTTGTCGTACAATAGGTAATATACGGTGCTTAGACTCATCCTCGCCTTCAGCTCGGGCCCAATAATTTTTAGTTTTTTATATTACAGTAAATTTTATCAAGAACACGAAAAAGTAACATGTTTAACGCGCTAAGAAAATGAAGTTTTCCAAATTCGTGTAAATTTTATTATAATGAAACATTAACATTCACTGGAAAACAATCAGTTTTTTTAACTTGTCAAACAATCTGCTATTCACTTAATAATTTTGAGTTTATTTCTAATAATTTTTATTTTTAATTCTATTTTTTTTAAATTGCTTACAACATTGTACAATACTTGTGCATTGCGTTGAAGTTTTTTTTATTTCAAATGGTTTTCATAACTTTGCTTTACCGTTTTTACTATTATTTTTATCTTCTCTTGTTGTTCTTTATACAGTTGGTAGTTATCTAGGTTTCTGTTACTCTAGGTACTTTTTCGATAAAAGTTTTTTCTTAATTACTTTTTGTTCAATTTCATTGTTCCACTAGTGTATTAGCTTCTTCCTGTTTGTTGTTTTGTTTACTCCACATATTTCTAGAACTGATTTATTAAAAATATTTTAGAGCATTTCTGTTTCTTCTTTGATCTTTTTGTAATTTATACATTCTATTTTTGTCTTCTGTTACTTTTTTGTGTTGTTTTATTTTTCACCAAAAAATTGTCATTTCCTATGTCAATAACGTTTTTAACGCGCATGTCTTTAATTCTTTTTAAAATATTTTGTCTATCACCAATAGGAAGATTATAGATCTTTTATTTCTGCTTAGCATCTCACCTGTATACATATATGTAAATATTTTTGTGTTGGTAGAAGTTGTTTCCTATTACCAAATTTGTTTATTGTATAAAAATCTATGATCTTTTAGCCATTAATAACATTTTTTTTAAAAAAAATTTTGCTATTTACTTTTTCTCTATTAATTTTTACCTTTTCTTTTATATCATTTGTTAGTATTAGGATTTTTTTTGTTGTTATCTCTTATTCTGGAAAGCTATTTCTACTTAGAAACTGTTCTAAAATTTGTTTACAGTGAATTTTGTTATACCTTCGTTTAGTCTCTATTCTATTAGTATAGTATTTTTTTATCTTTTTTTATTTCTGATCTTAGTAGCTTTCCTAATATTTCTTTTTGGTTCTTGATTCCTGTTGTCTACCGTCAACGCTGTTGTATTATTTTTGACTTTAGCTTTCTCCCTATTTTCTATTTTTACTATTTTCTTTATTATACTCTCTTATTGTCAATTCATCAACTTATCTGTCTTTACTTTCCGATTTCTTCGTTTTATAGATGACTTTTTTCAAATACGACTAGTTTTTGATTGTCATTGTCCCAGTTTAGTTTTTTTGTCGTTTGTTGTTAGTTTCTTTAAAGTTTTTAATTCTGCTATATTTCCAATTATTTTTTTAAGTTTTAGCATATTTATCTATTCTTTGCAATTTTTTTTATGTATCAGACATACATTATCTCCGGTTTGTTTTGCATTTTTAATTTTTATTTAGATTTTTTGAAATTTTGTCTATATTTTTCAAGATATTTTTATTAATAATTTCTAAATATTATTTTAGGATATTAATAAAATATTAAAAAATCTTTCATTGTAATATTATTACGACATACAAAAATGATATAATAAATAGTTATTTTTTTAATTAAGCAATAAAACATGAGATTTAATGCCGTAATTGGCAGTCTGGTAAGGCAATGAGCTTTTTGGCCATATATATTTATTTTGGATATTATCAGTTCATTTTTTTTTTTAACAACTTGATGTTTGACAATTAGCCTCAAAATTTTGTGACTAAACTAAAAACGGTTTAAAGTGTTTGCTTTACTGCTTAGTCTATAAAGATGCTGACGTATTACCTAATCATTAAATGCGATAGTTTAGTGCCCTTAAATGGTCATTGAAATGTAGTGTTTACTAAGTTTTACAGAAGAAAAAAAAAGAACAAAAGAAGGTTCTAAAAATGCAAATTTCATTATTATGAAACATTAACACTCACTGAAAAAAAATCAGTTTTTTTAACTTGTCAAACAATCTACTATTTACTAATAAGTTGTAACTTCCTTCATTTTGCTTTTTCTAAACAATTTGCTTCCTATCAAAATTTTATTTAAATGACGAATTTTGAAAAGCATTCTTGATATTTTTTTGTTAAATAGCCTAGTTTTTCTTGTTTTAAATTATACTTATAATCTGCTTGAATATAGAGCATAAACGCGATGTTTTCAAATAAAATGTTACTAATTTTAAATTAGTAACATTTGAACTAATAATTTTAATTTTTTTTTGAATTACTAATAATAAATAGCAAATGGAATTAATAGTTTTCTATAGCAAAATCAAACTTACATTTATTTTATATCAAACCTTGAGTAAGACCAGTTTTCCTAGTAACTTTTATGTTGTTTTAAATTGTTATTGTTGAAACTCTTCGACGTTTACGTAATTTTTATTTTCTTTTTTCAATGTCCCCATGCCCAAAATGTTGGCAAAGATGTAGAGAACTTTTTTGGTATACAGCCTACCTTTTATGTCCAAGTAATAACTATTTCAACCAGAAATAATATTTTTATAATTAAATTGATAATTATTAATAGAAGATATTCTAACCAAGTCTGCGTACACAGATTGCGGCTTATTGTTAGTAAGATTGCACTGGTCGTTTGAAACCACTATTGAAACGTCCATATATTTGCATGCATAAAGCGTCCTTTTGTGTATATTCTATTTATAGACACAAAATGAGAATTACAACTGGCAACACCGCATGACGCTCTATGACGGTCTATATACACCACGGGACGCTCTATGCACCTATATACGGACGCTTCATTGATTGTTCCGTAAAAGGACGCTGCAATGGTGGTACAACGGATTTGAAAACTTTAGATTTGCTTCATATTTAGGCAACGCCACCTGTAAGGGAATAGACGATGTATACTGGTGGAAAACTTTAATAAAACAGCTTACTTTAGTGAGTTTTAGACCCGGACGCTCTAATAATGTTTTTCGGACGGACGTGCTAATGATAGCGGGATGTATATATATATATGTATAGATATATATATATATATATATATATATATATATATATATATATATATACATACACATACATACATACATATATATACATATATACTGACGTTATGCTAATTGTATCAAAAATAAAGCTAATTTTGCTCTAGAAATTAATAAATTTAAAATGCTACATCGAACTACTTTTATTTTCTGGTTACCATAAAGTACCACCGGAAACTTGTTACATGTTACTAATTTTAAATTAGTAACATTTGAACTAATAATTTAAAATATTTTTTTTGAAGAACTAATAATAAATAGCAATTGGAATTAATAGTTTTCTATGGCAAAATCAAACTTACATTTATTTTTTATCGAACCTTGAGTAAGGCTAGTTTTCTTAGTAACGTTCATGTTGTTTTAATTTGTTATTGTTAAAACCTTTCGACGATTTGGTATTTTTTAATTTCTTTTTTTAATGTTCCCATGTCTCAAATGTTAACAGAGAGATAGAGAACTATTTTGGTATTTAGCCTACCTTTTATGTCCAAGTAATAACTATTTCAAACAGAAATAATATTTTTATAATATAAATTAATAATTATTATTAGAAGATATTTTAACTAAATCTGCGTACACAGATTGCGGCTTATTGTTAGTAAGATTGCACTGGTCGTTAAAAAATTGACTTTTAAACCACCATTGGAACGTCCATATATTTGCATGCATAAAGCGTCCTTCTGTGTATATTCTATTTATAGACACAAAATGAGAATTACAACTGGCAACACTGCATGACGCTCTATGACGGTCTATATACACCAAGGGACGCTCTATGCACCAATATACGGACGCTTCATTGACTGTTCCGTAAAAGGACGCTGCAATGGTGGTACATTGGATTTGAAAACTTTAGATTTGCTTCATATTTAGGCAACGCCACCTGTAAAGGAATAGACGATGTATACTGGTGGAAAACTTTTAAAAAACAGTTTACTTCAGTGAGTTTCAGACCCGGACGCTCTAATAATGTTTTTTCGACGGACGTGCTAATGATAACGGGATGTATATATATATATATATATATATATATATATATATACTTACAGAGGCTAAGGTGGCATCCGCCCATGTAAAAATTGCGGTAAAGGTGGCATCCGAGGTAAGGTGGCATCCAATATACGGATGCCAATTTGACATAAGCGTAAAATATCGACATAAGCTTACTTAGCACACATCCTATTAGATGCCGTAAAAAAGTGGTGGACGTCAAATTGACCGCCAAAAGTATAATAATATTCTCTTGAGTTCAGCAAGGAGTCGTACTGAGGCGCTGCAATCGATTCGTGTATATCTAGATGCCATTGGAATCACGGTGAAATTGGCATCCGCATCAAATTGGCAACGTTGCACCTAAATTCGTACTAAAACGACTTATATAACGACTCATTCAATTAACAGACAAAGTAATCTACAAGAAAAACGTCTGTCATCAATTTTATACAGAGTGACATAAAAGTATGGAATAAAATTAATATTTTCTAAGTTACTGTTTTTTTAGAAAAACGCCAAGACAGGTCGATTTTATTTTTTATTGCGCACGTTTTATACTTGTTCTCAATTTTTTTTGCCAACTGGTTTTTTGCTGTAACGTAATCGATATTTTTTTTAAATAGAAACTCTTATCTTTGATGTTAAATATTGGAACTACTCTTTTTTCTGAGTACAGCAGTATAACAAATATAGAGTCTAAAGCGAAAGCTTTAAGTAGTTTAACCAAATTAAATGTTTTATTAAATTTTTCAAAATAGACGTAATTTTTAACAGAATTACTAAACTAAATGTCCAAATTGAAGTTTTTTCGCCGCCTGGTAATAATACAACTAATTTTCGTAATCTAGTAGCATATTATTTTTCATTTTTTGACTAATTAAAAGGTATTGATTGACGAAACCACACTAAACATTCGATTTTTTTGGATGTTGTAACAAGTATTGGTTTCTCTCGTACTTTGCAAGTTTTCTATCGTCTCATATGGCTGTTGTGTCTTTTTTGACTTAATCACATTTTGGAACCGTATTTTTTTGACGTCCAATTAATTAGACAAGTTTATTTGGATGTCTTTTGCGACACGTTAGTACCAGCATTAGCGGAACTTTTTCCAATAAAAAGGATATAGACACACCAGCAGCTAATGTATGGCTTAAACAAGACGGTGCATCTCCACACTACCCTCGTGGTGTCAAAGATTATTTAGATGATGTTTTGATTATTAACGTTTTTTTAAAGAGCTACTTAAAATCAAAAGTATTTGCAACAAAATCAAGGATTTTAGAGAAAGAATTACAAATCAGTACCGCTTAATTGGTTAAAAATGTGCTAATGGAGTTTGAAAGTTGGTTGTATTATTACTAAGAAACCGAAGTACGTCAATTTGAACATTTAGTTCAGTAATTCTATTAAAATTGCGTCAATTTTAAAAAATTTAAAATAAAATAAAATAAATTTTAATAAAACATTTAAATTGGTTAAATTACATAAAGTTTTTGCTTTAGATCCCATAAAATGTTATATTGTTATAAGCAGAAAAGAAAGTAGTTTCAATATTCAACATCAAAAATAGGCGATGCTATTTTAAAAAAATTTCGATTACGTCACAGCAAAAAACCTGTTGTTTAAAAAAATTTGAAAATAAGTAAAAAACGTGCGCAGTAAAAAAATAAAATCGATCTGTCTTAAAGTTTTTCTAAAAAAAAACAGTAACTTAGAAAATATGAATTTTATTTCATACTTTTATGTCACTTTGTATATATTTTTAATAAGACAATAAAGTGAAAACCAAATAAATTACGAAATAAAATTTATGAAATTTAATCGATTTACAGTTGCAAATTTACTTGCTACAATCAAAATTTAATGAATATATTTCAACATCATTTCAAGGTATGTGTTAGAATGTCAATTGCTCTGTTTAATAGTAACTTAGTCGTCTCAGATGTAATAATAGCAGACAGTTAGTTTTTACATGTTTAATAATTAAAATTATTAAACCTTGTTGACAAGAAAGAATTTAGTATTAATTTGGTATAATAAGATAAACGTTTCAACAAATCGTAGTTGCAAAGAAATAAACATTAGATATGTTAATAAAAAAATAAGAAGCATCTTCTTAAGTTCAAGTTCGTGTATAAGCCAAAGTTTGTTGACCAATGCGATTTTTTTTTAATATATGCACCAAACGAAAATATCATATTGATTCAAAAAATTTAACAATGAAGGTGCATGGTTGGGCACTGCAATACGCAGTAACGAGTATAAAAGACTTTTAAAAGCCGAGAAAACAATAAATTCTAAACAGAAGAAAATTAATTTTTGATAAAATCAAATGTTTTACTAAAACTTAAAATATTTTCTTATTAGTATTGAGAAAAAGGAGAAAATAAAACAAGTTATAATTCTAAAAATTCAATATTAAAAGTTTATAAATTATTATTTTTAAAGTTAAAGTTTTTTTTGAAAAATTGACGTATTAAATGTATAATCTTTATTATAAATAAATATATAATATAAACATTTCTGATCATTTGCGCTTGAGGCTAAAGTATTTTTAAAAAACTTTGCAAGTAGCTACAAATATTTCTAGAAAATACATGAATGAAACTGTGGATAAAAACTAGTTGAAAAAATAAAAACTTTAATTTTAAGGAAATAGAAAAGTTAACAAGTTACTGTCTGAGAAAAAAATACATAGATAACAAATATATATCTAAAATTAAAAAAAAAGAAAAATGCTAAAGTAATGAGTTGTAAAGCAAGATTGGTGGTAAATGTTTATCTACGACAATAAACAACCAAATTGTGACTTTATTTTAACCTACTTTTTTGTTGCTTGACGTTTGTACATAAAAGAAAATATGTTTTTATTTTTCTTTGACTTTTTTTATTAAATGATAAATTAATAGCAGCAAGTCACTAAGTGATACTAAAAACACAAAATTACTTATAAATATTAATTTAGATTTATTAAATTGCCCAACTAAAAATAAAACAAAACAAAAATTATAGTTCGTTTTTTTGTTAGCAAAAATACGTTGAAGAAAAATTACAAAGTTTTAAAATAATAGTTATTTACAGTAAGAGTGAGGAATGTGAAGCTTTCTTTACTTTCTTTTTATTGACTGTGCATTAAGTGTGGTGACGTCGCTGTTTTAAATTGTCATTTTTAGGCACTTTGTAAATATTTAATTGTATAATTGACCTATACAGCAACACTAAATCTTTTCTAAATAAAACAAAAATTGAAGCATGTTTTTAAAATTATAAATTTTTATTTTAAATTTACTCTATTGTTAAGAAGAAATGATAATCAACAAAATAAATAACCTGATTTAATTATTTAGATTATTAGAAAAACAACACAACTAAATACTTTCTATCTCATGGTAAAGTGATTTTTCTTCAAATAATTGGACAATAAATGTCCACGTCAAATTTACAAGTTTATATAAACGCTGCACTTCTTACTTCAAACGCTGTACTTCGTAAAAAATATTATTTTCTTTTATTTAACTTGAAAATATTTTCTACATCACTTCTTGTATATGCACAATGCTTTAGATTTGCATTTGGACTCTAAAAATAATTTTTAAAATTTCAATCGCCGTACTTCTTAGTTTAAATCAAAACGCTGCACTCCTTAATTCGAAACGCCGCACAGTGTTTCGCCGTATGTATTTTAGGTGGAAAAAAGTCATATCAAATTTTTTAAAAAACACCAATTAGGCACTAGTTGGGTAAAGTAGAGATTTCAAATTCAATGTTTTTATTAATAAATATCGCTTTTTGTCCTAATGCGATAAGCCTCTAGCAGCTCACAATGAATTAGCAAATATTTTGTAAATGGTGTGGTACTAACTGTTTGCAATAGAATCAATGGAAATCTCATTAGAAGGTAATTATATAAGTTATATAACTTACTTTGTGTTTTTAATTACTTAGTAAATAAAAATAGTCAATGTGAAAGAGTGGGGGTATGCTAGCAAATTTTGAAAGTTATTAGTCAAAAAAAAATGTGAGTACCGCGTTATTAAGTCTTAAATTAACCCTTAACCGGCGTGGCCGAAAATTTTAACACTCCATGCGTGGCGGAGTCCCTTAATTAAAAATAAAAGTTTTTGTTTTCATTATGAAAAATTTTTGGTTTTTATTGTGTCTACTATAAAAAATACAATATAAAGAAACATACTTTTATTTATAAAATTAACGCAGTAACAAACTAATATAAAAACGCTAATAAAACTGAACGTGTAACACAAATTAACAGGAGGTTCCTAATTTCTATTTAACAACAAAAAAAAACGAAAATTAAAAACTTTTTCATTTGTAAACATGTTAAGTAAAGTCCAAGTTATAAGAAAATAACAGAATTGGACCTTTAATTTATAACCGAAAAAAAGTGACATCGGTTCAAAAATTCTATCAAAAAAAGTGAATATTTATCTATCTTTACAATTTTGAACGCATGTTAAACACATTTTTTTGATACATTGCAGACAAATCGGTTTGCTAAAATGAGCGCATAAAAAAGCAGTTTTTCGCTTTAATTTTGGATCACAGATCGAGCAATATTTTCTCTGATTTCTTGGCAAATACTCTTGAGTTGGTGTTACAGAGAAAAGTATGTTCAAAATTTTACAAATAGCATTTTTTAGTTTCTTGGTCGGAAAAAACTTCATCACACTCTTCAAATTCTTCAAACCAGTTTTGAAGAGTTTCCTCAAAGTGGAAATCTGTGACTCTTACTATGTCAGGATTCTTGGACATGGTTACTAAATATTGCAATGTTACACAAATGGCGTGGTGGAGTCCCAGGGACTCTAGACAATGCAGTTAGCACACTTGCAACGACAATAAACTTCAGCCGACTGACCACATAATGAGTGAACCATTAAGCTATTGGCCAGGTCGCCCTCTATCATAAACAAATAGAAAAGTTGTTGAAGAATTTCTACTAGCCAGAGTCCCAGGGACTCCACCACGCCGGTTAAGGGTTAGAAAACATTTTATGCAAAATTAAATGCTGTTTTCAAATATGTAAGCTGTTGTCAGCGCACGATTTTGCAAATATATATTTTTTTAATTCTTAGATGCAGGTTGCGTCATATCTAGAAGAAAATTTTCCGAAGAGTAGAAGGAATATCGTAGAGATGAAACACCTTAAAAAATTTACCGCCACCTTGTTATTAATTATAATTTAAGTAATATATCTGATGGTGAAAATACCGAGCTTAAAAACAATATTCGTCTGTGGCCGTTCAAAATTGAGGAGAAGTGGTCTAAAGCGAATAAGAGGCTAGAACGGTTTATCTCGACCTATGAATCTTATTTATCTTTATCTATATATTATTATATTATTTTACTTTATTTATTATATTATTTATCTTTTACTTTAAAAAAAATATGTTATTGATTTTTTTAAGTTTTAAATATAATTATTTTCTACATATTCTGTGTATAATCGTAAAATGTTTTTTTTTTCATATTTTCATGTAAATATTTTTTTGTTTTAATAAATTTCTGATTATCAATAACTGCAGACTCTTTTTGACCACTTAAAATAAAGCCTTCAGATGTCATGAAGTTAATTAAAAACCTTTGATTAACTCTATCCCTTTACGTTTTTATCTTAAGATACGAACATCAAAACCAAAAATCGCAATACGCTGAGTTTTGACTTTTTTCCACCCGCGCTCATATGTTCGAAACACTGTGCGCCGTGCTTCTTACTTCAAACGCTGTACTTCGTAAAAAATATTATTTTCTTTCATTTAACTTGAAAATATTTTCTACATCACTTCTTGTATATACACAATGCTTTAGATTTGCATATGGACTCTAAAAATAATTTTTACAATTTCATTCGCCGTACTTCTTAGTTTAAATCAAAACGCTGCACTTCTTACTTCAAACGCTGTACTTCGTAAAAAATATTATTTTCTTTCATTCATACTTGAAAATATTTTTACATAACTTTTTGTATATACACAATGCTTTACATTTGCATTTGCACTCTAAAAATAATTTTTAAAATTCTAATCGCCGTACTTCTTAGTTTTTGTTTGAAAAAATCAAACAAAATTCTTATATAACAGTGGCAAAGCTTTTGCGAGACCAAAATTATCACCAGTGCCTGATTAATAATTTATAAAGAAGTTAGTATTATTCCTAGTCCTTAGTCCTAAGTACCTTAGACGGTATTTGTATTTTTGATATACTCGTGAATAAATAATTTGAATTTATTTATACCAGCAGCAGATGTAGTTTTTTATGCAGATAATACCACTCTGAGTTGTAAAGTTTTTAATATAATTTTACTAAATTATAAGATAAGAGCACCTTTTAGTAGAATAGAAAATAGGTTACTTATTGATATTAAATTATATAAATCAAAAATTGTATAAAAATAAAACTTTAAATATAGAAATAATTGTAGAATTTATTACAAGATGAGATATTTTTACAATCTCAAGTTTATTTATAAATGTCTTGAATTTTCAAACATAAATATTTAAAAATTTTGAAAAATTTAGTCAAAACGCAAACATGCATATCTTACATTTAGTGGAAATAATTTTACTGAGACTATTTTATACGAGAAAGAATTTTACAATATCTCACCTATAGAATTTAGGAATTTGTTCTTCAAGCTGTTTTTACAAAAAGTATAAAATACTTAATTTATACAAGACATTCTACTCTATTGGAAAATATTCACCGAACAATTTTAATGATCGTAAAAGTGTATGTTGAGTTTTATATTATTTAATTTTATGTTTTTATTTAATTTTCTATTTTTCTATTTTAATTTTTTTTTACTTTTGTAAAATAATGTATTTCTAGTCTAGTAGTAATAAACCATTATTATAATTATCATAAATACAAATTTTTAAAACTTGGCTAAATTATATTTTTAATAAGTCTAATGTTTCTCTAATATTCTCCAATTAATTATTAGGAACAAATAATTATTTAGAAAAGCATTATTGATGCTTTTTTCTCGATTATGTCACCAACCAAAAATCTATAAGAACCAATTTTTCACATTCACTAGTTTGATATGGTAGCGATAAAATAAGAAATCAACAAAAATATGTTTTGTCCTCGTGAACGTTAGTTATATTATTACTTGTCAGTTAAACGTCAATTTACAATACCGGTATTGTAAATTGACAGTTTTATGTACTGGAAATTTTTACGTTTACGAGTTACTTTAAAATTAATGTATTCATATATGAATTTAATTTGGTTCAAAAAAATTAATTTACAGGTATAAATTTTGCAATAAATACTTTCTTTAATTTTTAATATCGAAAAATTGTAATGAAGTAAAAAGAATCACGTCGTCAAGGTTGGCAGCACTAAAATTAACTAAAAATACTCAAAATGTCATTTGGGTGATTCTGAAGTTAATTCTCCCTTACTGCTACAGATATAAACAGTACTTACTATAAATTATGATTATAAATATCAAAAAGATTAAAACTTTCTTCGGACAAAAAATTTAATACAGTTGTCGTACGTTAGGTAATTTACAGTGCTTAGACTTCGCCTTCGGCTCGAGCCCGAAATTAAATCTACGCACTGTAAATTTTTGTATTTAATAGAGAGTACTTGTTAAGATATACATGGCAACAGCGCACGGATGCCAATGTGTGATATACAGAAGCCAAAGTGTACTAAATGTGTATAAAATATACAGTGGGATGCCAACTGGACCGCTAAATACACCGGATGTCAATGAATCCTCTATTAATAAACTGAATATACAATAATATACACCGTGTATATTGCTGGATGCCAATTAGTGTCTTGTTTGAATAGATGCCACCTTGTGCGCCAACTATATATATATATATATATATATATATATATATATATATATATATAGCGCTTTAGTACAAACCTGAGCCAGAAATGTGTTTGCGGGCGGTACATCCTGAGCCACTCTGACGGACCTGAGCCAAATATATGACTCAGGATGGCGGACCCTTATAAACCGCATATTTAGGGCCCCCACAGTGCACTGGCAAATTTTTTTTTTGGCTCAGAATTGTATGAATCTCCAATTTGTAGTTCCGGCTTTTGCCGCGTTGTGAAATGGTGGCGCTGCAGTCGCGTATTTTGTATATATTTGTATATACAATCCTGAGCCAGCAGTTTCTTAGAATTTATAAAATAAAACAAACTGGCTCAGGATTGTATTATACAAATAAAACATATTGCGCACTACATTATTTCAGTCAGCAATGGAGTATGGAGAAACACGATAATTCATGGTGTTTAGTCGAAATTAATACGTCGAAATTAAATCGTTCAAATCAATTTGACGTCAATTGAACGTCAAAGTTATAAGTAACTTTTATAATTTTAACAATGCTTGCGTTGCTAAGACAACAAATCTTTTGTATCAGAGACGTAGGAAATTCTGAAAATTTGGGTTTTTTTATCCTTCAGCGCCTAGAATAATAAAACTGCATTTTTTCAGCTGTTTAAAACCTAAAGATACCTTCTTTTTTTGTTACCATATTCAACAAACACTTGTATTGTAGAACGCTACTATGAACCCTATTTGTCAGTATAACTTTTTTTTTACTAAAAAAGCCAAATAAATTTGCAATAACATAACATTGACACTTTGATCAACTGCAAATATAATCATAAATTTGAAATATAAAATTAGTATTTTTTGAATTGTAAAATTATCTCACTTGCTGTTAAAGTAGCTCTTATATTTTTTGTTGTAAAATGTACTATTATTTACAGAATTATTAAACTAAATGTGTAAATTGACGTTCTTTTGTTTCCTGGCAATAATACAATCTATTTTTTCAAAATCAGTTAGCACATAATTTATTCTTTTTTGACTAAATGAGCGGCATTGATTTGTGATTCTTTTTCGTAAATCCTCTAAATCTCTTGGTTCTGTTGCAAATACTTTTGATTTTATGTAGCTCCATAATAAAGTCAAATAAATTTAGCTTTAAAAAAAGCTTACTTGATGCTCATATAGGTCGATAGAAAATCCGCACTGGATGAGAAAAACCCATACTCAACATCCACAAAAATTGAATGTTTCATGTGGTTTTCTCAGATACATTCTAGAACCGTATTTTTTTAAAAACATATTGATTGGACAAATGTATGTCCAAATTCTTTGCTTAAGATGTTTAATAGAGCGTTTCTTATAAACTTATAGTTTAAGTCATATAAGTCAAAAGACAGGTTCTGCAAAAAATGACAAGTTTATACTGCTCCTATTTTAACAAATAAAACTTTTTATATTTTTCTAATGAGACCTGGAAGAGCGCTAGATTAAGTCCTTAATATAGTTTTACAGATTTTAAGTTACACTTATAAATTAAAGCAATAATCCATAAAAACTGTTTTTTTTGCGCATTCAGCAATAATTTTGTTAATTGAAGTAAAATTTTACCTTTTTTTAGATTATTCTAATAATAAATGTTTAAAACTTAAATTTCAAAAGGCAACGGTAGACATTCGGTTGACATATTGTGTAAAAATTTTTTTTTAAAAAACGACCAAATTTTTAAACAGCTCTGAATTTTAGTTTGGTAAAACAATAATAAAAATTTAAACTTGTATTTAGAAACTTGACTTGTGTTTTAATTCTTAATAAAGACCCTTGTAGCATTAGTTTACTCAGTTCAAATAGGTGCTTAAATACGATCTTTGAAGCCATGTTTTTATCTAGAAAAATATTAAAACTTTTGCTCATCTAAATGGCTTGTTTCTAGTGAAGCAATTGTGGATAGCTAACAGTAGCGTCCGTAGTAACGAGCTGTTTAAATTTTTTCCTAAAAAAGCTTCAGTTTATTCCTAAGAATATGCTTTTAAGAATTGAATCTAATCACCGACCAATGTTAAATAAACTAATGCTACAAGGATGTTGAGAAACAAAAAACAAGTTAAGTATCTAAATACAAGTTTATATCTGTCTTTTATAAAACTAAAATTTGGAGCTATTTAAAAACTTGGTCATTTTTGGAAGTGTTTTTCTACACAAAAAATTAACAGTATGTCTACGTTGCCTTCCGAATTTCAAGTTTGAACTTATATCTTTAGAATATTCTAAAAAGAGGTAAAATTTTACATGAATTAAAATAATTATTGCTTATTGCGCAAAAAACAGTTTTTTGGAATTATTGCTTTAATTTATAAGTGTAGCTCAAAATCTGTAAAACTGTGTTGAGGAATTAATCCAGCGCTTTTCTGGAACCCATTAAAATAATCCAAAAACCTTTTTTTGTTAAAATGGGAGCAGTCTAAACTTTTCGTTTTTTGCAACGCCAGTCTTTGATACTTTGTAAAACTTAAACTACAAATTTGCAAAAAACGCTCTATTAAACATCTTAAAGTATAAGAAATGAACTACCCGGAAAAAAAAAATTATCTCAATTAATAAATTTTTGTAGGAGTTACAAGACTTTAAGCTTTGTTAAAATTTTAGGGAGTTTTATTTCAATCAGAGTTGGGCATTAGTCGAATAAAAATTTATCCGATTGAAAAAACGACTAAAAAATTAGTCGGAATTTTTAATCGTAGAAACGACAAAATTGAAAACGACTAAAATTTTATCCGACTAAAACTACAACTAAAAAAATCGGTTAAATATTTAGTCGATAATAATGACTAAGATTTCAATCGGATAAATAAATAGTCGGATAAAAATTTATTCGAATAAATTTTTTATCGGATAACAATTATTATCTTTTACCCAGAGTTGGACAAAAATTATCCGATTGAGGTTGTTGACTAAAATTT
This sequence comes from Tribolium confusum, assembly GCA_029207805.1. Classification (NCBI taxonomy): domain Eukaryota; kingdom Metazoa; phylum Arthropoda; class Insecta; order Coleoptera; family Tenebrionidae; genus Tribolium; species Tribolium confusum. The sequence goes on from JALGAY010000004.1 coordinate 31,442,835, forward strand.
TAGTCGCCAAAAATAATCGTACGACTAATTTGTTTGTCGCTAGTCGCAACTAAAAAAAACGACTAGCTGAAAAGCAAGTTTATTAAGATTATTTCCTGAACCAAACTCGAAAGCTTTTGCTTTACTTCAGATTATGCAGTTTTCCCTGTTTAACGATTTTTTTTCCTTATAACAGTTTTGAACAGTCGATGAAATCAGTTTCTGACTGGTTAAACATAACATTTTAAATTTAGTCATTTACATGAATTTTCGATAATTTTTTAGTCGTTTTTTAAATTAGATAAATTTTTGCCCTTCTAACACTGCGGACTATTATACTAGACAAATTATTATTATTAATATCTATACAAATTTAGTCTGATATAAAAAAGCAAAACACAACTTCCATTATAATAATATCTCCTATAACATCACATCATGGATAGTAAAAACCAAAAATTATCACTGCATTGTGATCAATTTTATTTGAAAAAAACAATGATTAAATTAATCAATAAATTTTTAATAAATGTTGAGCTGCCCGGCAATAGAAAATTAGTATCTAATATTTAACTTTAAACACAGAAATTTAAAATTTACAGTGTTAACACAAACATAGGCTATTAAACTAGAAATGCATTAAAATGCATTCAATTTTACTTCAAAGTACAAAAAAAACAATTTTTAGTTGTTAGTCATTAACTAGTGTTTTAGAAAACGATTGCTTTACAGTTAGTCGTTTTTTTAGTTGCGACTAGCAACAAAAAAATTAGTCGTACGATTATTTTGGGCGACTAAAATTTTAGTTATCAACCTCAGTCGGACTTTGCGTAAAAGATAGTTGTTATCCAATAAAAAATTTAAAAAAAAGTTTTTTTAATTTAAGTAAACTACATTTTAGTTCTGCCTAAAATAATACACTCCGTAAGTGAACGAGAGTTCAACCGTTATTACTGTTGCTATGGGGCAGGATTGTCGGTAAAATTTTAACTTTTAATTATTATGGTATATACATACGGCTTAGTCATTGCTGTTGCTATGGAGCAGGATTGTCGGTATATTATATATATGGCTCAGGTTTGTCAAAACTGTTGGCTCAAGAAAGTCTTGTATATGTAAACATATACAAGTCTGGCTCAGGTTTGCTGCATTTTCAATAGGCTCAGGATAGTACGAAATATTTCGTATAAAATTCAAATTTTTTTTATGAGTTAGCCGTGTATATATTGCAGAATTAAGCACAAAAAATTACAAAAAAAGAATATACGCCTGACTTTGGTTCGAATCTACGGTATTTCTTGGTGGAGCGGGATTGTATGGAATTCCAATTGGTCTGAGTTTGTACTAAAGATCTATATATATATATATATATATATATATATATATATATATTCCACGTGTATAAAGTGAGCCCCGGCTGTGGAAAAACTGCGTTTGAAGTGAGGTCCGCTACAAAGTGAGGTCCGATATACGGACCTCACTTTGACAATCCTGTACAATTCACTCCAGCACCTTCCCCTACCACTATATAGGCATATCTGTTAAATTTAGCTGGACCTCACTTTCATCATACTATGGTTCAAGTTGTATATTTTAGTTCAACAGTTATGTGAGTGGTGGCGCTCTCCACGGTGTATAAATTCTAGACGTATACTTTGCAGATCGTGGCCATTACCTAGTGAGGACCGATGATACGGCAACCGCGCAAGGGCCTCACTTTCCGCATAGTATATATCTGAGGGTTTCACTTAACGGTGCATTTCTAAATACAATTATCAAACATTCCAAAGCATTGCAAGGTCACATTTAGACTTGTGGTGGCTGGCGGATTTTGTAATCTCTATATTTTCATGATGGAAAACAGAATGTTCAAGAGTTTAAGTAATTGTTTCTCTTTCTTTTGTTTTTTATACAGCAAGCGGCAAAAGTATGGAACATCCAAGATAACTTTAAAAATCTTTATTTATTTAAAAATCGCTAAGACAGTTCAATTTTTTTTAAAATTAGGCATTTTTTAAAATAACAATCTTTATACAAGGTATTTTAAAAATGAAATACAGACATCAACTTTGTTTTTTTAAATAAAATCGTATATTATTTATTGCATTTTAAATACTATGACAAATTCTGGACATATCTTATAAATAATGTTTTATACCTATCTTCAACTGTTTTCGAAATATTGACAGTTAAATATAAACAAAAAAATTAATATTTAATTTTTTGTTTAGTTAAATGTTTAAATAATTACTCACAGATCTTTTTGTAGTCAGATGTTTGTCTGTCTTAAAGAAAATTTATTATTATTAAACTCATTTTAAAAATCTATAGCATCCTAGGACTTTTTGGCAGTTTAAAAAATAGTGACAGGTAAAAATTTGTTAAAAACAATAAAAAAAATGTAAAATGTAAAAATAAAATTGACCTGTATAAACATTTTTTTTAAATAAATAGTTTTGAAGTTATTTTAGATGTTTCATAATTTTGCCGCTTTTTGAAAACTTGTTCGTACCGAGTGTAAAAAAAAATCACTTTTTCTAATAGTACCTTTTTAAATAAAAAAACGAGACTTGGAAAAATTATTATGTTAAAATATCTTCATTAATTGTGTAAAAAATAAACTTTTGATCACTTCCAGTTTTAACGGAAACAACCGTAACTTTGGATTTTTAAATATAATACTATTATATTTTTATACTTAGAATCTACGTTAAATTCTGAGTCTCATACACTAATTTAAAAAAAATGTGATATTTTTTTTAATTTTTGTTTTTTTATTTAGAAAGCTGTGATTATAAAAAAATATTAAATAATATAAGCAGTCATTAAAAAATAAAACCTATTCCACAAATGATCTAGTTTAGAAAAAACATGAATTTAATTTAGAATAAATTAGTTTTTTCGGTTTAATTCATTTTTTTTTCAGATGGAACAATAGTGGCTCGCTTGGTTTTTGAAATTAACTTTTTATTTGTCAATTTGTTTAAAATTTGAAAAAAAATATGTTAAATAAAAACATAAATTTAAAAATTAGTTTAAATAAGTTAGCATTTTAACAACAAAATAAAATTGACAGTTATTAAACATAATTTGTTACTTTTTTTCTGTTTTACAGCTTGCTTAAATTTAAATTAACTTTTAGAAATTTTTCCAAATATTTTTGTAAATATTACAAAAATTACTAAACAGATTTTTAAATTTTTGTTTTTTTTTTGTTAGCAGAAAGAATGTATTTAAAATGTGGAGGAGCCACTATTGTTCCATTTAAAAAAATTGAGTGAGACGAGAAAAACTAATTTATTTCAGCTTAAACTCCTGTATTTTTCAAATTAAATTATTTATGGCACCGGTTTTATTTTTTAGTTGTTGTCTAAGTTATTTAGAAATATTTTTTAACCATCACAGTCTTCTAGATAGCACAATAAAATTTACAAAAAAAATCTTTCATCTTACAAAAAGTTATAAAGAGTAGTGTATTAGATTCGGAATTTACTGTAGATTTTAAAAATATAAAAACATACACAGTGTTTTATTTAAAAATCCAATGTTACGGTCGTTTTCGGTAAAACCGGAAGTGATAAAAGTTTATTTTTCATATACTTAATGGAAATTTTCTAACATCATATGTTTACTAAATATCATTGGTTTATTTAAAAAAATACTACTAACAATTAGGGTGAGCCTAATTTCGTTTACACTTGGTATATGTTTTTTTCCCTAGTTGGCTCCTAATTGGGATAGCCTGTAAGTCAACTATACCAATAATAGTATTATTAGTATTATTATTATTGATAATTTATTAAATTATAATAACGGTTTATTTAAAATCGTTTTATTACTAATAAAAAAAACAAATCGCTTTAAAACAAAGATTCTTTCTGGCAAAAGCTCAATTCCGTCGTTGTGACCGTTTTGTCAAAATAAAAATTATATTTAAAAATGTATTGGCTTTTGTGAGCATTCGAAACTTTAAAATCCAATATATCCGTTCAACATTGAAGAAAATTTAAGTGACTTTATCGTTTTTTGTCACTTTTCAACAATTAGGTGTCTCAACAACTAAACCTTAATTTAAAAACTATGTTTTTAGAAAAAAAATTGTCACATTATTTGTAATTAGAATGGCGTTACATTTATATTTTTTGTCGTTTTTGCAAATATAAATAATATAATAAATAAACTCTTAGGAAGAAATATCTAAAAGTTAGCGGTACATTTGTATTTTGCTTTGCAGTGTGAGTGTCTTGTAGGTCTTAGACAAACAATGCAGGTATAAAGTAATAAAAGTAGGTAACCGCTCGGCCAGGCATCCCCTTCTGCTGGAATTTTTAGAGACCTTTCAGTCTTTAATTTTTATCAAATAAATAAATAATAACTATTAGAGAATGCATCGGAAAATGTAAAACGATAAGAAACTAAATTACCAAAGTATGCTCATATTGTTTAATGTATGGAATTAAGGTAAAATTTTGTTTTTCCGATCAAACACAAAATTAATTTATAAAACATTGTGTTAGTTTTTAGAAAAAGATTATGGAAATTTTCATAATTTTTAATAAATTTTAGTCAAAAAATAGCAAGTTTTTTCATGCAGCGCAAACTGAAATTAAAAGTTTTAATCTGTTTAAGTGTAATTTTTTGTCAAATTTTACATTTATTTTTTCTTACTTATAGAAAAAAGTATTAGAAAACGAAGAATAAAGTGCTGCTTTTAAAAATAAAAGCTAGAAAATTGAAGTAAAAGCTATTTAATATATGGTTCATTATGTTTTATTAAAGATAGTAAATAGTTATTATTGTAATTAAAAACTAACGTAATAACAACAATTCATAATAATCTTTGGTATAAATTTGACCATTTAGTTTATATGCAATAAATAAATTGAAATTTTGACTGAATATTTATTATTTTTTAAACTTATTTTTTAAATGAATTTTATAAATTCTGATAAATTTTGCCCACACAGGAAAGCATGTGCTTTCATATAGTTAAAACCGCAATTAGAAATTTCTATTTGTTTACAATTCAAAAATTGCATTGATTTTATGCTTGAAAATGGGACTGTCTTAAAACATCTAATCTGTAAATATAACACAAAAAAATGTTTGCCAATTTTTATCATTTGTAATGCTATATTTCAAACTAAAATTTTGGCACGTAATTTTAAATCACCCCGTATAAATTTGTTTACTTTTGAGAAATAGTGTTAAAGTTTTTCGTTAAAAACTTCGTTGTAATACGCTGTGTATTTAAAAAAATAACAGCAACAACGATTAACACCAGGCAAAATTTATGCACATATTTGAATCATACCTCGGGTTTCAAGAAACTGAGATAATACGTTGAGTTTTGTACAAAAACAACTTTTTTATTTTTATTATTTCGCATTTCTTCTACAAGGACGATCACTTGTTAAAATTTCTAAACTAATTGCAGAAACACCTAGTATATTTACTAATTTTTGGAGACATTTTTTATTATTTATTTAATTGTTACTAATAGTATAAAAATATGTATTTGTTATTTTGTTTAAAATTTTATTCTAATTCTTTATTCAGTCGAATTTATTTATTTTTTAGTATTTTTCTATTATTTTACTTCTTACTATATTTACTTTTTACTATTTTTCTATATAATATTAGGAAAACTTGATACCCTTAAAGTAACACTTTGTATACGGCCAGCACACGGCCCAGACGCCAAGCAAAACTTGGCAACATCGCATGGACCTCACTTTAATCATTTGATAAACATATACACACAAATCGGTCCTCACAAGAATCAGAGACTGTAATGTAAATATACGGACCTCACTTGGGTAACAAGACGATAGGGACCTCACTTTGACACGATATACACCGAAAAATTATATCCGCCATCTGTAATTTTTTAAGTGTATATTTGCGAGGAATCTATAAACTTTGATGTAGGAAACTGTAATCAACCTAGCGCGCCGCTGTATATCTGGTCCTTTTAGTGGTCCTCACTTGATACACGCTACAGTTGGACCTCACTTTGATAGCTGGCCATATATATATATATATATATACTTACAGAGGCTAAGGTGGCATCCGCCCATGTAAAAATTGCGGTAAAGGTGGCATCCGAGGTAAGGTGGCATCCAATATACGGATGCCAATTTGACATAAGCGTAAAATATCGACATAAGCTTACTTAGCACACATTCTATCAGATGGCGTAAAAAAGTGGTGGACGTCAAATTGACCGCCAAAAGTATAATAATATTCTCTTGAGTTCAGCAAGGAGTCGTACTGAGGCGCTGCAATCGATTCGTGTATATCTAGATGCCATTGGAATCACGGTGAGATTGGCATCCGCATCAAATTGGCAACGTTGCACCTAAATTCGTACTAAAACGACTTATATAACGACTCATTCGATTAACAGACAAAGTAATCTACAAAAAAAACGTCTGTCATCAATTTTATACAGAGTGACATAAAAGTATGGAATAAAATTCATATTTTCTAAGTTACTGTTTTTTTAGAAAAACGCCAAGACAGGTGGATTTTATTTTTTATTGCGCACGTTTTTTACTTGTTCTCAATTTTTTTTGCCAACTGATTTTTTGCTGTGACGTAATAGATATTTTTTTTAAATAGAAACTCTTATCTTTGATGTAAATAATTAGAACTACTCTTTTTTCTGAGTACAGCAGTATAACATTTATAGAGTCTAAGGCGAAAGCTTTAAGTAGTTTAACCAAATTAAATGTTTTATTAAATTTTTCAAAATAGACGTAATTTTTATTATTATTATTATTATTATTATTATTATTATAGAGTGCGATCGGGCTGAGGAAGTACCTGTTTAGCCCGCGCCCATAATACGATGTCAAAAATATGTAACCATTTTATTAGAGCCCAGTATAAGTGTCATACCTTGCTTTAAAAATAGCAGTAGACTCACTCGTGACTATTTGCTGGGGTAGAGAATTCCACTTATCGAAAGCTCTGTTAGAGATAAACGTCTGCCTAGGGGTCGTTTGAAATTTATTTTTCAAAAGTTTAAAACAATGTCCCCTTGTGCGACTATTCAGCTTCAGCGGGAACAGGTGCTTAATCGGGGATCCGGCGTTTGTGAGAGCTTGATAAACTGTAATCATGTCACCTCTAATACGTCTATCTGTCAACTGAGGCAACTTCATAATTGCTAGACGCCGGGGGTAATGAGGACGAAAGCGCCCAAAAGGTGACCTTGTAGCACGACGTTGTACGTTTTCCAAGAGTGTTATGTCTCTCTGGAAAGTGGGTACCCAGACGCTGTTGGCAAACTCAAGAATTGGTCGAATATATGCCTTATAGAGTTTAACAAAAGTGCTAATATCAGGTTTGCAGAACGTTCTTTGTAAAATATACAGAGTCTTATTAGCTCTCTTAACAACGATGCTAATGTGTTCGGACCAAGTTAGAGATGACGTGATTAAAACACCTAGGTCGCGACAAGATTGCGACTTGGACAATTCCTCCCCGTTTATGCTGTAAGTTTGTTTAGGATTTTTGCCGCCAATATAAAGAATGGTGCATTTGTCAACGTTTAGTGGAAGCAGCCATTTACGGGACCACTCATAAATCGTTGATAGGTCATGTGCCAGGTCTAGATGATTGGTGCTAGTGTTGTAAACCTTAATGTCGTCAGCATACATTACACACTTGGATCGCAGCTGACATGGAATGTCTGCCGTGTACAATATAAACAACAACGGACCAAGTACGGATCCCTGTGGAACGCCACTCAACACTGGTCTTGGAGTGCTTAAGGTATTTCCTACTCTGACTCTAAAACTGCGATCAGAGAGAAAAGACTCTATCCAGTGGAGAAGTTTACCTCGTACACCATAATGTTCTAGTTTAGAAAGAAGGCGATGCTTGGGTACACGGTCAAATGCCTTGGAGAAGTCTAGGTAGGCTACATCTACAGGCTGCCCAGAGTCAATATACTGTGTCCAGTCCGCAAGACAACAAAGCAGGTTGGTAGTAATGGATTTCGAGGGTACAAAACCATGCTGATTAGTTGGTATTAGAAGATGACGGTTGGAGAACTCAATTATTTGGTCATAAATTATCGATTCCATCAATTTAGCTACAATGGAGGTTAGACTTATAGGTCTGTAATTGGACGGAACAAATTTGTCGCCTTTCTTGTAAATTGGTTTAACTACTGCCGATTTCCAGTCAAGGGGCAAAACCCCAGATAGAAAGGATTGCTCCATGACGGTACTAATAGGTTTAGCTAGATGAGTAGCACATCTCTTCAATAAAGTAGCGGTAATATTGTCTGGACCAGGTGATTTGTTAATCTTTAATTTTTTTAGTTTTTCTAAGACAGAGTTTTCAGAAAAAGAAATAGTATCTATGTATACGTTATTAGGTGCATGATGAATTGTTGGAAATTGCAGTGTTGATTCAATAGTATAATTAGCCGCAAAGCAATCAGCAAACATGTTTGCAACAGAATTATTGTCACTCTCAATACGTCCACCGTTGTCGCGCAAACTAGGTGTTTTAACTGGTCCCGATAAATTACTTCGGACATATTTATAGAGGCACTTTGTATCTTTCTTTTCTATAATGCGCTTTTCGTATTCAGTCCTAGCATTTCTAATAATGGAGGCGAGTCTGTTGGAGTATGTTCTGTGCGCTTTATAATCTCTTACATTCTCTGTGCGTTTGTAGGTTCGCCAAAGTGACCTCTTTCTTTTTACAAGTTTTAAGATATTATGATCAATCCAGGGCTTTGTTGACGATTTTTTTGTACAAATCATGCGAGAGCATTCAGATACAATACCCTGAAGAATCGATTTAAAACACGTCCAGTTACTCTCGGCTGAAGATTCTGATAATGCACATTCCCAACTCACATATGAAAGACGTTGAATTACTTTGTCATAATCAATTATAACCTTCTCAGACATTAAAGTTTTAGTACGGGGAACAAAACCAATTTGCAACTCTTTTAACAGAATTACTAAACTAAATGTCCAAATTGAAGTTTTTTCGCCGTCTGGTAATAATACAACTAATTTTCGTAATCTAGTAGCATATTATTTTTCATTTTTTGACTAATTAAAAGGTATTGATTGACAAAACCACACTAAACATTCAATTTTTGTGGATGTTGTAACAAGTATTGGTTTCTCTCGTACTTTGCAAGTTTTCTATTGTCCCATATGGCTGTTGTGTCTTTTTTGACTTAATCACAATTTAGTACCGTATTTTTTTGACGTCAAATTAATTAGACAAGTTTATTTGTATGTCTTTTGCGACACGTTAGTACCAGCATTAGCGGAACTTTTTCCAATAAAAAGGATCTAGACACACCAGCAGCTAATGTATGGCTTAAACAAGACGGTGCATCTCCACACTACCCTCGTGGTGTCAAAGATTATTTAGATGATGTTTTGATTATTAACATTTTTCTAAAGAGCTACTTAAAATCAAAAGTATTTGCAACAAAATCAAGGATTTAAGAGAAAGAATTACAAATCAGTACCGCTTAATTAGTCAAAAATGTGCTAATGGAGTTTGAAAAGTGGTTGTATTATTACTAAGAAACCGAAGTACGTCAATTTGAACATTAAGTTCAGTAATTCTGTTAAAATTGCTTCAATTTTAAAAAATTTAAAATAAAATAAAATAAATTTTAATAAAACATTTAAATTGGTTAAATTGCATAAAGTTTTTGTTTTAGATCCCATAAAATGTTATATTGTTATAAGCAGAAAAAAAAGTAGTTTCAATATTCAACATCAAAAATAGGCGATGCTATTTTAAAAAAATTTCGATTACGTCACAGCAAAAAACCAGTTGTCTAAAAAAATTTCAAAATAAGTAAAAAACGTGCGCAGTAAAAAAATAAAATCGATCTGTCTTAAAGTTTTTCTAAAAAAAACAGTAACTTAGAAAATATGAAGTTTATTTCATACTTTTATGTCACTTTGTATATATTTTTAATAAGACAATAAAGTGAAAACCAAATAAATTACGAAATGAAATTTATGAAATTTAATCGATTTACAGTTGCAAATTTACTTGCTACAATCAAAATTTAATGAATATATTTCAACATCATTTCACAGTATGCGTTAGAATGTCATTTGCTCTGTTTAATAGTAACTTAGTCGTCTCAGATATAATAATAGCAGACAGTTAGTTTTTACATGTTTAATAATTAAAATTATTAAACCTTGTTGACAAGAAAAAATTTAGTATTAATTTGGTATAATAAAATAAACGTTTCAACAAATCGTAGTTGCAAAAAAATAAACATTAGATACGTTAATAAAAAAATAAGAAGCATTTTTTTAAGTTAAAGTTCGTGTTATAAGCCAAAGTTTGTTGACCAATGCAATTTTTTTTAAATATATGCACCAAACAAAAATATCATATTGATTCAAAAAATTTAACAATGAAGGTGCATGGTTGGGCACTGCAATACGCAGTAACGGGTATAAAAGACTTTTAAAAGCTGAGAAAACAATAAATTCTAAACAGAAAAAAAAGAATTTTTGATAAAATCAAATGTTTTACTAAAACTTAAAATATTTTCTTATTAGTATTGAGAAAAAGGAGAAAATAAAACAAGTTATAATTCTAAAAATTCAATATTAAAAGTTTATAAATTATTATTTTTAAAGTTAAAGTTTTTTTTGAAAAATTGACGTAATAAATGTATAATCTTTATTATAAATAAATATATAATATAAACATTTCTGATCATTTGCGCTTGAGGCTAAAGTATTTTTAAAAAACTTTGCAAGTAGCTACAAATATTTCTAGAAAATACATGAATGAAACTGTGGATAAAAACTAGTTGAAAAAATAAAAACTTTAATCTTAACGAAATAGAAAAGTTAACAAGTTACTGTCTGAGAAAAAAATACATAGATAACAAATAGATATCTAAAATTAAAAAACAGAAAAATGCTAAAGTAATGAGTTGTAAAGCAAGATTGGTGGTAAATGTTTATCTACGACAATAAACAACAAACAACCAAATTTTGACTTTATTTTAACCTACTTTTTTGTTGCTTGACGTTTGTACATAAAAGAAAATATTTTTTTATTTTTCTTTGACTTTTTTATTAAATGATAAATTAATAGCAGCAAGTCACTAAGTGATACTAAAAACACAAAATTACTTATAAATATTAATTTAGATTTATTAAATTGCCCAACTAAAAATAAAAAAAAACAAAAATTATCGTTCGTTTTTTTGTTAGCAAAAATACGTTGAAGAAAAATTACAAAGTTTTAAAATAATAGTTATTTACAGTAAGAGTGAGGAATGTGAAGCTTTCTTCACAAAAATTTGCTGAGTGTACGATGAAATTCAAGTGAACGAAAGCGACCTTACTTTCGAGTGCTGTACTTGGTTTTGATCGATACCTCCTTAGAAAATCTATAACTTTCGAAAAAAGTTTGAAATTATTTGCAAAAAAATATGTCAATTCATACCTACAATAAATACCTACAAATCAAGGTTGAAGGAATGTGTTGTCAAGGAAACAAACAATAAACAAATTAAACAAATTCTACAATTTTATTGAACTGATTGCGACTGTGAGTAACTTTTGTGCTGTTATTCTATTGAAAATGGATAATGAAGATGAATTATTTGTCCCTAAGGACACCCTGGAAAAAGCTAATGCGGCTAAATATCAAATGTTGTCAAAAAAATGAAAATTTAATTATGCGTGAGTGAAAATGCGTGAGCAAAAGTGAAACCTTCACATGCTGGTAACTATGGCTACAGAGCTACTTTCTAAGGAGGTATCGAACAGAAAAGTTTTTCTCAATGATTGCTACTAGATATTGACAAAAAATACGAAATTGAAATTGTTGATCATGTTTTATATTTTTGATGCTTAACACAAAACCCGACATAGGACCTACAATCGTTTTTAAAACTGAACCTGTTGGAATAGATAAAGTTTTAGTTATTTTTTTTTATTGGTTTTTATTTTGTTGTTTATAATATAAATAAAAAAAAGTACTTAAAAGTTTCGCGTTTTTATATTATACAAGAAGCTTTCTCATCGACCAAATTATATTGTCATAACTTGTACATGTACTATTACATAACTTGGAGAGTAAAAGCGTCATTACAGTATTCGACTGTGTCGATTCAATGTAACAAATGTCTAGATCGAGTGTAAGTAAACGAACTTCTAATATAATTTTTTATTGACTGTGCATTAAGTGTGGTGACGTCGCTGTTTTAAATTGTCATTTTTAGGCACTTTGTAAATATTTAATTGTATAATTGACCTATACAGCAACACTAAATCTTTTCAAAATAAAACAAAAATTGAAGCATGTTTTTAAAATTATAAATTTTTATTTTAAATTTACTCTATTGTTAAAAAAAATGATAATCAACAAAATAAATAACCTAATTTAATTATTTAGATTATTAGAAAAACAACACAACTAAATACTTTCTATCTCATGGTAAAGTAATTTTTCTTCAAATAAATGGACAACAAATGTCCACGTCAAATTTACAAGTTTATATAAACGCTGCACTTCTTACTTCAAACGCTGTACTTCGTAAAAAATATTATTTTCTTTCATTTAACTTGAAAATTTTTTCTACGTCACTTCTTGTATATACACAATGCTTTAGATTTGCATATGGACTCTAAAAATAATTTTTACAATTTCAATCGCCATATTTCTTAGTTTAAGTCAAAATCTGCACTTCTTACTTCAAACGCTGTACTTCGTAAAAAATATTATTTTCTTTTATTTATACTTGAAAATATTTTCTACATAACTTCTTGTATATACACAATGCTTTACATTTGCATTTGGACTTTAAAAATAATTTTTAAAATTCTAATCGCCGTACTTCTTAGTTTTTGTTTGAAAAAATCAAACAAAATTTTTATATAACAGTGGCAAAGCTTTTGCGAGACCAAAATTATCACCAGTGCCTGATTAATAATCTATAAAGAAACTTTAAATAAAAATTTAAAAAATTACTTGTTAGTATTATACCTAGTTTATAAATAAATTTTAAAGAGTTTAACTAAAAGATAAGCTTTCCGAAAGACGTAATGTTTTTTGTAGGGTACCATAAGATTCTATAGTCGGTATTTGTATTTTTGATATATTCGTGAATAAATAATTTGAATTTATTTATACCAGCAGCAGATGTAATTTTTTATGCAGATGATACCACTCTGGGTTGTAAAGTTTTTAATATAATTTTACTGAATCATAAGATAAGAGCACCTTTTAGTAGAATAGAAAATAGGTTACTTATTGATATTAAATTATATAAATCAAAAATTGTATAAAAATAAAACTTTTGTTATTTTTACAATCTCAAGTTTATTTATAAATGTCTTGAATTTTCAAACATAAATATTTAAAAATTTTGAAAAATTTAGTCAAAACGCAAACATGCATATCTTACATTTAGTGGAAATAATTTTACTGAGACTATTTTATACTAGAAAGAATTTTACAATATCTCACCTATAGAATTTAGGAATTTGTTCTTCAAGCTGTTTTTACAAAAAGTATAAAATACTTAATTTATACAAGACATTCTACTCTATTGGAAAATATTCACCGAACAATTTTAATGATCTTAAAAGTGTATGTTGAGTTTTATATTATTTAATTTTATGTTTTTATTTAATTTTCTATTTTTCTATTTTAATTTTTTTTTAATTTTGTAAAATAATGTATTTCTAGTCTAGTAGTAATAAACCATTATTATAATTATCATAAATACAGATTTTTAAAACTTGGTTAAATTATATTTTTAATAAGTCTAATGTTTCTATAATATTCTCCAATTAATTATTAGGAACAAATAATTATTTGGAAAAGCATTATTGATGCTTTTTTCTCGATTATGTCACCAACCAAAAATCTATAAAATCCAATTTTTCACATTCACTAGTTTGATATGGTAGCGATAAAATAAGAAATCAACAAAAATATGTTTTGTCCTCGTGAACGTTAGTTATATTATTACTTGTCAGTTAAACGTCAATTTACAATACCGGTATTGTAAATTGACAGTTTTATGTACTGGAAATTTTTACGTTTACGAGTTACTTTAAAATTAATGTATTCATATATGAATTTAATTTGGTTCAAAAAAATTAATTTACAGGTATAAATTTTGCAATAAATGCTTTCTTTAATTTTTAGCATCGGAAAATTGTAATGAAGTAAAAAGAACCAAGTCGTCAAGGTTGGCAGCACTAAAATTAACTAAAAATACTCAAAATGTCATTTGGGTGATTCTGAAGTTAATTCTCTCTTACTGCTACAGATATAAACAGTACTTACTATAAATTATGATTATAAATATCAAAAAGATTAAAACTTTCTTCGGACAAAAAATTTAATACAGTTGTCGTACGTTAGGTAATTTACAGTGCTTAGACTTTGCCTTCGGCTCGAGCCTGAAATTAAATCTACGCACTGTAAATTTTTGTATTTAATAGAGAGTACTTGTTAAGATATACATGGCAACAGCGCACGGATGCCAATGTGTGATATACAGAAGCCAAAGTGTACTAAATGTGTATAAAATATACAGTGGGATGCCAACTGGACCGCTAAATACACCGGATGTCAATGAGTCCTTTATTAATAAACTGAATATACAATAATATACACCGTGTATACTGCTTGATGCCATTTAGTGTCTTGTTTGAATAGATGCCACCTTGTGCGCCAACTATATATATATATATATATATATATATTTATATATATATATAGTTGGCGCACAAGGTGGCATCTATTCAAACAAGACACTAATTGGCATCCAGCAGTATACACGGTGTATATTATTGTATATTCAGTTTATTAATAAAGGACTCATTGACATCCGGTGTATTTAGCGGTCCAGTTGGCATCCCACTGTATATTTTATACACATTTAGTACACTTTGGCTTCTGTATATCACACATTGGCATCCGTGCGCTGTTGCCATGTATATCTTAACAAGTACTCTCTATTAAATACAAAAATTTACAGTGCGTAGATTTAATTTCAGGCTCGAGCCGAAGGCAAAGTCTAAGCACTGTAAATTACCTAACGTACGACAACTGTATTAAATTTTTTGTCCGAAGAAAGTTTTAATCTTTTTGATATTTATAATCATAATTTATAGTAAGTACTGTTTATATCTGTAGCAGTAAGGGAGAATTAACTTCAGAATCACCCAAATGACATTTTAAGTATTTTTAGTTAATTTTAGTGCTGCCAAACTTGACGACTTGATTCTTTTTTTTTTTTTTTTTTTTATTTAAATTTAGGTGCATCCACCCTGGGGTTATTAGCACCGATACAATTTGGTAACCGTACAACTAATTTATACATTAAATATTTTGCTTTAATACACTGACACTGTTTGTTATATAGCACTGAACAATTTAATTTCCTTCAGAAAATGAATTACACGGTCTTCAGTCTGATGATTGTTGGTCAGAAGTTCGATTATTGTGGTGGGAAAGCTGTATTTTTTTCTAGTCTCGTCGTGAAGAGTACACTCTAAAAGGATGTGGTTCACTGTAAGGTTTTGTCCACATGTGCATTTTGGGACATCTTCTTTTTGTAGAATGTACTTGTGCGTCATTTGCGTGTGTCCCAAACGTAGTCTTGAAAGCACGACTTCTTCACGTCTAGAGTGGCCTGTGTGAGTCCATTTTGTTCCTACATCCGGTTTAATGATGTGAAGGTGGTTTTTGGTTGCTTCCCAAATATTCTGCCACTTCCTAAGGATGCTGGTTTTAGCTTCTTTTTCCACTTCGCTACGTTGTATTTTCTTCACAATGTGGGAGTTGTTGTCTGTTCCTGCTTCTTTGGCTGCGCTATCGGCGAGTTCATTTTGGCCTATGTTTGCGTGGGCTGGTATCCAGATGAAGTGTATGCAGTTGTTTTTGGACTCAAGGCTGTGTATTTGGTCTTGTATAATCCGGATAATAGGATAGGGTGAGAATATGGTGTTCAATAGTGTCATGCATTTTTGTGAGTCGGTACAGATAGTTATGTGTTTGTTTGTGAGCTCAGATAATGTGTCTGAGCTGAGTGCTTGTAGTATGGCTGTTAGTTCAGCAGTTAGTGCAGAGGCCATTGGAGGTAGTTTGTATTTTTGAATACTATCTTCTATAACATATGCGCATCCAACTGTATCACTGGTTTTAGAACCGTCTGTAAAAATTACTACAGGGTCTGGAATGATGTTAATAATAGAGTAAAATTTTGTTTGGATGGTATAGTTATCTTCTTCATTTTGTGTCATGTTGGCAAGGTCAAAATTAAAGTTTCTTTTGCTGTGGGTCCAAGGCGGACATGAATTGTAAGGAAGAGTGAATATTGGGGGTAAGGTAAAGTGAAGGTTTTCTAGGGTGTGTTGGAGTAGACGGTATATTGGCGGTTTGGCAGTTTTTTTCTTGTCAAAAATGGTTTGGGAGCGATGGGAATTTAGGAGTGTGTTTATTGGATTAAAGGTGTTTTCTGAAGCTCTTAAACAATACATGATAGTCAGGTATTGTCGTCGAAGATGTAGTGGAATTTTGGATGCTAGACAGTGAAGACTGGCCGTTGGTGTTGTACGAAAGGCTGCGAATATAATTCTTAGAGCGGTATTTTGTAAGATATCTAGCTGTTTGAGATCACTAGAAGAGGCTGTAGTGTATGCAACCGAAGCATAGTCTATTATTGGTCGCACAAGTGTGCGATAAAATTTCAGCAACATTTCGGTTTCTGCTCCCCATTGTTGGTGTGCAAGAGTTTTTAATATATTTAAACGCTTGTGGCTTTCTTTTATAATGTTGTTGATATGAGCCTTCCAAGTCAATTTGTTGTCTAAAATTACTCCCAGATATTTTACTTGATTTGCAAATTTTAGCGATTGGTTATGAAATGTTAGAAGTGGTGGATTTACCATTGGTTTCTTGGAAAAGGTTATGCATTGAGTTTTTTCGGTGGAGAACGAAAAACCAGTTGTACGCGACCAGATTTCAACCGTTCGTAAAGCTTCTTGCATCAAAGCTCTCATTGTATCCAGGTTTTTACCCTTTGTGAATATGACCAGGTCATCTGCAAACAGTAGGGATTTTATGGGTGCTTTTATATCGTTTGCGATGTTATTTATTGCAATTAGAAATAGGGTGGTGCTAAGTACCGATCCTTGTGGAATACCATTTTGAAGTTGTTGGATGGAAGATGTATAGCCATTAGCGAAAACTTGAAAAGTTCTGTTGTTAAGGAAATTTTTTATGAATGCAAGTATTTTGCCTTGAACCCCCCATGTCTGTAGTGTGTTTAGTATAGGATATTTCCAAGCTGTATCAAACGCTTTTTGTAAGTCAAAGAAGACGGCTAGTACTTTTTGATTGTCGGCAAAAGCTTCGTGTATCTCAGATTCTAGAAATAATATGTTATCAGTTGTGGATCTATTTTTACGAAAGCCACTTTGAGTTGGGGTTAGTAGTTTCTTGGTTTCTAGGTACCATTGAAGTCTTCTGTTTATTATTTTTTCCAGCAATTTTCCCATAGTACAAGTTAGTGAGATTGGTCGGTATGATAAAGGATTTGCCTTATCTTTGTTGGGTTTGGCGAAAGGCAAAATTAGGGCTGTAGACCAAATGTCTGGATACGAGCCTGTATCTAATAGTAAGTTAAAAGCATCTAGGAGACGCTGTTTGACAGCAGGTGGTAGCTTTTTGAGTAAAATAAAAGGAATGCCGTCAGGGCCAGGTGTAGTGTTTCGGCTGTTATGCAAGGCTTCATTTAATTCTTCTAATCGGATGGGATCGTTTAAATCGTGGTTATCGTAAAGGTTTACAACTATGTCTCTCTTTTCAACACGTTTCTTTCGTGTTAAGAATTCGGGTGTATAGTTTGAGTCTGCTGAAGAGCTACGAAATTGAGATGCGAGTATTTCCGCTATTTCGTTATTTGTGATGTAGGTTTTTCCTTCATTTTTTAGCATTTTTATTTTAGTGTTAGTTCTTGTTCCTTTAATTGCTTTTATTTTGTTCCAGACTTCTGTTACTGGTGTTGAGCTGGTTATTGTTGAAGCGTAATTTCGCCAGGAATTTCTTTTGCTTTCTTTTAAAGTCCGTCGAGTTTTGGCCCTCAATCTCTTGAACTCTAAAAGATTTTCGATGGTATTATGGCGTTTTAGACGATTTAGGGCTTTCTTGCTTGCTTTTATATCTTCCTCGCACTTGTCATTCCACCATGGCACTGTGTGGCATTTATTTGTTGGTGAAGTTTTTCCTATTGAGACTTCGGCAGCTTGGTTAATCATATTGGTCAGTTCTGTGATTTGTTGTGTTGCTGAGTTTGATGGGGTAAAAGAGTCTATTTTGTTTGTAAGAATGACTGTATACTCGTCCCAATTTGCGTTGCGGATTTTCCAGCGAGGGCGGAATGTGTTTTCTTCTGTAGTATTGTCGGTATGGTAAATGCAAATTGGGTGATGATCGCTATTGTGTAGTTCAGGATGGACAGACCATTCGTAAAGATGAGCAATAGACACATCACAAAAGGATAAGTCTAGGGTTGAAAACTGACCAGTCGCAGCGTGAAATCTGGTTTTGCATCCATTGTTAAGTAGTATGAGATTTGTTTTTTCAAGTAACTCTTCTACGATGTTTCCTTTTTTATTAGTCTTGACTGCTCCCCAAATTGGACTATGGGCGTTAAAATCACCGACTAAAAGTAATGGCCCAGAAAGCTGAGATATAAGATTGGAGAGATCAGCAAACGAAATATCTTTGTTTGGAGGAAGATAGATGTTACATATGGTGATAGATTGGGGATAGTGGATTGTTACCGCTACCGCTTCAAGTTCGGTGTCTAATGGAATTTCTTGTGGGGTGAGTGATTTTTCTACTAAAAGTGCTACTCCTCCAGATGATATGGGTTCGTTTACGCGACTTTTATGGTATACAGTATATTTTTTCAAAGTTGGAGTTTTTGCCTTGCGAAATCTGGTTTCTTGTAGTGCTATTACTAAGGGTTTTAATTCGGACATTAAAAGTTGTAGGTTCTCTAAATGGGCATAATACCCATTTATATTCCATTGAAGTAGGTAAGTGAATATTAGTAGAACTAGAAAGTGTTGCTGTGTTGGGAGCTATCGGTTTCATAATCTGTTTCCCAGTCGGTTTTTATTAGTTCTGAAATTTTCTTTTTGATTTTTGTAAATTTTATCTTAATGCTGCGCCCTGTGAGTTTAGGATAAAGACTTTTCATCATGATTATGACGCCAGAGATGTCATCTGTGTATTCTCGTATTAGATGTAAGATATCAGATGATGTGTCCGCATTTGCTAGAAAATCTGCTAGTTGTTCAAAAGTTAGTGGAAAAGTGTCGGATTCTCCAATTATTTGTTTGATAGAAGTTAATTGGTCTTGTATGTATTGAGAGTTGGGAGGTGAGTTAAGAGATTCAGCAGAAGATGTATTCGTAGTTTTAGGTTTCTTGTTTTTGTGTTTTTTTGAGGTTTTTGGTGTAAGAAATTGGTCTTCGTTTTGCTTTTGGGTTTCGCGGATTATGGATGCCATATTACTTGTGTCTATTTGTTCATCTGAAATATTGCTTGCTGGTCGTTTAGTTTGTGCTTTGGTGAATGTGCTTGTGGTCGGTACAGGTGCGGTGTGCTCGGTGATACATAATGTGGGTGTTGTTTCTTTTGCTACATTTATTTGTGTTTCTATAGCGTTTTGTAGTTCGGTTTGGGATTTTATTGGGTCACGTTGCTGGAGGGTGATGACCTTATCTGGGTTCGTCGGACATTTAGAAGCTGTATGGCCAGGTTGTTTACATAGAAAACAGATCATTTCATCAAATGTGAGGAAAATTCGGAAGTTTGTATTTTCGTGAGTGATAACAATAGAAGAAGGAAGCTCAAAGTTTTCAGGAGGCGGCGTGACAAATATCTGTCGTCTGAAGCTTTCGACGTGTGCATATGCTTCGTTTTGTATGCCTGCTTTTAGTGTCGTAACTGGTGATACTGTTGATAAACCTAGTTTTTTTATTTCGTTTTCAAGGGTATTGTTTGGTATAGAAGTACCTACAGCAGATATTATTATGCGTTTTGCTGGTGAAACTAGCTTTCTGACTTTTATTTCATAGTTTTGGATTTTTATTGTGTTTATGTTTTCTGTTAGGTAGTTTACGTATGTGGTTGATGTTAGGTAAATGCATATGCGATTGTTGGCTATCCTTGACGCAGAAATGATATTTTTGGGTCCAATAATTGTACCGACTGCTACTACATAGTCTGTTAATGTCAGTTCGCTTATTGTGTCGATTAATATTGCTTGATTTCGTTTAATAATGTTTGTTGTTGGTTGGGTTTTTGACGCATTAGCATAGGTACGTTCCTGGGATGGTATAATTGCTTGTGAATTACTCATAGTTTTTGGCCTCGCCGCGTATCAACGCAGCGGGCTGTTTCTTACGGGCTTCACTATCTGTGCGCGGTACGATAAGGGTCGTAGCAATGGATATTGGTAAATAAGAATTTTGGTAGTTGATTAGGGACAAACCCTGGACCGATCAGCTTACCCTTATCAGAGTTGTTTGTTTAATTCGAGATGGGTACTTGGATGTAGTTTTCTTGTCGGTACACGTACCAATTTCCACAGTATTTGACACTTTACTTCGGAGCGGTACACGCACGACCGAAACCTCTCATTCTCTCCTTGATTCTTTTTACTTCATTACAATTTTTCGATATTAAAAATTAAAGAAAGTATTTATTGCAAAATTTATACCTGTAAATTAATTTTTTTGAACCAAATTAAATTTATATATGAATACATTAATTTTAAAGTAACTCGTAAACGTAAAAATTTCCAGTACATAAAACTGTCAATTTACAATACCGGTATTGTAAATTGACGTTTAACTGACAAGTAATAATATAACTAACGTTCACGAGGACAAAACATATTTTTGTTGATTTCGTATTTTATCGCTACTATATCAAACTAGTGAATGTGAAAAATTGTTTTTTATAGATTTTTGGTTGGTGACATAATCGAGAAAAAAAGCATCAATAATGCTTTTCCAAATAATTATTTGTTCCTAGTAATTAATTGGAGAATATTAGAGAAACATTAGACTTATTAAAAATATAATTTAGCCAAGTTTTAAAAATCTGTATTTATGATAATTATAATAATGGTTTATTACTACTAGACTAGAAATACATTATTTTACAAAAGTAAAAAAAAATTAAAATAGAAAAATAGAAAATTAAATAAAAACATAAAATTAAATAATATAAAACTCAACATACACTTTTAAGATCATTAAAATTGTTCGGTGAATATTTTCCAATAGAGTAGAATGTCTTGTATAAATTAAGTATTTTATACTTTTTGTAAAAACAGCTTGAAGAACAAATTCCTAAATTCTATAGGTGAGATATTGTAAAATTCTTTCTCGTATAAAATAGTCTCAGTAAAATTATTTCCACTAAATGTAAGATATGCATGTTTGCGTTTTGACTAAATATTTCAAAATTTTTAAATATTTATGTTTGAAAATTCAAGACATTTATAAATAAACTTGAGATTGTAAAAATATCTCATCTTGTAATAAATTCTACAATTATTTCTATATTTAACATTAAACATTTCGAAAGTTTTACTTTTATACAATTTTTGATTTATATAATTTAATATCAATAAGTAACCTATTTTCTATTCTACTAAAAGGTGCTCTTATCTTATGATTCAGTAAAATTATATTAAAAACTTTACAAACCAGAGTGGTATCATCTGCATAAAAAACTACATCTGCTGCTGGTATAAATAAATTCAAATTATTTATTCACGAATATATCAAAAATACAAATACCGACTATAGAATCTTATGGTACCCTACAAAAAACATTACGTCTTTCGGAAAGCTTCTTATCTTTTAGTTAAACTCTTTAAAATTTATTTATAAGGTAGGTATAATACTAACAAGTAATTTTTTAAATTTTTATTTAAAGTTTCTTTATAAATTATTAATCATGCACTGGTGATAATTTTGGTCTCGCAAAAGCTTTGCCACTGTTATACAAGAATTTTGTTTGATTTTTTCAAACAAAAACTAAGAAGTACGGCCCTTAGAATTTTAAAAATTATTTTTAGAGTCCAAATGCAAATGTAAAGCATTGTGTATATACAAGAAGTTATGTAGAAAATATTTTCAAGTATAAATGAAAAAAAATAATATTTTTTACGAAGTACAGCGTTTGAAGTAAGAAGTGCAGCGTTTTGATTTAAACTAAGAAGTACGGCGATTGAAATTGTAAAAATTATTTTTAGAGTCCATATGCAAATCTAAAGCATTGTGTATATACAAGAAGTGATGTAGAAAATATTTTCAAGTTAAATGAAAGAAAATAATATTTTTTACGAAGTACAGCGTTTGAAGCAAGAAGCACGGCGTTTCGAATTAAGGAGTGCAGCGTTTTGATTTAAACTAAGAAGTACGGCGATTGAAATTTTAAAAATTATTTTTAGAGTCCAAATGCAAATCTAAAGCATTGTGTATATACAAGAAGTGATGTAGAAAATATATTCAAGTTAAATGAAAGAATATAATATTTTTTACGAAGTACAGCGTTTGAAGTAAGAAGTGCAGCGTTTATATAAACTTGTAAATTTGACGTGGACATTTATTGTCCAATTATTTGAAGAAAAATTACTTTACCATAAGATAGAAAGTATTTAGTTGTGTTGTTTTTCTAATAATCTAAATAATTAAATCAGGTTATTTATTTTGTTGATTATCATTTCTTCTTAACAATAGAGTAAATTTAAAATAAAAATTTATAATTTTAAAAACATGCTTCAATTTTTGTTTTATTTAGAAAAAATTTAGTGTTGCTGTATAGGTCAATTATACAATTAAATATTTACAAAGTGCCTAAAAATGACAATTTAAAACAGCGACGTCACCACACTTAATGCACAGTCAATAAAAAATTATATTAGAAGTTCGTTTACTTACACTCGATCTAGACATTTGTTACATTCAATCGACACAGTCGAATACTGTAAAGACGCTTTTACTCTCCAAGTTATGTAATAGTACATGTACAAGTTATGACAATATAATTTGGTCGATGAGAAAGCTTCTTGTATAATATAAAAACGCGAAACTTCTAAGTACTTTTTTTTATTTATATTAAAAACAACAAAATAAAAACCAATAAAAAAAATAACTAAAACCATTTCCATTCCAACAGGTTCAGTTTTAAAAACGATTGTTGGTCCTATGTCGGGTTTTGTGTTAAGCATCAAAAATATAAAACATGATCAACAATTTCGTATTTTTTGTCAATATCTAGTAGCAATCATTGAGAAAAACTTTTCTGTTCGATACCTCCTTAGAAAGTAGCTCTGTAACCATAGTTACCAGCATGTGAAGGTTTCACTTTTGCTCACGCATTTTCACTCACGCATAATTAAATTTTCATTTTTTTGACAACATTTGATATTTAGCCGCATTAGCTTTTTCCAGGGTGTCCTTAGGGACAAATAATTCATCTTCATTATCCATTTTCAATAGAATAATAGCACAAAAGTTACTCACAGTCGCAATCAGTTCAATAAAATTGTAAAATTTGTTTAATTTGTTTATTGATTGTTTCCTTGACAACACATTCCTTCAACCTTGATTTGTAGGTATTTATTGTAGGTATAAATTGACATATTTTTTTGCAAATAATTTCAAACTTTTTTCGAATGTTATAGATTTTCTAAGGAGGTATCGATCAAAACCAAGTACAGCACTCGAAAGTAAGGTCGCTTTCGTTCACTTGAATTTCATCGTACACTCAGCAAATTTGCGTGAAGAAAGCTTTACATTCCTCACTCTTACTGTAAATAACTATTATTTTAAAACTTTGTAATTTTTCTTCAACGTATTTTTGCTAACAAAAAAACGAACTATAATTTTTGTTTTTTTTTATTTTTAGTTGGGCAATTTAATAAATCTAAATTAATCTTTATAAGTAATTTTGTGTTTTTAGTATCACTTAGTGACTTGCTGCTATTAATTTATCATTTAATAAAAAAAGTCAAAGAAAAATAAAAAAATATTTTCTATTATGTACAAACGTCAAGCAACAAAAAAGTAGGTTAAAATAAAGTCAAAATTTGGTTGTTTATTGTCGTAGATAAACATTTACCACCAATCTTGCTTTACAACTCATTACTTTAGCATTTTTCTTTTTTTAATTTTAGATATATATTTGTTATCTATGTATTTTTTTCTCAGACAGTAACTTGTTAACTTTTCTATTTCGTTAAGATTAAAGTTTTTATTTTTTCAACTAGTTTTTATCCACAGTTTCATTCATGTATTTTCTAGAAATATTTGTAGCTACTTGCAAAGTTTTTTAAAAATACTTTAGCCTCAAGCGCAAATGATCAGAAATGTTTATATTATATATTTATTTATAATAAAGATTATACATTTAATACGTCAATTTTTCAAAAAAAACTTTAACTTTAAAAATAATAATTTATAAACTTTTAATATTGAATTTTTAGAATTATCACGTGTTTTATTTTCTCCTTTTTCTCAATACTAATAAGAAAATATTTTAAGTTTTAGTAAAACATTTGATTTTATCAAAAATTGTTTTTCTTCTGTTTAGAATTTATTGTTTTCTCGGCTTTTAAAAGTCTTTTATACTCGTTACTGCGTATTGCAGTGCCCAACCATGCACCTTCATTGTTAAATTCTTTGAATCAATATGATATTTTCGTTTGGTGCATATATTAAAAAAAAATCGCATTGGTCAACAAACTTTGGCTTATACACGAACTTGAACTTAAAAAGATACTTCTTATTTTTTTATTAACGTATCTAATGTTTATTTTTTTGCAACTACGATTTGTTGAAACGTTTATCTTATTATACCAAATTAATTCTAAATTCTTTCTTGTCAACAAGGTTTAATAATTTTAATTATTAAACATGTAAAAACTAACTGTCTGCTATTATTACATCTGAGACGACTGAGTTACTATTAAACAGAGCAATTGACATTCTAACACATACCTTGAAATGATGTTGAAATATATTTATTAAATTTTGATTGTAGCAAGTAAATTTGCAACTGTAAATCGATTAAATTTCATAAATTTGATTTCGTAATTTATTTGGTTTTCACTTTATTGTTTTATTAATAATATATACAAAGTGACATAAAAGTATGAAATAAAATTCATATTTCCTATGTTACTGGTTTTTTTTAGAAAAACTTTAAGACAGATCGATTTTATTTTTTTACTGCGCACGTTTTTTACTTATTTTCAAATTTTTTTAGACAACTGGCTTTTTGCTGTGACGTAATCAAAATTTTTTTAAAATAGCATCGCCTATTTTTGATGTTGAATATTGAAACTACTTTTATTTCTGCGTATAACAATATAACATTCATGGGATCTAAAACAAAAACTTTATGCAATTTAACCAACTTAAATGTTTTATTAAAATTTATTTTATTTTATTTTAAATTTTTTAAAATTGTCGCAATTTTAACAGAATTACTGAACTAAATGTTCAAATTGACGTACTTCGGTTTCTTAGTAATAATACAACCAACTTTCAAACTCCATTAGCACATTTTTGACCAATTAAGCGGTACTGATTTGTAATTCTTTCTTTTAAATCCTTGATTTTGTTGCAAATACTTTTGATTTTAAGTAGCTCTTTAAAAAAACGTTAATAATCAAAACATCATCTAAATAATCTTTGACACCACGAGGGTAGTGTGGAGATGC
The DNA here is from genome assembly GCA_029207805.1 of Tribolium confusum. Lineage (NCBI taxonomy): Eukaryota > Metazoa > Arthropoda > Insecta > Coleoptera > Tenebrionidae > Tribolium > Tribolium confusum. Next base: position 31,468,627 of record JALGAY010000004.1, read on the forward strand.
ACCGTCTTGTTTAAGCCATACATTAGCTGCTGGTGTGTCTAGATCCTTTTTATTGGAAAAAGTTCCGCTAATGCTGGTACTAACGTGTCGCAAAAGACATCTAAATAAACTTGTCTAATTAATTTGACGTCAAAAAAATACGGTTCTAAATTGGGATTAAGTCAAACAAGACACAACAGCCATATGGGACGATAGAAAACTTGCAAAGTACGAGAGAAACCAATACTTGTTACAACATCCACAAAAATTGAATGTTTAGTGTGGTTTTGTCAATCAATATCTTTTAATTAGTCAAAAAATGAAAAATAATATGCTATTAGATTACGAAAATTAGTTGTATTATTACCAGGCGGCAAAAAAACTTCAATTTGGACATTTAGTTTAGTAATTCTGTTAAAAATTACGTCTATTTTGAAAAATTTAATAAAACATTTAATTTGGTTAAACTACTTAAAGCTTTCGCTTTAGACTCTATAAATGTTATACTGCTGTACTCAGAAAAAAGAGTAGTTCCAATATTTAACATCAAAGATAAGAGTTTCTATTTAAAAAAAATATCGATTACGTTACAGCAAAAAACCAGTTGGCAAAAAAAATTGAGAACAAGTAAAAAACGTGCGCAATAAAAAATAAAATCAACCTGTCTTGGCGTTTTTCTAAAAAAACAGTAACTTAGAAAATATGAATTTTATTCCATACTTTTATGTCACTCTGTATAAAATTGATGACAGACGTTTTTCTTGTAGATTACTTTGTCTGTTAATTGAATGAGTCGTTATATAAGTCGTTTTAGTACGAATTTAGGTGCAACGTTGCCAATTTGATGCGGATGCCAATCTCACCGTGATTCCAATGGCATCTAGATATACACGAATCGATTGCAGCGCCTCAGTACGACTCCTTGCTGAACTCAAGAGAATATTATTATACTTTTGGCGGTCAATTTGACGTCCACCACTTTTTTACGCCATCTGATAGGATGTGTGCTAAGTAAGCTTATGTCGATATTTTAGGCTCATGTCAAATTGGCATCCGTATATTGGATGCCAACTTACCTCGGATGCCACCTTTACCGCAATTTTTACATGGGCGGATGCCACCTTAGCCTCTGTAAGTATATATATATATATATATATATATATATATATATATATATATATACATCCCGCTATCATTAGCACGTCCGTCGGAAAAACATTATTAGAGCGTCCGGGTCTAAAACTCACAAAAGTAAGCTGTTTTTTTAAAGTTTTTCACCAGTATACATCGTCTATTCCCTCACAGGTGGCGTCGCCTAAATATGAAGCAAATCTAAAGTTTTCAAATCCAATCTACTACCATTGCAGCGTCCTTTTACGGAACAATCATTGAAGCGTCCGTATATTGGTGCATACAGCGTCCCTTGGCGTATATAGACCGCCATAGAGCGTCATGCGGTGTTGCCAGCTGTAATTCTCATTTTGTGTCTATAAATAGAATATACACAAAAGGACGCTTTATGCATGCAAATATATGGACGTTCCAATGGTGGTTTGAAAGTCAATTTTTTAACGACCGGTGCAATCTTACTAATAATAAGCCACAATCTGTGTACGCAGAATTAGTTAAAATATCTTCTATTAATAATTATTAATTTAATTATTAAAATATTATTTCTGGTTGAAATAGTTATTACTTGGACATAAAAGGTAGGCTATATACCAAAAAAGTTCTCTGTCTTTCTGTTAACATTTGAGACATGGGAACATTGAAAAAAGAAAATAAAAATTACTAAAACGTCAAAAAGTTTCAACAATAATAATTTAAAACAACATGAACGTTACTAAGAAAACTAGTTTTACTCAATGTTATAAAAAATAAATGTAAGTTTGATTTTGCCATAGAAAACTATTAATTCCAATTGCTATTTATTATTAGTTATTCAAAAAAAAATATTTTAAATTATTAGTTCAAATGTTACTAATTTAAAATTAGTAACATGTAACAAGTTTCCGATGGTACTTTATGGTAACCAGAAAATAAAAGTATTTCGATGAAGCATTTTAAATTCATTAATTTCTAGAGCATAATTTGCTTCGTTTTTGATACAATTAGCATAACGTAAAGCCTCTTTTCTAATATGTTTCAAAATGTCAGTAGTTAAAAATCTTTAAAGGAGTTGTAAAGATGTGAGTAAGCTTAGATCTTTTTTTCAACTGCCCATTTTTGTTTTTCTAATAGTAGAAAAATGATTGTCTAAAAAACCATAGATTTGTACACTTTTTTCATTTTGGTAATGTATTGCACAATCGATCTTATTTTTGCTTAGAAGTTTCGTCTTCTGATCTTTCTTTAATTTTGAGAATTCTACTTTCATCTTCATCAATCCAAAAATTTAGATTATTAACTATATTTTGCATATCCTCAAATGTAAATGCTTTTTTGAAATTAATTTTTTACTGTAAATAATAAAAAATAAAGTTTTTATATAAACAAAAGATACAACAGTTACTAATGTAAATTAACATTAATTTTTTATGTAACATATATAAGAAACGTTATTTTTTGAGAAAATCAAAGAAAAACCCGGATTTAAATAATACTTTATTTTTGAAATTTGTTTTTATTGCTGTCCTGTTCATTTGACACTGGGTGTTAACGGGTTTTAGTGATAAAAAGCTTGATTTTACTAAGTAAATGTTTAACTAAAATTCTGACGACAATAAGTCTAAAAATTTGACAAATGTGTGCTGTTTTTTTTTTGTTTTCTAACCAATGAACATTTTATGAAAATTTAGAAAAATTCGTGTAAAAAGAGTAATTGTTCTAATTTGAAAACATCGCGTTTATGCTCTAAAGATTAAATTCAAGCAGATTATAAGCGTAATTTAAAACAAGAAAAACTAGGCTATTTAACAAAAAAATCAAGAATGATTTTCAGAATTCGTCATTTAAGTAAAATTTTAATAGAAAGCAAATTGTTTAAAAAAAGAAAAATGAAGGAAGTTACAACTTATTAGTAAATAGTAGATTGTTTGACAAGTTAAGAAAACTGAATTTTTTTTCGAGTGAATGTTAATGTTTTATTATAACGAAATTTACATTTTTAGAACCTTCTTTTGTTCTTCTTTTTCTTTTGTAAAACTTAGTAAACACCAACCACATTTCAATGACCATTTAAGGGCACTAAACTATCACATTTAATGACTAGGCAATACGTCAGCATCTAAGCAGTAAAGCAAACACTTTAAAGCCGTTTTTGAGTTGTCACAAACTTTTATGACTAATTGTCAAACATCAAGTTGTACTAAAAAAAAATGAACTGATAATATCCAAAAAATTATATATGGATAATAAAGCTTATTGCCCTACCAGACTGCCAATGACAGCATTAAATCACATGTTTTATTGCTTAATTAAACAAAGAACTATTTATTATATCATTTTTGTATGTCGTAATAATATTGCAATAAAAGATTTTTTAATGTTTTATTAATATACTAAAATAATATTTAGAAAATATTAATAAAAATATCTTGAAAAATATAGACAAAATTTTGAAAAATATAAACAAAAATTAAAAATGCAAAACAAACAGGAGATAATGTATATCTGATACATAGACAAAATTGGGAAGAACAGATAAATATGCTAAAACTAAAAAAAATAATTAGAAATCTAGCAGAATAAAAAACTTTTCACAGAAAAAAAAGAAATTAAAACTTTTATCAAAAAAATCGGAATAAAAAAAAGAGGAAGATAAGAAGAAAAAAGAAACTAACAATAAACAATAATATACTGAATTCGAGAATTGGGACAATGACAAACGACAACTAGTCGTAATTGAAAAAAACTCATCTACAAAACAAAGAAAACGGAAAGTAAGAAAAGATAATCAAGTTGACGAATTGACAATAAAAGAGTATAATAAAAAAATAGTAGAATTAGAAAATAGGGAAAAAGTTAAAGACAAAAATAATACAACAGCATTGACAGTAGACAACAGGAACCAAAAACCGAAATGAAATATTAGGAAAGTTACTAAGATCAGAAATTAAAATAAGATAAAAAAAAATGCTATACTAATAGAATAGAGACTAAACAAAGATATAACGAAATTTAATGTAAACAATACAAAAATAAAAAAACAAAGAAAAAAATAAAAAAAAAACAAAAATGCCCTAAAATATTTTTAATATATCAGTTCTAGAAATATGTGGAGTAAACAAAACAACAAATACGAAAAAGCTAAAACACTGGTAGAACAATGAAATTAAACAAGAAGTAATTAAGAAAAAACTGTTATCAAAAAAGTACTTAGAGAACAACAAAAACCTAGATGACTACCAACTGTATAAAGAACAAGAAGAGAACATAAAAATTATAGTAAAAACGGTAAAGCAAAGTTATGAAAAAAGTCTGAAATAAAGATTAAAAAAACCGCTTTAGGCAATGCAAAAATAGTGTCCAATATTGTAAATAATTTAAGAAAATATAGCTTAAAAAAACAAAAAAAAGATATTATTAAAAATAAACTCAAAAATTATTAAGTAAATAGTAGATTGTTTGACAAGTTAAAAAAACTGATTGTTTTTCAGTGAGCGTTAATGTTTCATTATAATGAAATTTACAAACCCAGAAAACTTACTTTTTTAACGTGATGAACATGTTATATTTTCGTATACTTCGTATACTCGTATAAAATTCTCTGTGATTTAAAGATTTAAAAATTATAAATAATTAATTATCAAATTATGAATCTAGGCGCTGTAAATCGCCTATCAAACTACAATTTGGTAAGATTTTATGGTCAAAAAAGTTATCAAAAATCAATATTTATAATTAATACACTGACAGTGTAGGAGAGAAGTTACTTTATGTTGAAAATAAAATTTTTTGTTATTACAAATTAAAGAAACCATTTATTGCAACACTCTTACCTATAATTTTATTATTTTTTACTAATTTATATTTATGTATAAATATTTTAACTTTAATAATTTAAAAACATTTTTTTAATATTTCTAATTTTAAAATTAAATTTTATTACATTTTTATCAAATGAATAATCAGCAGCATTGAAAAGCAAAACAAAATTAATTAAAGCAAGAAAATGGTATTAGTAAAATTTAAACTAATAATTTAAAATATCTTTTTAGGCCTCCGTTTAGAAACATTAAATTTCTCGTCGTATAAATCGTTCGAAAGGTAATTGTTTGCGTTTGTCACTATTTTACACTGTCTAGACATTATCCGTAAAATCTAGAGATTTTCTGTTTTTAAATTGTATTTATTCCTATACCGGTTATATGATTTTTCAGACAGGAAATTTTCAATTGCTTTTCCGTCTGCGTTTTTTTAAATGTTCTGGGTTATTATCATCTTTTATTTTTTGATTTATTGGAAGAAGTTTTATTTATTTTAGCACAAAAGCACGATTTAACAAAATATATAATTTTTTATTGTCAATTATATTTTTATATATTTTTATTTTTATATTTTTATATATTTATATTTTTAAATCTAAAATAGTTATCATAATAATGAAAATAGGTTTTTTTAGTTTAAGCATCTTTTCGGCGTTAAAATGGTTGTTTATCACACGGCCAGAAACTTTTTCACGACTATTCGCACTTGTAAGACTCGGCTTCGCCTCAGACCACAATCCGTGCTTATATTCGCAAAACGACAGTTTCTGGCCTTGTCATGGAAATAACTATTTCTGTATAATTAATATTAACTAGCAATTGGAATTAATAGTTTTCGATAGGAAAATAAAACTTGCATTAATTTTTTATCAAACTTTAAGTAATATTAGTTTTCTTAGTAACGTTTATGTTGTTTTAAATTATTATTACTTTTCGACGTTTCAGTAATTTTTTTACCATTCCCGAAATGTAGGCAAAAAGATACAAAACTTTTTTGATATAGAGTAAGTGGCAAAAATATAAAACATCTAAAATAACTTTTAAACTATTTATTTAAAAAAAATCGCTCGGGTATTATCTGTTAACTGACAATACCAGTTCATTGAAAAAAAAAACAAATAATTTATAATTAAAGCTTTATTTTAAAAAATTAAAGTGTTAATTATTGTATCCAACAAATTTTTAACTGCCAGTATTTTTTAAATTGTCAAAAAGTCATAGAGTGCTAGATTTTAACAATAAGTTCAATAATAATAAATTTCAGTTTTTTAATTTTTGTTTTATTCCAACTTTTAATTATTTAAGAATGTCACAAAAATTTTAGTAAAGATAGGTATAGCACATTATACATAAAATATGTTCAAAATTTGTTATCAAATTTAAAAATGTAATAAAAAGTATAGAATGTCCTTTAAAAAAAACGAAGTTGAAGTCGGTATCTTATTTTTGGTTACACTGAATAAAAATGATATTAAAATGAATTAACAAATTATTATTAAAATGCGCAATTTAATAATAAAATTGACCTGTACAAACAATTTTTTAAAAAATAAATACTTTTAAAGTTATTTTAAATGTTTCACAATATTACCGCTTACTAGTAGATTCAAATTTGAAGCATTAGCGCGCGCGTCTATCTTTTCATTCCTCACAACTCAGGTCAGGAATCGTTTATTTAATTTCATTCGTATCGTTACAGTGTTGCCGAACTGACGGACGCTCTAATACACCGAGGTTGAATATACGTATATTACGCCAGCGCCACCACCCTATATACGCCGGAACTAAAAATTATACGAATTTTTCATCCAGAAATCATTAAAGCGTCCAAATCGATTTTTGCCATTCGCTTCGCCTCGTTGTAGGAAAACTCCCAAATTTTTTTTACATGGGGTTGCAGCAGAGCGTCCATATACGGGCGCTCTATGCACAAGGACGTCCTAATGATAGGGATCGGGCAATGTATGGCCGTGCTAATGATAGCAGGATATATATATATATATATATATATATATATATATATATATATATATATAGTTGGCGCACAAGGTAGCATCTATTCAAACAAGACACTAATTGGCATCCAGCAGTATACACGGTGTATATTATTGTATATTCAGTTTATCAATAAAGGACTCATTGACATCCGGTGTATTTAGCGGTCCAGTTGGCATCCCACTGTATATTTTATACACATTTAGTACACTTTGGCTTCTGTATATCACACATTGGCATCCGTGCGCTGTTGCCATGTATATCTTAACAAGTACTCTCTATTAAATACTGAAATTTACAGTTCGTAGATTTAATTTCAGGCCCGAGCCGAAGGCGAAATCTAAGCACTGTAAATTACCTAACGTACGACAATTGTATTAAATTTTTTGTCCGAAGAAAGTTTTAATCTTTTTGATATTTATAATCATAATTTATAGTAATTATTGTTTATATCTGTAGCAGTAAGGGAGAACTAACTTCAGAATCACCCAAATGACATTTTGAGTATTTTTAGTTAATTTTATTGCTGCCAACCTTGACGACTTGATTCTTTTTACTTTATTACAATTTTTCTATATTAAAAATTAAAGAAAGCATTTATTGCAAAATTTAAACCTGTAAATTAATTTTTTTGAACCAAATTAAATTTATATATGAATACATTAATTTTAAAGTAACTCGTAAACGTAAAAATTTCCAGTACATAAAACTGTCAATTTACAATACCGGTATTGTAAATTGAGGTTTAACTGACAAGTAATAATATAACCAACGTTCACAAGGACAAAACATATTTTTGTTGATTTCTTATTTTATCGCTACCATATCAAACTAGTGAATGTGAAAAATTGGTTCTTATAGATTTTTGGTTGGTGACAAAATCGAGAAAAAAGCATCAATAATGCTTTTCTAAATAATTATTTGTTCCTAATAATTAATTGGAGAATATTAGAGAAACATTAGACTTATTAAAAATATAATTTAGCCAAGTTTTAAAAATTTGTATTTATGATAATTATAATAATGGTTTATTACTACTAGACTAGAAATACATTATTTTACAAAAGTAAAAAAAAATTAAAATAGAAAAATAGAAAATTAAATAAAAACATAAAATTAAATAATATAAAACTCAACATACACTTTTAAGATCATTAAAATTGTTCGGTGAATATTTTCCAATAGAGTAGAATGTCTTGTATAAATTAAGTATTTTATACTTTTTGTAAAAACAGCTTGAAGAACAAATTCCTAAATTCTATAGGTGAGATATTGTAAAATTCTTTCTCGTATAAAATAGTCTCAGTAAAATTATTTCCACTAAATGTAAGATATGCATGTTTGCGTTTTGACTAAATTTTTCAAAATTTTTAAATATTTATGTTTGAAAATTCAAGACATTTATAAATAAACTTGAGATTGTAAAAATATCTCATCTTGTAATAAATTCTACAATTATTTCTATATTTAAAGTTTTATTTTTATACAATTTTTGATTTATATAATTTAATATCAATAAGTAACCTATTTTCTATTCTACTAAAAGGTGCTCTTATCTTATGATTTAGTAAAATTATATTAAAAACTTTACAACTCAGAGTGGTATTATCTGCATAAAAAACTACATCTGCTGCTGGTATAAATAAATTCAAATTATTTATTCACGAGTATATCAAAAATACAAATACCGTCTAAGGTACTTAGGACTAAGGACTAGGAATAATACTAACTTCTTTATAAATTATTAATCAGGCACTGGTGATAATTTTGGTCTCGCAAAAGCTTTGCCACTGTTATATAAGAATTTTGTTTGATTTTTTCAAACAAAAACTAAGAAGTACGGCGATTAGAATTTTAAAAATCATTTTTAGAGTGCAAATGCAAATGTAAAGCATTGTGTATATACAAGAAGTTATGTAGAAAATATTTTCAAGTATGAATGAAAGAAAATAATATTTTTTACGAAGTACAGCGTTTGAAGTAAGAAGTGCAGCGTTTTGATTTAAACTAAGAAGTACGGCGAATGAAATTGTAAAAATTATTTTTAGAGTCCATATGCAAATCTAAAGCATTGTGTATATACAAGAAGTGATGTAGAAAATATTTTCAAGTTAAATGAAAGAAAATAATATTTTTTACGAAGTACAGCGTTTGAAGTAAGAAGCACGGCGCACAGTGTTTCGAACATATGAGCGCGGGTGGAAAAAAGTCAAAACTCAGCGTATTGCGATTTTTGGTTTTGATGTTCGTATCTTAAGATAAAAACGTAAAGGGATAGAGTTAATCAAAGGTTTTTAATTAACTTCATGACATCTGAAGGCTTTATTTTAAGTGGTCAAAAAGAGTCTGCAGTTATTGATAATCAGAAATTTATTAAAACAAAAAAATATTTACATGAAAATATGAAAAAAAAAACATTTTACGATTATACACAGAATATGTAGAAAATAATTATATTTAAAACTTAAAAAAATCAATAACATATTTTTTTTAAAGTAAAAGATAAATAATATAATAAATAAAGTAAAATAATATAATAATATATAGATAAAGATAAATAAGATTCATAGGTCGAGATAAACCGTTCTAGCCTCTTATTCGCTTTAGACCACTTCTCCTCAATTTTGAACGGCCACAGACGAATATTGTTTTTAAGCTCGGTATTTTCACCATCAGATATATTACTTAAATTATAATTAATAACAAGGTGGCGGTAAATTTTTTAAGGTGTTTCATCTCTACGATATTCCTTCTACTCTTCGGAAAATTTTCTTCTAGATATGACGCAACCTGCATCTAAGAATTAAAAAAATATATATTTGCAAAATCGTGCGCTGACAACAGCTTACATATTTGAAAACAGCATTTAATTTTGCATAAAATGTTTTCTAACCCTTAACCGGCGTGGTGGAGTCCCTGGGACTCTGGCTAGTAGAAATTCTTTATTTGTTTATGATAGAGGGCGACCTGGCCAATAGCTTAATGGTTCACTCATTAGGTGGTCAGTCGGCTGAAGTTTATTGTCGTTGCAAGTGTGCTAACTGCATTGTCTAGAGTCCCTGGGACTCCACCACGCCATTTGTGTAACATTGCAATATTTAGTAACCATGTCCAAGAATCCTGACATAGTAAGAATCACAGATTTCCACTTTGAGGAAACTCTTCAAAACTGGTTTGAAGAGTGTGATGAAGTTTTTTCCGACCAAGAAACTAAAAAATGCTATTTGTAAAATTTTGAACATACTTTTCTCTGTAACACCAACTCAAGAGTATTTGCCAAGAAATCAGAGAAAATATTGCTCGATCTGTGATCCAAAATTAAAGCGAAAAACTGCTTTTTTATGCGCTCATTTTAGCAAACCGATTTGTCTGCAATGTATCAAAAAAATGTGTTTAACATGCGTTCAAAATTGTAAAGATAGATAAATATTCACTTTTTTTGATAGGATTTTTGAACCGATGTCACTTTTTTTCGGTTATAAATTAAAGGTCCAATTCTGTTATTTTCTTATAACTTGGACTTTACTTAACATGTTTACAAATGAAAAAGTTTTTAATTTTCGTTTTTTTTTGTTGTTAAATAGAAATTAGGAACCTCCTGTTAATTTGTGTTACACGTTCAGTTTTATTAGCGTTTTTATATTAGTTTGTTACTGCGTTAATTTTATAAATAAAAGTATGTTTCTTTATATTGTATTTTTTATAGTAGACACAATAAAAACCAAAAATTTTTCATAATGAAAACAAAAACTTTTTTTTAATTAAGGGACTCCGCTACGCATGGAGTGTTAAAATTTTCGGCCACGCCGGTTAAGGGTTAATTTAAGACTTGATAACGCGGTACTCACATTTTTTTTTGACTAATAACTTTCAAAATTTGCTAGCATACCCCCACTCTTTCACATTGACTATTTTTATTTACTAAGTAATTAAAAACACAAAGTAAGTTATATAACTTATATAATTACCTTCTAATGAGATTTCCATTGATTCTATTGCAAACAGTTAGTACCACACCATTTACAAAATATTTGCTAATTCATTGTGAGCTGCTAGAGGCTTATCGCATTAGGACAAAAAGCGATATTTATTAATAAAAACATTGAATTTGAAATCTCTACTTTACCCAACTAGTGCCTAATTGGTGTTTTTTAAAAAATTTGATATGACTTTTTTCCACCTAAAATACATACGGCGAAACACTGTGCGGCGTTTCGAATTAAGGAGTGCAGCGTTTTGATTTAAACTAAGAAGTACGGCGATTGAAATTTTAAAAATTATTTTTAGAGTCCAAATGCAAATCTAAAGCATTGTGCATATACAAGAAGTGATGTAGAAAATATTTTCAAGTTAAATGAAAGAAAATAATATTTTTTACGAAGTACAGCGTTTGAAGTAAGAAGTGCAGCGTTTATATAAACTTGTAAATTTGACGTGGACATTTATTGTCCAATTATTTGAAGAAAAATCACTTTACCATGAGATAGAAAGTATTTAGTTGTGTTGTTTTTCTAATAATCTAAATAATTAAATCAGGTTATTTATTTTGTTGATTATCATTTCTTCTTAACAATAGAGTAAATTTAAAATAAAAATTTATAATTTTAAAAACATGCTTCAATTTTTGTTTTATTTAGAAAAGATTTAGTGTTGCTGTATAGGTCAATTATACAATTAAATATTTACAAAGTGCCTAAAAATGACAATTTAAAACAGCGACGTCACCACACTTAATGCACAGTCAATAAAAAGAAAGTAAAGAAAGCTTCACATTCCTCACTCTTACTGTAAATAACTATTATTTTAAAACTTTGTAATTTTTCTTCAACGTATTTTTGCTAACAAAAAAACGAACTATAATTTTTGTTTTGTTTTATTTTTAGTTGGGCAATTTAATAAATCTAAATTAATATTTATAAGTAATTTTGTGTTTTTAGTATCACTTAGTGACTTGCTGCTATTAATTTATCATTTAATAAAAAAAGTCAAAGAAAAATAAAAACATATTTTCTTTTATGTACAAACGTCAAGCAACAAAAAAGTAGGTTAAAATAAAGTCAAAATTTGGTTGTTTATTGTCGTAGATAAACATTTACCACCAATCTTGCTTTACAACTCATTACTTTAGCATTTTTCTTTTTTTTTAATTTTAGATATATATTTGTTATCTATGTATTTTTTTCTCAGACAGTAACTTGTTAACTTTTCTATTTCGTTAAGATTAAAGTTTTTATTTTTTCAACTAGTTTTTATCCACAGTTTCATTCATGTATTTTCTAGAAATATTTGTAGCTACTTGCAAAGTTTTTTAAAAATACTTTAGCCTCAGGCGCAAATGATCAGAAATGTTTATATTATATATTTATTTATAGTAAAGATTATACATTTAATACGTCAATTTTTCAAAAAAAAACTTTAACTTTAAAAATAATAATTTATAAACTTTTAATATTGAATTTTTAGAATTATAACTTGTTTTATTTTCTCCTTTTTCTCAATACTAATAAGAAAATATTTTAAGTTTTAGTAAAACATTTGATTTTATCAAAAATTGATTTTCTTCTGTTTAGAATTTATTGTTTCTCGGCTTTTAAAAGTCTTTTATACTCGTTACTGCGTATTGCAGTGCCCAACCATGCACCTTCATTGTTAAATTTTTTGAATCAATATGATATTTTCGTTTGGTGCATATATTAAAAAAAAATCGCATTGGTCAACAAACTTTGGCTTATACACGAACTTGAACTTAAGAAGATGCTTCTTATTTTTTTATTAACATATCTAATCTTTATTTCTTTGCAACTACGATTTGTTGAAACGTTTATCTTATTATACCAAATTAATACTAAATTCTTTCTTGTCAACAAGGTTTAATAATTTTAATTATTAAACATGTAAAAACTAACTGTCTGCTATTATTACATCTGAGACGACTAAGTTACTATTAAACAGAGCAATTGACATTCTAACACATACCTTGAAATGATGTTGAAATATATTCATTAAATTTTGATTGTAGCAAGTAAATTTGCAACTGTAAATCGATTAAATTTCATAAATTTTATTTCGTAATTTATTTGGTTTTCACTTTATTGTCTTATTAAAAATATATACAAAGTGACATAAAAGTATGAAATAAAATTCATATTTTCTAAGTTACTGTTTTTTTTTAGAAAAACTTTAAGACAGATCGATTTTATTTTTTTACTGTGCACGTTTTTTACTTATTTTCAAATTTTTTTAAACAACAGGTTTTTTGCTGTGACGTAATCGAAATTTTTTTAAAATAGCATCGCCTATTTTTGATGTTGAATATTGAAACTACTTTCTTTTCTGCTTATAACAATATAACATTTTATGGGATCTAAAGCAAAAACTTTATGTAATTTAACCAATTTAAATGTTTTATTAAAATTTATTTTATTTTATTTTAAATTTTTTAAAATTGACGCAATTTTAACAGAATTACTAAACTAAATGTTCAAATTGACGTACTTCGGTTTCTTAGTAATAATACAACCAACTTTCAAACTCCATTAGCACATTTTTAACCAATTAAGCGGTACTGATTTGTAATTCTTTCTCTAAAATCCTTGATTTTGTTGCAAATACTTTTGATTTTAAGTAGCTCTTTAAAAAAACGTTAATAATCAAAACATCATCTAAATAATCTTTGACACCACGAGGGTAGTGTGGAGATGCACCGTCTTGTTTAAGCCATACATTAGCTGCTGGTGTGTCTATATCCTTTTTATTGGAAAAAGTTCCGCTAATGCTGGTACTAACGTGTCGCAAAAGACATCCAAATAAACTTGTCTAATTAATTGGACGTCAAAAAAATACGGTTCCAAAATGTGATTAAGTCAAAAAAGACACAACAGCCATATGAGACGATAGAAAACTTGCAAAGTACGAGAGAAACCAATACTTGTTACAACATCCAAAAAAATCGAATGTTTAGTGTGGTTTCGTCAATCAATACCTTTTAATTAGTCAAAAAATGAAAAATAATATGCTACTAGATTACGAAAATTAGTTGTATTATTACCAGGCGGCGAAAAAACTTCAATTTGGACATTTAGTTTAGTAATTCTGTTAAAAATTACGTCTATTTTGAAAAATTTAATATGTAAAACATTTAATTTGGTTAAACTACTTAAAGCTTTCGCTTTAGACTCTATAAATGTTATACTGCTGTACTCAGAAAAAAGAGTAGTTCCAATATTTAACATCAAAGATAAGAGTTTCTATTTAAAAAAAATATCGATTACGTTACAGCAAAAAACCAGTTGGAAAAAAAAAATTGAGAACAAGTAGAAAACGTGCGCAATAAAAAATAAAATCGACCTGTCTTGGCGTTTTTCTAAAAAAAACAGTAACTTAGAAAATATTAATTTTATTCCATACTTTTATGTCACTCTGTATAAAATTGATGACAGACGTTTTTCTTGTAGATTACTTTGTCTGTTAATTGAATGAGTCGTTATATAAGTCGTTTTAGTACGAATTTAGGTGCAACGTTGCCAATTTGATGCGGATGCCAATTTCACCGTGATTCCAATGGCATCTAGATATACACGAGTCGATTGCAGCGCCTCAGTACGACTCCTTGCTGAACTCAAGAGAATATTATTATACTTTTGGCGGTCAATTTGACGTCCACCACTTTTTTACGGCATCTAATAGGATGTGTGCTAAGTAAGCTTATGTCGATATTTTACGCTTATGTCAAATTGGCATCCGTATATTGGATGCCACCTTACCTCGGATGCCACCTTTACCGCAATTTTTACATGGGCGGATGCCACCTTAGCCTCTGTAAGTATATATATATATATATATATATATATATATATATACATCCCGCTATCATTAGCACGTCCGTCCGAAAAACATTATTAGAGCGTCCGGGTCTAAAACTCACAGAAGTAAGCTGTTTTTTAAAAGTTTTCCACCAGTATACATCGTCTATTTCCTTACAGGTGGCGTTGCCTAAATATGAAGCAAATCTAAAATTTTCAAATCCAATCTACCACCATTGCAGCGTCCTTTTACGGAACAATCATTGAAGCGTCCGTATATAGGTGCATACAGCGTCCCTTGGTGTATATAGACCGTCATAGAGCGTCATGCGGTGTTGCCAGTTGTAATTCTTATTTTGTGTCTATAAATAGAATATACACAAAAGGACGCTTTATGCATGCAAATATATGGACGTTTCAATGGTGGTTTCAAACGACCAGTGCAATCTTACTAACAATAAGCCGCAATCTGTGTACGCAGACTTGGCTAAAATATCTTCTATTAATAATTATAAATTTAATTATAAAAATATTATTTCTGGTTAAAATAGTTATTACTTGGACATAAAGGGTAGGCTGTATACCAAAAAAGTTCTCTACATCTCTGTTAACATTTGAGACATGGGAACATTGAAAAAAGAAAATAAAAAATACCAAATCGTCGAAAGGTTTTAACAATAACAATTTAAAACAACATGAACGTTACTAAGAAAACTAGTCTTACTCAAGGTTCGATAAAAAATAAATGTAAGTTTGATTTTGCTATAGAAAACTATTAATTCCAATTGCTATTTATTACTAGTAATTCAAAAAAAAATTAAAATTATTAGTTCAAATGTTACTAATTTAAAATTAGTAACATGTAATAGTAGCATGTAAAGTTTCCGATGGTACTTTATAGTAACCAGAAAATAAAAATATTTCTATAAAGCATTTTAAATTCATTAATTTCTAAGGCAAAATTTGCTTTATTTTTGATACAATTAGCATAGCGTAAAGACTCTTTTCTAATATGTTTTAAAATGTCAGTAGTTAAAAATTTTTCAAACTGTTGTAAAGGTGTGAGGAAACTTAGATCTTTTTTTGAACTGTCTATTTTTGTATTTTTAATAGTTCAAAATTATTGTCTAAAAAACTATAGATTGGTACACACTTTTTCCAATTTGATAATGTATTGCACAATCGCTCTTATTTTTGCTTAAAAGTTTCGCCTTCTGATCTTCCTTTAATCTCGGAAATTCTACTTTCATCTTTGTCAATCCAAAAATTTAGATCATTAACTATATCTTCAATTTCCTCAAATGTAAAGACTTTTTTGCAATTAATTTTTTACTGTAAATAATAAAAAATAAAGTTTTTATAAAAACAAAAGTAGTTACAACAGATACTAATGTAAATTAACATTGATTTTTTATGTAACATATATAAGAAATATATATAAAGACAATAAGTAAAAAAATTTGACAAATCTGTGCTGTTTTTTTGTTTTCCAACTAATAAACATTTTATGAAAATTTAGAAAAATTCGTGCAAAAAGAGTAATTCTTTTAATTTGAAAACATCGCGTTTATGCTCTAAACATTATATTCAAGCAGATTATAAGCATAATTTAAAACAAGAAAAACTAGGCTATTTAACAAAATAAAAATCAAGAATGCTTTTCAAAATTTGTCATTTAAATAAAATTTTGATAGAAAGCAAATTGTTTAGAAAAAGAAAGATGATGGAAGTTACAACTTAGTAAATAGTAGATTGTTTGACAAGTTAAGAAAACTGATTTTTTTCCAGTGAGTGTTAATGTTTCATTATAATGAAATTTGCATTTTTAGAACCTTTTTTTGTTCTTCTTTTTCTTCTGTAAAACTTAGTAAACACTACATTTTAATGACCATTTAAGGGCACTAAACTATCGCATTTAATGACTAGGTAATACGTCAGCATCTTTATAGACTAAGCAGTAAAGCAAACACTTTAAAGCCGTTTATAGTTTAGTCACAAAATTTTGAGGCTAATTGTTAAACATCAATTTGTTCTAAAAAAAATAATGAACTAATAATATACAAAAAAATTATATATGGCCAATAAAGCTCATTGCCTTACCAGACTGCCAATTACGGCATTAAATCACATGTTTTATTGCTTAATTAAACAAATAACTATTTATTATATCATTTTTGTATGTCGTAATAATATTACAATGAAAGATTTTTTAATATTTTATTAATATACTAAAATAATATTTATATAATATTAATAAAAATATCTTGAAAAACAGACAAAATTTCGAAAAATCTAAATAAAAATTAAAAATGCAAAACAAACAGGAGATAATGTATGTCTGATACATAGAAAAAATTGAAAAAAGTAGATAAATATGCTAAAACTTAAAAGAATAATTGGAAATAAAGCAGAATTAAAAACTTTAAATAAACTAACAACAAACGACAAAAAAACTAAACTGGGACAATGACAATCAAAAACTAGTCGTATTTGAAAAAAGTCATCTATAAAACGAAGAAATCGGAAAGTAAAAAAAGATAAGTTGATGAATTGACAATAAAAAAGTATAATAAAAGAAATAGTAAAAATAGAAAATAGGGAGAAAGCTAAAGACGAAAATAATACAACAGCGTTGACAGTAGACAACAGGAATCAAGAACCAAAAAGAAATATTAGGAACGCTACTAAGATCAGAAATAAGAAAAGATAAAAAAATACTATACTAATAGAATAGAGACTAAACAAAGGTATAACAAAATTCAATGTAAACAAATTTTAGAACAGTTTCTAAGTAGAAATAGCTTCCAGAATAGGAGATAACAACAAAAAAATTCTAATACTAACAAAAGATATAAAAGAAAAGGTAAAAATTAATAGAAAAAAAGTAAATGGCAAAAAACTTTTTTAAAAATTTTTTATAAATGGCAAAAAAATCATAGATTTTTATACAATAAACAAATTTGGTAATAAAAAACAACTTCTACCAACACAAAAATATTTACATATATGTATACAGGTGAGATGCCAAGCAGAAATAAAAGATCTATAATCTTCCTATTGGTGATAGACAAAATATTTTAAAAAGGATTAAAGACATGCGCGTTAAAAACGTTTTTGACATAGAAAATGACAATTTTCTGGTGAAAAATAAAACAACACAAAAAAGTAACAGAAGATAAAAATAGAATGTATAAGCGTTAAAATGTACAAATTAAATAAGCAAAGAAATACAAAAAGATTAAAAAAGAAACAGAAATGCTCTAAAATATTTTTAATAAATCAGTTCTAGAAATATGTGGAGTAAACAAAACAACAAACACGAAGAAGCTAATACACTAGTGGAACAATGAAAGTGAACAAAAAGTAATTAAGAAAAAACTTTTATCGAAAAAGTACCTAGAGTAACAGAAATCTAGATAACTACCAACTGTATAAAGAACAATAAGAAAAGATAAAAATAATAGTAAAAACGGTAAAGCAAAGTTATAAAAACCATTTGAAATAAAAATAAAAAAACTTCAACGCAATGCACAATTATTGTACAATATTGTAAGCAATTTAAAAAAATTAAACTTAAAAAAAAATATTAGAAATAAACTCAAAATTATTAAGTAAATAGCAGATTGTTTGACAAGTTAAAAAAACTGATTGTTTTCCAGTGAGTGTTAATGTTTCATTATAATAAAATTTACACGAATTTGGAAAACTTTATTTTCTTAGCGCGTTAAACATGTTATTTTTTCGTGTACTTGGTAAAATTTACTGTAATATAAAAAACTAAAAATTATTGGACTCGATTTCAAGCCCGAGCTGAAAGCGAGGATGAGTCTAAGCACCGTATATTACCTATTGTACGACAACGTTATTTGATTTTTTGCCAGAAGAAATTATTAAAAGTCAATATTTATAATTATTACACTGAAAGTAAAAGAGAAGTTACTTTATGTTGGCAATAAAATTTTTTGTTATCAAAAATTAAAGAAACCATTAATTGCAAAATTTTTACCTATAAACGTATTATTTTTAACCATTTTAAAATTATGTATGAACTTTAGTTACTAACTTTAATTATTAAAAAAAATATCTTTATTTTAATTTTTTAATTTTAAAATTAGATTTTACTACATTATTGTAAATAAATAATCAGTAGCACTGTAAAGCAAAATAAAATTAATTAAAGCAAAAAAATGCTACTGGAAACCTTTGGACTAATAATTTAAAATATTTTTTTGTATAATTAATAATAAAATACCAATTGGAATTAATAGTTTTGTATAGCAAAATAAAATTTGCATTTGTTTTTTATTAAACTTTAAGTAATATCAGTTTTCTTAAAAATGTTCATGTTGTTTTAAATTATTACGATTACTTTTTGACGTTTCAGTATTTTTTTTGCCAAAATGTAGGCAGAGAAGTACAAAGCTTTTTTGATGTACAGTAAGCGTCAAAATTATGGAACATCTAAAATTATTTTGAAACTATTCATTTAAGGAAAAATCGTTTGGCTATTATCTATTATCTGACAATACCAGTTCATTAAAAAAAAACAAATACATAATTTATAATTGACACTTTATTTTAAAAAATGAAAGTGTTGATTACTGTTTCCGACAAATTTTTAACTGCCAGTATTTATTAAACTGTCAAAAAGTCATAAAGTGCTAGATTTTAACAATGAGTTTAATAATAATAAATTTTAGTTTTTTAATTTTTATTTTATTTTAACTTTTGATAACTTAAATACAGACATCTTACTGTCAAAAGATTATTTGGATAGAAATTTAAACAATTAACTTTAGAAAAAATTTAATATTTTTTTTAATTTGTTTTTTCTAATATTTCGAAAACAGTTAAAGATAGGTATAGGACATTATACATAAAATATGAGTTTAATAATGCAAACTCAGTTTAATACAAAAATATGAGTGAATAATACAAACTTAGTTTAACTCAGTTTAATTGAGTTTGTATTACTCTATTCTGTTAAAATATGTCCAAAATTTGTCATAGAATATAAAAATGCAATAAAAAGTATAAAGTGCTTTTTAGAAAAACAAAGTTGATGTCGCTATCTCATTTTAGGGCCACATTAAATAAAAAAAAATTAAATTAATTAACAAATAATTATTAAAATGTGCAATTTAATAATAAAATTGACCTGTTCAAACAATTTTTTTAAAAAATAAATATTTTTAAAGTTATTTTAATTAAGTATTATATTAAATATTGTACAATTTTACCGCTTACTCTATTTTATATTTAACAGGTTTCAATTTGAAGCATTAGCGCAGCGCGTCTAGCTTTTCATTCCTCACAACTCAGGCCAGGAACCGTTTGTTTAATTTCATTCGTATCGTTACAGTGTTGCCGAACTGACGGACGCTCTATTACACCGAGGTTGAATATACGTATATTACGCCAGCGCCACCACCCCTATATACGCCGGAACTAAAAATTATACGAATTTTTCATCCAGAAATCATTAAAGCGTCCAAATCGATTTTTGCCATTCGCTTCGTCTCGGTGTAGGAAGGCTCCCAAATTTTTTTTACATGGGGTTGGTTGCAGCAGAGCGTCCATATACGGGCGCTCTATGCACAAGGACGTCTTAATGATAGGGATCGGGCAATGTATGGCCGTGCTAATGATAGCAGGATATATATATATATATATATATATATATATATATCCTGCTATCATTAGCACGGCCATACATTGCCCGATCCCTATCATTAAGACGTCCAAGTGCATAGAGCGCCCGTATATGGACGCTCTGCTGCAACCCCATGTAAAAAAAATTTGGGAGCCTTCTTACACCCAGACGAAGCGAATGGCAAAAATCGATTTGGACGCTTTAATGATTTCTGGATGAAAAATTCGTATAATTTTTAGTTCCGGCGTATATAGGGGTGGTGGCGCTGGTGTAATATACGTATATTCAACCTCGGTGTAATAGAGCGTCCGTCAGTTTGGCAACACTGTAACGATATGAATGAAATTAAATAAACGATTCCTGACCTGAGTTGTGAGGAATGAAAAGATAGACGCGCGCGCTAATGCTTCAAATTTAAATCTACTAGTAAGCGGTAATATTGTGAAACATTTAAAATAACTTTAAAAGTATTTATTTTTTTTTAAATTGTTCGGACAGGTCAATTCTATTTTTAAATTGCGCGTTTTAATAATAATTTGTTAATTAAATTTAATATCTATTTTATTTAGTATGACCAAAAATAAGATACCGACATCAACTTTGTTTTTTCAAAGAACACTCTATAATTTTAATTACATTTTTAAAATTTATGACAAATTTTGAACATATTTTGTGTATAATGTGCTATAACTATCTTTACTAAAATTTTTGTGACATTCTTAAATTATTAAAAGTTGAAATAAAATAAAAATTAAAAAAATGAAAAACTGAAATTTATTATTATTGAACTTATTGTTAAAATCTAGCAACTTATAACTTTTTAACAGTTTAAAAAATACTGGCAGTTAAAAATTTGTTGGAAACAATAATTAACACTTTAATTTTTTAAAATAAAGTTTTAATTATAAATTATTTGTTTTTTTTAAATGAACTGGTATTGTCAGATAACAGATAGTGCCCGAGCAATTTTTTTTAAATAAATAGTTTTAAAGTTCTCTTAGATGTTCCATACTTTTGCCGGTTACTGTATATAAAAAAAGTTTTGTCTCTTTTTGCCTACATTTCGGAGATGGTAAAAAAATTACTGAAACGTCGAAAAGTAATAATAATTTAAAACATCATGAACGTTACTAAGAAAACTAAAATTACTTAAAGTTTGATAAAAAATAAATGTAAGTTTTATTTTCCTATAGAAAACTATTAATTCTAGTTGCTATTTATTATTAATTATACAGAAATAGTTGTTTCTATGACAAAGCCAGAAACTGTCGTTTTGTGAATATGAGCACGGATTGTGGGCTGAGGCGAAGCCGAGTCTCACAAGTGCGAATACTTGCAAAAAGGTTTCTGGCCGTGTGATAAGTGACGTTTTTTAAGCCGAAAAGTTGTCTAAACTAAAAAAAAAACTATTTTGATTATTATGATAACTATTTTAATTGACATTAAACAATTATAAATTGTGTCAAGTCGTACTTTTGTGCTAAAATAAATAAAACTTTTTCCAATAAATTAGAAAATGGAAGACGATAATAACCCAGAACATCTAAAAAACGCAGTCAGAAAAGCAACTGAAAATTTGCTGTCTGAAAAATCACATAACAGGTATTGGAATAAATACAATTCAAAAACAGAAAATTCTTAGATTTTACTTTCAATGTCTAGACAGTGCAAAATAGTGGCAAACGCAAACAATCATCTTTCCGACGATTTCTACGACTAGAAATTTAGTGTTTCTAAACGGAGGCCTAAAAAAATATTTTAAATTATTAGTCCAAATTTTACTAATAGCATTTTTTTGCTTCAAGTAATTATATTTTGCTTTTTAATGCTTCTGATCATTTATTTATAAAAATGTAATAAAATCTAATTTTGAAATTAAAAAAATAAAAAAAAATAATTTAAATTTTTTTAAATTATTAGGGTTAAAGTATTCATACATAAATATAAATTGGTTAAAAATAATAAAATTATAGGTAAAAATATTGCAATAAATGGTTTCTTTAATTTGCAATAACAAAAAAATTTATTTCTAACATAAAGTAACTTCTCTCCTACTGTCAGTGTAATAATTATAAATATTGACTTTTAATAACTTTTTCGGCCATATAATAATCTTATAAAGTTGTCGTTCGTTAAGTAATTTACAGTGCTTAGACTTATTTCATAATTTTTAATTCTTTAAATTACAGTGAATTTTATCAAGTATACGAAAAAATAACATGTTCAACACGTTAAAAAAAGTGAGTTTCTTAGGATCGTGTAAATTTCATTATAATGAAACATTAACACTCACTGGAAAACAATCAGGTTTTTTTTAACTTGTCAAACAATCTCTATCACTTAATAATTTTGAGTTTATTTTTAATAATATCTTCTCTTGGTTTTTTTAAGATCTATTTTCTTAAATTGTTTACAATATTGTACACTATTTTTGCATTGCTTAAAGCGGTTTTTTTATCTTTATTTCAAACTTTTTTTATAACTTTGCTTTACCGTTTTTACTATAATTTTTATGTTCTCTTTTTGTTCTTTATACAGTTGGTATTCATCTAGGTTTTGTTGTTCTCTAAGTACTTTTTCGATAACAGTTTTTTCTTAATTACTTCTTGTTTAATTTTATTGTTCTACCAGTGTTTTAGCTTTTTCGTATTTGTTGTTTTGTTTACTCCACATATTTCTAAAACTGATTTTTTTAAAATATTTTAGGAAATTTTGATTTTTTTTTGTATTTTTTATATTCTTGTATTTTTTATGAAATTTTGTTATACCTTTGTTTAGTCTCTATTCTATTAGTATAACATTTTTTTATCTTTTTTTTATTTCTGATCTTAGTAACTTTCCTAATATTTTATTTCGGTTTTTGGTTCCTGTTGTCTACTGTCAAAGCTGTATTTTACTTTTTTTTAATTTTCTATTTCTACTACTTTTTTATTATGCTCTTTTATTGTCAATTCGTCAACTCGATGGTTATCTTTCCTTACCTTCCGTTTTTTTGTTTTATAGATGAGTTTTTTTTCAATTACGACTAGTTGTCGTTTGTTATTGTCCTAATTCTTGAATTCAGTATTTTATTGTTTATTGTTAGTTTTTTTTCTTCTTCTTATTTTTTTCTCACTTTTATTTCGATTTTTCTGATAAATGTCTATATTTTTTTTACTGTGAAAAGTTCTTAATTCTGCTAGATTTCTAATTATTCTTTTAAGTTTCAGCATATTTATCTGCTTTTCCCAATTTTTTTTATGTATTAGATATACATTATCTCCTGTTTGTTTTGCATTTTTAATTTTTGTTTAAATTTTTAGAAATTTTGTCTATATTTTTCAAGATATTTTTATTAATATGTTCTAAATATTATTTTAGTATATTAATAAAATATTAAATAATCTTTTATTTTAATATTATAACGACATCCAAAAATAATGTAATAGATAGTTATTTTTGAATTAAGCAATAAAACATGTGATTTAAAAAACAGCTTTTTTTAAGAGAAACTTGATGTTTGACATTTAGTCTCAAAATTCTGTGACAAATGAAAAACGGCTTTAAAGTGTTTGCTTTACTGCTTAGTCTATAAAAATGCTGTATTGCCTAGTCATTAAATGTGATAGTTTAGACCGCTTAAATTGTCATTAAAATGTTGTGTTTACTAAGTTTTACAGAGAAAAAAGTAGAACAAAAAAAGGTTCTAAAAATGCAAATTTCATTATAATGAAACAATTACCTACTCTTTTTGCACAAATTTTTCTAAATTTTCATAAAATGTTCATTGGTTAGAAAACAAAAAAACAGCACAGATTTGGCAAATTTTTTGACTTATTGTCAGAATTTTAGTTAAACATTCACTTAATAAAATTAAACTTTTTATCTCTAATTAACCCGTTAACACCCAGTGTCATATGAACAGGACAGCAATTAAAACAAATTTGAAAAATAAAGTATTATTTAAGTCCGGGTTTTTCTTTAATTTTCTCAAAACATAACGTTTCTTATATGTTACCTAAAAAATCAATGTTAATTTACATTAGTAACTGTTGTATTTTTTGTTGATATAAAAACTTTATTTTTTATGATTTACAGTAAAAAATTAATTTTAAAAAAGTATTTACATTTGAGGAAATGGAAGATATAGTTAATAATCAAAATTTTTGGATTGACGAAGATGAAAATAGAATTCCCGAAATTAAAGAAAAATCAGAAGCCGAAACTTCCAAGCCAAAATAAGAGCGATTGTGCAATACATTACCAAATTGGAAAAAGTGTGTACCAATCTATAGTTTTTTAGACAATCATTTTTCAACTATTAAAAAAACAAAAATAGACAGTTGAAAAAAAGGTCTAAGCTTTTTCACATCTTTACAATTCCTTTAAAGATTTTTAACTACTGACATTTTGAAATATATTAGAAAAGAGGCTTTACGTTATGCTTATTGTATAAAAAATAAAGCAAATTTTGCTCTAGAAATTAATGAATTTAAAGTGCTTCATCGAAATACTTTTATTTTCTTGTGTCCATAAAATACCATAGGAAACTTGTTACATGTTACTAATTTGAAATTAATAACAT
Organism: Tribolium confusum; assembly: GCA_029207805.1. Taxonomy (NCBI): domain Eukaryota; kingdom Metazoa; phylum Arthropoda; class Insecta; order Coleoptera; family Tenebrionidae; genus Tribolium; species Tribolium confusum. The sequence goes on from JALGAY010000004.1 coordinate 31,493,548, forward strand.
TTGAACTAATAATTTAAAATATTTTTTTTGAATAACTTATAATAAATAGCAATTGGAATTGATAGTTTTCTATGGCAAAATCAAACTTACATTTATTTTTTATTGAACCTTGAGTAAAACTAGTTCTCTTAGTAACGTTCATGTTGTTTTAAATTGTTATTGTTGAAACTTTTCGACGTTTCAGTAATTTTTATTTTCTTTTTTCAACGTTCCTATGCCTCAAATGTTAACAGAGAGATAGAGAACTTTTTTGGTATATAGCCTACCTTTTATGTCCAAGTAATAACTATTTCAAACAAAAATAATATTTTCATAATTAAATTAATAATTATTAATAGAAGATATTTTAACCAAATCCGCGTACACAGATTGCGGCTTATTGTTAGTAAGATTGCACTGGTCGTTAAAAAATTGATTTTTAAACCACCATTGGAACGTCCATACATTTGCATGCATAAAGCGTCCTTTTGTGTATATTCTATTTATAGACACAAAATGAGAATTACAACTGGCAACACCGCATGACGCTCTATGACGGTCTATATACACCAAGGGACGCTCTATGCACCAATATACGGACGCTACATTGATTGTTCCGTAAAAGGACGCTGCAATGGTGGTACAACGGATTTGAAAACTTTAGATTTGCTTCATATTTAGGCAACGCCACCTGTAAGGGAATAGACGATGTATACTGGTGGAAAACTTTTAAAAAACAGCTTACTTCTGTGAGTTTTAGACCCGGACGCTCTAATAATGTTTTTCGGACGGACGTGCTAATGATAGCGGGATGTATATATATATATATATATATATATATCCTGCTATCATTAGCACGGCCATACATTGCCCGATCCCTATCATTAAGGCGTCCTTGTGCATAGAGCGCCCGTATATGGACGCTCTGCTGCAACCCCATGTAAAAAAAAATTGGGAGCCTTCCTACACCAAGACGAAGCGAATGGCAAAAATCGATTTGGACGCTTTAATGATTTCTGGATGAAAAATTCGTATAATTTTTAGTTCCGGCGTATATAGGGGTGGTGGCGCTGGCGTAATATACGTATATTCAACCTCGGTGTAATAGAGCGTCCGTCAGTTCGGCAACACTGTAACGATATGAATGAAATTAAATAAACGATTCCTGACCTGAGTTGTGAGGAATGAAAAGATAGACGCGCGCGCTAATGTTTCAAATTTAAATCTACTAGTAAGCGGTAATATTGTGAAACATTTAAAATAACTTTAAAAGTATTTATTTTTTTAAAAAATGTTCGGACAGGTCAATTCTATTTTTAAATTGCGCATTTTAATAATAATTTGTTAATTAAATTTAATATCTATTTTATTTAGTGTGACCAAAAATAAGATACCGACATCAACTTTGTTTTTTCAAAGAACACTCTATAATTTTAATTACATTTTTAAAATTTATGACAAATTTTGAACATATTTTGTGTATAATGTGCTATACCTATCTTTACTAAAATTTTTGTGACATTCTGAAATTATTAAAAGTTGAAATAAAATAAAAATTAAAAAACTGAAAAACTGAAATTTATTATTATTGAACTTATTTTTAAAATCTAGCACCTTATAATTTTTTAACAGTTTAAAAAATACTGGCAGTTAAAAATTTGTTGGAAACAGTAATTAACACTTTAATTTTTTAAAATAAAGTTTTAATTATAAATTATTTGTTTTTTTTAAATGAACTGGTATTGTCAGATAACAGATAGTGCCCGAGCAATTTTTTTTAAATAAATAGTTTTAAAGTTATTTTAGATGTTCCATACTTTTGCCGGTTAAATAAAAAAAGTTTTGTATCTTTTTGCCTACATTTCGGGGATGGTAAAAAAATTACTGAAACGTCGAAAAGTAATAATAATTTAAAACAACATGAACGTTACTAAGAAAACTAATAAAATTATTTAAAGTTTGATAAAAAATAAATGTAAGTTTTATTTTCCTATAGAAAACTATTAATTCTAGTTGCTATTTATTATTAATTATACAGAAATAGTTATTTCTATGACAAAGCCAGAAACTGTCGTTTTGTGAATATGAGCACGGATTGTGGGCTGAGGCGAACCCGAGGCTCACAAGTGCGAATACTTGCGAAAAGGTTTCTGGCCGTGTGATAAACGACGTTTTTTAGGCCGAAAAGTTGTCTAAACTAAAAAAAAACTATTTTGATTATTATGATAACTATTTTTTTAATTGACAATAAACAATTATAAATTGTGTCAAGTCGTGTTTTTGTGCTAAAATATACACGCGTTTGTTTGTTTAAAATCTCTTTTGAGAGAAAATGCAATGTTGATGGTTTTATAAAAAAATTAGACTGTAGATGGAGATAGTAGACAAGATGCAAATGTTTCTTAGGTATATAGCATTGGACTAGCAAAATACAACTTAAACATTCCATCTTAAACTTCTGCCCATATATCCCTTGGGGTAATTTACTGCTTATAGCTCCATTTGTGTCACCATAAAATTCGTGAGTTCTGGTGTGCACATTTTGTAACACAATTCCTTGAACTGCTCCTTAGTGCACACAGTGGACTGTTCTCTCAAATATGTTTTCCCTTTGGAGTCTCTCATTCTCCTTTTTAAGTTGTTGCAGCTCCCCTCGCAACTTTTTTTTTCTGGGAGTCCCTGAGGTCAGACTTAATGGTGTCTGAGAATGTACAGGATATGTTAGTGACTCTTCAGTAGAATAATCTATTTCTGAATCATCAGAAATTCGTACAACAAGCTCTGCAATCAAAATTTTTTGACTAAGGACCAGTTTTACAATAGGTAAATTAAATATTTGATTGCAATTAACTATTAAGGGGCCCGACACGCTTTACACGGTATAGGCGAAATCAATGTTAAAGTTTAGCACTAATAACTCGAAAACGCGTTATCATTTTTAAACCCGGTTTTCACAGGATTAAAATACTTGTAATTACAAAGTTAGCTATCGTATTAAAATTTAAGAAAACAGTTTTATTCCTTAACTTTTGAATTTTTTTAATTAAAAATAAATATATTTTATTTTTTAATGCGATACATGATTTTATTATATTTTTCTAAACATGTAAAAAAAAGAAATTTAATTTTTGATTTATAGTTAATGAGCTATTAGTGCTAAACTTTTGAAATTTTCAAACGATTCCGATTTTATCTATCTCTCTTTAACGCCTCTTTTTCTACTTAGCTGCGGGCGAGGTTTCACTACCAAATGTTTTATTGTACAACAAACCACTACCATGAGACCTCAACAATTGCCATTGAAAATGTGAAACTCAAAAGGTTTTGACAAGAGGGTAATTTTACAAAATATTGTAGAATCAATAAACGTGAAGAGTTAAAATTGTGTGATCTAAACACCTGAAGATATATTTTTGGTAACTTTGTAATGACATGAAAATGATATTGTTTATTGTCAAATACAAAGAAATATCTAAAAATGTTTTACAACTGACTTACTCTAATAAAAAAAAAATATTCACATGACACCTGCATAATTACTACTATTTGAGAATGAGAACAGTTAAGATTTTTTTCCTAATAGATACTATGCATAACAACGAATTTCTACATTAATTTATTACCTCAATATATTCTATATATTGACGTAAAAAAATTATATTAGATTTTTTTATGTAATATGATTTTATTATTCCGTTCTCACCTCCAAAATTTGTTAGTTATTGACATTAAAATTTTACAATGACAGTTGATTCTGTCAATAATATACACTGAAAATTATCTGTAACTGTTATAAAAATTATGCAGTAATATTTTTTAAAATGAATTAGTGTTTTTGCTCTGAAATTAAACCAAGATAAGAAAATAGCTATTTATATAAAAATTAAAAATTATTGGAAATAATTTTTTCCTTAATTATCTCAAAATAAGTAAATTTCATTTGTAGATAAAATATGAGTTGAACTGTCAGTTATAAAAATTATATCGAGATGGACTACTCTGGTATGTAATTTGCGAGTGATACCATTCAAAAAAGGTTGAGTGTAAACTTTTCGGTGGGCCACCCCATATCTTTTGCTCGTTCGCATGGAGTTCGAATAAAATGCTTTTTAAAATCCTCACACAATTAAAAAAAACTGAAGATACTAAATATAATAAAAATCTATAATAAACAGAAATCTATCTTTCATTATTCAGGTATAGTAAATAAAACCCATAAAGTATTTTGCATTTCTTCACAAGGTACCGACGTTTTAGGAATCGTAATCCCATTTAGCCCTCAATCGCTCCGTGTTCTTTCTGAGGATTAGCACTCAGCAGGTATTAAAACCGCGGCGTGCAATCGTCCAATATCCCTTTAAATATTTATGAGCTATAGTTTTGCTGAAATTTTATCTAAGGAATGCCGAAAGCTTATCCACAGTTTGTTATGCAGGTATAACAATAAACTGCAAATGTTGAAATAATTTTGCAGATGTTATGCTTTTGGGGAGCGTGTCATTTTCTACTTTTGCGTATAGAATTTCTTATTCTTTTTTGTTTAGTTTCGTAATTGTATTGTGTAGTTTAAGTTGTGTAGTGTAAGTTTTGTGTAAAAAATGGGAAATTCCGAACGACGTCTTGACCGAAAGAGAAAAAGCCGCAGAAATATGATAAGAAAGAATTTGTCTAAAATGTAAGTTTTAAATATATTAAATAAACAGGTAGTGACAATTAATCCTTTTGATTGTAGGATTGCTACACGGTGGAATAAAACATTAGCTAGCACTTCTTCGGAGGTGATACGTAATATTCCACAAAGTTCCAATAACATCAGGTAAAAAATTAAAAATAAATTGTTCATGAGCGTAATTAAACATGCTAATAAATATTTTTAGTGATACCAATGATAGAACACTTACAGAAAACTTGGATGTGGATATAAATAAGGCAAGCCAAAACTTGTAAGTACATATTTTTTTTTGTTTTACATATTAAAAAAAAAATTATTAAATAGAGCATCGTCAACACCAAACGTTGATGGAAAAAGACTGGTCGATGTGTTTTATTTTATTAAAAACATTTTGGACTTTCCTCATAATGAGCTGTTTTCTTGTAATAATAAACAAATTGAAATAGTTCAAGAAGTAAGAAAAGGCTTAGCTTCAACGTTTGTTTTAAAATGCAATATGTGCTTGGTGGTACATGATGTTCCAACACAAAATTCGTCTCTTCTGGAACCTGACGTAAATCAAGCTGCTGTCGTAGGCGCGATATCTATTGGTATTGGCTACAGTGGTTTTGAAGAATTATGTAGCAGTCTAAATGTTCCTTTGATGTCTATAAGACTTTGGAAAAATAATGAAGAAGTATTAATGGATAAATTTTTTGAAGCTGCAGAAGAAACAATGCATGAAGCCGGAAGAGAAGAAGCACGTGTTGCATGTTTAAATGGAGATTTGTGCTAAAAAATACACGCGTAAGGGGAAAGTCGAAATAGAGGAAGTTTGAGGAAACGTAGAGATACAGCGTTTAAAGTAAGAAATGCAGCGTTTTCATTTAAACTAAGAAGTACGGCGATTGAAATTTTACAAATTATTTGGAAAGTCCAAATGCAAATCTAAAGCATTGTGTATATACAAGAAGTGATATAGAAATTATTTTCAAGTATAAATGAAAGAAAATAATATTTTTTACGAAGTACAGCGTTTGAAGTAAGAAGTGCAGCGTTTGGTTTTAACTAAGAAGTACGGCGATTGAAATTTTAAAAATTATTTTTAGAGTCCAAATGCAAATCTAAAGCGTTGTGTACATACGAAAAGTAATGTAGAAAATATTTTGAAGTACAAATAAATTTCTAAGTTTTTTATTTTTTTTTTATTTTTTTTTTTTGAAAATTAAGTAAATTTTTTTTAAGAAATAGCTATTAGACTTTATGAAGTACCCCTATAAAAAAAACCGCATCATTCTAACTTTATTTAAAGATTTTCTAAATTTTTCGTAAGTTTGGGGGCGGCTGGAGGCCGTATGGGGGGTGGTACAGAGCAACTGATGTTTTATTTGTTTATTATACGTTTATGTCTATAAGTTAAAAAAAAAATTTAAAAAGTCGATAATTTTTTTACTCCAAATTCCATCTCAAACTTCCAAATTTCAGTGAGGGGCGGGGGAAAACTTTTTTATTTATGGTCCTAAAAATCTGAAATTTGGGACATATAAAATATAGATTTTTTAAAAATTTTCCACTCTGACAGAAGATCTATACGACATCTAGTTTCCCAGAACTGTAGACGTTTATTATCCAGTCTGTGTAGCCTAAACCGTACAGCGCATGCGCAAACTTTTTGTAAAATATTAAATTTAAGACATGTCCGCAAATTCATTTTGGGGTCACTTACTTTCAATTTTATATTTAGGGGTCCAAATAAATTTTTAAAAATTTTTTTGTTTTTTTTTGGTTTTTGTTTAAATTTTTTTTTCACCCCTCTTTAAAATTGAAGTAATTTTTTTTTAAGTTTTGGGTATGAGACTTTATAGGGTACCCCTATAAAAAAAAAACCGCATCATTCTAACTTTATTTAAAGATTTTCGAAATTTTTTGTAAGTTTGGGGGCGGCTGGAGGCCGTATGGGGGGTGGTACAGAGCAACTGATGTTTTATTTGTTTATTATACGTTTATGTCTATAAGTTAAAAAAAAAATTTAAAAATCCGATAATTTTTTTACTCCAAATTCCATCTCAAAACTCCCAAATTTCAGTGAGGGGCGGGGAAAACTTTTTTATTTATGGTCCTAAAAATCTGAAATTCGGGATATATAAAATATATATTTTTTAAAAATTTTCCACTCTGACAGAATATCTATACGACATCTAGTTTCCGAGAACTGTAGACGTTTATTATCCAGTCTGTGTAGCCTAAACCGTACTGCGCATGCGCAAACTTTTTGTAAAATATTAAATTTAAGACATGTCCGCAAATTCATTTTGGGGTCACTTACTTTTAATTTTATATTTAGGGGTCCAAATAAATTTTTAAAATTTTTTTTGTTTTTTTTTTGGTTTTTGCTTAAATTTTTTTTTCACCCCCCTTTAAAATTGAAGTAATTTTTTTTTAAGTTTTGGGTATGAGACCTTATAGGGTACCCCTATAAAAAAAAACCGCATCATTCTAGCTTTATTTAATAATTTTTGAAATTTTTTGTAACTTTGGGGGCGGCTGGGGGCCGTATGGGGGGTGGTACAAAACAACAGATATTTTATTTTATTATTTCAGATTTATGTCTACATAATTCAAAAAAAAAATATGAAAATCGGAAAAATTTTTTTGCCCCAAATCCATCTCAAAGTCCCGATTGGAGTCGGGGGGGAGGACGAAAACTTTTTTGTTTATGGCTCTAAAAATCTGAAATTTGGGGAATAGAAAATATAGATTTTTTAAAAATTTTCGGCTCTAACAAAAAGTCTATGCGACGTTTAGTTACTTAGATATATAGACGTTTATTGTCCAGAATGCACAGCGTAAACGACACTGCGCATGCGCAAACTGTTTTTAGAATATTAAAGTTAAAATATGTCCGGAACTTCATTTGAGGGTCTCCGTTCTTCTATTTCATATTTAGAGTATAAAATAAATTTTTAAAGTTAAAAAATGTAAAATTTTACACTCTCAACCCTTATTTGAAGGGGTAGGTTTGATTTTACCACTGCTCCATTTCCGCAAGATCGTCTACGTAACCTAAGAAGGTTCTAATGTTGCTGTCCCCCGAAAATGATGGAATAAGTGGCGCGACCATTGCCACCGAATTAATTGTTCTTAGAGAGGCATCGCACAGTGTTTCCAAATCGCAAATACGCGATCGAAATTCACAGCGTTTTTATTTTACGTTCATTTTTGTTCAAATTTTGTAGATATCTTTTTAAGATGGTATTTTATTGATATCAAAAATAATAATAATAATAATATAAACAATAATAAAAAAAATAATAGAAGTTTATGTAAAAAAGTATACATACAATTAAAAAAATATTTTAGCACATTATTTACAATTTATGTACAAAAACAGTTATTCCGTATCATCAGAATAATTTTCATCATCGGATGAAAAAATTATTTCATCTTCATTTGCTGAAATTTGGTGAAATTTGCAATAATTCTCTTACTTCTAAACTCATGTCCTTATAGCTTATATTTTCGTTTAAGCCGAATGAGCTTAAGAAATTTTAAATATTTTAATCGGAAGTCAAAATTAGTCTTTGAAAAAAATCTTCATTTAATTTAGTTCGAGAAAATTTTCTAGTATGATGCTCTAGAAATTTTCTTATATCTTTATTTTTGGATTCTTGAGCCTCTTGGGATAATTCACCAATTGGAATTATTGATTCTTTTATAACATCTACCTTGTGTATTAAAATTTAATGGCATGTAGTACTACTCATAAAGTTCTACAAAATCTTCTGTCGTTTTTAAGCAATAAGCTTTGAATTTTTCGGTATTTATTTCACGTTCACTGTTGAGCACTTTTAAAATGTTTCCAAACCGCTCAATATTATTTTTATCAAGTCCTAAAAAATAAATGTTAATACATCATTTTTGCAATCAAAAGTAAAAACTTTTTTACCCGTAATTTCTGATACTATTTGTGGCTGAGAGAAAAATCTAAATCTCTGTGCAGTATTGCCGGCAATTCCATAGTTGTGTTTAACCACGAATTATATTTTGTTGTAAACGTTTTGTTACTTCTTCCACAAGCAGACCAAAAACAAAAATAGGGTAAAAAAAATAATTTCTAACATAATTTATTAGTTCTACTGTAACTGCGTGGTCTCCGTTAGTTTGAAAGATTTCTTTCAAAAACTCGAGAATTAATTGCTTTTTTTTCATCACCTACAAGAAGTGCTTTAAAAAAATTTTTGTGAAGCGTTCTTCGTGTTATTTTAATATGTGCCATGTTTTGAAACGCCACAGAAAAACTTTTATTTGCATTCACAGTTAAACAGCACAATCAAAAATGATTCTTGAACAGGGCGTGCAGGGCAAATTATGCCTCCCATCCAACCCCGGCGCAGGTAGGCGCAAAATTCGTAGCAAATACTTTGAAGCTAAGAAATCAAGGATTTTAAAAATATTTACTTTATGAGTTCTTGGTAATTCCTACTAAACGAAATTAGAGTTTTATCCCAAAAACCGCTCTTATGCAGGCCTTATTTGCCCTTTCGCTTGAGTGAGTACCTGAGCAATAAATAACAATATAATATTTGGAAGGTAAAGATTAAAGTCCCCTCTTTTAAGTGGTGCCTATATTACTGTACTGACTTTCATATTTTCTCAAAAATTATGTGCTTAAATATGTTGAATTTTCACAGAAAACGGATTTACTAAATGTTTGCTCTAAATGCGATATTTCCAAGCCTGTAACTTTGTAAAAACAAATTTACCAGGACTAATATTTGTCAAAAAGTTGCTTCATCTTATGGACTTTCAGTATGTAAAATTGGAACTTAAACAAAAAATGATGAAAATTCGATTTTCGATCACGTTTTTGCGGTTTGGAAACACTGTGCATCGCTTCCTAAAGCGCTACCACCTAAAGCGCTCGTGTTCGCACTTCGGCTAGGTACAGGTGGGGGTTTACCGGTGTTAACAGGTGTTGTGTTTAGGCCTGTATTTGAGGGTGGTATCGCAGGTAACCCCAATCCCGGTAAAGACAGGTTAAGATTTAAATTGTCCTCAGGAAGCGACATTCCTGATTCTTTTTAACTATGATTTTAATATTCACGACAAAAATTATCTCTATTATTTTTCCTTTTAATTAATTTAAATAATAGAAAGCACAAGATTACACAAGTAAATTTATTTCTATTAATTATTGAATTGGATTTATTCAATTTCGATAATGATTAAGGACGAGAACGGATTTATTAAACCTTGTTCAATCGTCGCTTGGCTATCATCTCTATCTTACATTCTCCCTATAAATGAAAATTACGTTATTAATTATTGCAGCTATCCATTGGGATTTTTTTTTGTTTACTTATCTATTTTTGTCCCCGAAAGAGCGGTTCATCGTATTATCAGGCAATAAACAAATAAAAAGTGAAACATCTTTTCAGACTCGTCCCCATATCTCTCCTTAAGTTTGACAGCTTTATTAGGTACTCTTGAACAAAATTCTTGTCGGTTCAACACTTGTTGATTATGATATTTTTCTTTTGGGTTTTGTTTATGATTTTTGTATAGGCCAATAGAAACTTAAGAATTTGTTTAGTTTTTGTCAAGGGTGCATTGCATTTCTTTTCGAATCTTCAGTTCCATCTCGTTCGTCTATTGACCTTTTTCCTTATTCTTAATTTCCTACCGCATGCGCGAACGAGCCATGTCTTTGACAGAACATATGACATTTTTCTCCATTGACCTTGCAATATTTATAGATGGCTTGTTGGCAGAAAAGTTTGAGACAGATCGTCAGGTGGGCGTTTTGATTTCTTTACTATTATTGTTAAAGAATAGTGGCTGAGGTAACTCTTAGGTTGATTCAATTTATATTATAATTAATATTACTTTATTTCTTAAGTTGGATGGGCTCTCTATACTTTTTATAATTCAGTGAACTTAATGCCGCGGCGCATGCGGTAACGAAAATGACTTTAATAAGGAAAAAGGTTAATTCGTACGGTTTGCTAAATCAGTCAAAACTTTATTCTCAATATGCATCAACTTTTATTACATATTATTGAAGTTTTCCGTTGGTTAATGACCCTTTTCTTTTTGTGCTGTAAGTATTAATTGGTTATCATAATTTTGTAATATCAGGAAAATTACAGTTTCCTGGGGGAACCCACGATGGGTCCGGGTCAATAATAACCTACCCTTTTCAATTGTAAATCGTGTTTTACAAATTTTGCCCAATTCACTAATGGCTGGACGCACGGTGTACTTATGGAGGGAGGACCCATATCAGGTGGTCCTCCCTGATCTATTAGGGGCCAATGTCGTTTTTTAGAACGAATTAGCCATTGAGTGGCAGGCATATTGAAGAATTGTGAGCTCTAGCTGTTCGCATATGGGTCCTGGACCACATGGACCAGGGTGGATACCTTATTGAATAGGTTTTTAGTTTTATTTTACAAATTTTTTTTTTGTTTGCTTAAGTTTAGTGTTTCGTTTTTTTTATATTCTTTGGTATGTTAAAATATTATCATTTTTCTATATTTTTAATTATCTTTATCTTAAATATATATTTTTTTTATTATATTATTTTGATTGAAATGTGAGTGTTTAATTTTGGTTATTTACTAATTTTTATTTTTAAGATGAGTACTAACCCTTTTCCTTTGAGTGATGACAGTAAAAATGTGCAATAAGACCGAAAATAATACGGTAAGTAACCCTTTTTGTTTTTTCAGCCCACATTTTTTTTTTTGCAAAATTTCAAGAATTTTCTAGAGCTTGGATAATTTTTCTAAGTTCTAAAAATTTTCAAAGTCCGGTTTTCAAATAATATTTATAAATTAAGAATTTTCACACTGTTCTTTGTTTTGAAATTTAAAATATTACTTGAATTTTTATTGCGAGTTTTTCTCTTTCAACCAATTATTGATCAAAATTTTAAATAACTCATATTTTATTACTTTAACTTAATAATTCTCAAATTTATTTATCACCCTTTTCTTAGTAAAGGAATACTAATTTAATTTAATTCAGCGGGGTAACTTACTTGTATTTATAATGAATAATTCTCGGCAAATTTAATTTGTTTACTACTTTTCCTGTTTTTGTGATTTTAACAAATTTTTTTTCTAATAATCAATCAACAGCTTTATAATCAAAATACTCATAATAAATAATTTCACCGAATTAATTTCTCAAATCTATTTAATTAATTCTTTTCTAAATTTAAATGTTAATAAAATAAGTTAACTTTCCTTGATTTTTAGACATTCATCAAAAATTATAATTATTTGCTTTTTTTTTCTAAATTTATTGAGTTAATAAATTATTTTGCAACAATTCTTTCATTATTCCGACTTTAAGAATTTTATGGCTAATAGATCCAATTTTACTAATTTTGCAACTTAACTATTCATTCAGAGTGTAATTACTAAATTTGAGATTATTTTAAATACTTTTTTCGTAGGAGTTATCGGATAAAATTCGAGCGCTTTTGTCATATCTGAAATGCCTTCTTGACTCGGTATCTTGACGCGTCGTCGCTTCGTCTGCATTGACGGACGAACCACTTTAACGCGGAAATGCAAGCTCCTTTTTCTACACTATTTTATTAATTTTTGGCTACTTTTTACAATCCACCATTAGTGTTTATTTTCTTTTCGTTAACAACTTAGAAGAAGCAAAAAAAAATTATCAACCAAAAAAAAATTTTTTTTACTTTTTTTTTTTGATTTTTCGCAATTTTCCTAAAGATTTTTATCCAAAAATTAATTGTGAATCCTACCGACTGCGCCAAATTGTTTTGTGACAGGGTGTTTAGGAAAAATAAATATTTTTCCTAAGATAACTCTTAATGAGTCTTTTGGTTAAACTACGTTATCTGGCCGAGAGGGCAATTCTGATACAAAACAATTAAATTTATATTTTTGCGTAGGTTCCATCCCTTGTGATGGTGTAATAGAGGGAACAATTGTTTTTGGATATTTATGCAGTCATTGAAAAAAATCGAGATTTAATAGAAAAAGTAAATTTAATTAAATTAAGTATAAGTTGGAGATGTGATAAATTAACAATTATCGATTAATTATATTAACACTGTTGGTGGATAGAATCTTGTAATTTGTTTCCGTGTCGGGTTCTGGGTATCGTAGAGAGAGAGAAGAGCGGCTTTGATGGGGTTTTATTTACAATAATAACTATGTACAAATAATAAAAATAAAATAATAATTCTCAAATTAAAACAAATCTTCTAAACAATATATATACGGTCTCGTTCTCGGCGGTCCCTCGTCCCCGACTCCTTGTCGTCGGCTTCTCGTCCTCGACTCCTTGACGTGTCGGCTTCGGTGGCTCGCACTTGTAATGGTAGGTAGGATTCACCCACAGGTTGATGCTCCGTGGGTGGCGGTTTCGGAGAGGACTCTACCAACGGGATAATGCTCCGTGGGTAGCGGTATCGGAGAAGAAGCCCCTAGGATAATGCTCCAGGGGTGGACGGGTCTGGGGGTGGCTACTTACGGGGATAATGCTCCCGCAAGTATGAAAGTATCGGAGGCGGTAGGCGCAATATATAGGCTTCGTTTGTAGGCGAGGGGTATGGGAGGAGTATCGTAGCGAAGCGTTGGTGGTGGTTCTCGGTGTGGTGGGAATTATACCACCACTACTGCCCTGACGTATACGTATGACGTCGCGGTCACGCGGTCCGAATCAGCTGCTGGGCGTTATCTGGTTTTGTTTACTGAACTATTAGGAATTATTAGAACGCTTCGTTACAATCTTAATTAAAATATTAATAACAAAAATCAATTCTTTAACAAAACTTGGGTGCAAGTTTTGTTAAGAGCTTATTCCTTCTAAAATTAATAGAATTATATAACGAAAATTTAAATAAAATAAACATTTTACAGATGTGATGATTTTTGTCTTAGAACTAAAAATCTTAATCTTCGCTAATTATTAACTTTTTCCTTTCCTTTAAAGTTTCGTGATACCGTTGCATGTTACGCATTGAGTTGCAATTTTAAGTAAAATCATCAAACAGTTGTTCAGTTTTTCACTCCAGACGGAACATCTTATCTGTGTTTATTTTACTTTCAGTTTTAATTTATGAAGTCGGGAGAGACACTAGCATGAGCTAATCATGATACTTGATTTTACGATGAACGTCTTTATCACTTTTTCCAAAAGTAATTGAAATAATTTACATTATTATTAACTGCTATAATTTACCAAGTAGTTTATTAAAAAAATACTCAAATAATTTAGTAAAACGAATAATAAGCGTGAATTTTTCCCCGTAGTCCACAAAGTCCAATTTACTCAATAATTATTACAAGCTACATTTTAATTTAATAATTTTGAAACTTTAACCAAAAATTCATAAACAAGAAGAACAAGCAAAATTATGAAAATCATTTTAGACGAACAAGATTAAGGCCAATCGTTAGTACTCACAGCAAAACATCTCGAAGTTCAGCTTCGGGACTTCCTGCAATTTGGAGTAGATACTGGAGGGTATCTTCTTCAGGAACTTAACTGACACTTGTTACACTTTTTAGGTGTTTTTTTAACTGTCGAAAAACTGTGTGTTTTTGGTAGCTCCCGTAAATTTTATAGCCTTTCACCCACTCTTTTGGGTGGATTATTAAGATGGTATCTTGTTGTTATTGGCCAAAATATTTAGGTCAAGACGAAGAAGTTTACTTGTTCATCTTTGATTGGTGGTCGCTAATGGAACACCTGATTGTCTTGCAGTGATTTATGGACACAAGTGTCCATAATCACTTGCTGATAACGTATAATAAATTAGGATTTGATAAACAAACTGTTTTGGACTAAGTAATTTAAAATAAACAATTTTATGATTTTAGGTGTCATATTGACGAGATTTATGTGATAAAGCAATTAGCTCGGCGCGCTTTGTCTTTTGACAAAGCGGCTTAAAAAAGTTGTTGCTTGTTACATGCACTTGCCACGTGCATTTGGTTAACGACGTTGGTTGCTTTTTGCAACAATTATAATAAGTTGTTAAAATCATTTATAGACATTTTTAAGCCCTTCACAGCCTGTTCAAAAATTAGATTTTTGAATGATCGTCTAGGATGTTTGTTATTTGAACTCTACGTTGTGTTTTGTATTTATTTGTTCGTTGTTTAAGCACTGTGTATCAAGGAAGAGTAAAACAGCTGAAATTGAGAGTGCGGTCCGTAAGTCTAACCAGAGTGAACCGTGGTTGCGGTTAGGTGGTCCGTAAATACCGGTAACACTTTGACAGCTGGTGAATCCTGAAAGACGGTTAACATTACGGGACGTGGTTTCCTGAAAAAGTTGGTTAAATCGCTTACCGGACTTACCGATGTAACAGGCCTCTAAACTACGGTTTCGTGCGGTGACTGTTGACAGAAGTGACGTTTGTAAACAGTAACATAACCTGCATAGAAAATTAACATGGAAATAGCTGAGCCAGTGGGCCCTATTGTAAATAAACATAATACATAGTCGAAAAATTTAGTTTTATTTCAATGAAACATTTAACTACAAAACTCCTATAAGCTAAAAAAAATTAAAATAACCTAACAACTAAAAAAATATTAAACTAACTCAATAAATTTATATTCTAGCAAAAGGTATAACTTTATATCACAAAATATTGCATTTGGTAAATTTTATTAAATAAAAAACAACTAAAAAAACATTAAACTAACTCAGTAAATTTAAATACTGGCAAAAGGTATATCATAAAATATTGCATTTGGTAAATTTTAAATTTGATTTAATAGGTGACCCGGTGACCCGTTTTCCGTCGAACGGCGATTCGTTCTGCCTTCTAAAATCTTCGATTTTCGACTCCAATATTCTTAATTTAACTAAAATATAAACAATTAGCTGATTCCTGTAATATGTGGATGGATAACAATGTTAATTATTCTGTTTTCATAAAGTTTATCTTGATAGATAACTCGCTACGTGGTTGAATGACTGAAAAAGAAGCTGTGAAAATGAAAACAACAAATTATAATACTCGGGCCCGAGATAAATAAACAATTTACGATTATGAATAGATAGACAGTAATACTGAACATCGTCCACTCAATGTTCACCTGTTAAAACGATAATTAGTATAATTATTGTTCACTAAAATGCTGAAAAATTAGGAGGCTAAATAAATAGCAGTTATACACATTAAATTTGACTAAAACAATTACCAAATAAAAGTGCAAAAAAAGTAGCACAACCCTATCTCATTTGTATGTGCTATTACCAACCCTTCCCTGTAATAAAACATTAAAATAATGTCGCCGTATTGTTGGTTGCTTATATTAAAAGGCCAGCCAGACCTGTGGTGGGATTCTGATCTTTACGTTCGATTCGAATCGAGCAAATATCGAAGGCACTCGAATTCTGATTTTACGTATCGAGTATCACAAGCGTCTACAGACAGATTCCACTTTGCGTTGAGGGCTGAGCATGCGCATTAAAATGAAAATGCCACTTTTAAAAATCATAATACAATATATTATATTTTTTAAAACAAAGCTTTATTCACAAAAATGTACTGAAATTGAAAACCATTTTTTTCATCAAAAAGAACATTTTTGATTATAACTTAAGATTTTAAAAAAGCTTTGGGAGGGGTCATACGGTAAATACCTACGAGTACCTATTATTGCACAATTACAATTCTCAATTGATACAATAAATTTTCTATAAAAAATAATGCAGTTTTTGTTTTATAGAAGATCAGGGCGATAATGAATAATTTCTTAGACGAGTTTACAAAAATATTTTTCATTTGTATACATTATGTACTTTATTTATACATATTATATGTATTATCATTTAATAATTCCCAGTTAATAGTTTGGGATTTGGCGAGAGATCTCTGGAAAAGTGGCAAAAGGTATAATTAGAATCAAGTTTGTGTTCGAAGCGAGTTTCGTACCGACTATGAACCTTCGAGTCGTTACGTATCGTATCGAGAGATCAGAATTCCCTAGCTGAATGGTCTCATCTTAAATCACTCGAGTATTTTAGACATCAAACACAAATTTTAGGGACTTTTCTTTAAAATGTTAAAATATTACATGTTGGCACTGAACTCGAATGTCTAGAACTGGTATGAGATGGCAATGTTTGTCCCCAACATAACCTCTGTGTTTGTTTACGAGAGACACAGTCGTTGATTGGTGGAATCGTAACAGTGTCAACAAACGTTTGTTGTGTAGTTGTTTTTTTTACGAATTTAGGTGGAATTTGAAGAAAAAATTAAAATGGTTAATTCTTGTGTAGTGTGTGGAATTGTATACAAGCAAGGATCAGGTGTATCTTTCCATAGGTACGTAAATGTAGCATTGTTTTCTTCAACGTGTAAACAAACCATGGGCGTCCCTTCTAGTATTCGTTTAAGGGTTCGTCAACGGTTTCGGGTTAAGATAAATGTTGCTGTTATTAGCATTTTTTGCATATTTGTTTTTAACTAAAAGTCTAAATACCAATTTGTATGGGTATAACATCAAAAATCTCACTAATCTAGTACTCCAAAAAATGCAAATAGACGGTTCGCATTTTTTAAGGGCTGAAATTAAACATAATATCTCTTTGCTTTTGACCGTCTCCATTTTCTTATAACATTTTTTATGCACCAGAATGAATAAAAATGTTTTCTTTAAGGTTGCCAGCAAATGTGATACTTCGGCAAGAATGGATTGAAGCTCTCAATTTAAAGAGAGATCAATTGTCGAAGTGGACATATGTGTGTTCAAAACATTTCAGTGAAAGCTGGTTTACCGTGTCTCTCTCAACAGGAAAAAGAGGGTTGAAAAAGAGGGCTGTGCCACGATTATACCCTATACCCCCTGTTCCTTTGAACGTCCAAGAAACAACGAAGGCTCAGTTGAGTAAAGAAGATAATTCTGTTGCATCTTGCAGTAAAACTCAGAGTAAGGAAGATAATGTTGTTGAATCATGCAGTAAAGAACAAAGTGCTGTGTCTCATAAAAAGTTAGTTAAAAGTGGGATTGTTTTCATTTAACTTTTTTATGCATTGGTGATTATGTAGGTCCAATGATAGCTCATCTTCAACAACTTCAGCGAAGAGAAAACACTCCTCTACAATAACTGCACGACAAAGTTCATCAACTGTAACAGCATCAGAAATAATTGATTCCTTTCAAACACCTCGAAAAAGGTAAGAAAATTGGATTTTAAAGTTTAAAAACTGATTTTCAGACATAATTGTTTTAGACGAAAAATCGTAAACAAGAGATATGTGGGGGACTGGTCTTCTGAAGCGACAATTACGCCCAAAAAAGCAAAACGAAAGTTGGAGATGGTGAAAACAAAATTACAAGTATCCGCGCGGAAAATTAAAAATATTCAAAAGATGAATAGGAGATTAAAAAATAAAATCACTAATCTGCAAACCCTTTTGAAATATTTGAAAAATAACAACATTATTTCAGAGAATGCGGAACTTGCTTTGAAGGTAAAGTTGTATTAACTTTATACTTATAAAAAGTTTGTTTTATTTTAGACAACACAGCCAGACGACAAGGATGAAATAATTCGAAGATTTTTGAAGGGCCCTTCAAAATCTAAATATTTACCAGCATTAAGGTCGTTTGCCTTAACTTTACATTTTTATTCTCCTAAAGCTTATAATTTTGTGAGGCAGAAATTTAATAAAACATTGCCTCATCCGAGAACAATAACCAAATGGTATTCTACGATAGATGGTTCACCGGGATTCACAGAAGAAGCTAAGACAGCCCTAAAAACAAAAGTTCAAGAAGCTTACAATAAAGGCAAACAAGTGCTATGCAACTTTGTATTGGATGAAATATCAATTAAAAAGCATACCGCATGGAATGGGAAAAAATTTACAGGCTACATTAGCTTGGGAACGGGTTTATATAGCGATCGTTTGCCTTTGGCAAAAGAAGCTCTTGTTTTCATGCTGGTAGCAGTGAATGACAGGTGGAAAATACCTATTGGTTATTTTTTTTTAGATGGTTTAAGTGCTTCTGAGAAAGGAAATCTTGTCTTGAAGGCAATGGAATTTATACATGAGACTGGAGTTATTGTAACTTCTATTACTTTTGACGGTGCACCAGTCAATATAGCTATGATAGAACACCTTAATGCTGATATAAATAATCGTTTATCTATGAAAACTTGGTTTGAACACCCTGTCACACATAATAAACTATTCATATTTCTCGATGCATGTCACATGCTGAAGTTAGTTAGAAATTGTCTTGGCACCTACAGACAACTTGTTAATGGTAGAGGAGAAATTATTGATTGGGTCTTCATTGAGAGACTGGTGATATTACAAGAAGATGAAGGTCTTGCCATGGGGACTAAAATTCGACAACGTCACCTAGACTGGAAAGATCAGGTTATGAAAGTAAACCTTGCAAGTCAGACTTTCAGTAAAAGCGTTGCAGACGCTTTACTATGTTTAGAACAAGATTTCAATTATCCTAATTTTCAAGGAGCCTCTGCTACAGCAGAATTTATAACAATGATGAATGATCTTTTTGATATTTTAAATTCGAAAAATAAATTTTGCAAAGTAGCTTTGCGCAAAGGGATTTCTTGCGAAAATAAAGAACAAGTATTTCAACGTTTATGCCAAATTAAATCATATCTTTATGATTTAAAACTTCCTAACAATGTTTCTGTTTTTAACTGCAGAAGAAAAACCGGGTTTGTGGGATTTGCAGTTTCCATACAAAGTATCATGGAATATTTTCGAGAATTTGTGGAAGATAAAAATTATTTGGATTTCATGCTTACATATAAACTATCTCAAGACCATATAGAACTTTTTTTAGCGCTTTAAGAGGTCGATTAGGGATGAATAATAACCCCACGACAATTGAATTTGAAAGATGCTACAAAAGATTAATTGTTCATTCCGAAATTGGACCATCTAGTTCAGCTAATGTTATAGCGTTGGATTCAACATCAATTTTACATTGTTCGAGTGCAACTAGTCTTACTCGAAATAATAATGGCGAGAATGTTGCCCAAGAAGAAGAAAATTTATTGCAACAAAGACAATTTTTAGATGACCACGACTATCTTAGTTCAGAGGCATGGCATTTAACAGATTACTGCAAAGATGTGGTTGCTTATATTGCAGGATTTGTCGTCAAATCGATAAAAAAAATTATAACATGCCAGACATGTCTTCAGATATTAAGTGGTGATGAAGTGACATCTCAATTGCAAATACGCAAAACCTACGAAATTTGCAAAAAGCATCACAGTTTACAATAAGTGTATGTCGTGAAGGTGAACTGATTGTGCGATATTTAAAAGCTCAACATGAACTTTTTTCACAAGATGAGAGGACACTCTCTAAATTAATCAACAGAACAATTCGAGATCTTCCACCGAATATTTTTGCTCCTTTTGGAAACCACGTTTTTGATGGCGAAATTTGGAGTAACCATTCCGGTGAATTAATCCATTTAATTTTAAAAAAATATATACATGTCAGATTTTATTATGAAGCCTCTAAATTGAGTGAAAATAGGTCATTAAGAACAAAATTAAAAAAACTGATTTTGTTTCGCCATGAATAATGGTTTATTGTAATTAATTGTATTAATTAATAAATTGTAGTCGCTTTTATACATTTAATTTTTTATTTATATTTTCTTCCTTCAAGAACGAACCGCCACTGGTGCTGTGGGAGATGTAAACAAATCTAAATAGGTTATGTCGGGCCCATCAAATTTGTACAGAATGGGCTCCAGAAGCCGTGACGTAAAAAATGCGCGAAATTTTGAAACACTGTCATTCGATAAAAATACCTTGAAAAAGTCGACCTTATTGCATATGTAAATAAGGTTGAATTTATAAAGATCAAATTTTATGCGATGAATAAATACACTAAATAAAATAAATAAGACCTAAAAATGTTGACATTCGATAGCCTAAACATTTCATTTATTGATAAGTCACGAATTACAACAAATTTACACTTAATAAAGAATTTAATGGAAAATAAAATGTTCGATGCACAGATTTCCTTCATTTCTAAGCTTTAACGCAGGTCCAATATGAACGAATTCCAGCGAACCATGCCGAATGCGAGCAAATCCCCTCCGATTTGCCCGCGCCACTTGTTATTTGTATGTACTCGGCCATCTTCGGTAGTTGGTTTACAGCTGTTCGGGTGAGTTTGACAGCACGAAGCATGTACAGTAATTTCTATTTTCGATTAATTTCTCAAATATGCGAGAATTGTTTGTAACTTGTGTCTGGATTAAAACTAGAATGTCTAGAGTATTGGAGTTGAGTGTTTTTATGCCTTATTTGTGTTTCCATATGTGATTTTTATTCGGTCAAAGTTTAGCTGTTATAATTTCAACCTTATGTATTAGTGCAATAAGGGCGACTTTTTTAAGGTATGTTTTCAGAATGACAGTGCTTCAAACGTTCGCGCTAAAATTACGACACACTTCTCCAGCCCATGCCAGTTCTAGACATTCGAGTTCAGTGCATGTTGGCGAAACGACGCCATTTTGAATAAATTAGACACCGTGCTTTCTAGACATGGTGCGTTTTAGACGTTGCGCGGTAGACTCTCTTGGTATCTATTTCTTTCTTTATCTATGGATGGCTGTGGCCATGCTGTGGCTATGCGCAGATACGAATATCATACTATCCAATATACTAACAAAAAATTGCCCTTGAAATATTGTAGGGTCAAAAAGGTTATCTCAATTAACTTAAAACTCAAAACAGTGCAAAATTATCAACGTTTGTGACCTAGATCGCGATCGGTGAAAATGTCAAGATTCTCCAAAGTCGAACAGGGGCCACCCATCGAGGTCTTTGCCTTAAATCAACAGTTTGCGGCTGATACAAATGCAAATAAAGTCAGTTTGGGAGTTGGGGGTAAGTTTGTTGTGCTGTGTGTGAGCATGCTGTCATGAATTGAAATTTTATAGCCTATCGTACTAATGAAGGGCAACCTTGGGTTTTACCAGTGGTCCGGGCTGCAGAAAAAGTCTTAGCAGCCGATGAGAAACTCAACAAGGAATATTTACCTGTGCTGGGGTTGGATACGTTCAGTTCGGCAGCGACTAATATGTTGTTGGGGGCTGACAGTCCGGCCGTAAAGGAAAATCGGGTCTGTAACGGGTTTTGAGTGTGTTTTGGTGATTGGTGTTTTTTTTTGTATTATAACATTCTTGTGAACGTTTCTAACATTTTTATTTAGAAAATAGGAGTAACACTTATTCTAATTAAGGTGAGATCAAAATGTAACTGAATCAGAGCAGGCTATGCAAGCGTAACTGTAATCATGTGTCTAATGTTAATACCCACTTCCACGGCTTGCTCTGATTCAGTGACATTTCCTTCTCAGGTTATCTCCAAACGTAATGTTTACAATTATTTAAAAATACCTATTTGTGTAATAAGACACTTGTCTTATCTTTTTTGTTTTTATAGAAAACCACAATTTCGCAATTATAAATATACAAGTTCGCGGAAGATTTCTACGGTTTCTTGTGCGAGACTTTTAATAGTCATGAAAATTAATGTTTTGATTATACAGTATCGTTTAAATCGTTCATTATACAACCCTATTGAGTGACTTAAATACAATTTTTCGTTAACAGTTCTTTAATACTAATTAACGAATCATTTATTCTAAAAAAGGATGTATTAATGTATATCATTAATGCACTGTTTAACATTAATACACTATTTTTGTGGTATTGACATATTCATGATGTTTTGATATAATGTAACCGGAAATACACACTGTTATTGTGGGTTTGACGCACGGATAATTAATCATACGGTCAGAGCATTCCCACTAGGCGGTGACGTCAGCGTTCATCCGTTGATATTTCCGCCGATCTGAATTAGCCTACCCAATGCGTAAATTTTGGTCATTTCTAAACTGTTACCGCAGTTTGCAACTGCACATCGCAGACCCGGCATTTTATAAAGTTTGTTGTGTGTTAGATATGAAAAAGTAATAAAGCACGGACGTAAGTATTGCGATTTGTCTCGCATGCAACGCATTAGGTAGGCCAATTCAGACTGGCGGGAGCAGCAGCGATTGAACGGAGACGTCACCGCCTAGTGGGAATGCTCTGACCGTTGAATTAATTATCCGTGGGTTTAACGTATTAATGATGTTTTGAATAGGCAACCAGACATACACACCGAAACATTTTTTTTTATTACAAGTAGAAAATAATAATAAAGTAGTAATAAAGGCGGTCAACGAAAATTTATTCTGATCAATTCGTTTGCTAATGAGCGATTAATTTTCTCAACTATTAAAGGCACTCACTCGCTGACGCTTGTTTCTGCTTTAAACAGTTTCGATTATTAATCGCTTTTATTAACAAACTACTTTAATAAATAATTATTTATCACAAGTGAACTAAAGTACCAGTGACAAGTGAGATGAGAGCAGCCCAGTAAATTTTAAGCGAAAAATATGCCAAAATCGAAAAAAGTTGTAGTAAGCTGTAATTTGGAGAATGTCTTCCTATTATTGTTCTTTATATTGTTAAAGCCCACTGAGTCTCCGAAATTGGTAATCACTCCAAATTTACCCTTAAAGTGTATAAATTTGTGTTTTTATTTTATTATTTTTATTAAAACCATTGTCTGTATCAAAAAAAGACAAGAGATCTTTTTTGTAGTCTATAAGATTTGCAATCGATTGGTATATAACACTTTATGCATATCTTTGATTGTCCGTTCTTACGTGTCATACTGTATGGGACATGTCAGAGTTTTGAGGCTGTGGTTTGGCTACGCTGTTCGAGTCTATCAGATCCACTTTTTGAAATTTTTTAATGTTCTTCTGTTTTATTTTAAATAAAAATTTAAAAGTACTTAAATAGGGTCTTCTTGATGGTTTGAAGTATACTAAAATATTTATTTCCATCACGTTAAAGTACTTGTTCAATAAAAATGTTTTATAACTTTTTGCATTGAACTATACAGTGCCGGACACGAAATTTCTGGTAAAATATCAATGGAAACAGCAGTGGGCCAGTTACATTACATCTCAAAAATATTTAAATTTAATTCCTTGGCTCATTTAAAATCACTTGTAAAATTAAGTATTAAAAAAAAATAATAATAAATTTTGGTGCTTAGCAAATACTCCTTTTAACATTGATGTTAGATGGCGCTAGCATGTGATTGTGATCTAAATTTGTCTCCAGAGAGAAATAGTAAACGAGAGGCGCAACTGCCGTGTAAAATTTTGGTCTCGATAGCGCCTCTGCTGTTGAGAACTCAAACTCGAATAAAAACATTGCCGACCCTACGACTAGGGAGAAACCATTTCACTTTAGCATTTTCACGAAAAGTGTTGCCGCAGTCATGTACTGCACACTTTTTTCGGTATTGATAAGTTTCTTCTTTTTTCTTAATAAAATAAATATCTCACAAATTAGAGCAGGTATTTTAAAATTTCAACAAATGTCAATGTCAGAAGTGTCTGTCGCTGCCAACATAAAGCAGTTGAAGTATCCAAATGGAAATAAAATAATTTCTCTGCATTAACGGTGTATTAAGATTTTTATTTTTAACACATTGTTACTATTATTATTTTTTATAAATTTTAGTATAAATGTAATGCAAGTATTTCATTAGTATAAAGCTTTTTATTCGAAAATTGAACAACGTCTGCCACTAGCGCTACCTAGCGATGAGAACAGTCGACGGGTCCAATGCCCACCATTCCTGTTACAACTCTCTATTTCTCTCTGTTTGTCTCCACAACTCAATAAAAAGCATTAAATGATTAACAATAAACACCTGTTTGATTGCCGCTATTCTACAATCACTATAACATAAAAACAACCCAACCAAGCAGATGAAAGAGATCGATCAATCGGTCGCTGTAAGCGTTTTTGCCTTAAACTGTGGCGCCATTGATTAATAAACTTTTTAATTTTTTTCTGAATTATAAGTTTATTAAGTTCTGTTTATCTACTCGGAAAATTTTATCTTATATATAATCTTACGATGACGTGTTAAAAACTATAAAAATATCAATGCAACTCCCTCATTTGACGATATAAACGCTAATTGTCGGAAAGTTGATGACGACATATTTTAGATCGAATGAGAATTTATTCAACACTGTTTTTGAGCATATAGATTTGGAGATATCCGATGTAAAAGTTTTTGATCAAAAAAGTATTAATCGTGTATCTCAAAAATGTTTTTTTAAAAAAAATGTCTAAAGCATATATCTAAGAAACTAAACCTAATGAGGTATGAGGTAATTTTGGGTACTTAGCATCATTTCAGCGGAAAATATGAGCAGTTAAAATTTGTGAAGTTATATACTTCAATAACACCCTGCGTATAAGAAGCCGCAATAAACCTAATGCCCAGAGAAGCTAATGCCTATCGTTGATGTTATGAAGGTCCAAACCACCCTCACGATGGATTCTGATTTATGATGATTCTACACAAAACTGCTGTTCCGCACCGAAAAATATGCACAGAACTATCATAAATCAAAATCTATTGTCAGTATGATTTGGATCTTCATAACATTAACAATGGGCATTATTCGGTTTATTGCTACTTCTTATAAAGTTAGTCCACTTACATAGGACTGTACATATGGAAACTTTGAAATATGGTTTCAATGATTGTTAACCCCCCGTTAGTCCGTGGTCTATAATCGTACGAAAAAACGAAATTTTGGAATTCAGTTAAAAACTAGACATGAATTAGGAAAAATGTCTGCTTTTTTCTAAAAAAAATTGTAAATCAGAACCCAGATGTTTGAATAAGATGAGTGGAGCGTCCTTTTCATTAAAGGATTTTCACTAAGATTAGAAAATTACATCGAAAATGTATCTAAGCATATTTTTCTTTCTTATTCTTTAGCAATAAATTAACAAAATATAATGTTGTAAAATTAATTTTAAGTTAAAACATCTATAATTTTTTAAGTATATAAATGAATACATTTATTAACATTTTTCAGTGATTTGTAACATAAAGTGTTACCTAATAGCAAAAAAAGGTCTACGTGCAAGATGTTTTTAATGTTTCTTAAATGATACCAAAAACTCAAAATTGCTTTATATAAATGATTATGATTTCTGAGATACATTAAAAGAAATTTATTAACTAATTTTTAAATTTTGCGCTCGGGATCTTCGAAACAAATTAAAAGCGGAATTGAGCAACAGAGCAACACCTTTTTAATAATAATGTACTTACGTATTTTATGTTATCAATGATTTGTAAGATTTTGAGCAATATGTACATTATTATTATTAGGTAATGACCTTCTGTTAATCTATCTTCGGGTGCTGCGGTATCCTGGCACCTTTGGTGAGTTCGTCCCTGGTGGCACTGTTTTACAAACCTGAAAGAAGAGCTGTATTGAATGGCAGTTTAGTTTTAGTTGATCTTAAGAGAAATCTGTACGGTAGCATTTTAAGTGCAGAGAAGCTGTTCCGAAGTCTCCTTAAAATTGGCCTTAAATACAGAACTAAAAAAAAACAACAAAGAAAGCACTATAGAAATACTTATTTAATGTTCCTTGCTTCTAGTGTTATATTTAAAAAAAAATTTACTTTTACCTATTGAAGTACAAACTTGGCTTTTCTTGGTCATTTTCAACAGCAATTGTAAGAAGTACTTAATTCCCTTTTCCTAAATAAAACTGCAAAAATTTATGAAAAAAATGTAATTTTTCTTCTAATTTTAAGGGGACTTCGGAACCTTTGCAAAGCGTTATTTCCTATTGGTAAGGTGCAGTGGACAAATAAGGTACGAATTCCTCTTTAGCTGCGCTTTCATTTAAACAGCACTTTTAAGTTGAAAAGTACTATTATTTTATCTTTAACAAAATGTAATAGAGTTTAGTGAACATAAAATATTGAAAACCACTCATATTTCTTTTATTGCAAAATGAGAATGTGACTTAAGTTATAAATTATTTAACAAAGCAACCGTATTTAGACTATTAGTACTTTTGTCAACAAGTTTTTAATTTATGACACTATTTTAGTAATACTAGGTAGAAATTTTGGATTAAAGGCTGATTCGTGAATGCCGTTACCTGTAGCCATCTACTACTTCGAGTTTAAACCCGCGGTGGTCACAGCTTAAATACAATTGTTTTGTTAACAATGATTTATTACTTAAGTCAAATTCTTATTTTCTGATAAAAGAAGTATATATATATATATATATATATATATATATATATATATATATGCTCTTACTTGTTCAGTTATCTAAGTATTATTTTATTTTATGAAAATTATATAATAACAGGACTTTTAGGCGTTTGGAGTCCAATGCTTGTCTGGTACAGGCTGTCTCCGAGTTGGTGCTGAATTTCTAGCCCGCACTGTAGGCTATACAACTTTTTATATTTCAAAACCTACTTGGGGTAAGTCATTTAACTCTTAAAATATTTATCTAATTTTTTTTTTTTCTGTAGAAAATCACACACTTGTATTCAACAACGCAGGCTTTAAAGTACCAAAAGAATACAGATACTGGTCAGAATCGACTCGCGGTCTAGACTTACAAGGTTTCCTTGAAGATCTCAACAATGCACCAGAAAACTCAGTTGTAATTCTTCACGTATGTGCCCACAACCCTACAGGTTGCGATCCCACACAGGAACAGTGGGCAAAAATTGCTGATGTTATGGAGAAAAAGAAACTTTTCCCATTTTTTGATTCAGCTTATCAAGGATTTGCTTCAGGAGATTTGGAAAAAGATGCGTGGACTGTGAGATACTTTGTTAATAGAGGATTTGAGCTGTTGTGTGCTCAATCATTTGCCAAAAATTTTGGGTTGTATAGTAAGTTAGTTTGGAATTGAGTTAGTCAGGAATCTAGTGGTCCTAATTCGACTATTTTCAAAATAGGTGTATAGTGTATTCAGAATTTTAGCGTTATAACGCTAGTTTAATTTATCACACAGAACATTACAGAGGATAAATTAAAATGATTGAATTTGTGAGGTAGTTAGGTAGGAGATAGAGGTAGGAGTTATCAACCGCCCTTCATTTCTTTAATTATACCATATGTTTATTATAATTTTTGATCAGAGGCTGTCATGAGAAACAAAAATTCTAAAAACGTAGGGCGTAACTTATTTCACTTGATAATAAAATCTAAAGGGATTTGTTTTTGATTTTCCAGTACCTTTAAAATAATATAAAAATTTGACTCTGTTATGATTTCTTTTGGAAATTTCTCCCGAAACTCGTCAAAACAAAGTCTGGGTGAGTTCTCCGTTCGCTAAGTGCCCATTACGAAAAAATGATTCATGACAGCCTCTGATCAAAAATTATAATAAACATATGGTATAAACTGTCCCATATACTTTGAGACGCACTTAAAGACTAATTAAAATGTATACGTATATATATAAAGTTAGTTATCAGGAAAAAAGGTTCAAAAATATCTGCTTATTACCTAAAATAATATGGTCATTTTTGTATGTTGGTGACCATTGTTTGACTATTACGTGACACCTAGAATCAAGTTAATAATGGTAATGAAGCTTTTTAATAATACTTACATATGTAAGTTTTATTCAAATTACTTAATAAGCAGTCTATTTTTTATAACAAATAATGTGGAGCGTATCGGTGAGTCTCTACAACGCGTATTTAAGGAAAAAAAAAATTTTTCGAAGTAGGAAGATATGTCACCAACATCAACTTTCAGAGAAATCTTTAAATTATCATATTCCTGTTTTACGACCTCGTGCTTTGGTCACGACAAGAGTTATAAGGATTTAAAGTCAGAAATTTGCAACTTTTGGTTTTTGGCGCCATTAATGATAAGCACATATTACTCGTAAACTATTGCGAGTTACAGTTAAAGTTACAGATTTTTATTGATAAGTAGAATACAGTGTGTACAATAAGTTCATATTGAAAAAGTTTAGTAATTTGAATGTAATTACAATGAAAAAAATATTTTGTTGCATTTGATAAGCATAACTTTTTATTTCACGATATGGATTTCTAATTTTTTATACCAGGCGAATCTTTGATGCTTTGACAACATTTTCCTCCATAACCTATTGTGGCGTTTTAAAAATAAAGGCGCTAGAGCGATTTGAACGTATTATACTTTTCTCGTTACACGAATTATTTGACGCGAATAAATTAAAGATGACTAAGCACGGACAGTGGAGCCCTTGAAAGAGTTTTTTTTTTTTATTTTAAACGTTTTATTTTGTCGTCAGGAATATGTGGTAGACTATTGAACAAAAGTTTGAGGGACACCTCTGTACAACTTTATAAGCATCTATGTCATCGGCATAGGCTTTTTTAATACTGTAAAGACTTATAGTGCACAAGTTAAACGTATTGTTTGATAGGCAGGGTGCTTTAGTTGAAATTCAGCACCTACTTTAGAAATGGAAAACAGGGCTAGATTCCTAACTATGTGAAATAAAATTTGAAAATCTTTTTCCAGATGAACGTGTGGGAAATTTAACTTTTGTTACTAAAAACACTGATGTTGTGCCTAAAGTTAAGTCGCAGGTCACTCTTCTGGTAAGAGGGATGTACTCAAATCCTCCTAGTCATGGTGCTAGAATTGTAGCACACGTTTTGAGTGATTCTCAGTTATATGAACAGTGGAAAGGTTGTATCAAAACAATGTCGTCAAGAATAATTGAAATGAGAAAATTGTTAAGGGAAGCTTTAGAAAAATTTAAAACTCCAGGTGATTGGAGCCATATTACGTCACAAATTGGCATGTTTTCATATACTGGTCTTAATGGTAATTCTCAGGTTGGTAATTTTGTAACTACTATTAATTTTTTTAGAGAAACAATCTTTACATATGATTGAACAACACCACATCTATATGTTACGTTCAGGTCGGATCAGCATGTGTGGAATCACTCCTGCAAATGTAGAATATGTGGCCAAAGCTATTTGTGAAACTGTAACAAATGTAAAGTAGCAGTTTTGTAATCCCGTTTATTACTTTACAATAATCTAGATTTCGATACCAAATTTATACAAAATTTTGTAAATGATTTATAATACATAATTGTAATATAATACATTTGACTGAAAACAATTTTTTTTGTAATGCATTTCATGAAAAAAATGTGATAGATGATGTAACGTTATGTGTAACAAATATTATTATTATATTATAATGAAAAAATTAAGATTTTTTACACAAACTTTATTTCAGTGTCGTCAACAAGTGATTTCATTGGGACACAAACTTTAAGATTGATTTAGAAGTACATTATGCCAGTGTTCTAACATTATATTAAAGTTGCAATTGAATAAATAAATTTGCAGTTTTACTTAATCCGGGTCAAAAGACTAAAATCTTGTGACTTTGACTCAATTCGGAATCCTTACGATTTTAAGAGATTTTTTAAGGAATACTCGTAATTTATTTAACTAAGAATTAAATCACATGAATGGCCTAAAAATTTATTTTTCTTGGTAAATTAATTCAATAGTACTGTGGCGGGTTTATTAAGAAAAATATTTTTTTCTTGGTAAGGGTGCACTGCCGCGCGTATTTTGCAGGCTGTTCCTAGCTGCAATAGATTTCAATTGCTCGTTATGATAATTCAGAAATTTTTACGGTGTCAGATTGATAAAATATTAATCTACCTCACTACTACATCGTTCTTTATTTTATTAAAGTTAACAATTATTAATTACAAAAGAAAGTAAGTTTGGCGTCGTTTAAAGGTCAAAATATAATATATTTTTTTGAAATATCATTGTATAGCGAAGAAGATTAAGAGGAGGTTTCACGCGTATTGCCACAGTTATCACGAGTTTTCTTATTATCCAATGGAATTAAATGAAATTTTTGGAACACATTTATTTTTATATTATCTAGGCTTCTATGGATAGATTTTTTTGCCGACTGTTTTAGAACAATAGCAATAAATTGTATTCTCCGAAAACAATTTTTTTTTTGCAAAATTAAAACCTTGGAAGCTTAGATAATGTATAGGTTAATGTATTGCATTGCAAAAGTTTCATTTAATTCTGTTAAATAATAAGAGAGGGAACTCGTGATAAATTTATGAACTATGCGTCTATTTTCAAATTAAAAATGCGCTTTGTAGACTGTTTCACAGATGGCGCGCTCGTCTCTTATGGGTGTGGCTAATAGTTTCGAATCAGAAATTAGAGCATTTCGTTGCACGATTGACGGAATACAATCTGAAATAAATACAGATGTATGGGCTGATTTCAAGTTTGAGATAATACCGGTAGTATCTTCGTTTCCATGGAAAAATAAATAAATTCGAGGTTGTGATTCGCTGTTGTCATGGAAAAGTATTAAAATTTGCCATACTACCGGTATTAACTTCAACTTGAAATCAGCCCATGTAGTTCAACTAATCTTGGTCGCTTTCTTAA
Source organism: Tribolium confusum (assembly GCA_029207805.1). Taxonomy (NCBI): domain Eukaryota; kingdom Metazoa; phylum Arthropoda; class Insecta; order Coleoptera; family Tenebrionidae; genus Tribolium; species Tribolium confusum. The sequence goes on from JALGAY010000004.1 coordinate 31,524,591, forward strand.
AAAAATATATTTTTAATATTCCATGTTGTTTCAAGAGTAAAGTTACTTTATGTAGTCCCTTGATAGGTAATATCAATAATCACATTAATTCCTAGACAAATATGCCGATAATTAAAAGATAATTTACAGGCAAACTATGTATTTATCAAAAATAAGGCATAATCAAATGAATCTTGACGAATAACTCGATATAATTATCTGACATTCTGGGATTCGATGATTTAAAATTTATTCATATTATTTAGAGACAAAATTGACGCGACTTTCACAGAAAACAATTTTTGAGTTGGTTTGTCGTAATTTTAATCTCCTACTAGTGTCAATCCATAAATCTTCGTCGGAATCGCTGGTATTTATAGTATTCGTGGAGGGAGCAATAACAGGAGTGGGCATAAGCTTGAAATCTTGGTCGATGGCCAAACACCTTTTACGACAGTTTTCACTGTACTTGGGATCACGATACACAAACCTACGGTATGTCATTGCGCATCGATATTTCGCTCTCTCTCGCGTAACCTTGCTTGGGCATGACGTCACGACCGAGCGTCGAGCAGAGAAAAAGACATGTATTCCAATGTAAGACATGTAGTCAAAGGAGTAAGCTTCAAAACGCGCAGTGTCCACCATTTTAATCCTGTGAAAAGCGATAAACTGCAAACTTCACTAAATTAAAGCTTTCTTTTAAACAATATAATACACAAACACTATACTTAATTAAATAAATTATGCCGATTTTTTGTTTTGTAATTTCGAAAAAATCCAGGAAACTAAAGTTTGAAAATGCAAAATAACAAAAGTGTTAGTTAATATGACTTAAATCTTTTAATTTAAAATCAAAATATACATTGTCAATTGAAAAAATATAGGTACTCTTCAAATCGCAACTACCTTTTTAAACAATATATTTGTTAAACATACGGCATTATCAATAATTTCTATCAATGGATTTACTAGTATGCTATGTTCAGCATTATCTTCGGTGTTTTTATTTTCTGTAAAAACCGCTGAAGAATTTTTACCTAAGATATACCAGCGTACATACCATTGGAAATCTAAGGGTGAAGGGTGATCATTAGCACCTCCCATTCCTCTTATGTAAGAATAAAAGTTTTCAATTATATCTTGGTTAAGTCGATATGTAAGAATATGTTCCACAATATATTTATCCTTTAAATATTCATACATATCTGACAACGATTTATTACTAACTAAAATTCCTTTTTGAAATTGAATTAAAGACTTGTGTTTTCCAACAAATATAGAACTAATCATTCTAGACACATTTTTTAAAAGTTTCTTTTATTTGATTACATTTACTCCGTACGCATTCTTTTTGGGTTCGCTTCCGAATTTTGATTTTGAATTGAAAAGATCAAACCAGTCATTTATTAATTGTACAAAATTGGAAACAAGCTCCCACGATGCAGGCATACAACTATGCATTGCACAATATTGGATAGCCTTTGCGACTGTTGATGATAATAGTTGAACCGCTGGACGTACCTTCTGACGTTCTGATCCTTTCAGCTCAAGGTGATATTTTGAATTTTTAGGAACTATTGTTAGTTCTGATGTAGAAATAAAAAGTAATTTTTTAAAACATGTTTTATAAAATAATAATTTCTCCATTTTTAGAAAAGCCATGATCTAATAAATGATATATCTTCACCTTTGGTTTTCATTAAAGAAATTACATTTTGTAAAGTGCCTTGCTTCACATCAAAAGAGAAAGCCCATGTTCTGAGTGTTGAATGTGTTACCACCATCGTAATCCGATTTTTATTTAATTAGGTTTTCACAAATTCTCTGTGTTGCCTGAATTAACAAACGTCATCAAAGCGGTAATTTTAAAATACTTGAACAGAATTCCACAACATTCCATCTCTAAAAGTTGCCTTCTTTGCTAACTTTCATGCAAGGTCACCCCTCGACCGGATGCATTTTTCTACCTGCCAGCCGTCAAACAAAAGAAAGCGAGAAATCTTGGCTCCTGTGCTCACTTGCACAGGTATCCACGTATGAAATCACACACCGAAAAGCTCTTTTTAATCCGAGTCTTTTCGTATAAATTTCATCTCGTAATTCCTACGGCAACCCTATTAACAATTTAATTATTTCCCTTTTAATTAAATTTAATTCACCACATTTCCAATCCACACTTAAACAAAATTGCACCGATAGCCGGGTCGGTGACAATTTATGGCGTCCAACGTTTAGGCTTTTGTTAACAGCGGTTAACAAGACCTACCCCATCTCGCGTGGCGAAGTGAATGCGAACGCGAAGTGGTTTTCGAACAAACAAGCAAGAGAAGAAAATGCCACCAACACCTACTCCAGCCACCTCCGCGGACATCCGCGAACTGACAGCGGAGTTCCGAAGATTCAATGCCGCGCAGGCAGCATTAACAACGGAGTCACTGCTTCTTCCGGAATTTTGGGGTTACAACCACGAGGAACCTGAAAAATTCTTGGAAAAGTGCTTGGCTAGAAGTACCACTAAGGAGGGTGAGATTTTGCTAATCAAAGTTGCAGGGCAACTCAGAGGCGATGCCGCAACTTGGTGGGAAACAGCACGATTTACAACACCCACTTTTGACGATTTTAAGACAGTTTTTTGTAGGCGCTTCAACAGCGATGACTTGAGGAACTCCCTCCATCTAGACCTCTACAGTCGTCGCCAAAAACCACGTGAAGCGACCGATTGCTTTCTCAGAGGTAAACTACTTCTGGCAAGGAGGCTTTATCCAGAAATGGATGAAGCTCGAATTGTCAAAGTAGCAGCAAAGCTCCTTAGACCTGACCTCTCCACCTCTCTAGGGCTCTTCCTTCCATCAACGATCGATGATTTAATCGAAGGAGTTCTTCGCATCGAAGGATCACTCCAGTCTTCTAAAATCTTATCTGTGACCCACACAAACCGTTGCTCTGCCTCAAACAAACAGAAGCAATCGTCTTCATCTGCTTCGCAAAACCAAATCCCGCAGTGTCGCCATTGCCCCGAGCGACACTGGCACAAAGACTGCCCCGTCTCGAATTTTCGTTTCAATCGTTCGGGAAACGAGCGACGGGCAGGATCGACAACGAAAAATTAGAGGCCAAGCGGTCCTGCCCATCGGTTATCTCCAACGCCATCGGATCTTTTTCAGGGCTACCACGAGTCGCAGTAACTCTCGACGGCCAAAACTGCGACGCTCTGATTGATACCGGTGCCAATGGCAATTTCATTCGCCATAACGCTTCGTCTGCCCCAATTATTTCTTGTCGTCCTCATTCTCTAACTCTGGCTGCACATAATTTGACTCTCCGAATCATCGGGAGTCAAACCGTCAAATTTTCTTTGGGCAACTCTTGCCAAACAGCCGAGTTCTACGTTGCCGATGGTCTTCGGGAAACCGTAATTCTAGGTTATCCTTGGTTAGACAAAGAAGAGGCTACGCTAGACATTCATCGCAAGTGTGTCCATTTCGGCGTTGTGGATCGTCATACCATCCACTGGAATGCCAAACCGTCGACACCTCGGTCTCCTGAGAACCTCTCTGACATTGCTCACGGATTTCCTTCCGAGCATGAAGATGCGTTCCAGTGTCTAGTCAACGACCTCGCCTCAATTTTCAGCGACGAACCCCTGTCAACCACAACCAAGACCATTAAGCATTCTATTCGCTTAACAGACTCTACACCCTTTCGCTTACGTCCCTATCGTTATTCTGACGAAAAGAAAAAAAATCATCTACGAGCAATTAGAATCCATGCTCGCCGATGGGGTCATCGAACCATCGATTTCCAATTACTGCTCGCCCATTGTCATTGTCAACAAAAAGAATGGCGAGCCACGTTTCTGTGTAGACTACCGCCGCCTAAATTTTATCACAGCTGACGAACCAGCCCCTCTTCCTGTCATCCACGAAACACTGCGAGACCTAGGTACCGCCACAGTGTTCACATCCCTCGACCTGAAATCTGGTTCTTGGCAAGTGCCCTTGGACGAGGCCACAAAACCTTTAACTGTCTTTGCCACCCCCGATGGTGATGGCTCTGTTTCAGTTTCGAGGGATGTGAACACTGTGGCGGTATCTAGGTCTCGCAGTGTTTCGTGGATGACAGGAAGAGGGGCTGGTTCGTCAGCTGTGATAAAATTTAGGCGGCGGTAGTCTACACAGAAACGTGGCTCGCCATTCTTTTTGTTGACAATGACAATGGGCGAGCAGTAATTGGAAATCGATGGTTCGATGACCCCATCGGCGAGCATGGATTCTAATTGCTCGTAGATGATTTTTTTCTTTTCGTCAGAATAACGATAGGGACGTAAGCGAAAGGGTGTAGAGTCTGTTAAGCGAATAGAATGCTTAATGGTCTTGAGTAGAAAGTCTGGGTAATTAGTGCAGTTTAATTAATTTGATATCAAAACTTTCTCTTTTAATTAAAATTAGGCATAAAAAAATTGCTTAAATTAGTGTTTATGTGTGTTTTAAATTGTTGTTTTTTGGATTTTTCGCGTTTTGACTATTATACGAGCGATTTGACCTCAATTCTCGCGGTTTGCTCTCGTTTCTCGTGAATTGCTCTTAATTTTCGCGATTTGATTACTATTCTCGCGAGTTGATCTTAATTTTCGCGATTTAATTCCTATTTTTACAATCTGACCTCGTTTCTCGCGGTTTGCTCTCGTTTCTCGCGGTTTGCTCTCGTTTCTCGCGAAATGATTGAAAATTTTTGCGATTGGATCACTGTTCTCGCGATCCGACCTTGATTCTCGCGGTATGCTCTTGTTTGTCGCAAATTGATTATAATTTTCGCAATTTGAACTAGATTTCTTGCAATCTGACTTCGATTTTCGCGATTTAATCTTTGATCTCGACTCTAGCGAATCTATCTCTATTTTCGCGGTTTGAACCAGATTCTCATCAATTGATTTTTGCAGATAAAATCATATGCATAGTATAAAACAAATAAGCGTTATACATTTATCAGAATAAAATAAAAAAAATATATATGAGTTTGTTTCTTTGTGTTAGCCGGTGATACGCAAGATTTTCTAGCAATTAATATTGGCAATCGCAAATTGAACCAAATTTTCGGGGATGTGATTCCGATTCTCGCAATTTGATATCGAAAACACCAAGTTGTTCATTTCTTTTTGCAAATAAATCATAGAAAAAGTTACAAATAAAAGCTTTTAGACAAAAATTTGAAAGAAAAAAACAGACAGACAAAATTTGAAGTTAACGATTTTACTGTCTACCGCAATAGTAAACTTTTCATTAAGAATGTGTTTTCTAATATGTTTGAAATAGAATTATAATTGCCGTTCAAGTTCTTGTTAGTTACGTCACAAGATTTTCTGGCTTTTAATCTAGACGATCGCTAATTGAACCAGATTTACAAGATGTGATTCCGATTCTCGCAATTTGATCTCGAAAACACTAAGTTGATCAGCGCTTTTCGCAAATGAAATATAGAAAAGTTACAAATAAACTTTAGACAAAAATTTGAAGTTACCGATTTTACTGTTTTCAACTATTGCAAACTGTTTTATTAAAAATGTGCTTTCTAATATGTTTAAAATGGAGTTGAAAGTGCCATTTAAGTTCTCGTTAGTTATGTTTTTCAATGTATGTAATTTTAAATATTGGTCGCTTGTTAGAAATTTCGCAAGTCTTTTTTTTATTTCATTTTTATATCAAACTGTTTATAATATCAAACTTTTCTTTTTAATTAATCGTCATATCAAACTTTAATGATTTCGGCGTCTCAAACAATCATTAACTTTTTATTAAAGACACGTTCTCTAATATTTTAAAAAGTTTAGAAACTATTGTTTAAGTTCTCGTAGTTGTGTTTTCTAAAATATGTAATTTTGAATATTGCTTGCTCTTTAGAAATTTTTTGTAAGAAATGAAAACATTCTCGTTGTACGTAACTAATGAAAAGAGACGTCAATTTAAAAAGTCTTTTTAAAGGTTTACATCGCTTTTTCAAAATTGTATTTCAACTTTCAGTTTGTGATAGCGTTGTGTTTGTGAATTTATTTTCTGACATGTGTGATTTTGAGCTGATTTTAAAAGCGCTTAAATTAGTTGTCTATCAAATCAAATAATAGTAAAATTTTAAAAAACAACAACAAATTGCTTAATTTTTGATTATCGAGTATGAGACATGCTTAATAGTACGGAATTTTGTAGAGACTTTGAATTTCTAAAGTAACTTAAGAAAAATGGAAATAACGACAGATATTTTTTACATCTAGCTTTCTGATCGTTAGATCTCAGATTGTTTGAGACGTTACTCGTGAAAATTTGTAAATAAAGAAAAAACACAAATAACAATATGTATTCTTATTTATCAAAATGATTTGCAAAAAAAATTTACAAATATAGAAATATAGCGTTTTCAGAAAAACAAATTTATTTGAGAAAAATTTTAATGTATTAATATTGTAAATAGTTATAATTAATTAAATGGATAATTAAAGAATAGATTTGGAAGTAAAAAAATTTGTATACATTTTTTTTTGTTTCTGTAATTAGTCAGCTATTATTACAGATGCCTTTTATTGCTAATTCATTTCAACTTTTTGTACAAATTTTGTGAACTCTTTACATATGTACTTTGCAAGCGAAATTTGTTGAAATGCCTAGTAAATTTCAGATGTCTAATGTATAATTATAATATTTTAAAATAATTAATTCAGTTTAACATTAATTAGGAACGCGTCAAGCTTTAACCAAAAAATTTCAAAAATTGTATACATAAATTCAAAACCGTTTATCATTTTTATTCTATTTTCAATTATGTTATGAGTTATGTTATGAGGTAAAATTTATGTAATGTTTTGTTTTTGCAAAATTTATTTATTTTTTTTTTCTTAAATTTTATTTAAATTTTATCAGTTATGTAGACAATTTGTGTATATATATTCTTATATTTTGTTAAAATAAGAAAAATATAATGAGCATATAGTATGAAGTGTACGTATCGCAATTGGGCAGTATGTATTTTGTAAACTGTTTACAAGTTGACAGTTATTAAAAATCCAAATATCTACCTCTTCATGTTTCGAATAAATTACTACATTTGTAATAGACACATGATAAATAAAAAAAATGAGATCTGCACAAAAAGAAATATCTTAAACCGAACTTTGAATTTTATAAAGTGCAAGCATGAACAAAATGTTTTTAAAGTTTACAAAGTATAACTGCTTTAAGTGTATATAACGATTTTTTTTAAATTTATTAAATAAAAAATAATAGCATACAATATACACAAATCCTAAAAAATCAATGATTACAATTAATAAAGATAAAAAAATGCAACTTAAACTACAAAGACTTTTACACAAAAATATAAAACTACATAGTTTAAATATGGTAGGTTTTTAATTTGATAATAAGTTATATTTATTTTTTATAATTATTTTGCATTCTGTTCTGTTTTAGCAGCCTTTTTATTGTGACAAATATTTTAACAAACTTTATGTATGTTTTATTCGTTGTGCTTATCATATTTTGAAATTTTCGAAGTTTGAAAAACATTTTATTAGTTTCTAAATAATAGTTTTCAAATTTCAACACATTTTTTTAAATTTCTACGTATAATTTAATTTTTATTTTTAATTTATTTTATAACGCCTTTCTCGTTGTATGATTGGCAGTCTAGAATAAACCTTTAATTGTTTCAACCAATCAAGTAGTGGTTTTTTCTTCTTGTTGTATAATTGGCAGTCTAGAAGGTTATCTATCCTCACTTTCCAAATTCCAAAAACCAACGACTGCAATTAATAAGAATAAAAAAAAAAGTAACTTTAACTTCAGAAACTTTTACACAAAAATATAAAACTAGTTTAAATATGTTAAGTTTTGATTAGAAAATAAGTTATACTTTTAATTTTATAATTATTTTGTATATTTTGTTTTGCTTCTTTGCTCGTACTTTTGCATTAACTTTTTTAGAAAATGAAAATACAATAGACTATTTATGGTTTAGTGTTGTAGTCAACAAACATGGGTAATTCATTTCATTTGGGTAAAAGCCGTAGTAATACATTTTTTATGTTGTTAAAGTTACCAAATTCACAACTTAATTAAAGTTTTACGAAAAATTTTGTATTTACTTTTCTAGAAATTAAAATACTAAAAACTAATATTTATATTTTACTGTTGTAGTTAACAAACATATGTAATTTTATTCAATTATATTAAATCGGTAATGATACATTTCGTTATTGATAATATTAGGAAAAAACCTAATCAGAGTTTTCAGAAAATTTTGCATTTATTTTCGAGTAATTAAAATACGAAAAATGAAAATTTTCATTTTGCTGTTGTAGTCATCAGCACATTTATTTTATAATAAAAAGTAAATTTTATTTTGTCCAATCATGTTTTCAAATTCTAATTTGTCTTTTTTTCAAGTTTATGCTATCGAATTTATAGTTACCGTCCAGTTGTAAAATATTATTAAATAATTTTTAAAATTATATTAAATTCAGAAAATCAGTGACGAAATAATTATTTGATACATACATATTACTTTTGTAAAAATATTTTTGTTTATTATAATAACAGCAGTTACTTTTCGAAACTACAATATTTTTCTAACTAGTTTAAACGAGTATAAGCAGTTTAAGCTTTAATTATTAGTTTCTCTGCAATTTGTTTAAAAATTTGTAGAAACTATTTTAACGTTTCTAATTTATAAAAAAAAAATATTGTCAGCGTATATATGAAAATACTTTTATAATTATAAAATAGTTTAAAAAGTTGCATGTGTTTAGCATTCATTCAAAAGTGATTTTCATGATTTATCTTTATTACAATATAGTTAACCCAATCTTTTACGTTTAGATAAAATATTGGAATACCGCCTTGCGTCCATATCCGCTCCGCGGAAACAGACGCTGTAGGTGGTCATCAGGGTGTCGCACAGTGTTTCCAAATCGCAAATACGCGATCGAAATTCACAGCGTTTTTATTTTACGTTCATTTTTGTTCAAATTTTGTAGATATCTTTTTAAGATGGTATTTTATTGATATCAAAAATAATAATAATAATAATATAAACAATAATAAAAAAAATAATAGAAGTTTATGTAAAAAAGTATACATACAATTAAAAAAATATTTTAGCACATTATTTACAATTTATGTACAAAAACAGTTATTCCGTATCATCAGAATAATTTTCATCATCGGATGAAAAAATTATTTCATCTTCATTTGCTGAAATTTGGTGAAATTTGCAATAATTCTCTTACTTCTAAACTCATGTCCTTATAGCTTATATTTTCGTTTAAGCCGAATGAGCTTAAGAAATTTTAAATATTTTAATCGGAAGTCAAAATTAGTCTTTGAAAAAAATCTTCATTTAATTTAGTTCGAGAAAATTTTCTAGTATGATGCTCTAGAAATTTTCTTATATCTTTATTTTTGGATTCTTGAGCCTCTTGGGATAATTCACCAATTGGAATTATTGATTCTTTTATAACATCTACCTTGTGTATTAAAATTTAATGGCATGTAGTACTACTCATAAAGTTCTACAAAATCTTCTGTCGTTTTTAAGCAATAAGCTTTGAATTTTTCGGTATTTATTTCACGTTCACTGTTGAGCACTTTTAAAATGTTTCCAAACCGCTCAATATTATTTTTATCAAGTCCTAAAAAATAAATGTTAATACATCATTTTTGCAATCAAAAGTAAAAACTTTTTTACCCGTAATTTCTGATACTATTTGTGGCTGAGAGAAAAATCTAAATCTCTGTGCAGTATTGCCGGCAATTCCATAGTTGTGTTTAACCACGAATTATATTTTGTTGTAAACGTTTTGTTACTTCTTCCACAAGCAGACCAAAAACAAAAATAGGGTAAAAAAAATAATTTCTAACATAATTTATTAGTTCTACTGTAACTGCGTGGTCTCCGTTAGTTTGAAAGATTTCTTTCAAAAACTCGAGAATTAATTGCTTTTTTTTCATCACCTACAAGAAGTGCTTTAAAAAAATTTTTGTGAAGCGTTCTTCGTGTTATTTTAATATGTGCCATGTTTTGAAACGCCACAGAAAAACTTTTATTTGCATTCACAGTTAAACAGCACAATCAAAAATGATTCTTGAACAGGGCGTGCAGGGCAAATTATGCCTCCCATCCAACCCCGGCGCAGGTAGGCGCAAAATTCGTAGCAAATACTTTGAAGCTAAGAAATCAAGGATTTTAAAAATATTTACTTTATGAGTTCTTGGTAATTCCTACTAAACGAAATTAGAGTTTTATCCCAAAAACCGCTCTTATGCAGGCCTTATTTGCCCTTTCGCTTGAGTGAGTACCTGAGCAATAAATAACAATATAATATTTGGAAGGTAAAGATTAAAGTCCCCTCTTTTAAGTGGTGCCTATATTACTGTACTGACTTTCATATTTTCTCAAAAATTATGTGCTTAAATATGTTGAATTTTCACAGAAAACGGATTTACTAAATGTTTGCTCTAAATGCGATATTTCCAAGCCTGTAACTTTGTAAAAACAAATTTACCAGGACTAATATTTGTCAAAAAGTTGCTTCATCTTATGGACTTTCAGTATGTAAAATTGGAACTTAAACAAAAAATGATGAAAATTCGATTTTCGATCACGTTTTTGCGGTTTGGAAACACTGTGTGTCGGAAGATGTTGGTAATTGGTACCGCTTTTAAAATTTCGGTGATGGATTTTAAATCAGAGTTTAATATTATCAAGCTTTAAGAAATGCACATTAATATGTAAAGATATCAGAGCCGTAACTCGTGCAGCTGCACAACTTGTTCAAATGGTCTAATTTTCTTGTTTTTTATTAAATTTAAGTAAGTTGTATGATGTTAAAATATTTATAAGTAATATCAATCTGATGATTTTGATGGGCTAATCTAAAAATTTAATACTTATACTTATTTTATTAAAATATTAATATCTAACCATTTACAATTTTTATATTAAATCATGATTAATGATTATAATATTGTTAATTCAGTAAATCTAAATACCAATAAATTATAACTGTAATAAAAAACATCTTTTTATTCAAACTATTAATTATTTAATTTTGAATTTACAATCTGCAAAAAAAAAGTATTTTTAGAATTTTGAAATTTTTGCATAAAGACTAGTTTGCCACAATAACAACGCATCGAAAGATATTTGTCGCATTCTTCTTACAAGTGACGCAATGTTTTCTAATTGTTCCGAAATAAAGGAAAATAACTAAATTACTTTTAAAGTGAGTTTTTGTTTTCATTGTAGAGAAAGTGAAATTTTGCATACAAATGGAATGTGCCCGAATTCTTTCTGAAATAATGGAAAAATTAGCGTTTTCTGGAATTCGCGTTATCCCTGATTCGCACTCTCACCGACGCCTCTGAGCACTTTCCGCCGCCTCTGATACCAACCATGCCCTGTATGTACATTTGTTGTTTGTAATAAATCTAAATAAAAATAAAAACAAAGAAAATCAGATTATTTATTTCAATTATTTGAGAAAATATATAATAAACAATTTATTACAAATTAAATCGTTATTTTCAAGTATTGATACAACGCTGTTATTAGGGTAGAAAAATGGAATTGTTGTAACAGGTACTGCTTTTTTAAGATCCGTGTGGTTGAACAAGATTACGATGTTGTCGAGATGTAAGAATGCACATCAATACATAAATATATCATAACAGTAATTCCTACAACTGCACAACTTATTCAAATGATATTAAGTATTAGTAATAATTTTATAAACATTTAACTCCCTTGTTATTTGTTAACTTTTAAGTAAGTTGTATGATGTCGGAATATTAAGAGGTCTTAGCTAGCTGATGCTGTAATAATCTGAAAATTTTTTACTACTTATTCTTATTTTTATTAAAATTATTAATAAGCATTTCAATTTTTATGTTAAATCATGTTTAATAAATATAATGTTGTTTATTTAATAAATCTAAGAACTTACTAAACACAACAATTACAATTATTACTATAAAATATCCTTATATTGAAACTATTAATAATTTAATTTTAAATTTACAAAGCTTAAAAAAAAGTATTTTTTAGAATTTTAAAATCTTTATGTAACGACTAGTTTATCAGAGTAAAAACGTGTTTGTGTAAAATTAAAACTAAAGTTGTTAAATAATATGTTATTTTTTGTTTTCTTTAACAATGTACCCAATTACAAATTTTCTTCTAAAATAAAAATTTGTTGAAACATCTGTGTCTATTTTAAAACAGAAATATTAAACTGATTATTACTTTATTCTTATGACTCGAGTTGAATTAGAAAATAAATTAAATAGAAAAAAAGTCTGCACAATAAAATTTAAGAAAAGGAAAGGAACAAATAACTTTTGCAAACAAAAATTACATAGTCAAATTACCTCACTTGAAAAATTTTATCAAACATTTTAATTTGTGCACACAAATTTTGCTGTAATATTTTTTTTGGTTTTGTAGCTGTTATGTTGTCAATAATTGCAATAAATTATTTTACAAGTTTTTTGCACATGAAAGTAAATTTCTCAACGCTTAGTGTAATATTAAATTATTTTTCTGATTTTAACAATTTATTCTAATGTTACGTTTGCAGCACTATGTACCGCTTCATAATGGTCTACAGAGATGACAATAATTTTGAGATGAATTATCCTTACATCTTCCTAAATTTTGTAAAAATAATAATGTACCTACAATTCAAAGCAACATCCTTAATTTATAGCGCTTCTCTCTAATCCAATATTTTATCTAAACGTAAAAGATTGGGTTAACTATATTGTAATAAAGATAAATCATGAAAATCACTTTTGAATGAATGCTAAACACATGCAACTTTTTAAACTATTTTATAATTATAAAAGTATTTTCATATATACGCTGACAATATTTTTTTTTTATAAATTAGAAACGTTAAAATAGTTTCTACAAATTTTTAAACAAATTGCAGAGAAACTAATAATTAAAGCTTAAACTGCTTATACTCGTTTAAACTAGTTAGAAAAATATTGTAGTTTCGAAAAGTAACTGCTGTTATTATAATAAACAAAAATATTTTTACAAAAGTAATATGTATGTATCAAATAATTATTTCGTCACTGATTTTCTGAATTTAATATAATTTTAAAAATTATTTAATAATATTTTACAACTGGACGGTAACTATAAATTCGATAGCATAAACTTGAAAAAAAGACAAATTAGAATTTGAAAACATGATTGGACAAAATAAAATTTACTTTTTATTATAAAATAAATGTGCTGATGACTACAACAGCAAAATGAAAATTTTCATTTTTCGTATTTTAATTACTCGAAAATAAATGCAAAATTTTCTGAAAACTCTGATTAGGTTTTTTCCTAATATTATCAATAACGAAATGTATCATTACCGATTTAATATAATTGAATAAAATTACATATGTTTGTTAACTACAACAGTAAAATATAAATATTAGTTTTTAGTATTTTAATTTCTAGAAAAGTAAATACAAAATTTTTCGTAAAACTTTAATTAAGTTGTGAATTTGGTAACTTTAACAACATAAAAAATGTATTACTACGGCTTTTACCCAAATGAAATGAATTACCCATGTTTGTTGACTACAACACTAAACCATAAATAGTCTATTGTATTTTCATTTTCTAAAAAAGTTAATGCAAAAGTACGAGCAAAGAAGCAAAACAAAATATACAAAATAATTATAAAATTAAAAGTATAACTTATTTTCTAATCAAAACTTAACATATTTAAACTAGTTTTATATTTTTGTGTAAAAGTTTCTGAAGTTAAAGTTACTTTTTTTTTTATTCTTATTAATTGCAGTCGTTGGTTTTTGGAATTTGGAAAGTGAGGATAGATAACCTTCTAGACTGCCAATTATACAACAAGAAGAAAAAACCACTACTTGATTGGTTGAAACAATTAAAGGTTTATTCTAGACTGCCAATCATACAACGAGAAAGGCGTTATAAAATAAATTAAAAATAAAAATTAAATTATACGTAGAAATTTAAAAAAATGTGTTGAAATTTGAAAACTATTATTTAGAAACTAATAAAATGTTTTTCAAACTTCGAAAATTTCAAAATATGATAAGCACAACGAATAAAACATACATAAAGTTTGTTAAAATATTTGTCACAATAAAAAGGCTGCTAAAACAGAACAGAATGCAAAATAATTATAAAAAATAAATATAACTTATTATCAAATTAAAAACCTACCATATTTAAACTATGTAGTTTTATATTTTTGTGTAAAAGTCTTTGTAGTTTAAGTTGCATTTTTTTATCTTTATTAATTGTAATCATTGATTTTTTAGGATTTGTGTATATTGTATGCTATTATTTTTTATTTAATAAATTTAAAAAAAATCGTTATATACACTTAAAGCAGTTATACTTTGTAAACTTTAAAAACATTTTGTTCATGCTTGCACTTTATAAAATTCAAAGTTCGGTTTAAGATATTTCTTTTTGTGCAGATCTCATTTTTTTTATTTATCATGTGTCTATTACAAATGTAGTAATTTATTCGAAACATGAAGAGGTAGATATTTGGATTTTTAATAACTGTCAACTTGTAAACAGTTTACAAAATACATACTGCCCAATTGCGATACGTACACTTCATACTATATGCTCATTATATTTTTCTTATTTTAACAAAATATAAGAATATATATACACAAATTGTCTACATAACTGATAAAATTTAAATAAAATTTAAGAAAAAAAAAAAATAAATAAATTTTGCAAAAACAAAACATTACATAAATTTTACCTCATAACATAACTCATAACATAATTGAAAATAGAATAAAAATGATAAACGGTTTTGAATTTATGTATACAATTTTTGAAATTTTTTGGTTAAAGCTTGACGCGTTCCTAATTAATGTTAAACTGAATTAATTATTTTAAAATATTATAATTATACATTAGACATCTGAAATTTACTAGGCATTTCAACAAATTTCGCTTGCAAAGTACATATGTAAAGAGTTCACAAAATTTGTACAAAAAGTTGAAATGAATTAGCAATAAAAGGCATCTGTAATAATAGCTGACTAATTACAGAAACAAAAAAAAATGTATACAAATTTTTTTACTTCCAAATCTATTCTTTAATTATCCATTTAATTAATTATAACTATTTACAATATTAATACATTAAAATTTTTCTCAAATAAATTTGTTTTTCTGAAAACGCTATATTTCTATATTTGTAAATTTTTTTTGCAAATCATTTTGATAAATAAGAATACATATTGTTATTTGTGTTTTTTCTTTATTTACAAATTTTCACGAGTAACGTCTCAAACAATCTGAGATCTAACGATCAGAAAGCTAGATGTAAAAAATATCTGTCGTTATTTCCATTTTTCTTAAGTTACTTTAGAAATTCAAAGTCTCTACAAAATTCCGTACTATTAAGCATGTCTCATACTCGATAATCAAAAATTAAGCAATTTGTTGTTGTTTTTTAAAATTTTACTATTATTTGATTTGATAGACAACTAATTTAAGCGCTTTTAAAATCAGCTCAAAATCACACATGTCAGAAAATAAATTCACAAACACAACGCTATCACAAACTGAAAGTTGAAATACAATTTTGAAAAAGCGATGTAAACCTTTAAAAAGACTTTTTAAATTGACGTCTCTTTTCATTAGTTACGTACAACGAGAATGTTTTCATTTCTTACAAAAAATTTCTAAAGAGCAAGCAATATTCAAAATTACATATTTTAGAAAACACAACTACGAGAACTTAAACAATAGTTTCTAAACTTTTTAAAATATTAGAGAACGTGTCTTTAATAAAAAGTTAATGATTGTTTGAGACGGCGAAATCATTAAAGTTTGATATGACGATTAATTAAAAAGAAAAAGTTTGATATTATAAACAGTTTGATATAAAAATGAAATAAAAAAAAGACTTGCGAAATTTTCTAACAAGCGACCAATATTTAAAATTACATACATTGAAAAACATAACTAACGAGAACTTAAATGGCACTTTCAACTCCATTTTAAACATATTAGAAAGCACATTTTTAATAAACAGTTTGCAATAGTTGAAAACAGTAAAATCGGTAACTTCAAATTTTTGTCTAAAGTTTATTTGTAACTTTTCTATATTTCATTTGCGAAAAGCGCTGATCAACTTAGTGTTTTCGAGATCAAATTGCGAGAATCGGAATCACATCTTGTAAATCTGGTTCAATTAGCGATCGTCTAGATTAAAAGCCAGAAAATCTTGTGACGTAACTAACAAGAACTTGAACGGCAATTATAATTCTATTTCAAACATATTAGAAAACACATTCTTAATGAAAAGTTTACTATTGCGGTAGACAGTAAAATCGTTAACTTCAAATTTTGTCTGTCTGTTTTTTTCTTTCAAATTTTTGTCTAAAAGCTTTTATTTGTAACTTTTTCTATGATTTATTTGCAAAAAGAAATGAACAACTTGGTGTTTTCGATATCAAATTGCGAGAATCGGAATCACATCCCCGAAAATTTGGTTCAATTTGCGATTGCCAATATTAATTGCTAGAAAATCTTGCGTATCACCGGCTAACACAAAGAAACAAACTCATATATATTTTTTTTATTTTATTCTGATAAATGTATAACGCTTATTTGTTTTATACTATGCATATGATTTTATCTGCAAAAATCAATTGATGAGAATCTGGTTCAAACCGCGAAAATAGAGATAGATTCGCTAGAGTCGAGATCAAAGATTAAATCGCGAAAATCGAAGTCAGATTGCAAGAAATCTAGTTCAAATTGCGAAAATTATAATCAATTTGCGACAAACAAGAGCATACCGCGAGAATCAAGGTCGGATCGCGAGAACAGTGATCCAATCGCAAAAATTTTCAATCATTTCGCGAGAAACGAGAGCAAACCGCGAGAAACGAGAGCAAACCGCGAGAAACGAGGTCAGATTGTAAAAATAGGAATTAAATCGCGAAAATTAAGATCAACTCGCGAGAATAGTAATCAAATCGCGAAAATTAAGAGCAATTCACGAGAAACGAGAGCAAACCGCGAGAATTGAGGTCAAATCGCTCGTATAATAGTCAAAACGCGAAAAATCCAAAAAACAACAATTTAAAACACACATAAACACTAATTTAAGCAATTTTTTTATGCCTAATTTTAATTAAAAGAGAAAGTTTTGATATCAAATTAATTAAACTGCACTAATTACCCAGACTTTCTACTGTCTTGGTTGTGGTTGACAGGGGTTCGTCGCTGAAAATTGAGGCGAAGTCGTTGACTAGACACTGGAACGCATCTTCATGCTCGGAAGGAAATCCGTGAGCAATGTCAGAGAGGTTCTCAGGAGAGCGAGGTGTCGACCGTTTGGCATTCCAGTGGATGGTATGACGATCCACAACGCCGAAATGGACACACTTGCGATGAATGTCTAGCGTAGCCTCTTCTTTGTCTAACCAAGGATAACCTAGAATTACGGTTTCCCGAAGACCATCGGCAACGTAGAACTCGGCTGTTTGGCAAGAGTTGCCCAAAGAAAATTTGACGGTTTGACTCCCGATGATTCGGAGAGTCAAATTATGTGCAGCCAGAGTTAGTGAATGGGGACGACAAGAAATAATTGGGGCAGACGAAGCGTTATGGCGAATGAAATTGCCATTGGCACCGGTATCAATCAGAGCGTCGCAGTTTTGGCCGTCGAGAGTTACTGCGACTCCCGGTAGCCCTGAAAAAGATCCGATGGCGTTGGAGATAACCGGTGGGCAGGACCGCTTGGCCTCTAATTTTTCGTTGTCGATCCTGCCCGTCGCTCGTTTCCCGAACGATTGAAACGAAAATTCGAGACGGGGCAGTCTTTGTGCCAGTGTCGCTCGGGGCAATGGCGACACTGCGGGATTTGGTTTTGCGAAGCAGATGAAGACGATTGCTTCTGTTTGTTTGTGGCAGAGGAACGGTTTGTGTGGGTCACAGATAAGATTTTAGAAGACTGGAGTGATCCTTCGATGCGATGAACTCCTTCGATTAAATCATCGATCGTTGATGGAAGGAAGAGCCCTGAGAGGTGGAGAGGTCAGGTCTAAGGAGCTTTGCTGCTACTTTGACAATTCGAGCTTCATCCATTTCTGGATAAAGCCTCCTTGCCAGAAGTAGTTTACCTCTGAGAAAGCAATCGGTCGCTTCACCTGGTTTTTGGCGACGACTGTAGAGGTCTAGATGGAGGGAGTCCCTCAAGTCATCGCTGTTGAAGCGCCTACAAAAAACTGTCTTAAAATCGTCAAAAGTGGGTGTTGTAAATCGTGCTGTTTCCCACCAAGTTGCGGCATCGCCTCTGAGTTGCCCTGCAACTTTGATTAGCAAAATCTCACCCTCCTTGGTGGTACTTCTAGCCAAGCACTTTTCCAAGAATTTTTCAGGTTCCTCGTGGTTGTAACCCCAAAATTCCGGAAGAAGCAGTGACTCCGTTGTTGATGCTGCCTGCGCGGCATTGAATCTTCGGAACTCCGCTGTCAGTTCGCGGATGTTCGCGGAGGTGGCTGGAGTAGGTGTTGGTGGCATTTTCTTCTCTTGCTTGTTTGTTCGAAAACCACTTCGCGTTCGCATTCACTTCGCCACGCGAGATGGGGTAGGTCTTGTTAACCGCTGTTAACAAAAGCCTAAACGTTGGACGCCATAAATTGTCACCGACCCGGCTATCGGTGCAATTTTGTTTAAGTGTGGATTGGAAATGTGGTGAATTAAATTTAATTAAAAGGGAAATAATTAAATTGTTAATAGGGTTGCCGTAGGAATTACGAGATGAAATTTATACGAAAAGACTCGGATTAAAAAGAGCTTTTCGGTGTGTGATTTCATACGTGGATACCTGTGCAAGTGAGCACAGGAGCCAAGATTTCTCGCTTTCTTTTGTTTGACGGCTGGCAGGTAGAAAAATGCATCCGGTCGAGAGGTGACCTTGCATGAAAGTTAGCAAAGAAGGCAACTTTTAGAGATGGTATGTTGTGGAATTCTGTTCAAGTATTTTAAAATTACCGATTTGATGACGTTTGTTAATTCAGGCAACACAGAGAATTTGTGAAAACCTAATTAAATAAAAATCGGATTACGATGGTGGTAACACATTCAACACTCAGAACATGGGCTTCCTCTTTTGATGTGAAGCAAGGCACTTTACAAAATGTAATTTCTTTAATGAAAACCAAAGGTGAAGATATATCATTTATTAGATCATGGCGACCATTAGATGGCGATGGCTCTGTTTCAGTTTCGAGTGATGCCTTTCGGCTTGAAAAACGCTCCAGCCACTTTTCAGCGTTTAATGGCCCAGCAAGTTCTCACGGGTTATCTCCGCCAGTTCGTGATGGTCTACCTTGATGACATCGTAGTGTATTCCAACACCTACGAAGAACACCTGCGTCATCTTAGGTTGGTGATGGAACGTCTCCAACTTTATGGGTTGAAAATCTCTCCAAAGAAGTGCCAGATCGGACTGAAAGAAATTTAGTATCTCGGCCACACGATTTCAGCGGAAGGAAATCGACCTCAGGAAAATCATTTGCAGCAAATTCGTCATGCCACTCCACCTGCAAATCGAAAACAACTTCGACAGTTTCTTGGTCTTTGTAATTGGTTACGTGACTATGTCATCAAATTTGCTGACATTGCGGCTTCACTAACTGATTCAAAATTATTCCAAAAACAGACCAAAAAAATGGTCTGAAGTATCTATCCGTCTTTGTACAGTTTGGAGATTCTGTTCACCCAAAGGATACGAATTCGCTTTTAAAAATTTATTAAAAATACCATCAAAAAGGACAATACTAAGACATCTTGGAAAATTTGATGATGGTCCGACTTCACTAATTGAACAACGTCTTCGAGCTGAAGTGGCTATCTTAAAGCCAATTGAACGAGTGTGCTCGTTAATTATTGATGACATGACCATCAAAGAAAAAATGTGTTATAGTCGCCCAGAAGATGTAATTTATGGTTTAGAAAACTGCAACCCCGATAAAAAAATAAGCGAAAAACCTCAACTTGCCAACAAAATGCTATGTTTCGTGATTCATGGTCTTTATACAAAATTCACTATACCTGCTGGGTATTTTTTTCATCGGCAGTTATTAGCTGATACTTTTTATAAATTATCAGTCCAAATTCTTAAGCTTTCAACAGACTGCGGATTTATTGTTCTAAGACTTGTAACTGATAATCATCTATCGAATGTGACTCTATTTAAAAAAATTTGTAGTGGTCAAATAAAAAATTATACTAATCACCCTATATTAAAAACAATACCTCTATTTTTAAGTTTCGATTATTGTCATGCTCTAAAGAACGCAAGAAATCATTTTTTAAATCATGACATGAGTTCATGAGATGGAATTATAACATCATCGTTTTTAAAATCATTGTATAATTTATAAAAAGATATGCCAGTTAAACCAGTAAAATACTTAACGAAAAAACATCTATACCCTACTACATTTGAAAAAATGAATGTTCTTCGAGCTATACAAATCTTTTCACCCGCAGTTACTGCATCATTAAAAATTTTGAAAGAATCTGGAAACAACGAATTTCAATTTGTAGAAGCTACAGTACATTATATGGAATACATGTACCAATTTTTTCAAATTCATAATGTATCAAGCAGAAGGCACTACATTAAATCTTTGGACAGTATGGTGGCACCTTATACTCATGTTAACGATGAACGCCTAGAGTGGCTTAACGTAACATTTCCACAATATATTGACGAAATTCAAAGTCATTCGGAGAAAGGTTTGTCAGTTGAGACAGCCCATGCTCTAAAATTCACGGCTCAAAGCACATATTTATGTGTTAAATTTCTCCTACAAGAAGTTGGATTTTATTACGTGTTAACAAAATCGTTTAGTAGTGATGGGGTAGAAGGAATGTTTTCCCATGTTAAACTCAGAGGTGGCTCAAATGATGCCACCGATGCTAGAGCCGCAGAGTACGCAATGCGCCAAATTTTAAAGTGTGGAATTGTTAAATTAGCTATATTAGCCAGGCAAGACCTCTAACTTCAAGTACTAACATTCATTCAAGAGAAGTAAATGAGATAGCATTTCCAATTCAATTAAGAGAAAAAATAGAAAATCTGCATGTAAATGAAGAAACAGAGCAAACTATCTATACTGCTTTGATTTATGCGTCAGTTCTTTGGTATCAACAACAACTGTTCCTGGTCCACTATTACAACTTATTGCATTACAAGATCGTGGAGGACTTATCTACCCTAATGCAAAATTTGTAGGTCTTATAAAAAGAATTGCTGACATTGTTGAAGAAGCATTGCCGTTTTTGAAACCAGAGTTAGCTTGCAAACAGTTAATGAATATTTTCTATCCACACATAAGAAATAATCCGGTGTTTTGCTGTGAAGAACATAAGTTGTTTGTGTGTGAAATAGTAATACAGGCCACAGTAAAACCTGTTATAAATAACATATGTTTAAGTGTTACAGACGCATTGAAAAAAAAAGTTTAAACAATAAGCCTTCAAACAGAAAAATATTAAAATTTTATTAATTGTTTTTGCTTTGTTATTACATACCTACTGTTATTTGCTTCTTGAATTTTAGACAAAAGATAGTATAAATAAAATTTTGTTGATGACTTCTAACATTTTAACATATTCTTGACTAATGCGTGTACCAGCAGTGCTATATCTTGAGCCTCAACTAAGTATGTATTGCTAACGCTGAAAAGGCCTTAAGCCTCAGCATCGTCCATGTTTGCAAAAAAGAATTGTTATTAGTACTAAGAAAAATTGTAAATACGGTCGACAAAATAAATGATTATGATGATAATGCATTGCTATTTCTGAAAGCAGTCTTAAAACAAAGACGAAGTCGTTGTGCAAAAAACATACCTATTGTTTTTTTAAGGTATGATAGTACGCCTTTGTTGCTTTTCTTCTTTCTCCTTAATTTTAATTTAACCACTGCATCTTGCATTTGTAAATTTGCATAAAAAGAAGTTTATTTCAACATGGATAACAAATTAACCAAATGGTAAAAGCAAAAACACAATGGAAAACTAATAAAGTAAAAATTGAAGTAGTAATAACTGCCAAATAGTAAAAATGCTTGTATTTAAGACTTCTTTGACAGTAGTCACCTGGTAGTGACATTTAATGACAAATTTTTATTTCAATTTACGTTACGTTTTTTTTGTGTGGTGGCGCCACATGACACTCCATGTTTCATTTGTCTTGGAACGGTTTTTACCCTCACATGTCACGGCCTTATACGTCAGTATTGATGGAGTTGGCGATGAGGAGGAGACTCAGGTTTTTAACAAATTTTCACCAGAGGCAGCACTTTACTACTACAAAATAATGCTTTGAAAGGGTTTAGAACTCCTCCTAAAATTAAAAGTAAAATTAACTTTTTTTAAAAATCTTTTTAAAGAAAAAAGATCAGGCTACGCTTCTCTAGTGTTGTTTTTTAAATTTTTTATGTATTTACCAATTAGAATTGCTGTTGAAAATGACCAAAAAACAGCAAAGTTCTTACCTCAATAGTTAAAAATAAGATTATTTTTAAAAAAATTAATTCTAGAGGAGCATAGAGTATAAAATGAGCTTTTTGATGATATATATATATATATATATATATATATATATATGTATATATATATATACATCCCGCTATCATTAGCAAGTCCGTCGAAAAAACATTATTAGAGCGTCCGGGTCTGAAACTCACTGAAGTAAGCTGTTTTTTAAAAGTTTTCTACCAGTATACATCGTCTATTCCCTTACAGGTGGCGTTGCCTAAATATGAAGCAAATCTAAAGTTTTCAAATTCAATGTACCACCATTGCAGCGTCCTTTTACGGAACAATCAATGAAGCGTCCGTATATTGGTGCATAGAGCGTCCCTTGGTGTATATAGACCGTCATAGAGCGTCATGCGGTGTTGCCAGTTGTAATTCTCATTTTGTGTCTATAAATAGAATATACACAGAAGGACGCTTTATGCATGCGAATATACGGACGTTTCAATGGTGGTTTAAAAGTCAATTTTTTAACGACCAGTGCAATCTTACTAACAATAAGCCGCAATCTGTGTACGCAGATTTAGTTAAAATATCTTCTAATAATAATTATTAATTTATATTATAAAAATATTATTTCTGTTTGAAATAGTTATTACTTGGACATAAAAGATAGGCTATATACCAAAAAAGTTCTCTATCTCTCTTTTAACATTTGAGGCATGGGAACATTGAAAAAAGAAAATAAAAAATACCAAATCGTCGGAAGGTTTTGACAATAACAATTTAAAACAACATGAACGTTACTAAGAAAACTAGTCTTACTCAAGGTTCGATAAAAAATAAATGTAAGTTTGATTTTGCCATAGAAAACTATTAATTCCAATTGCTATTTATTATTAGTTATTTTAAAAAATATATTTTAAATTATTAGTTCAAATATTACTAATTTAAAATTAGTAACATGTAACAAGTTTCCGGTGGTACCTTATGGTAACCAGAAAATAAAAGTACTTCGATGTAGCATTTTAAATTCATTAATTTCTAGAGCAAAATTAGCTTTATTTTTGATACAATTAGCATAACGTAAAGCCTCTTTTCTAATATTTTTCAAAATGTCAGTAGTTAAAAATCTTTAAAGGAGTTGTAAAGGTGTGAAGAAGCTTAGATCTTTTTTTCAACTGTCCATTTTTGTTTTTTTTAATTGTTAAAAAATGATTGTCTAAAAAACCATAGATTAGTACACACTTTTTCCAATTTGGTAATGCATTGCACAATCGCTTTTATTTTTGCTTGAAAATTTTGTCTTCTGATCTTTCTTTAATTTCGGGAATATTGCATTCTACTTTCATCTTCGTCAATCCAAAAATTTAGATCATTAACTACATCTTTCTTTCCCCAAATGTAAAGGCTTTTTTGAAATTAATTTTTTACTGTAAATAATAAAGAATAAAGTTTTTATATAAACAAAAGATACAAAGGTTACTAATGTAAATTAACATTGATTTTTTATGTAACATAAGAAACGTTATTTTTTTGAGAAAATCAAAGAAAAACCCGGACTTAAATAATACTTTATTTTTGAAATTTGTTTTAATTGCTGTCCTGTTAATATGACACTGAGTGTTAATTGTTTAAAAAAGAAAAATGAAGGAAGTTACAACTTAGTAAATAGTAGATTGTTTGACAAATTAAGAAAACTGATTTTTTTCAGTGAGTGTTAATGTTTCATTATAATGAAATTTGCATTTTTAGAACCTTCTTTTGTTCTTTTTTTTTTGTAAAACTTAGTAAACACCACATTTCAATGACCATTTAAGGGCACTAAACTATCACATTTAATGACTAGGCAATACGTCAGCATTTTTATAGACTAAGTTTTTATAAAAACAACAGATATAACAGTTACTACTGTAAATTAACATTGATTTTTTATGTAATATATATAAGAAACATTATTTTTTGAGTAAATCAAAGAAAAACTCGGGCTTAAATAATACTTTATTTTTGAAATTTGTTTTAATTGCTGTCCTGTTCATATGACACTGGGTGTTAACGGGTTAATTAGAGATTGATTTTATTAAGTAAATGTTTAACTAAAATTCTGACAATAAGTCAAAAAATTTGCCAAATGTGTGCTTCCAACCAATTCCAACCAATAAACATTTTATAAAAATTTAGAAAAATTTGTGCAAAAAGAGTAATTTTTAATTTGAAAACGTCGCGTTTATGCTCTTAACATTATATTTAAGCAGATTATAAGCATAATTTAACAAAATTTAACAAAAAATAAAGAATGATTTTCAGAATTTGTCATTTAAATAAAATTTCAATAAAAAGCAAATTGTTTAAAAAAGAAAAATGAAGGAAGTTACAACTTAGTAAATAGTAGACTGTTTGACAAATTAAGAAAACTGATTTTTTTTCAGTGGGTGTTAATGTTTCATTATAATGAAATTTGCATTTTTAGAACCTTCTTTTGTTCTTCTTTTTCTTTTGTAAAACTTAGTAAACACCACATTTCAATGACCATTTAAGAGCACTAAACTGTCACATTTAATGTGACACTTTAAAGCCGCCGTTTTATAGTTGTCACAAAATTTTGAGGCTAATTGTCAAACATCAAGTTGTTCTAAAAAAAAATGAACTGATAGTATCCAAAAAAATTATATATGGCCAATAAAGCTCATTGCCTTACCAGACTGCCAATGACGGCATTAAATTACAAGTTTTATTGCTTAATTAAACAAATAATTATTTATTATATTATTTTTGTATGTCGTAATAATATTACAATAAAAGATTTTTTAATGTTTTATTAATATACTAAAATAATATTTAGAAAATATTAATAAAAATATCTTGAAAAATATAGACAAAATTTCGAAAAATTTAAACAAAAATTAAAAAATTTAAAACAAAAAGGAGGTAATGTATATCTGATACATAGAAAAAATTGGGAAGAGCAGATACATATGCTAAAACTCAAAAGAATAATTAGAAATCTAGCAGAATTAAGAACTTTTCACAGAAAAAAGAGAAATAATAAGAATAATAAGAATAAAAATAGTAGAAATAGAAAATAGGGAAAAAACTAAAGACAAAAATAATACAACAGCGTTGACAGTAGACAACAGAAACCAAAAACCGAAATGAAATATTAGGAAAGATCAGAAATAAAAAAAAGATAAAAAAATAACAATATAATTTTGTAAACAATACAAAAATATAAAAAATACAAAAAAAATACAAAGAAAAAACAAAAATGCCCTAAAATATTTTTAATATGATAGTTCTAGAAATATGTAGAGTAAACAAAACAACAAATACGAAAATGCTAAAACACTGGTGAAACAATGAAATTAAACAAAAAGTAATTAAGAAAAAACTGTTATCGAAAAAGTACTTAGAGAACAACAAAAACCTAGATGACTACCAACTGTATAAAAAACAAGAAGAGAACATAAAAATTATAGTAAAAACGGTAAAGCAAAGTTATGAAAAGAGTTTGAAATAAAGATAAAAAAAAACAGTTTTAGGCTATGCAAAAATAGTGTACAATATTGTAAATAATTTAAAAAAATAAAACTTAAAAAAACAAAGAAAAGATATTATTAGAAATAAACTCAAAATTATTAAGTAAATAGTAGATTGTTTAACAAGTTAAAAAATCTGATTGTTTTCCAGTGAGTGTTAATGTTTCATTATAATGAAATTTACACAAACCTAGAAAACTCACTTTTTTAACGTGTTGAACATGTTATTTTTTCGTATACTTCATAAAATTTACTGTAATTTAAAAAATTAAAATTTTATAAAATGGGTCTAAGCGCTGTAAATTGCTTACCGAACGACAACTTTATAAAATTTTATGGCCGAAATGTTAAAAGTCAATATTTATAATTATTACACTGACAGTAGGAGAGAAGTTACTTTATGTTGGAAATAAATTTTTTTGTTATAACAAATTAAAGAAACCATTTATTGCAACATTTTTACCTATAATTTATGTATAAATACCTTAACTTTATTAATTTAAAAAAATTGAAATAATTTTTTTTTTAATTTTTCTAATTTTAAAATTAGATTTTACTACATTTTTATGAAATAAATAATCAGTAGCATTAAAAAGCAAAACAAAATTACTTAAAGCAAAAAAATGGTATTAGTAAAATTTTGACTAATAATTTAAAATATTTTTTTAGGCCTCCGTTTAGGAACACTAAATTTCTAGTCGTATAGATCGTCCGAAAGGTGATTGTTTGCATTTGTCACTATTTTGCACTGTCTAGACATTAAAAGTAGAATCTAAGGATTTTCTATTGCTAAAATGTATTTATTCCAATACCTGTTTTATGATTTTTCAGACAGCAAATTTTCAACTGTTTTTTTTAGATGTTCTGGGTTATTATCGTCTTCCACTTTTTGATTTATTGGAAAAATTTTTATTTATTTTATCACAAAAGCACGATTTGACAGAATATATAATTGTTTATTATCAATTATACAGGGTATTATGGAAATGAGTGCAAATATTTTAACCTGAAATACAGCACCACAAATAATAAAAATCTGTAAAAAAAATTTGTCCCATCTCAACTAACAACAAAATTACAGGCCGTCAAAGTTGGGTATAAAAAAACATCTTTTTTCCACTACTAGCTATGAAGTTGACCATTATTGTGTCTCCTAGTCAACTGAGAAGTTGAATTTCTCTGTTACTGGTTAATAATTTTTTCTATTATTAGCCAAGGTTAATAATGGACAAATTCAAATGTTTTGAGAATCGAGAGATAGTTGTTCAACAAAAACTTGTGCAACATGGTTTTGTATACTCAGGTGATCGTCTTTATCGTATTTGCGAATGTATTTACGACAAAATTATTAGAATAAAAATGCCATTAGAAATTTTTGTTGTTGACTCGTTGTTAGGTTCGTTGTCAACGAAAATGTTTGTTGTTGTTCATGTTGCCATGGTGTAACTTCAAAGAATGATAGATTTATGCTTGTTTTTAAATTTTATTATTATTTCTGTGCTACTTGATTTTTACAAGAACAATTTTTGTTTTTAATTTTTGCCTTAAATTTGGATAGTAGTGGAAAAAATAGTATATACACCACGGAGGTGAAGACATTTATAGGCCTCGCACCTTATTCCGCTCGGGGCAAAGCCCCTCGCGAAATAATCTTGATGCTCGGTCAATAATAACATTCTTCACCACCTTGGTGTATAAATAACTAATTTGTTATATCTGGAAAACCGTTTAACCGATTAATACCAAATTTGGTAAACAAATGAAGTTGACTGTACTCTTTTTATTTCTACTAGCAAAATTTTGCTGCACATTTCAATTTCAAGTTACGACACTTTTTTTTCACATTTTGGGTAATTAACCAATTTTCTTCTTATTAATTTCCAATTTTTGTAGCAAAAATGAATATGCCAGTAGATTCTACATAAAACTGCAAGAATGCAATATTTTGCTAAAACGTATCGTTTTTGAGATATTTACGTTTAAAGTATAAAACTGACTTTTCATCTTTAACTTTGGCGTCCTCTAGCTCCTAAACGGTGCAACTTAGTATAGAGGTAAATTGTGTTAGATCGCTTTATTTTGACCTAAAAAACCTATGATTGCCCTATGTTAAAAAAATGTTATACGTTATGTAATAATTAATTTTTAGTTTATAATTTTGTTATCAGTTGAGATAAGACAAAAAATTTTTTTACAGATTTTTATTATTTGTGGTGCTGTATTTCAGGTTAAAATATTTGCACTCATTTACATAACACCCTGTATTTTAAATTTAAAATAGTTATCATAATAATAAAAATATTTTTTTTTAGTTTAGGCAACTTTTTGGCCTTAAAATCGTTGTTTATCACACGGTCAGAAACTTCTTTACGACTATTCGCACATGTGAGACTCGGATTCGCCTCAGACCACAATCCGTGCTCATACTCGCAAAACGACATTTTCTTGCATTGTCATAGAAATAACTATTTCTGTATAATTAATAATAAATAGCAATTGGAATTAATAGTTTTCGATAGGAAAATAAAACTTGGATTTTTTTTATCAAACTTTAAGTAATATTAGTTTTCTTAGTAAAGTTCATGTTGTTTTAAATTATTATTACTTTTTGACGTTTCAGTATTTTTTTAGCATCCACGAAATGTAGGCAAAAAGATCCAAATTTTTTTTGATATACAGTAAGCGGCAAAAGTATGGGACATCTAAAGTAACTTTAAAACTATTTATTTAAAAAAAATCGCTAGGGTATTATCTGTTAACTGACAATACCAGTTCATTAAAAAAAAACAAATAATTTATAATTGAAGCTTTATTTTAAAAAATCAAAGTGTTGATTATTGTATCCAACAAATTTTTAACTGCGAGTATTTTTTAAACTGTCAAAAAGTCATAGGGTGGTAGATTTTAACAATGAGTTCTATAAGGACAAATTTCAGTTTTTTAACTTTTATTTTATTTCAATTTTTAATAACTTAAAAATTTTACAAAAATTTTAGTAAAGATTTTACAGACATCTTACTGTCAAATATTATTGGGGGAGTAATTTGAACAATTAACTCAAGAAAAAATTTAATAATTAATTTTTTTTGTCTTTTCTTCAACTGTCAATATTTCGAAAACAGTTAAAGATAGGTGTAGGTCCAAAATTTGTCATAGAATCTAAAAATGCAATAAAAAGTATAGAGTGCTCTTTAAAACAAAGTTGATGTCGGTATCTCATTTTTAGGCTACACTGAATAAAAAAGATATTAAAATTAATAAACAAATTATTATTAAAATGCGTAATTTAAAAATAAAATTGACTTGTTTGCGCCATTTTTTTTTAAATAAATGCTTTTAAAGTTTTTTTAAATATTCCACAATTTTACCGCTTACTGTATTTTAACAGATTTAGATTTAAAGCATTAGCGCGTCCAACTCAAGTCAAGAACCGTTTATTTAATTTCATTCGTATCGTTACAGTGTTGCCGAACTGACGGACGCTCTAATACACCGAGGTTGAATATACGTATATTACGCCAGCGCCACCATCCTATATACGCCGGAACTAAAAATTATACGAATTTTTCATCCAGAAATCATTAAAGCGTCCAAATCGATTTTTGCCATTCGCTTCCTTATGGTGTAGGAAGGCTCCAAAAAATTTTTTACATGGGGTTGCAGCAGAGCGTCCATATACGGGCGCTCTATGCACAAGGACGTCCTAATGATAGGGATCGGGCAATGTATGGCCGTGCTAATGATAGCAGGATATATATATATATATATATATATATATATATACATATATATATATTATATTATATATATATCTATTATTTTTTTAACATAATATTTAAGCCCAATTTTATGAGAAATTCGGCACCTCTGCACAGCACCTATAATGTTGCCGTACGGATTCCTCTTAATATGTATGTATTTAAATTTTATGTCTTATAATAATATATTTTTTGCGCGATCGGTTGTTTTTATCAGTTTACTGTGCCTGTTTCCACGACGGTAGGTTGCTGTTACTGGCTGCTACGTGTAACAAAACGGTAAGTAATTCACTTACCGTTCAGTGAACGGTAAGCAATTAAATGTAAAAAAAAACAATTTTGCGATTTATTTATTAAAATTAAATGTACAATTATTATAATTAATAGTAGTAATACCACTCGCATTTGAGTTTCTAGTGTTAATAGACAAACTTTGTCTAATTAACAAAAAGTCCCAGGTTGTTGTAATAGTCCACCAACATCGCTGTGTAAAATTTTATGAGCAAAATTCAATTTTGTTTTGGAGGGAATCTTCCACGTAACTTTCGGCCACCGTTGATGAACGCCACCCACCATGTCTTTTTAGTCCCAACACATCAACTCCGTTATTCGCCAAAAGTGTAGCCAATGTGCGTCGAAACGAGTGTTCAGTAAAACCTTCAGGGGTTTGCAACTTTAAATACTTTGCAATTTTTGACGGCCAGCCTCCAATTGTGCCTTTTCCTGTGACTTGCCTAGTGCATTTGCCATTTCGATAGTTCAGAAATAAATGATCTGACGTTGGGTTGCTTGGTCGAATTCTTATGTATTTTCGAAGTATTTCCAAATAATGAACTGCTTCATTTTCTTTATTAATAACTGTGAACGTTCGCTGAATATTCGTTTTTGTATTTGAAATATTTACTATAAACATTTCTTTACGTTCTTCTATGTCACTCATTTTAATATTGTACAATTCTTCTCGTCTACAAGCGCCCGATACTCCCAATATCATTGCTACCTGCAACATATTGTTTCCTTAGAACTCAGATGTACCACCTCATCACCTACAACATACCTTTTGAATTAAAAATTGTTTGTCTGGTGCTTCATTCAAGAATTTTTTCAAGTCTTCTTTGGTAAAAATTTTAGCCTTCTTAGGCCGATATCCAATATTTTTTTTCTTAAGATAAGCAATTAATGTAGCAAACTTAGAAATATCGATAGCATTATGGAGAAAAATTGTACTCTTCAGCATAGAATACTCCGCCCATAACTGCCTGGGGCCTTCAAGTGTCCACTTCTCACCACAAAATACGCTAACAAGCTCTTTTCATTTACAGAAATCTTCTTTGCTTCACGCCATTCCTTAAACAACTTGTATGTCTGTTCATATCGGGCTTTAGATTTTTCTGGAATTATTGCCGAACATCCTTCTTGCCAAGCGTCTTCTAAATCATTCGGTAGATCATCACTATCGCTCATATTTGCTTCGAAAACGGAACCACAAAACAGAACTATGTAGGAATAATTGTATCAAAAAGACATGATACTAAGACTAAACAAGATATGATCACGCGCATGTTTTCTCCCTCTCTCTCTTTCGACTCGTGACAAATCTGAAATCTGGTGACAAACGTAGTGTTATTAGTGTAGCTATTAGCGTCTAAATTCTCTCTGTTTTGAGTGATTTACTGGTTTTTGTAATTGAATATTGTTTGTTTGATTTTGTGAACGATGGTTTATTGTGCAGTGATGGGTTGTACCAGCAATAATAATATGAAAAGCAAGAACTGTTCGTCCGATTGTCGATACTTTAGTTTTTTGACCAATACCAAATTTTGTAATTTATGGGAGCAAGAAATGCTCTCAAAAGCATGGTTTTAATGCAAATAATGCTGGAATATGTTCAAAACATTTTTCTCATTATGATATTTGTGTTAAAGAAAAACTATTGCCTGTGTCCAAAAATAAGTGAAAGTTAAAACGAGACGCGTGCCTTCACTTAATTTACAAAAATCACCAAAAGTGCAAACATCTGTTCAGAAAGATCGTGAGGAAAGAATAAAAAAGAGAGAATTTGTTATAAACATACATTCCATGTAAGTACTTATTTCATTAATTTTATTTGGGATATTTTTTTATTGAATACTTATACTTTGTTAGCTCACAAAAAAAATCGGAAATGTGTAAGAAAATGAAGAAACTCCAAGCGGAAAACTTTTGGAAAAAGAAAAAGAAGAGAAAAAACATATTGATTAGATATTTACTGTAGAACAGCTTCGTAAGCTAAAAACTCAGAAACAAATTCAGTGGTCTATTCAAAATATTACTTCTGCAATATCTTTGTATGCTGGTGGGCCCAGGTCTTACCGTTTACTAGAAGAAGAGGTTATCCAATGCCAGCAGTTTCGAACTAATTTATGTTCTAATTTATTAATATTTTGACCTAAGTATGTTCTAATTTATTAATCATTAATTTAAAGAACGAGTTGTATTACTTGTTGCTGGGAAAAAGTAAATAGATATTATAGTGAGTTTTTGCTTTTTAAATTTGTGTATTGAAGTTATGTGATCGCCATACACTTAAAATGCATTATCCTCCCTTTTACTTAAATATATATTTTTTTAATTGTTAAAATAGTTTAGTAATCAATTTAAGGTGGAAATATTTAAGTATAATTATTTTTTTTGATTTCATTATTTAATATTTGTCAGATTAAATGCAGAATTGATTAATCGTTTTTTTGGCAACTTCTAAACTTACAGTTTTTTCTATGTAACAGCTTTAAATTTAAAAAGTGTTATATGGCGCTTTAGTTAACTTATGTTTTTTTAAAATTCACATGCAAGTGAATTTTAATTTGTTTATTAGCTTTTAATATTTTTATATATAATCACATATTTTATTATCTTATTATATCAATTTATATTTAATTAATATACGTGTTAATTTAATTTTAAAACTGATTTTACTTTCGATATTAATTTTAAAGATTTCAGACTGCAACCTTTTACTCCAAAAGATTATTTTATCCCAGATTTCCGCTCGCAGGAAAAGCCTGTGCTTAAACAAATCTATTTTTTGTGGTTTGTACCACTCTACCCACAATTCCACCCTACAAATTAACCATTAATAAAAAAAAATATTTTTAAATAACCCGCCCTATTTTGAACTGTAAAAATAAACCTAATAAGTATTATTAAATAATATTCATCTGAGACATTAGAATCAACAAAAGTTTAAGTAATTTTCCGAGTAATTCTCTCATAATACTATTAAATGCATGTTTTTTCTAATACCGCAGTACATTTTTGTCACGCGATGACGTCATGCGCAAACTAGTCTAAAATTCGTACGGCAAGTGATCATATCTTGTTAGTCTTAGTATCATGTCAAAAAGACAATTTTACTTGTTTGGAACAAAACCATAGCAACCATGGAACAGCCACCCAAAGTTTTCAGTTTCAATCTTCCCGATTATCACAAATGTATTGATATAAATTGTGGTAGGGTTGTTTTTTAGGAAAAATAAACTTTTACTTTATTTACGATTTAAAGGAAAATCTTAAAGGATGTTATTAATAAGGCCTAAGCGGTTCCTAATCCACAAAGCTAATAAATTTATATTTTGAACGTAGGCCTTTCCTGGGGTTTAATATTATAAAAATACCAACCCGGGGGTCGGGAATCAAGTGCTTTAGGGGTAAGGGGTGCAGTCTAATATCTTTTACCATCATTGAAAAACAAGACTCAGTTTTTAACTTAAATACAAAATATATTAAAAGATATTTAGTTAATACAACAAATTAAATAATGACATAATTTTGATAAAATCTTAAACATTAATACAAAACTCAAGTAAAACTTTTAGTCATAAACGAAACGAGATTAATCAATTTATTGCTCTTTAAATATGAAATTAAACAATAATATAACATAATAAAATCTATAACCGTTAAAATTACTTCCAAATCATGACAAACAAATGTAAAGGTTTTTAAACTTTTTAACACGATCTCTAGCAATTTTCCTATTTTAAATGTTTACAAAAATTTAGATCCAATATTGTCTAATCAATTTATAACAAAATAATCACTTGAAAACTCGAGAGTATCAATCATTAATTTTCATAAAACTGAATTTACTAAAGCATATTTTAACTGTCTTAAAAATCTAAAGCGGTTACATAAACAATGAAACTATAAGTTTCAAAATTAATAAAAAATGATTAATCAATTACGATTTAGTAATTAATCTGACAATCAATAAATTAACTAAATTCAACAACAAATAAACCAAGTTAATTTAACCTTAAATTAATCGTTCTTTTATTACAACTGATTATCAATTACTTTAACAAATTTTAAAACCAAAAATATTCTTAAGTGAAGGAGAGGATAATGCGTTTCGGATATGTAATTAAATTAAAAAACGCAAATTCATTACTCAAACTCAAATTTAGAATGCACAAATTCATAATTTACTTAACACAGTTCCAACAACAACTCTCAGTTAATAGTTATGAAACTAATTCTTTCTTTCAAAATTCAAGGGTCATGAGTGGTTAAAAATCAAAATAATTTCTCTATCAAACAAAATTCCCTTTAATAATTAAAATTAATTTCCAATTAATTTTCAATAAACAAAGCATCTTTTAACTATTAAAACTGAAGTTACCAATAACTTTTCATTCCAAAATCAAATATTCAACTCAAAACGTTTAGATGCAAATCCAGTCCCAAAACAATTACATATTCAACAACCTTTTAGAAAAACTATGTGTAATTACCAAAAATTTCGCGAATTAGTTACTTAAAACTATCTCATAAATCAGAATAAAAATTAGTTTAGCTTCTAAAGCCATAGTTAGAACTTTGAATTATAAAAGCATTTGTTGACAAGTCAAACAATCGGACTTACGGCTATCACCAGGTGACACTTGGGCTCAGATGACTTTTGGACTGGCTTCTATTGCACACACATTTATGAACTTTTTTAATTATTTAAGATAATTGAGGAGAAGTGCACATATTAACCACACTTGGAGGTCTATTATTATCCCATTTTTGAGTGGAAGCTTTTATATCATTTCAAGTAAGGCCACACGTAGGAAACCGTGTCACTTTGACCATGTAAACTTATTTTTGAATTTGATGATCTCAATTATTGCCTTGAAAGTTGAACAACAACACGTCATAAGTTACAATTTCTTTTGTTCTTAGACTGAATTTGTCATTTGTCTTTGAGGAGTCAAAAACATTAACTTATTTTTGTGAACTATTCTTGGTTAAACAAAGAAACGGCATGATCTCATAAAAATTTGACCATGTTAAACTCATAAAAATCTGGGTCGCTTCCGTATAACACATTTCTTTGTTCGCTTGTTGACATTGAAATTTTTATATTTAGAAATAATTCAATACAATGTAATGAATTTTAAAGACTTTAAACAGGGTAGTTTTTCTACCCCACCACAAAATTATTATTATTATTATTCTAGAAACTCCAATCGCGCAAAAAACGTTATAAGCATGTCAAACGTTAAGGATTACCGTTCTCAGACAATAAACAATAATGTTAAATAAGACAAATAAACAATTGTCTTCGAACGGTAAGCATTCCTTACCGTTCTCCATACTTAATATACTATTTATAGAGCGAATTCTGCGTTTTACATTTAAATTAATCACAAAATAGTAATAAATGTTTGGAAAAATTAAAATCAATTTGAATCAGTTTTTTTCTTGATCCAGACAAAATGAGATTCAATCAAAAAAATATTTTTTGCCCTCTTTAATAATAGTCATAAATCAATTTTTTAAATTATTATTGCATCCAAAAACACAACAGTTTTTTGATAACTTTCAGTTACCATAAACAACAATAAAAAAAAACATAAATGCTGGCTCATCAACAATCAAATAAAATCATTTGTTAAAATTTATTAATTTATTTATTAGTTTGAGCTTTAGGGTCGCTCTAAAATAAGAGCTTAGAAAAATATTGCTACTAGAAAGTGCAAGAGATTGTATTCGGTAAATTCGTGCAACGAAATGCTGTGATATTTACCTCCAAATAATTCGAGATTGTTAGCCACACCCATACTTTCCCACTACATGCAGTAATATTAAAACGGCAAATTAAACACGATCGCACAGCTTGTGGAGCAATCTAGAAAGCTCATTTTTTATTTGAAAATAGGCGCGCTGTTTATAACTTTACTTCTCTTATTATTTAACAGAATTTACTTAAATTTTTGCAGCACATTGACTCGTACATTATCTAAGCTTCCACGGTTTTGAATTTGCAAAAAAAATTTTCTTTAGAGAATACAATTTATTGCTGTTGTTCTAAAACAGCTAGCAGAAAAATCTATTAATAGGAGCCTAGATAATATAAAAATAAATGTGTTCCAAAATTTTCATTTAGTTCTACTGGATAATAAGGAAGAAAATTTGTGATAAGTGTGACAATACGCGTGAAACTTCCTCTTAAGATGGCGCTCTTCGAAAAATCGGTGTTTTCGGTAAACTTTGGGTCAAGATAACGTACAAAATATAAGAATTATGTTTTTGAATTTTTTATATAATAAACATAACACAGTGCAGTAGTTATTTACTAAGTTTCATATTTGTGCGCAAACGTTTTAACTAATTAAAAAAAAGATAAAATTTTCTTGTTTTGAACACTTTATTGTGTTAATCTTGAATAGTTTAATACATACATAGACCAAACTTGTTCTATATAAAAGAGCAAGAAAATGTCTAGTAAATCTTCTAATTTCAAGAAAAAATGCTTTTATTTAAAAAAGATACATTTAATATCTAGGTAACGAAAAAGAAATTTTTGATTATTGTTTGGCAAAATATTAGATCTTTTTCTATAAAATTATTTAGAATTTTTTTTTTTTTAAAATACTGCCCTATATTATTCTTTAGTTATTTTCTAAAATGGGGCATTATTTTTAAAAACAAAAAATTTTAAAGAATTATAATAGAAAAAGATCTAATATTTTGCCAAACAACAATCAAAAATTTCTTTTTCTTTACCGAGATATCAAATGTATGTTTTTTAAATAAAAGCATTTTTTTCTTGAAATTAGAAGATTTACTAGACATTTTCTTGCTCTTTTATACAGTACAAGTCTGGCCTATGTATGTATTAAACTATTTCAGATTAACTCAATAAAGTGTTCGAAACAAGGAAACTTTATCTTTTTTTTTAATCAGTTAAAATGTTTGCGCACAAATATGAAACTAAATAACTACTTTACTATGTTATGTTTAATATATAAAAAATTCAAAAACATAATCCTTATATTTTGTACGTTATCTTGACGCAAAGTTTACACTAAAAACACCGATTTTTTGAAGAGCGCCACCTTAAGGAGTTAAGGGGATGGCACTTATGTTTCTCTTATGGGAAATGCAATGTGAAGTATACAAAATATCTTCCGAACTAATGCAAATTTTTTAATGGTTTTTTTTTAAAT
The DNA here is from genome assembly GCA_029207805.1 of Tribolium confusum. NCBI lineage: Eukaryota > Metazoa > Arthropoda > Insecta > Coleoptera > Tenebrionidae > Tribolium > Tribolium confusum. The sequence goes on from JALGAY010000004.1 coordinate 31,561,910, forward strand.
AAAAGGTATCAGTATCTTAAATGCGCTAAATTTTTTAAAAGTCATAAAACTGTTGATAGTATTGTTTAAACTATTAAAAAAAAACTTTTTCATTTTTATTTTTTAATTTATCTTTTAACACATACTCTAAGCTACTCATATGCAAAAAATCGGTGCATAATTTTGAAAATTGTTAAAATGGCAGTGTATAGAAATAATAATTTTTAAATCTTTCCTCTCTCCTAGTTCGGTCTCGCATTAAGTCTCGTACTTCAACCGTCCCATTTGATCTGTTTGCTACTTCAAATAATTTTTATACAAGTCATTGGTAGATTTTCTACACGTCAGCAAAATAAAATAATCCAGTATTGAACTTGACTTCGATTTCTTTACTTATCTTTTCGATCACGACAGTTAAGTATTGTCATAGAGGGGTGAGGCTTCATCTGTGATCCAACATTATTACCCACTTGGCTTACATTGCGCTTTTTTTTTCTAATAAATTTCGTCTTTTAATTATAGAAAATAAATATATTTTTATTTTATAGTAGCAAAATTATAAAAAGATAAGGTTATTTACAAAAAATGTTTGACCTAAACATGTGTACTTAAACTACTCATTGTTAGAGTTTTATAGTGTGTACATACTTTAAAAACATTTTTTTAATTATTTATAAATTTTTAAGAAAACTTCATTAAAAGATGAAGTGGTTCAAACGTGTGTACTTGTTGTACATTTTTGGATTTCTTATTAACTTTCGTCCAGTCGATCCATTCCTTTACGAATTTTTTGTCACTCATAAAAACATAAGTGAGAGGGAAGTTCGTCGTGATATTTTGCCAGTTTTAAGTTATAGTTCGGCAATTCATGCCTTGTTTGCATTTCTTTTCTTGGACCTAATTGGTTATAAAGCTTTAATTATAATATCATCTCTGTTTGCTCTAGTATCTACTAGTGTTAAAAAATGGGGTACAACTAAACTTGCAATGGAATTTTCTGAGGTAAATAATATTACCTTTTTAAAATTCAACACAATGATGTTTTGTAGGTATTTCGAGGAGGTTCAGTTGCAACACAAGTTGCTTATTACATTTTTATTTACGGTTATTATGAGAGTGCAGCCTATCAACGAACTACAGCATATGTTAGAATTGCGGCTTTATTAGGCAAAACAATTTCAGCGATTTTTGGTCAACTTTTCTACAACACAAGTTGTAACGAGCTGTACATTATAAATTTGGCAGGTATATGTAGATAATACGGTATTTTATAAAAAAATATATCATTCTTTAATTTCTAGTAACTGCATTAGCTGCTATTACAACTTTTTTTTTACCAACCGATGGAGAGAATGTTTATCATCTTTCCACAACACTATCAAGGAGTGACCCCAAGACGCTTACAGGAAACTTTTTTTTATTTCAGTCACGTTTTATGGAAAATTTTAAAGAAGATTATATTTTGCGGTGGTCATTTTGGTGCTCATTTTCTATTTGGACTTACACACAAATATCGTCTTTTATAAAACCTTTATGGGCTGATGTTAACCAGAGCAAGTTTAATGGTACTGTTGAAGCTACTTTAAGCTTTTTGTCACTTTTGGGAGTTGTTGTAGCGGGATTTAAAACAATTGATTGGAAAAAAAGGACAATTGTGACAATGCACGTTTTATGTGGATTTCAATATACTTTACTCTTATCTGGAATTGCTTTTTCAGGCCCTTATGTATTATTTAATTATGTTTGCTACATTTTGTTTGGTTTTATACACTTTTTTGTTGTGACAGCCATAAGTGCTGAAATTGCAAAAATTCAACAAAATAATTGTTTTGGTATGGTTTTTGGACTTATTTATTTTGTTTCTTCATTGATGAATGCTATTTTGGTTTGCGCTGTTAATGACGACATTGGTATTTACATGTTTACACCAAAACTTGAATTTGTTGTTTATTTTATAGTATTTTTAGTTTTTTATATAATTTTTTTGGTTGCTTCAACTATTAAAAAAAGAATTAATAAAGTTATTACAAGACACTAAAAAATAATACTACAATTTTTTTCAAAATAACTCACATCGCAAGTAGCACTAAGATTCTGATTTATTAACGTTGCTCACATAATTATTTACTTTAATATTTTTAAACAGTTCAATTTTTTTGCATTATATCTTACTACTCCTGGTGACTTTTTAGTCAAAGTTAAAGCCACATTTGTATTGTCACCGTCTACATGATGGAAATTACGTATCTTGTAATAAACTATACAAAGAGCCCGCATTGGTCTATTATCAACATTAATTATATGAAATGTACTACAAACATTGGAAATTTTTTTGTTCATTGTATAATGTATATAGACCTAATGTAAAAACATGTTTTATCTTGTTTAATAGAACGCATTTTAATATGTACTTAATAATAACCTGTTTTTTTTTTAAATTAGTATCATGGCCATACAACGTCCTTGCTTATGCCGTATGCAAAGAAGTTGTAATAATGCGCCATTTAGTCTCGGGCAATTTATAAGCATTCCGCAACATTCTGGAGGACAAACAAAGTAAAGTTAGCTAGCTTGTAAGTTATATGTAATTAAAATTAACTGTACTAAAATTAACTCAATTCTCTGGTTGTCTGATTTACACCAAGAAACAACAAACAACAAGGGAATTCAACAAAGCCGTTTTGTGGTTATGGCCATTTTATGCCAAGATGTTGAGTTGTCGCTAAAGGCATAGTATAAAGACTAGTAATGACACGAAATTGGCGGGAAAATTTTGGTAGGCTTTATATTCACGGTATTAAAGCACATTTTCGCTTCCAACACATTTGGAATGAAAATTGGGGATTGAATGGGGCCACGTCTTGCCTCGGTTCCCCCTCTATAACCACACTTGCAATCTAGTTACTTTTCGCTTTATCGTCTATGTTCGTCGTTCTCCGCAATGAATGGGGCAAAAGCTACAAAAGTGGGACGTAAGCGCCGCCTACTCCTTACACGAAAATCGGCTTTCTGTCGCTACTAGTCTTTATACTATGCTAAAGGCTGCTGTTGCCAGGTGGTTGCCAGTCACGTGAAGCTTGCAGCTTGACTTTGTTTGTCCTCCACAAAACACAAACCCTTTAGAAGCGCAGGTTCCTTATAAAATGATGGAAACAAAACGATTTAAGCGCCGCTTTACTTCGTCAGGCAAATTACAAGATTTTTGCGGGACTTTTGAACAAAGTGGATAAAGAATTTGTTAACATTATTTTTTTACGAATTCCGGCCTGGTGATGTGATCGGCACGTGTATCGGTGAGGTCATGGCGTTGCTTATGTGTTTGAAGAAGCTGACGCATTTAGCAATAATTTTGGAAACAAAGGAATCGAGATCACGATGATCTCATAGTCACACGTGGTTCCAGAAGGCCAGGGAGTTCGAAGCTAATAAAATGGAGCGGTCAATTTGGGGAGAGGATTGTTGATCGAGCTGTCGTTCAATACGTTTCATAACTGAATTATAATAATTGTTTTGTACATCGAATTATTTAAAGTTGTGAATAAAATTGTGGTTTGAAATTGGTCGTATTAATTCTCAAATAAAAACACTTTAACAATCAGAAGTGGGATAAAACGCAATTAAAAACAAAGACCCAGTGGCAAGAAAAGTAGTTTTTGTCGAGTTACCACACAAAAAAAAAGTGGTAACATGCCAAAAGATAAGAAGAAATCTCGGCTATCCCGTAAGAAGAGGCATCACTCAAGTTCCGGGGAAGATCCCAGTTCCGGTGAGGAGGTTGGTTACGACCGGAGTCGGGCGAGACGACGGAGCTCTGTTTCTGAGAGGGAAATTTCTCGCCGTCGTCGTCGGAGTCACAGTTCTCAACACCGACGGAGTCGCACACCGCCACACCGGAGAGACGGCGATCTCGGAGTGATGTTACCGAATTGGGTGAGGCTATCTTGCTAGGGATGGGTCAGTTGGTTAAAGGTATAAGGGTGAAAGAAAGCCAACTGGTAAGTCTGTCCGGTACGCATAATATTATTGCGGAATTTAATCCTGTCCAACATAATATTAACAATTGGTTGGAATCGGTTGATGAGTACGCGCAAATTTACAAATGGGATGAGATAACAGTCGTACATTTGGCACTGAGTAAGTTGAGAGGCCCTGCAGAAACCTGGTATCGTGGTTTGCCTTCACGCATTTTTTCCTGGGAAGAATGGAAAAATATGTTACGTCAAATTTTTATCCCGAAGCGGAACTTACATAAAGCGTTGCAAGAAATGATGTCATGCGTTCCAAAAATAGGTCAAACTTTATATCAATACGCGTTTATGAAAATGTCATTAATTAATAAGCTAAAATTAGAAATCAGTTCAGAAGATACTGTGACGCGAACGACTCAATTCTAAGAAGCGGTGAATCAGAGTATCGAGTATTGTGTTGTGGACCGCTCACTTCTAGGAACTGAATAGAACTTCGAGTATTATTTACGTTTTGAATGGGTTTATTTATTCTTGTTTACGTCGGCATTGTTTGTCGCTATTGTGATTGAATTCCAATCATCTTGCCGAATTGAAATAATTCAGGAGAAACGCGAGAAAATACTCGAAAGTTCTGGAAAGAGTCCATACCCATATATATATGCGAGACAGCGAGTCAGTCGGTCTGTCTGGTTTTGGGAGAGCGACATAAAGGCGAACTCCGGCGATATCCAGCGAATTTAGAAAGCGATAAATTAAAGTGTTTTGTGTTCCGTTAGTGATTTAGAATATTAGCTGTATTAATTAGTTGTAATTAATTTGATTTGTAAATAAACTTGCCGAGAAATTATCTCCAGCTCTTTAAATCAGAAACCCACATATAATAAACGTCACACTGGTGTCAGAAGTGGGATTTAAAGAAGCTTGGTGGACAAAGAAAAGTTTATGTCTCTGGAACCTTCTGGAAGAACAACAAGAAGTCAGACAAGAACCATGGAGGAACAACTTCGTGTATTCTTCGAGAAACTAGAAAAACAACGCTTGGAAGATAAAGAAGAACAGAAGAAATTTCTAGAAGATCAAGAAAAACGACGACTGCAAGAAAAAGAAGAAGAAGAAAAACGTCGAATGGAAGAGCAAGAAAGAATTTTCGAAAAATTCGATACCTTACAAGATGCTCTTAAGAAAGATGTCGAAGAAGTAAAAAAGGAATTTGAGGAAAAAGTTTTCGAAGTAAAAGAAGAAGTAAAAGAAGAGATAAAAGAAGTTAGGGAAGAATTAGAAAAGAAAGTTTTAGAATTGGAAAGTAAAATGAAGAAACTTGGAACAGGACAAATTTTAGGAAGCGAAGTAACATCGCAACGAGTAAAACCCCCAACTTTCGATGGTCAGTCTTCGTGGTCAATGTATAGGAGGCAGTTTGAAGCAGCGGCGGAGATAAATTGCTGGAATGATGAAGAAAAAGCCACAGCTCTGGTGTTAGCACTGCGAGGACCAGCTCTCCAGCTGCTTCAGAATGTATCTGATCGTGATCAGAAAAACTATCACGCAGTGGTCAACGCCTTGGAATTGCGCTACGGAGACCAGCACATGGACAGAGTATACCAAATGATGCTTAAGTCCCGACATCAGAAAAGCAACGAAAGTTTGCAAGAATATGCCGCGGAAATAGAAAGATTGGTTAATTTAGGTTATCCTTCCGCACCTGCAGACCTTCGCCATGAGATGGAAGCCAGCGCATTTATTGATGGTTTAAGAGATGGCGATTTACGACGTTATCTACGTCTACATAGATATAAAACCTGTGCTGACGCGCTTATCCACGCGTTAGAATATGAGGCGGCAAATGAAGACTTTTCACGACGACCAGCTCAACGCGTGCGATTGATGTCCGCAGAGGAAACTCCAACAAATAATTGCTGCTGCGAAGAACTGAAGAGTATGTTGGAAAAGATGCAGCAGACACCAGCACGCACTGGAGGACGGCCTAAGTGTTATGGTTGTGGTAAGATAGGCCATATAAGAAGGGATTGCCGCCAACGGGGAAGGTCTGAGGATGTAAGGAGGGGTCAGGAAGATGTCAGGCCCCTCAATTTCCCGGCATCAGGAAAACTAATTTCAGCTAGCACTTTGGGGCGTGTGCTAGCTGATACGCCCAAAGCCCCTAGGATCATCTCCGTCTCGCAGCTAGGAAAAGGAAATGATAGTCTGTTGCTGGATGGACGAATCAACGGTCGAGACACCAAGATGACGGTTGACACGGGAGCAACACTTTCTCTAGTGAGACGGGACATGCTGGAAACATCTCAAAATATCTATATGACAAGATGTAACTTCGTTTTGAAAACCGCTACTGGTGAAACAGCACAAGTACATGGAGAAGCTAATGTCAAACTTGAGATAGGACCATTCAATATTGTACACCGAATGGTTGTAGCTGAGATAGTTGATGAAGTGATCTTGGGTTTGGACATTATGGACAAATATGGATTTGTGCTGGATATTAAGAACAGGATGTTACAAATGGGAAACGAAGAAATCTTGTTACATTCTGCGACCGCTTCATCGGACCATGTAAACATCATCGTCTCAGAATCAGTTCGTGTCCCCGGCAATTCTGAGAAAATTGTGCTGGCAGAGTTGGAAAAAGATCCTGGGGGATACCGAACGGGAGTTGTTGAACCGGACATGACGAAATTCACGAATGCGACACACAATAAACAGATCTTGGTAGCTAGAGCACTCGTTGAGGCTGGTGGAAAGATTCCTATTCGCATAGCCAATCTCAGCGAAAATCGAGTTACGTTGCAGAAAGGGGAACAGATTGGCTTCTTTCAGCCTGCATTACGAGTTGTTCGTTGTGAAGAAAAGGACAACAAGAGTTACCAGGAAGGAGAAGGTAAAAATAACCCGGAATTGGAAAATTATTTTCTGGAAGAATGGCAACACTTATCAGAAGATCAGAGGAAAGCAGCCACTGCTTTTATTCGAAAGGAACAAGACATTTTTGCAATAGGGGACAAGATTACGGGAAGAACTAATTTGGTACAGCATCGAATTAATACGGGATCAGTACAACCTATTCGTCAGCCCCCGAGAAGACTCCCCTTTGCGAAACAGGAAGAAGTGGCTCGAATGATCGAAAAAATGAAAGAAGATGGCGTCATTGAAGATTCGTCAAGTCCCTGGTCTTCACCAGTTGTACTAGTAACAAAGAAAGATGGGTCAACTCGTTTCTGCGTTGACTATAGACGGCTCAACGAAGTAACGAAGAAAGATAGTTACCCACTTCCACGCATCGACGATACACTGAGCATGTTAGCTGGTTCCCAATGATTTTCTACTTTAGACTTGAAGAGTGGGTATTGGCAGGTTGGAATTCACCCTGAGGATAAGGGGAAAACTGCCTTCTCGACTGGAACTGGGCTCTACCAGTTTAATGTTATGCCTTTTGGACTTTGTAATGCGCCAGCTACGTTCGAGCGGCTAATGGAACTTGTCCTTCGAGGGTTGACTTGGAGAACTTGCCTTGTGTACCTTGATGATGTGATGGTTATTGGGAAAACTTTCGAAGAACATCAAAGTAACCTGCAAGAAATTTTCAGCCGATTGCGAAACGCTCGTCTTCAACTTAACCCTAAAAAGTGTTGCCTTTTCCAAAGAAAAGTCAAGTTTTTGGGACACGTTGTTTCATCGAATGGGATACAAACTGACCCTGAGAAGACTGCAGCCGTACGGGAATGGCCCCGACCTAATGATAAGCACCAACTACGAAGCTTTTTGGGTCTTTGCACCTACTATCGCCGTTTTGTCAAAGGATTCGCCGATATTGCCAAACCTCTTCATAAACTGACCGAAAAGAAGACGCCTTTTATTTGGGACAAAGAGTGTGAATCGGCCTTCAAAACATTAAAAGTTACACTCTGTACGGGACCAATACTTGCTTACCCAAGGGCAAAAGGTCAGTTTATTTTAGATACGGACGCCAGTAATAATGGAGTTGGCGCAGTATTAACTCAAGTACAGGATGGCGAAGAGAGGGTTATCGAATATTATAGTAAGGTTCTTTCTAAACCTGAAAGGAATTACTGTGTCACCCGAAGAGAACTGTTGGCTATCGTGAACGCGGTAAGCCATTTCCACAAATATTTATACGGCCAACATTTTACAATAAGGACAGATCATGCCGCTTTAAAGTGGCTGTTAAATTTGAAGAATGCTGAAGGTCAAACAGCGAGATGGATTGAGAGACTTCAGCAGTATGATTTTGAAATCAAGCATCGCTCGGGAAGGTCTCATCAAAATGCAGACGCCTTGTCCAGAAGACCGTGCAGAGCCGACTGCAAACATTGTAGCCAACGAGAACAAGCTGACCACCTGTGCAACCTTAGAAGGCTAGTTTTGCAACCTACTGACGGATGGACAGCTGAAGAAATAAGAACAGAGCAACTGCAAGACGATGAGATCGGACCGATTTTACAAAGCAAGGAGAACGGAAATGTAAGACCGCAATGGCATGACATTTCAAATAAGAGTCCTGCTCTGAAGGCGTTGTGGGCACAATGGGACTCCCTGAAAGTCGAAAATGGGCTGCTCAAAAGGGCTTGGGAAAGCGCGGATGGAAAGACGGTAACAATGCAGCTAGTCCTACCGAAGAGTCGCGTAAAGGAAGTCTTAAGGGAAATCCATGATGGAAGATCTGGAGCTCACTTCGGCGTCAACAAAACCTTGGGGAAGGTTCGCGAACGCTTTTATTGGGTCAATAGCCGAGAAGATGTCGCTAATTGGTGCCGGAAATGTACAACATGTGCTGCGAGTAAAGGCCCGAAAACTCGTAGCCGGGGAGCCATGAAGCAATACAACGTTGGGGCTCCGTTTGAGAGGATTGCGTTTGATATTGCGGGTCCATTTCCAGTCACCGACTCGGGCAACAAATACATTATGGTTGTTGCCGACTATTTCAGTAAATGGCCTGAGGCATACGCGTTACCAAACCAAGAAGCTATTACTGTGTCTCGTGCTTTGGTGGATAATTGGATTTCTCGTTATGGGCTTCCCATGGAAATGCATTCGGACCAAGGGCGAAACTTTGAGTCAGGGGTTTTCCAAGGAATTTGTGATCTCTTGGGTATTCGGAAAACCAGGACTACACCGCTGCATCCTCAGTCCGACGGAATGGTCGAGCGCTTTAACAGCACCATGGAAGAGCACCTATCGAAAGTTGTAGAGGCCCATCAAAGAGATTGGGATCGCCATTTACCGTTGTTTTTGTTGGCTTACAGAGCGGCGATCCATGAAACTACAAATCAAACTCCAGCCAAGATTTTGTTTGGACGGGAACTCCGCTTGCCTTGTGACCTTGTGTTTGGGACACCCACTCAAGAACCCAAGGAAGTTAGAAGCTATGTAGAAGAGCTTCAAGAGACGATGTCCCATATCCACGACTTGGCTCGAGACCGAATTGAGATTGCCAGCGACAGGATGAAGACGCGGTACGATTTGAGGGCGAATTCGGTAGGGTTTCAAGAGGGAGATTTGGTCTGGCTATTTAACCCTCAACGGAAGAAAGGGCGATGTCCGAAGCTTCAGCCGAAATGGGAAGGCCCTTATACCGTACTGACCCGACTTAACGACGTGGTGTATAGAATCCAAAAGAACCCCAGGGCTAAGATGAAGGTAGTGCATTTAGACCGTTTAGCCCCCTATGCGGGTTCAAATGACGATGAATGATTGTTCGAGACGAACAATTCTTAAGAGGGGGGTAGTGTGACGCGAACGACTCAATTCTAAGAAGCGGTGAATCAGAGTATCGAGTATTGTGTTGTGGACCGCTCACTTCTAGGAACTGAATAGAACTTCGAGTATTATTTACGTTTTGAATGGGTTTATTTATTCTTGTTTACGTCGGCATTGTTTGTCGCTATTGTGATTGAATTCCAATCATCTTGCCGAATTGAAATAATTCAGGAGAAACGCGAGAAAATACTCGAAAGTTCTGGAAAGAGTCCATACCCATATATATATGCGAGACAGCGAGTCAGTCGGTCTGTCTGGTTTTGGGAGAGCGACATAAAGGCGAACTCCGGCGATATCCAGCGAATTTAGAAAGCGATAAATTAAAGTGTTTTGTGTTCCGTTAGTGATTTAGAATATTAGCTGTATTAATTAGTTGTAATTAATTTGATTTGTAAATAAACTTGCCGAGAAATTATCTCCAGCTCTTTAAATCAGAAACCCACATATAATAAACGTCACAATACAGTAAATTTAATCGTAAACGGTATCAGCGATGAACAAATTAAATTTTCAATTGAAACCGAACCCACCGTTTTAGCTGCTCATCTGAAAGTATTAGATGAACAGAGGGAGGAAACAAATAAAACAGGGGCAAGTACTAAGTTGAGTACTGCCGGTATCCTGGGAACGAATCGTGCAACTCAATCGGGTCAACGATGGGGTAGTTGCTATAAGTGTGGTAAACCAGGGCATCAGCGAAAAGAATGTCGGGAAAAACAACGCGAAAGGGCTCAATATTTAGCAATAGAACCAAAACACGTTAATTTTATCGGTCAGTCGGAAAATAAGAACAAATTTATAAGGACAGTTTTAGTTAATGGAAGGGAAATCATTGGTTACATTGATTTCGGTAGCGAATGTTCGCTGGTTACGCAAGTGGCAGCAAATTTGCTAGGGCTTAAAGCTTATGAAATTAGAGACGGTGTTGTTTTAACAACTTTAACTGGAAATATGAAACCACAATCTTTTACACGAGCTGAGATTAATATTGACGGAGTTAAAAGAACTATTGAATTATATATTGTTGAAAAATGTGTCATGGGGGTTGATTTGTTAATTGGTCAGAATTTTTCTGAGTTGTACGATGTATCGTATTCTAAAGTGGGTAATAAGTTACGATTTTTCGATACCGACGAAAATCCCAAATGTACAAATGTCCAGACAATTAGTGAAACAGTTTTAAATGTGGGTGTCGATGACCCTGACACAGTAAACTCCCTTTTAGAACTATTAAACGAGTTCGAACCTTGCACCGCCCAAAATTTTACGGAATTATGAAAAACATCAATCGTTGAAATGAAAATTCAGTTAATGACCGATAAACCAGTATGCCACCGACCACGACAATTTTCTGATTTCGAGCGAGCAAAAATACGAGAAATCGTAGACGAATTATTAAATAATAGCATTGTTCGAGAGTCACAATCACCTTATGCAAGTTCGGTCTTACTTGTAAAAAAGAAAAATGGACAACATCGATTAGTCGTTGATTATAGGGCTGTAAATAAAATTACTGTTAAGGACAAATATCCTTTGCCGTTAATTGAGGAACAATTACGACGATTATCGGGGGCAAAATTCTTTACCAGTTTAGATTTATTTTCCGGGTACTATCACATCCCTGTAGCAGAAGAATTAATTCCTTATACAGCGTTTATTACTCAAGATGGGCATTACGAATTTACACGTGTTCCGTTTGGATTGACTAACGCACCTGCAGTGTTTCAACGCATGATAAACACCGTGCTAGGGCAATTGCGATTCACTAAGGTTTTGATTTATTTGGATGATATTCTAATACCCGCTCCAACACTGAGTGAATCTTTAAAATTATTGCGTACTATACTTGAAATTTTGCGGAAAAATGGGTTAACTTTAAATTTAAAAAAATGTTATTTCCTAAAAACACATATTGAATATTTGGGTTACCAAATTACTGAATCCACAATACAACCAAGTAAACAAAAATTAGAAGCGGTAGCGCAATTTCCGTCGCCATCTAATGTGCATGAAGTACGGCAGTACTTGGGATTAACGGGTTATTTTCGAAAATTTATAGCAGATCATGCAAAGAAATCAAAGCCCTTGAGTTGCCTGTTGCTGAAAGATGCACAGTGGGAATGGGGAAAACCCCAGGAGGACTCCTTTAATATATTAAAGGAGGCGTTAATGTCAGAACCGGTGCTTGCCTTATTTGACCCAGGAAAGGAAATTATTTTATACACCGATGCTAGTCGGTGGGGTCTGGCCGGAATTTTGGTACAAGTTCACGAACGCAAGGAAAGAGTTGTTGCGTATTTCAGTCGGCAGACCACTCGAGATGAACAAAAATATCATTCGTTTGAATTGGAAACACTCGCAATAGTTGCTTCCATAAATCGATATCGACAATATCTTTTAGGACGACAATTTACGGTTATCACAGTTATCACAATTAACCCTCGTATTGGTAGGTGGGTATTGGCTTTAAACGAATATCACTTTACTATCGTGCATCGTAAAAACGACCGCATGCGTCACGTAGATGCGTTAAGTCGACAACCGGCACGAATCGAAAATTTAGTTTTAGTTATTCAAGTAGGCGAAAATGATTGGTTACTTACTGTAAAACAAAATGACAAAAACATCATAAAAATTAAAAGAATTTTGCAGGGAGGTGATATTACACCGAATAAAGAAATATTTTACAATTATTCCTTGAAGAATGAATTGGTATATAAAATAACCAGTCGTGGTTTACGAGTAATGCTTCCAAAAATAGTTCGGTATCAAATTTTACGACTTTGTCACGATGAAGCGGGTCATTTTGGCTTTGATAAAACTTACGAACTTGTGGCAAGCAAGTACTGGTTTAAGGGCATGAGACGTTTTATAACAAAATATGTAAAGAATTGTCTTAATTGTTTATATTTCAAATTACCTGGTGGAAAACCTCAAGGCTTATTGCATCCGATTCAAAAACTTCCGAAACCTTTTCATACCATACACATAGATCATTTAGGACCTTTTATAAAAAGTAAAAGCGGCAATACACAAATACTTGTCATTATCGACGCATTTACGAAGTTTATTTTAATTAATTCAGTAAAAAAATACAAAAGCTAAATTTGTAATTAAAAGTTTAAGAGATATCATTAAAGTTTTCGGAGTACCGCGGCGAATTATAAGTGATAGGGGTAAATGCTTTACAAGTACGGAATTCCAAACGTTTTGTACGGAAATTGGAACAAAACATTATTTAAATGCGGTTGCGATACCTCGAGCAAACGGACAGGTTGAACGCTATAATAGAAAAATTTGCGACTCCCTAAGCACAATGGGCGCATATCAAAACGACAAAACGTGGGATGAAAATATTTTAAATATACAATTAGGTTTAAACGGTACTGTAAATAAAAGCTATAGGGGTAACACCTAGTGAGGCATTAATGGGTTATAGAGTTGTTTCGCAGGGTTTGTTAGAACCGGGTGACAGGGAGGTAGTTGATGTCACAGAGGTTCGTGCCCGGATGGAAAATCATATCGATCGTTATCAGGCAGAACAGAAAAGGAGGTTTGATTCAAAAAGGAGCCAAGCACATCCGTATTGTGAGGGAGATTTGGTCTTGATTCGAATTACTAGTACCCCAGCAACTGGAAATAGCCATAAATTGTTACCAAAATGGAGAGGACCCTTTCGAGTTGTAAAAGTCCTGGGAAATGATCGATATGAGGTGGCGGACATTCCGGGGAGCAGTTGGTCTAGACTGCGGTACAGTGGAGTGGCTGGAATTGATAATATGAGGCCATGGATTTAGTGGGTTTAGGCAGAGGTGGCTGGTTTTAGCGCCTCTGGCAGGGGTGGCTGGCTTTAGCGCCCCTGGGCAGTTGGTCCAGACTGCGGTTCAGGAGTTGCTGGTTTTAGCGCTCTTGGTTCAGGAGTTGCTGGTTTTGGCGCTCCTGGTTACAGAGGGAGGTGGTATGACCCTCTGGACAGGGTAGTAGTGTGTGGATCCTGGGGTTGTATCACTGGTACTCTACTGGTCCCTTGGGAAGCAAAGCCAAAGTAAACCAAATGTATAAGCCAAAGTAAACCAAATGGAAAAGCCAAATAAATCAAATGGACAAAACCGAACAAAATTAAGCTAATCCTTGGAAATAAATGGGAAATAACAAAACTTAGGGTAATTCTGAAGTAAATCATAAGTGAAAGGCGTATGCAAAACAAAAACAAAATAAACAAAGAAAATGGAAATGGAAAGGAAAAAGGGTGTTCTGTGGTACAACTAGGGTTGGTAACATGCACTGCCCCTGGGTCACTGTTCTGCATGTGGGGCCGGGTGACAAGTAGTTTAAGTTAGGCTAGTTTGGCTAATTAAGATACTAATTTTAAGTTTTTCTTATTGCGTTATGTGTGTGATTATTAATCTAATTTTGTAAACTTGGCCAAGTTTTCCCAATTATTTCAGCTAGGAACCCTGAGATGCAAGGTCATAATGATAGAGACCAGTTGTTATCGACTTCTAGTTATAAATTAATGCTTGCTATTATTTGTCTTAGACGCTCTTTTTTAGTTTTAGTTGTTCGTAACCAAAGTTGACCGAGTGTGGGCACTTCGGTAGTCAGGAAGGGCCGAATGTTAACATTATTTTTTTACGAATTCCGGCCTGGTGATGTGATCGGCACGTGTATCGGTGAGGTCATGGCGTTGCTTATGTGTTTGAAGAAGCTGACGTATTTGGCAATAATTTTGGAAACAAAGGAATCGAGATCACGATGATCTCATAGTCACACGTGGTTCCAGAAGGCCAGGGAGTTCGAAGGTAATAAAATGGAGCGGTCAATTTGGGGAGAAGATTGTTTCATAACTGAATTATAATAATTGTTTTGTACATCGAATTATTTAAAGTTGTGAATAAAATTGTGGTTTGAAATTGGTCGTATTAATTCTCAAATAAAAACACTTTAACAGATTGTATGTTGTGTAATAATTTTTTTTTCTACAACAAGAAAGCAATTAACATTAATTTTCAAATTTAGTTGAATAGGTCTGTAAAATGTTTTAATTTGAAGATACTGAAAAATAAAAATTTTCTTAAAATATGTAGTGTTTCCCCTTTGCCGAAAAATTCTTGTAATTCGCTAATAAATAAAACACCAGGTAATGCATAATTAAACAATAAAAAACAACTAGTAACTACGTAATAATTGGTAGACTAGCAAAACTTAAAATAGTTATTAAAACGTAAAAAACTAGCTGAGGACCCCGTTGAATAATAATCTTCACTTACAATTCTCGTAAAATACTTGTTTTCACAGTTAGGATACCTACAGGAATACCGCAATCTTCTAACAGGTTCTGCCATTTTCACAATATCCAAGTGAGTAGGTACTGTTGTTAGGAATGAAAACATCAATTGTAATTGTAATTCATCTCAAAACTACTTTGGTACATTTCTCTCGAACGAACTAGCAGAGGACCCTCTTGAAACCTTCAAGAAACAAGTCATGATTTATAAAGTAACACTACAGATTCAATATAAACAACTAACGTACCTCTTTCACATTCTTTTCACATCAATAAAGAGATAAGGAAAAGTAATGCCGAAAGCCCTACACGTGAACCACACTTTTAAGAGCCCACTGCCGACTCCTTTGAATATTTTTTAGAGAGAGCACGACTTGATCGCCATTCGCCAGACAAAAAGCACTATATGCTGACGTAAATTTCGGTAGAGCAAACTGAAAACGGGAAGGACAATTCTGAAAAAATACGGAAGCTTCTTACGCTGTTACAAACGAACGAAAGTCCAGATACGAGTTCGTACAAAATACGAGGAACGAATAATTTTCTTTTCAACGAGAAGATGCGGTCTCGATTAATAATCCCTACAAACTGAGTATTTTAACAGAAATAAATTCGATAACTGGACTCCCATTAGTTGGATCAAAAAATATAAAAAAAACATTCCTATACTTTTTAATTTGCCACATTATTTTTGTGTTTGCGTTAGATTACACTGGTCAACATGACATTTTTTTTTTTGATATCTAATACGTGTCTTTTATGTACTTTTTTATGCAGATTCTAAAAATGTACTCAAAAATTGGCCATCACGTCAGGTTTCTGAAAAAACTTATAGAATATTTTTCTATACAGTTGTGAACCATTTGTATAGAATAAATTCGATAAAAATACAGGGAGTTGTCTTTTAGGAGAACGGTCGGACACGTTTTATGTTATTTTTTAACGTGCATTTTTTGCCAAAAAAAATTAATATGCAGGTGTCCCAAAATTAAGATACGACTCTCAACTTTGAAATTTTAAATAAGAACCTCAGTGTTTTTTAGCATGTTTGAGTTCTACGTATAATTTTGCGTATTTCTTATGTAGCACACCTTATGTCGATTGTCGATTTTCAGTTGTTTTTGAAAAAAAGGCGTAAACTATTTGTAATAAATAAATTTGATAAAAATTAAGAGATTGTCTTTCAGGAAAACGCTCGGGCACATATCCTGCTATTTTTCAACATTTACTATAGAATTATTCTTCTACAATTTAATTTATGTTAATAGTTTTATTTTTTTTTCTAACGCTTTTTTTAACGCGTGCTATATAAAAAATACGCAAAATTATACGTAAAATTCAAATATGGTGAAAAACATTAGGGTTCTTATTTAAAATTTCAGAGTTGAAGGTCGTATCTCAGTTTTGGGACATCTTGTATATCTAATTTTTTTTGTCAAAAAATGCGCGTTAAAAATAAACAGAAAATGTGTCTAAGCGTTTTCCTAAAAAGCAACTCCCTGAATTTTTATCGAATTTATTTATTACAAATGGTTTATACTGTATAGAAAAATATTTTATAAGTTTTTTCAAAAACCTGACGTGGTGGCCAATTTTTGAGTACATTTTTGAATCTGCATAAAAGAGTATACAAGAGATACCTATTAGACATCAAAAAAAAAAAAAAAATATGTTGACTAGTGTAAGCGCCACAATATGTATGTACATATTTACTTAGCATAGAGTAAAAATTTTTTAATTTACTCATTTTATTTTCTGCAAAACCTGACGTGTTAAAAAAAATGTTTTTATTATAATTATCTTATATATAAAATAAAACTAAAACTGTTATCCTCTTCATTTTTTTTCAAATGCGGAGGAACCTATTGCTATAGCTTGTTTAAAAGGTCTTTAATATGGACCAGTATAAATTTTTACAATTTGATAATATTTGAACAAAAAAAACTGCTTTTTTTTATTTGGTTAAATTAAATTATTTAAGATTGTTAATAACGTTTTTTGTTATTTTCTAGCAAAGCACTTTAGATTATTAATATTTTCAGCAATTTTAACTTTAAAAAAATAATATTTTTTTGCATTTTTTTGTTTAAAAAGGTTTTAAATTGCAAAAATTTATTATTTGTTTTAAAATCTTTTGTATTTGAAAAAAAAAGTTGGAAGTGCTCCTAGATGGAAAGGAAAAACCATGACAATATAAAAATAATGTAGCAAATTAAAAAGTATAGAAGCGTTTTTTAAAAATTTTTGATGAGAGTCGATTTATAGTATTTACTTTAGTTAAGATATTCACCCTGTATGTTTTTAATAAGTTATAAAAAAAAATCTTGATGATAATAAAAATAATATAGTTAATTGTCCAACAACAAAATACATTTGTAAAATAAAGTAATTTAAAAATTATTACAGAGAGAAAGTGTATAGAAGAATAAAAAGATAATAATAATAACACTAGTTTACAACATTTTTGTCCTTGAAATGAAACCTATATATTTTTGTTACATAAAGCCATTTCAACTTAGAAAAAATGTTTAAACAAAATCAGCATGTCAAACTCTTAAGATATTTAATAAGAAAAATATTACAAAAGAAACATTAAATAAAAACTTAAAAATAAAGAGTTTTAGCTTTTTGTAACTACTTGCATCTGTGTCTCTCACAACAGACCAACAATAATAGCCTAGCATGATGTAACTGTATGCTTCTTAAAAATCCTTCAACAATAATGTCGGATTCCATAGACGTTGAAGTTTTGTTCCAGTTTTTATAGCAGACATGATCAGGTTGATGCTTCATTTGTATTCTCACTTCTTTCACATATGCAACAATATTTGTTTCTGCTGCTTAAAAATAGTACTTTTCTTGTTTCTTTTCCAATTATAACTCCCTAACAAACAAAATCGAAATTATTAATTATAATAAACTGCAAATTACAAGTATATTTTCGTTCAGATGTAACTAATGGTATGGTAATTATCGAGTTATTATAAATGAAATTCTGCTGTAATTTTTGACAAGATGTAGACGGATCAAAATTTCAGCATCAATATCTCGTAAAATTGTGGTATGATTGAAGAAGGTAGAATTTTTTTATTCAACTTGAAAATTTATCTTCCCGAATACGTTAGGTAAATAACTATTTTTATTTTTAGGGTTTACCCTAACCGTTAAAAAGCAATACTTTAATTACATGTTACATTAATACCTAACAATTGTATTACATGCTGATTAAAAGTGTACCTACCACCCCCGATGATGCATCATAATTTACAGTGCTCGTAGAGATAAGTGGCCCAACTTTTTAAAACCCTTCTATAAACCGAACAATACCCATTGTCCACTATATTGACAAGGATAATCACCGTAAGGATGGATCTTGATTTATGACAGGTCCCTCTGCCAGATGTCCCCCAATACACTCAAATACCTACCAAGATTATTTTAATTTTAACTATGCTCTTGTTTATTTTATTTAGAGTCGGTTTACAGAAGACGAATTAAATATCCAATTGTAATTAACTTTTAATTCGCTGTTAACTTGGCCTGTTAACTGTTATAAGTTGGTCAACAAAAATAGTTTTTTTACTCTTATATTCTAATGAATGTGTTAATTATCTATAACTTGTACTTTAATGATTGTCATTAATATACAAATTCTTCATTTTGGCACAAATTTGAGACCAATCAAAAAGCCGTATTACAGCGGTATCCTAACAACATTAAACTAATAACCAATATGGCATACGCATGAAACATTTAAAATTATGACAGTTCAAATTAGTTTCTTTGTTGCGGGTTGTAGTAGAAAAAATAGCGTATGCTACTTGCATTTAACGGGCGATTAAAGACACTCGTATTCATAATTGTCATAATCGTGTCATCATTAAATGCTAGTAGTATAATATACTAATTGTTAAATGCTCTTTATTGATAAATTTTTATCTGTTATCTGTCTAAAAAATTGTATTAAACACTTTATGATGGCAGTAGAACACCCTTATTATAAAATTAATTGAAATTGTCAGTATTCTTAAGTTAACGCACGTCTGAAGTCAGTACTGTTAATATAAATCTGTCTTTGATTATAACCCCATTATCGGTCTATCTTATTAAGTTTGGAGAAAAATTAAAAACCAATGCCAGGTAAAATGAGCAGGTACTGAGGTAAAATAAACTTTGCAAGTTTAGATTAACATTCCTGCATATTAATGAAGCTTTTTGACACTTCATGTTAAAACAGTTTTAATTTTCACATGTTTCTAAATTATTTTACATGTATGTACTTTAAATTAATTGCAATACCTCAAAAGTAAAAACAAACGTTACATTAAAGGTCAGATTACAAAAACTGAATCAAATATTTAATTGCGATTAATTTTTAATTTGTGATTAATAAATTGAACTTTCTGTATAATAGATACTTGATTGCAAATTAAATGTTTAATCGCAATTAAAGTCAATGTCACTTTCTGTAAACTAGCCTTAAGAATCGGTTTACAAAACTAACATTAACTTTAATAGCAGTCAAATAGTTTATTCGCAATGCAGTTTTGACCACTCAGATATCAGAAAAGCCAAGTTAACAGCGAATTAAAAGTTAATTACAATTGGATATTTAATTCGTCTTCTGTAAACCGACTCTAAATAAAATAAACAGAGTCATAGTTAGAATTAAAATAATCTTGGTAGGTATTTGAGTGTATTGGGGGACATCTGGCAGAGGGACCTGTCATAAATCAAGATCCATCCTTACGGTGATTATCCTTGTCAATATAGTGGACAATGGGTATTGTTCGGTTTATAGAAGGGTTTTAAAAAGTCGGCCCACTTATCTCTACGAGCACTGTACTTTATACGACCGTTTGCTCCCATGATACTACGACTAAACAAGATATGATCACGCGCAGGTTTTCTCCCTCTCTCTTTTTCGACTCTGACGTCATTGTGTGACAAATCTGAAATCTGGTGACAAACGTGGCGTTATTAGTGTCGCTATTAGCGTCTAAATTCTCTCTGTTTTGAGTAATTTACTGGTTTTTGTAATTGAATATTGTTTGTTTGATTTTGTAAACAATGGTTTATTGTGCAGTGATGGGTTGTACCAGCAATAATAATAAGAAAAGCAAGAACTGTTCGTCCGATTGTCGATACTTTAGTTTTTTGACCAATACCAAACTTTGTAATTTATGGGAGCAAGAAATGCTCTCAAAAGCGTGGTTTTAATATAAAAAATGCTGGAATATGTTTAAAACATTTTCCTGATGATTATTTTTGTGTTAAAGAAAAACTATTGCCTGTGTCCAAAAATAAGTGAAAGTTAAAACAAAACGCGTGCTTTCACTTAATTTACAAAAATCACTAAAAGTGCAAACATCTGTCCAGAAAGATCGTGAGGAAAGAATAAAAAAGATAGAATTTGTTATAAACATACATTCCATGTAAATACTTATTTCATTAATTTTATTTGGGATATTTTTTATTAAATACTTATACTTTGTTAGCTTACAAGAAGAATCGGAAATGTGTAAGAAAATGAAAAATTTCCAAGCGGAAAACTTACGTTTAAAAAAACTTTTGGAAAAAGAAGAGAAAAAACAAATTGATAAGATATTTACTGTAGCTTCGTAAGCTAAAAACTCAGAAACAAATTCAGTGATCTATTCAAAATATTACTTGTGCAATATCTTTGTATGCTGGTGGGCCCAAGTCTTACCGTTTACTAGAAGAAGAGGTTATCCATTGCCAGCAGTTTCAAACTAATTTATGTTCTAATTTATTAATATTTTGACCTAAGTATGTTCTAATTTATTAATCATTAATTTAAAGAACAAGTTGTGTTACTTGTTGCTGGGAAAAAGTTAACAGATATTATAGTGAGTTTTAGCTTTTTAAATTTGTGTATTGAAGTTATGTGATCGCCATACACTTAAAATGCATTATCCTCCCTTTTACTTAAGTATATTTTTTTTAATTGTTAAAATAGTTTAGTCATCAATTTAAGGTAGAAATATTTTAGTATAATTACTTTTTTTGATTTCATTATTCAATATTTGTCAGATTAAATGCAGAATTGATTAATCGTTTTTTTGGCAACTTCTAAACTTATAGTTTTTTCTATGTAAGCGCTTTAAATTTAAAAAGTGTTATATGGCGCTTTAGTAAACTTATGATTATTTAAAATTCACATGCAAGTAATTTTTAATTTGTTTATTAGCTTTTAAGATTTTTATATTTAATTACATATTTTATTATCTTATTATATCAATTTATATTTAATTAATATACGTGTTAATTTAATTTTAAAACTGATTTTACTTTCGAAATTAATTTTAGGGATTTCAGACTGCAACCTTTTACTCCAAAAGATTATTTCATCCCAGATTTCCGCTCGCAGGAAAAGCCTATGCTTAAACAAATCTATTTTTTGTGGTTTGTACTACTCTACCCACAATTCCACCCTACAAATTAACCATTAATAAAAAAAAATATTTTTAAATAACCCGCCCTATTTTGAACTGTAAAAATAAACCTAATAAGTATTATTAAATAATATTCATCTGAGACATTAGAATCAACAAAAGTTTTAGTAATTTTTCGAGTAATTCTCTAATAATACTATTAAATGCATGTTTTTTCTAATACTGAAGTACATTTTTGTCACGCGATGACGTCATGCGCAAACTAGTCTAAAATTCGTACGGCAAGTGATTGTGGCAGGTTTTTCATTTCGAAAATGGCAATTTAGGCACGAGCACGGTCTGCCACTACAATGAATAAAATTTATTTGTTTGTAGGAACAACCCTTTGAGATGTTGGAATTGAGGGACAGCAAAAATTGGGAATGTGAGCAGTTATTAAAACTCGAATTAGACATTATTATAAAATTTAATAAAAATAAAAAGAAAAGTAATAAAAGTTATACAATTACAAAATGAGCTAACTTATCAAAATTTAAGTAGAATTTAACATACCAAAAATGAAAGCAAAAATAGTGTGGATTCAAACAGCATGACTAATTATCAAATTACAATTATTGCATTACTAAAATTATGTGGTGCAAGAAAACCAGATTAAATTGATTGTTGATACTTTACGGTATTTTACTATAAAGAAAACTTATGACAGTTAATTAATTTTTCAATAATCCTAAGCTCATTAATCCCTTGGTCAGGCTTACAATGTTTACATTTCCGACTCTCGGGATTATCATTGAAATTTAAACGTGCAGATAGCAGAGTTGATTCATAAACAAAAATATTATAATTATACTGAGAGTTGCCTTAATCTAGAAGGAGGGTAGGAAAACCAAAACTAATCTTAGAAACGGTATAAAAATGACATACTTAAAACAACAAAAATTACAAAAGCAATAGGTCCATCCCCGAACAGTTCACATTTTTAATTTAATACTATTGTGCCAAACCATAACATCTTAAACCCTTTTTGCAATTATAAACTACCAAACAAAACCTCAAAAAGGCTGCCATGGTTGTTGAAAACACCGAGAAGAATTAAATCAAAAGAGACTTACTGAGCAACATCTTGTGGAGACGAACTTTTCTCTTAACAAACACTTTTACTTTTAACTTCACAACTCAAAAAGGGGAACTTTAATTACTGCTTCGCTGGTAACTTGTCATATACTGATCCTCCCGATTAATCGGACGAGCCTATATATATGCTTCAGTTCTATTGTCTCCACGAGAGCGTGAGTCACAACTCCACAAGATTTGTTCATCTTATAAGCTAAAAGCTTTTCATGGCTAATTGGTGTCAAATCTCATGGGAAACTGTCCAGTGACCTTACTTTGACTTTGCTTTGTTTGAACATTTAAAAATTTCGCGAAATGAATACCTTAGATTTGATTTTCCTTTACATAATTTTTAGAAGACCAAGAGGGCATCAGTGGCCCTTCACATGATCATATCTTGTTAGTCTTAGTATCATGGTTTGCTCCAAGCTACATCGGCTATCACCGTTATAAATGGTATTCCATCACTCTCTATTTGTCCTTTTTCAATTGCAATTTATTTTTCTTCGAGTCCGGCTTTCTCTATCACTTCCTAAGTAATTTGATTAATAATATTTCCTAAATTATTTTATGTCTTTTGATACAAATGGATTCCCATGGTAGGGATATTGCAGTAGGAATAGTTTTCTTGTAATTGAGAATAGCCGCCTCCCGTCGATATGGTACCCAAAACAATGTCGTCATTTAGGGTATGTTGAGGATCAGAACAAATTCTTTTTTCTTCATTACATAATGAGCATTTAACAATAAAAGTGCTTATAAAACCTTGTCTTATTTCTTTGATAATGTTCAAATGTTCATTTTTACACGCAAGTTAAATTCGTCGATTTAACAACAGAATTTTTAAAAACTTTTATTTAGATTATTTTACACTACTTGAAATTACACTTTGATTTTATTAATTATTAATACACTTTGATTCATTTATTATTTAAAAATACTATTTATTTCGTTAACTTCATTTACTACACTTAACTTAACTAATTGGTTAAAAATAATGAGACCTGCACACAGCACAAGGCTAAGCTGCATACATTATGTCTGCCCTACTCCTAGCAAAAGGTGGTATTTATATGTTTCTAATATGCTGACTAGACAGTATACAGAACAAAGGGGTTACTATGCTAGGGGAACTATAACTCCTCCCGCCGAAGACGGAGAACCATGGGGTTCGAAGCTGAACTGCTAGGGGGAACATTGCCATCAGGAGGGTCATATCTTGTCTTCCTATAAACTGATGTTCCGTTGAGAGGTAAGGGTTGGTAGATCAATTTCCTCCAGGTTCTTCTTTTGGAGATCTAAAAACCCTGCATTTTATCAAAGTCGCTAAGGCCGATGTTTTCCAAATTTAGGTTGTTGGTCTGACCAGGTCGCTGTTTTCCACCCGCATGAGTGATGTCCAATTTCGGTAGTATGTTTTGAACTTTGAGGTTAGTTCTTCATAATTTCGGATAAGAAAGGGTCCAATATACATTTCACACGAGTCAACAATTTCGAGGAAAAATGTATCTTGAAATGGATTCGTTCTTCCAAATTTCTATATTTTTGGGTGGCGATAATTCTTGATAGTACAATCACAATCCACTAATTAATTTTGATTTTTCGGATCTTCGGTGAATTGACGGAAATCTGATGTGGTCTGCAATTTGATTGTTGATTATAAAGTATAAGTTGAATTTCACAAGGGGCATTGTCCTCTGGTATTTCAACACTAGTTCCTTCGCAGATGAAATTTTCGGAGATGGCTTCTTTACAGGGTATGTCAGGATAGATATCATTTAGGTTGTTTGGACACAAAATTTAAAATTTTGGGATTATAGTTTGGAAGCCATTTAAGATAAGGAACAGGTAGAGGATAAAGGTGATAATAATCATATTCGACAGTGTCCACAATTGAGATTTCCAAAACGGAAATTATCAGGTTTTTTTTTTTATAACTTCTAATTTTAATTAAATTCTTAATGATTAATGAATTATCTAAATTTTTCTTCAAAAGGCAATTTTCCCATAGTTATGTATTTTTTTTTTAATGTTTGAAATAAAATTATAATTTGGAAAAAATAACATTTACGTTCTGGACAAATCTTCAAGACTAATAATATTTAATTCTAAATTTTTTTTTAGTGAGTTTTCTACATATATTATTCTTGATTTCAAAATTAGCTGATTGTGGGCAAGTGATTTAGAAATATTTTCGAAATTTTTTTTTTGATTGAATTTTGAAGAATTGTGATTTGATCGCCAATTAATGTCTTAATTTTATCTTGATTATTTAAAAATGATATGATTGCTTTTTCATAATATTCAGCATCATCCTGGTCTAAATTTTCTGTAAAAGGTTTTATTATTAAACCTAATCCATAAATCAATTCAAGTTTGACTCGTACGTTAAGAATAAGGATTTTAGGGTTGATTTGCTTAACTTTGTATTTTAATTTTGGTTTTCAATATCCGAATAATATTGCAAGAATTATAAAGTTCGCGTCTATTTAACATGGAAGAATTCTCTATGGCGGTTTCAATTCCAAAAAACGGGTACGTAGAATATTGAACTCATCAACGATAGGGGTAACATCGTAAATTTGAATAAAGGACCAAAAGTCAATTGTATTTTGGGCTTTTTCGGTGCGAATAGGCAACATTCCTGAATTGTCATTTAGATTGTGAATTTTGAGTGGGGATGTATCCGAAAAGATAAAAACGTTATTTTAAAACATGAGGAATTCTTAGTTCCTTTAAATAAATAATTTTAGTTTTCTTTATATCTTTATTTTAAATTTTGACTTTATTATTTTTGAATAACTCAATTAAGAAATAAGGGCCTAAAAAAATTTTTTTGTTACGTTCTTCATTTATTATAAACTGTTTGACCTAGTTTAAATTGGTGTTAATCGGGTCTAAAATAATTTCGATTATTCAAAACTATCTCCTTTTTTGATTTCAATTTTTAAGAAATTTTATTATAAAGGTGTTTAAATTTCTTCTTATGATTAGTAGCGTATTTCGTATAAAATGCAGTTTCAATTAGATCAGAGGGATCTCTAGCGTTAGTATGAAAGTTAGTAAGAGCAGTAAGAGTTAATTCATTTGGGGTGAAATTTGTTGCTGAATGTATCGAGCTGTTGTATGCAATTATCGCGTATTTCATAAGTCTAATAGGGTTATGGTCAGTATGAATTTGAGTGTTCTAAGATCTTTAATAATGGTGGAATAAAATCATTCGATTATTGAATTCGACTCGTGGTGTAAAAGGGTAGTAAAATGAATATCAATATTATGCTATTTTAAAATTTCACGAATTGTATCATTTTTGAATTCAATTCCATTGTCAATTGTAATTTGTTTCAGTATTTCTTAAAATCTAAATTAATTTTGAAAAAACGTCAGTAGTTCTTAAAAAAAAAATTTTTGATTATCAATTTTTTAAAAATGTGAGCATATAAAATTTAAAAAGGTTTATTTAATGGCTAAATTTGAACAAGGGGACATATGGTTTTTATCGGGAATATTTAGATGTTTGGCAGGTTACACACTCATTGATATAACAAGTTAATTCAGTTTCATATTTTTCCAGTAATAATTTCGTTTAAGGTGTTCTAAAGTTTCAGCGATTGCTCTATAATTGCATTTTCCTTCGTGTTGGTATTTTATCAGCATTTTACGTTCGTCTTCGTCGCGAACGAAATTAACCAATTTGGTGTATTTAAATTAAGTTTAGGACTATTAGCATAAAAATGTTCTAAATAAGCATTATTGAAGTCATTATACATTTTTTCGTCATAAAAGTAAATATAAAATGTTTTATTATTTACGGTATAATTTTTAAGAAAGTCCAAAATTAAATGTTTGTTATTTTCTTTTGGTATTCGTACAATGAGGATTTTTAAATTTTCAAAAGTATCTCTGATAACATCAAGTTTATTGTACGGATTTGGTGAAACTAAAATTTGATTTTGTTTGTTATTTATTTGTATGTCGTCAAGAATGCTTATGCCGTCATTTAATACGTTCTCATTGTTTCCGGTGTGAACGATTGTAAAACTGAACGAATCATCATTTAAATCGAGTTCAGGGGCAAAGTTAATATTTTCAGCTAGAATTTTGATATTTTGTAAAATTTTATTTTTTGGTGATTTAGGTATTTTAGAAAAGAATTAATCAAAGATGTTTGATCAAAATTTTGAAAAAAAGTTTTTATATTTAAAGATTATAAATATTCTAATTGAAATTTTAGAGGTTTATATTTGAAGAGTTTTAAATATTTTGATTAAAATTTTGAGGGTTTATATTTAAAGGGTTTTGGATATTCTGATCGAAATTTTAGGGGTTTATATTTGAAGGGTTTTAAATATTTTGATTGAAATTTTGATGGTTTATATCTGAAGAGTTTTGGATATTTTGATTCAAATTTTGAGTATTTTCGGTCATTTTCGGTATTCATTTTTTGATTTACATTTTTGGGGTTTTTAGTTACATTTTCATTTTCTAAGGTATTTAAATGAATTCGAGGTTGGACTTCTGATTTGTGATTTCGAGGATATGATTTCGTATAAGAAGGTATTTTATTTGATGCAATGGTATGATGTTGAATTTTATTAATAAAATTATCACAATAAAATTTATCTCGAAAGTCGTAACGTGATTTTTGAATTTTTAATTTCTGATCGCGATTGGAATGTTTAGGACTTAACTGTTTCAAATTTTCTTTTAAATAATTATCATATTCGGGATAAGATGTTTTATTTGTTTTTACAGGTTCTATAAAATGATGTTCAAGTTCGTTAAACGGTTCGACATTCAGTGGTGAATTAAAAGTGATTTTAACGGGATTTATATTTGAATTTATAAAGGTGGTTGTAGCCATAAAATTTTTAGTTTTTACTAAAGCTTGGGGTGTTTCTGTTCCATGTCCGAATCGTTCATAATTTATTACTGCATTTCCTTCTTTATAATTAACAGGAATTTGGCCAACTATTTGACAACGAGGGGGTATAATAATTGAATGTGGACAAAATTTAGGAAGCTCATTAATTGGTGTAATTTTTGGAGTAGAAGTATCTTGATATTTTATTAAAATTTGGCAATTGGGAGTTCTTAATATTTCTCTATTTAAATTTAGATTTGCATCAATTTGTTTGATTATATCAGCGCCAATTAAACCGTCAAATTTTTCAGAAAAGTCGAATAAATAAAAAGTATGAATTTGATTGACGTTAAAAATTTTAAAAGCAGGTATATCAACAGCTTGATTGTGTGAAGTTGATCGATGAGCAGTAGTTATAAGAAAATCTTGATTTTGAATATAATTTGGAAAATATTTGTAAGCAATTTCGGGTTTTAAAAGACTTCGTGAACTTCCAGTGTCTATTAAAAAATATGCATTTATTTCGGGAATATGAATATATGGTAAATCTGAGCTGAAATTATTTATCACTATCTTGGTTTGTCTGTGGAAATAACCTCGTGAAAATTTTGTTGATCAAAAGCTGCATTGCATTCATTGTCAATAGATTCATTGTTATAAGCAGTTTCATTGTTATAAGCAAAAGGTTCATTGTTATAGGAAAAGTGCGAATTATCATAGACTTGACCTTGTCTATCGTTATCAAATGTGAAGTCATCATCTGCACAGGTGGCATCCGGTTGATAATTAGAACAATTATATGGTTGTTCATTAAAGTCAACATAATTTGGATTATTTAAATTTGGGTCAAAAATTTCTTGATTAAAAAGTTCTTCAAATTGATAATTTGATTGTTGTGGTCTAATAGGTGAATTACCGGAAGAGGTGTCCATTGGTTCGGGTTTTGTCTGATAAATTTTTGAAAAATTATTTCTGGGTTTAAAAACATTAGTTGGAGGTTTTTGAGAATTTTGAAAATTTTGGAATCTTTGTTGAACAAACGTTTGTTGTGGTCTAAAAAAGTTTGGTGTCGAAAAACTGTTTGCTGTTGCATCGGTTTTTGAAAGGATGTCTGAAATTGCTGATTATTATAAAATGGTCGCGGAAAATTTGTCATTGGTTGAAAATTCGAGGGTTGCGATTTTTGAAAATAACTTTGTGACTGGAAATTTGGATTTTGCGATTTTTGGAAATAATTTTGGGGTTGATGATATTGGTTTTGATAATTTTGATTTTGATGTGGTTGAGGTTTATTTGTATTTGGTTGTTTTAAATTTTGATTTTGACCGTAACAAAAATATTGAAAATTTTCTTCTTCTGTAACAAGAGCTAAAGCATTTTCTAAAGAATCGGGGTGTTGTAATCGTACAGCAAGTTGCATTTGATATGGAAGACCGTTAATAAATGTTTTTAAAGCAAAATCGTTATAATGATTAATTTTTATTCGTCGTTCATCTTCATTTATTTGGGCAGCAGATAATTTTGAAAAGAGTAAACTACGCGTATCCTGTATGCGAATTCCGAATTGAATTGAGGTTTCATTTTTTTGTCGTCGAATTGATATAAGGTCTTGAATTAGACAGTCGATGCTTCTTTGATCAGAAAATGTTAAAATTAAGGCATCACGTATAGCGTCAAATGTTTTTATTTCGGAACGTGAAGCAATTAAATCTGCGGCACGACCAGTTAATTTTGATAGAATTGTGTCAAGAAGGCAAATGTTAATAGGTGCATTTGCATCAGCGGCATCTCTAAATGTTAAATAAAGATTTTTACTGCTATTAATAAATCTTTGTAATTGTCTGGGATTGCCATCATATTGTGGAATGTTATCAGCTTGATATCTAAGTAACTGAATGTTAGTTTGAGCCATTTTACTAGTTTCTACTGGATTATTTTCTACTGAGTTATTTTTTACTAAATTATTTTCTACTTCTAAATTCGCGTTATCTTCGATATTTATATTTCGTAAACTATTTATTATTTCTTCTAATTCGTTATCAATCATCAATTGTGGTAATAGCGAATAAAATTATTAGAAAGGACTTACATAAAATTAAGGATTGCAAGTTTCATTCTTCGTTTCTTCCTTCTTTTTCTTAAAAACTAAGGTACCAATAGGTTGCGTCGATGCTAGACTCGCCCTGGATTTCCGTTGGAGCAGGAACTTTCGTTTCTTCCTTCTTTTTCTTAAAAACTAAGGTACCAATAGGTTGCGTCGATGCTAGACTCGCCCTGGATTTCCGTTGGAGCAGGAACTTGGTTGGTGAATTGTTGAAACAAACCGGATCTTTCGATGTTTGGAAAAATACCGTCCAACACTATCCGTATGACTGCGCCAGTTAAATTCGTCGATTTAACAACAGAATTTTTAAAAACTTTTATTTAGATTATTTTACACTACTTGAAATTACACTTTGATTTTATTAATTATTAATACACTTTGATTCATTTATTATTTAAAAATACTATTTATTTCGTTAACTTCATTTACTACACTTAACTTAACTAATTGGTTAAAAATAATGAGACCTGCACACAGCACAAGGCTAAGCTGCATACATTATGTCTGCCCTACTCCTAGCAAAAGGTGGTATTTATATGTTTCTAATATGCTGACTAGACAGTATACAGAACAAAGGGGTTACTATGCTAGGGGAACTATAACTCGCAAATATATCCATAAGTTTAAATTCAGTGATTTCTTTAAAAAAATATGCAATGTCTACTATTCTTCTACCAAAAATTTTTTCTGCAGGATTAAGTTCGTTTCTAAAATATATATGTATATGTAAAATATACCTAATTATAATATATAATATAATTTTACTTTTACAAAATATTATACTATACTAACCTGTTTACCTCACTATTTTTGTTTTTTTCTGTATCGAAGCTATAAAAATAGACATTTATTATTAGTTATAAAATAAAAATGTATTATTGTGTTTCAAATACCTTTTACTGTACTTGAATGATATGGTAAAGGTGAAACAACGCTTTTTTCGCATTCATTTTTGTAATAATAAACATGTTAATAAAAATTTATATAATTAGTTTATAGCCCTAATAAGTAATTAAACAACTTACACTTCTATGGCAGTATCTGTAAATTGAAAATCACAGTCATGTTCTATTTCTTCAGGGAAAAACGGTCTGAAATTTTAAATTTCTTATTAAATCAATTTTTCTATAGTCCCCAGTACAATGTCCTTAATTTTTTTTTTGATACATACAAATGTAAAACTTTGTGAGAGCCGTTCTTGCAACGAGTCCGACAAACTTACCTAATGGGAAACTTTCGGCGCTGCTGCGTTTTCGAAAGCGGTCATACCGACATCTTCGGGGTGGTGGACACTCCACACGCAGCATGATTTTGACGGACAAGTTGACCACAATTTTTAAATTTTAAAACTATAATAGTGGTCAACTTGTCCGACAAAAATCATGCTGCGAATGGGGTGTCCACCACCCCGAAAATGTCGATATGACTTCTTTCTATACGGGAGTCATCCCTGTATATCCAATCTTGATTTCTTGAAATTTGTTTAGTAAAATTAATTTAAAAATTGTGGTCAACTTGTCCGACAAAAATCATGCTGCATATGGAATTTCCACCACCCCGAAGATGTCAGTATGACGGCATTCGAAAACGCAGCAGCCCCGAAAGTTTCCAATTAGATAAGTTTGTCGGACTCGTTGCAAGAAAGCCACTCACAAAGTTTTACATTTGTTATGTATCAAATTTTTTTTTAAGGACATTGTACTGGAGACTACTATTATTAACAATACATTAAAATAATAGATTCAAAATATGTTACATTAAAAATTTCGGTCAAACTTTAGAAAGTAAATTCTTCAGAAAATAGTTATTTATACACCAAGGTGGTGAAGAATGTTATTATTGACCGAGCATCAAGATTATTTCGCGAGGGGCTTTGCCCCGAGCGGAATAAGGTGCGAGGCCTATAAATGTCTTCACCACCGTGGTATATATACTATTTTTTCCACTACTAACCAAATTTAAGGCAAATATTAAAAATAAAAATTTTTCTTGTAAAAATCAAGTACCACAGGAATAATAATAAAATTTAAAAACAAACATAAATCTATCATTTTTAGAAATTACACCATGGCAACATGAACAACAACACACATTTTCGTTGACAACGAACCTAACAACGAGTCAACAACAAAAATTTCTAATGGCATTTTTATTCTAATAATTTTGTCGTAAATACATTAAATACATTCGCAAATACGATAAAGACGATCTCCTGAGTATACAAAACCATGTTGCACAAGTTTTTGTTGAACAACTATCCCTAGATTTTCAAAAAATTTGATTTTGTCCATTATTAACCTTGGTTAACAATAGAAAAATTATTAACCACTAGTGGAGAAATTCAACTTCTCAGTTGACTAGGAGACACAATAATGGTCAACTTCATAGCTAGTAGTGGAAAAAAAGTATTATTTACTTACCCATAATTTTGTCTAACACCTGCTAATCGTCTTTTTACACTTTGTCTCCGTGCACAAGGAGCAAGTTTTTTATTGTTGTACTTTTTAGTTTTCATGTTTTTTTTACAACAAAAAAAAACACACACTTTAGTTACAATTACAAAAAAACACACTGGTGTGACAATTTACAACACACAAAAACCACAAATACACATAAAATAGTTATAATTACTAATTAGTAATTACACTAAAAACACACGATGTAACAACTTAAGCACAAAGAACGCCAAAAACACATGCTTTCGATGAGACTGAAACACAAAGAATTATTTTTAGATTTAGATTTTTATTAAATTTATATTATTAAATTCGTATTTATTGATTAAAATAAGATAATAATGACGGTCCGTAAGTACTATACATTCACAATTTTAATAACTTAACAGTGTATCTGTGACGTATAAAACAAGTGGTGGTGGTACGTTCGATCCAGATTATAAATTGTATCCTAACGCCTGATGTATAAGCAAGAATACACGAAAAATTGCTTCAGGAACTGCAAAATATCTTCAGATGTATTTATTTTACCACCATGAACAAATGGTATATACATAGAAAAAGCATCAATTTTGGGCGCTATACAACGATATTTCGAAAAAAAAAATTATAATTTGTTCTTTAAACGAAGCCAAAGTTAACCTTTTTTTGTAATCAATAATATTACCTTTAATATTTTTTTTTTAAAAAGGGACCC
Source organism: Tribolium confusum (assembly GCA_029207805.1). Lineage (NCBI taxonomy): Eukaryota > Metazoa > Arthropoda > Insecta > Coleoptera > Tenebrionidae > Tribolium > Tribolium confusum. The sequence goes on from JALGAY010000004.1 coordinate 31,594,587, forward strand.
TATAGCGACCTAGATTAACATTTTATCAATCTGATACCGTTGAAATATCTGAATTATCATAACGAGCAATTGAAATCTATTGCAGCTAGTAAAGGCCTGCAAAATACGCGCGGCAGCGGAGCCTTTAATCAGAGAACTGTCAATTCTCATATTTGTTGGAAGTGAAAAATACCAGTTGTAGACAAGGCGCGTAAAAGCCTGTATCTTATTGGATGATAATTTAAAAGTAGTACGTCTCTTACGTCCCCAACTTTGTCAGGCCCACAAACTTTTGTGATTCAAGGTCGCCTATCCAACCTGCATACCCATGCTTTTTCTCCTCCTCCTCCAAAGTGTTGCAGATTCCATATTTTAATGCCCGGGCTCTTTTTGGTTGACACGACAACTGACATTTCTGTCCATTGATCTTATAATACATATTCATAAATGGCTACTCAGAAGAAGCTTGACAACTTAAAAAAAAATGGGTTAGCAGGGTTAAGTTGCTTCATTTGTCCGCTCAGAGAGCACCAGCAGCATAAATCCATGATAAAAATAAGAGATGTAGAGTGGGATCGTGGAGGGAGGAATAAGAGGAGTTGGCATGCCCTATACCGACAATGTTAGGTTCTTGGTCGAGACACATACACCTTTTACAACCTTATTCAGAATTTGCCGCCTAAACAAATGACTTGTGCGCAAGTCAAAAATTGTTTTCACAAACAGCTGATATCAAGGACGTTGAATGATCAGGACGGAGGGTCTATTCAAAAAAGTGAAAACGGCGCCAATGCACGTTAAGCAATAAAAGGTTACTAAAGTAGACCATTCTACGCATGTCTAACCAGTAGCGTCTCGTTACATTTATAAATTAGTGCACGCCACGAGAAGCTTCCAATCTAAAATGTTAATTTTATATTTATTTATACTCAAACACACTATATTTTGAGCCCAGCTGCTTAAATTTAACAGTTAAAGCAACTAACAGAAACGCTTTTCAAATTGTACGTTAGAGATACCTTACGTTCACGCCATACTACGCCTCTGCCTTCTATAGGAGAGAGAGAGTAATAGAGTCGTAAAAGGTTACTTTAGAGTGAGCGAATGCCTTCAACATTTTAGCATTGGCAGTATAGGCGACCCTCCGTCCTGGTCATACAACGTCCTTGGCTGATATCATAGGCTCTCATAGTGGTTTCTGTGCTAGTGGCATATAAACAAATCGTTTTTTAAGTGAATGTGAACAGTTTTACAATGGTGAGCTGCAAACTTTGTAAGTGTACGCATCTTTCAAAGGACAAGCAAGGTGCAGGTGATATTATTACCCTTCACAAGTAAGTATATAAATGAATCTACTGTTTGAAGTGTATACTGATTGGTTGGAAAACAAAGCCAAAATTGCTTTTGAAAAGTTATTCTGTGAACTTATTGGGGTAACTCTAAACGGATAGGGTGTCTAAAATGGATTTACCATCTATTTTATGCTCTTCTGTCTGATTTAATTAGATAAATCTGAAATTTTAGTTCAACAAATTAAGTTAAGTTATACTCTTATTTCAAAACCTTAAATATTCTTCAATAAATTATTTCACAAAGAATGGTGTTTAAAACCTGAGACTTAATACTTCTAAATTATACTTCATATAACATTTTTAAAATTTCATTAAAAAAACTGATTTTCTTTTACTAATTTTAGCGTGCGAAGTGGCACTTTTTTTCACTCAAAATATGAAAATTCAGTGAAAAACAGCAATTTTTTGCTTTCATTGAATGGACTTCCAGGTTATTGGTTCAATATTGCATATAAAAATTGAATTAACAAAATTCAGGCTATTGCTTCTATTCAGCCTGTTTGTCATTATTTTCATCAGTGTATGGGCTGGAGAAGTGTGTCGTAATTTTAGCGCGAACGTTTGAAGCACTGTCATTCTGAAAACATACCTTAAAAAAGTCGCCCTTATTGCAATAGTACATAAGGTCGAAATTATAACAGCTAAACTTTGACCGAATAAAAATCACATATGGAAACACAAATAAGGCATAAAAACACTCAACTCCAATACTCTAAACATTCTAGTTTTAATCCAGTCAGAAGTTACAAACAATTCTCGCATATTTGAGAAATTAATCGAAAATAGAAATTACTGTACATGCTTCGTGGTGTCAAACTCACCCGAACAGCTGTAAACCAACTACCGAAGATGGCCGAGTACATACAAATAACAAGTTGCACGGGCAAATCGGAGGGGATTTGCTCGCATTCGGCATGGTTCGCTGGAATTCGTTCATATTGGACCTGCGTTAAAGCTTAGAAATGAAGGAAATCTGTGCATCGAACATTTTATTTTCCATTAAATTCTTTATTAAGTGTAAATTTGTTGTAATTCGTGACTTATCAATAAATGAAATGTTTAGGGTATCGAATGTCGACATTTTTAGGTCTTATTTATTTTATTTAGTGTATTTATTTATCGCTTGAAATTTGATCTTTGTAAATTCAACCTTAATTACATGTGCAATAAGGTCGACTTTTTCAAGGTATTTTTATCGAATGACAGTGTTTCAAAATTTCGCGCATTTTTTACGTCACGGCTTCTGGAGCCCATGGGCTCCAGAAGCCGTGACGTAAAAAATGCGCGAAATTTTGAAACACTGTCATTCGATAAAAATACCTTGAAAAAGTCGACCTTATTGCACATGTAAATAAGGTTGAATTTATAAAGATCAAATTTTATGCGATGAATAAATACACTAAATAAAATAAATAAGACCTAAAAATGTCGACATTCGATACCCCAAACATTTCATTTATTGATAAGTTAAGAATCACAGCAAACTTACACTTAATAAAGAATTAAATGGAAAATAAAATGTTCGATGCACAGATTTCCTTCATTTCTAAGCTTTAACGCAGGTCCAATATGAACGAATTCCAGCGAACCATGCCGAATGCAAGCAAATCCCCTCCGATTTGCCCGCGCATCTTGTTATTTGTATGTACTCGGCCATCTTCGGTAGTTGGTTTACAGCTGTTCGGGTGAGTTTGACAGCACGAAGCATGTACAGTAATTTCTATTTTCGATTAATTTCTCAAATATGCGAGAATTGTTTGTAACTTGTGTCTGGATTAAAACTAGAATGTCTAGAGTATTGGAGCTGAGTGTTTTTATGCCTTATTTGTGTTTCCATATGTGATTTTTATTCGGTCAAAGTTTAGCTGTTATAATTTCAACCTTATATATTAGTGCAATAAGGGCGACTTTTTTAAGGTAAGATTTCAGAATGACAGTGCTTCAAACGTTCGCGCTAAAATTACGACACACTTCTCCAGCCCATTGTCACGTGCGCCATATATTTAAATAGAACTTTAAGGCACAATACAAAAGTTAAAATTAAAATGACAACCTGTAAGCAATTATTCAAATTTCTGAAACTTTCCCCAATCCGTTTGTAAACAATTCTTAACAAACATTGAGAATATCTGGTAATTCCACATCTTCTTAGAAGGTTGTAACGTGTTCGTTACTGGTTGCCTACGGCGCGGTCTTGAGTTTGATTAAGCAGCCAGGTAGGGGGCGAAAAAGGTCATGCGTAGGCGGCCAGGTTTTTAGAGAGAGGTTAAGAGAATAAGTCTTTTTGGGGAAGCTGATACCGAATTTAATTTTTAAGTTAGTCCCTTGTAAAGGTAAAGCAGTTTTTTTATATATACTTTTTTTTTAAATCAAATGTTAATTTCGCCGTCTAGGGACGCAAGTTAAGGTCATATGAGTAGAAACCACCAGTTGATTTGACGAGATTTCCAACGTTCGGATGTAACCTTGACGCTGACGCCAATCTCGAGTCCTGGAGAAGTCCCTGATTTTGCAAGGTTCCGGTGACAGGGATTTCCAATATATATGTATCGGTGTGCCCACCGCCACCGACGTGAGCCTAGGATTTGTAACACCAAATTTTGAAGTCAGGGACTCAAGGCTTTGCTTATCTTACTTACACTTTACAAGAAAATGAAGGTCTTCATCTGGCGAATAAATTGAGACGGCAACATATTAATTTTTTTAGACAAAAGATGAAAGTTTATTTTGCAACTCAATTGTTAAGTCGCTCTGTTGCAGACGCTTTACTATTTTGCAGAGACAAATTAAAATTAGAAGATTTTAAAGACTGTGGCCCTACAGTGCAATTTATAGTTTTAATAAATGATGCGTTTGATACTCTAAATTCACGAAGTCAGTATGAACATGGTTATAAACAAGCAATAAAAGATAACAATATCGAAAATATAAAAAAAAAACTAGTGAATTTACAAATTATATTTCGCATTTAAATTTTTTTTATAGTAAAACATTTGTTTTAAAATCTTCTAGAAAAACAGGGTTTCTTGGTTTTATTGTTGCGCTTAATTATGTTATTGATTTATATAAAAAAATTATTGATGTAAACAGTCCTACGTGTTAGTTAAAGTATTTACCTGTGTATAAGTGTAGTCAAGATCACATTGAAAATTCTTTTAGTTATGTAAGATCACGTGGTGGTTGTAACGACAACCTTACTTGTAGGCAATTTAAAGCAGCTTATAAAAGACTATTAGTACATGCATAAATAAGTAACAGAGAATTTGGAAATTGTATTCCATTGCAACAAATTAATATATTAAACTGTTCGTCATCTAGAAAACAGTCATTAGATTTTAATAATGCAGACAGAGAAATAGACTTAATTTTAGCTGAACATGAATATTTATTTAATAATGAAATTTTAACAGAATTTGTCGAAGAGACAGTGATTTACATTTCAGGATTTGTATCTTTTAAAGTAGCAAAATTATCAAAATGTGAGAATTGTGTTGCATCTTTATTTGGACAAAAAGAAAATTTAATAGGTAGTCTTATAGATTTGAAATCACGTGGTAGATTATGCTACCCCAGTGAGGACGTTATTTTGATTTGTAAATCTACCGAAAAGCAATTTCGATATAATATAAAGATTTCCGATTCAAACATCAATATGATGAAAATTGTTAATAACATCTTAGAATATGCAAATTCAAATTTATTTTTCAAAAATTACAGTGACGAGCATTATTATGACCTAATAAAGAAAATAGCAGAAGTATATTTGACGTTTCGAATGAAATATTATTGTAAAACCCAAAATTCTAAAAAACCTAGAATTCGAAATTTTAATAAAAAAACTATTTATTTTAAAGAGCAGTAATAATTTTCTTATGTATTGTTCTACCATTTGTATTTTTTATATATGTATTGTATAATAAATTTTAAAAATATAACTACTGCATTTTACTTAATCTGCCTCAAATACAATTTTCGTAGTGCTGTCTCCAAAATGGGCTTCAGAAGCCGTGACGTAAAAAATGCGCGAAATTTTGAAACACTGTCATTCGATAAAAATACCTTGAAAAAGTCGACCTTATTGCACATGTAAATAAGGTTGAATTTATAAAGATCAAATTTTATGCGATGAATAAATACACTAAATAAAATAAACAAGACCTAAAAATGTCGACATTCGATAGCCTAAACATTTCATTTATTGATAAGTCACGAATTACAACAAATTTACACTTAATAAAGAATTTAATGGAAAATAAAATGTTCGATGCACAGATTTCCTTCATTTCTAAGCTTTAACGCAGGTCCAACATGAGCGAATGCCAGCGAACTATGCCGAACGTAAACAATTTTCTCTATTCATGAGCGCGTTTGCGCGCTACTTTGCTACTCGGCTATCTACGGTAGTTGCTTTACAGCGGTTCGGGTCACTTTGAGAGCACGAAGCCTGTACGGTAATTTCTATTTTCGATTAATTTCTCATATATGCGAGAATTGTTTGTAACTTGTGTCTGGATTAAAACTAGAATGTCTAGAGTATTGGAGTTGAGTGTTTTTATGCCTTATTTGTGTTTCCATATGTGATTTTTATTCGGTCAAAGTTTAGCTGTTATAATTTCAACCTTATGTATTAGTGCAATAAGGGCGACTTTTTTAAGGTATGTTTTCAGAATGACAGTGCTTCAAACGTTCGCGCTAAAATTACGACACACTTCTCCAGCCCATTAAAAATTATTGACTACGCCACTGCTTTCAAATTTGTAGAGGGGGGGAAAGCTAGCGCGCGAAATATGAAATGATAGTAAAAGGTGTTTGTCGATTTACCAAGATTCAGCGCTTATGCCCACTCCTCTTATTCCTCCCTCCACGACTGGGATAAAGTAAAGTGAGTGCGCAACATTTTTAAATAGAGATCTCCGTGTTGACGTATACTCAGAGTATAACAGCGGTAAAGCAGTTATTTAGTGATGTAAAATCGCCGTCTTATAAGGCTTCTTTCTTGCAAAAATTTTTGTAAGGTATAACCAGACGGGACCTTTACAGTCTTATAAAATATTATTTTGGCCATTTGAAATCACTATCTACAACTTTCTTTAGTAGGACGGAACTTTGTAAAATGATTTTTTTTATGTCGGAGCAACAATTTTCAAAATCGTGTTTTTTAAAACATACATCGCGCTTATAAATTAACTATTTAAGTTAAAATTTTGAAATTTTGTTTGCTTATAGAGAAAACCAGAGCGCATCTAACAGTAATAACAAATTTTAAAAAAAGTTTTTTGTTTTTGAGAAAGGGGTTTCTAAAGTCACTAGATGCGAAATTGTGCATTGACAATTTCACCTTGCGGGAAGCTCTGTAAATTCACACTAATTAAAAAACACTCGGTTCTTGTCCACCCTACATGTGCCGCGGTATGCTTTTGACGTTGCCGGCTTGTCAGTGGGACGGCGGGGTTCCAATGATAAAAAAAAGGAGAGAAAAAAAAAAAAAAGAAAAAAATGATGGGCGCCACGTGGTTGGTAAAACGTCTGAGCGAGGGCGGCGAGCCTCAACCACGAAGGGCTCGAGCAAGGACAGGAACATGTAGGGAAAGAAAACAAAAAAAGTAAATATCTAACACGTTACCCCAAAATATCTCTATTGTTCTACGAGTGTACACGCACGACCAAACTAGATGATATACTTTCAGATAAAATAATAACAATAATAGAAAATATCAAGGGCTGCTAGGTGTAATGTCAACGGTCAATGAATCGGGAACAAACAACTTCGAGCTTATTGCAATTCGAGTCCTTCGACGGTTGGCACACAATTCGGGAGGTCACGTGATAGCGCTATCTACGGTAGTCCCGATGGTCCGCGGTACTATTATGGGTATGGCGTATTTGAGTCGTCCGGTCAATTTGACAATTGATTTACAGCGCACAATGATTACAAGAAATTCTAGTAATATATAATAATATAAATTAACAGCTAGTCAAAAATTAAATGTGCGTGTGGCACTCGGCAACAAGTAAATGACTCAATTATTACACGGAATCTCCAAAGATAAAACAGTGCTCAACAAAAACGCACTGATATTCTCGACCTGAAGGGTCCGAAGAATAATTCCAACTTATTATCAACAGGAAGAAAATACGAAACGGTCGGTTTCCAGGAGGCTTATTGTATCACTTATCTCCTTCCAGGCGATGGTGACCCCAGCTCGGTTGGACGGTGGTCAATTGCAGCAACTTGCTAGCGGTGGTGAAACAAAGCGACGGCTCCACGAAACAGGATTAAATCGCCTTGAATTAAATCGTATTGGGTCAAATCGCCACAACTTAAGTCGGCTTGGATCAAATCCCTACAGAGAACACCTTGAAAAACCCATTCTAAATCCAGCAAAACTCACCCTATGATGGCGGGAATTTTGGCACTCTGCTAGATCCTGCACGTGGCTAAAGTGCACTCGTTAGGCCCTGAATTTCAAAAATACTTCGTCGAAAGCCAAACTCTCATCCAATACACAAATTTCCAATAATCAACCAGCAATTTTCTCTAAGGGTGGCTTAAATAATTTTAGTAATAACTCCAGAAACAACACAGCAGGGCCTAATTTGCACCACGAGCTCAACAACCAGCAGGAAAAACTTTAAAAATGGCCGACACTCCGAATTCCCTCCTCAAGGAACAAAAAAAGAGCGAAACGTTGACCTTCCTCATCAAATTTAGTGTCATATACCAGAACCCAGCTGTTGGTACGCATGGATTAGGGCAACGTTCTTTGACCTCAGGTGACAGGTGTGACCTCTAAGATGTAAACAACGACAGTTCAACCAAAATAAATGTGAAAAATAAGCAGAAGGCTAAAAAACATAGAGCTACCTCTGACCGATTACAACAACAAGAAAATTACGATTAAAGAACGACAGAACCAACTCTTGAGTATCAACTAATAAAATAATTTCGTCCTTACAAACTCTAACCTTACTTATTCTAGGTAAATAAGAACACAAAATTACAATTTGTCTTAATCGAAAATTAGCCCGTTACAAACCCCCCCTCCCCCTTACCTGAAGAAATTTTCCTAAAATTTCACATTAGATAAACAAAAAAAAACGACAATCTTATGTGGAGCCACGTTCAATTCGGAATCCTCTAGCCCTACTTATCATTTCCTTAAAATCTATAGAGTGAAAAGCTCCTATCCGGCCCCTAAACCTTCAATTCATCGCCCTGCGGAGTAACACGCTCTGTTCAGGCCCCCCGTAACCATCACATCATTGCGACCCAACTACTCATTAAACCACTTAGCAGGAGAATGCTCCAGCCGTATGAACTTCCCTAAAAAGCGCACTTATAGTACAATACAAACAAAAAGCTACGATTCCTTACACCTAACCGGTCACCAAAAACACAACACAAGACAAGGAAACACAAAGCTTGAGGCTAAGCCGCTTTTCAGAAGACAGGCGCTTTTCATCAATCATTTGAAATGACACCTGCCAGCCGCTCCTCTGGAGACAGACGCTGAGAGGGTGGAGTGCTACGCCGCTCCCCTTTGGAGGTCAGACGTGCAACGCTCCGACGAAGAGTTGCTGGCTGTATAGTCTACTCTCATCACCATAGCATCGAGTCGATGGCCAGACAAAACGACAACCTAAGTTGACTAAGTGCCACGATTGCCCGGGTCTTCTTTTAGATCTTTTGCGTTCCACACGCCGCAGAACTTTCCGTTCTGATCTTCTAACTCATAATTCCACTGGTTTAAGCGTCTACGAATAGTGTATGGGCCAACATACTTGGGGAGCAGCTTGGCTGTAAAGTAAGCGCGGCATTAAACTGCTGAAAACTGCGCTTCCACACTTTCTGCCCCACAACGAACTCAGCCGCTTGGTGACGTAAATCGTAGGCTTTTTTATTACGCTCGAATGCGCGATCCATCCTCTGGCAAACGTCTCTATATAGTTCCTGAAACGCTGCGGACCGGTCTACAGCTGACTTATTTGAGGAAACCTCCATCTCACTCTTGAAGCGCTCACCATCGAGACAGATTTCACGGCCAAAGTTAATAAAATAGGAAGTCTGTTGGGTTACCTCATGTATGCTGGTACGTAAGCAGCACGCCACTTTTTGCAGGTCTTTGTCCCATAAGCGCTGATGATCTGAGACATAGGAACGCAAAATGGTGTTTAACGTGCGATGACGGCGTTCGACGGCATTCGCTTGCGGGTGGTAATAGGAAGTAAATTCAATCCGTACATTGTACGATTTGGCCAGGGTTTGGAACACATCGCCAATTAACTGCTTCCCATTATCGCACACAAGAGCTTTGGGTACTCCGAACAGGCAAAAAAACATGGTCCTTCAGCAGTTTGACAATGTTCTTCCCAGTTGTTCGACGAAGTGGGCACAGTAAAACAAATTTGCTGAAATAATCTTCTACCGTCAAGATGTACTCATGCTCCTGGGTCGAATGCGGCAGCTTCCCCACCAAGTCGACGCAAATAAGCTGCCATGGCCTGCAAATTTTTGGCCTCCCTGCCAACTGTCCCGCTGGCGTTCGGTTGTCACTTTTGCTAGCCAGACAAACCCGACAACTCCGTACATACCTAGCTACGTCCGTCTTCATCTTTGGCCAATAATATCGTTCCGCTACGCGGTGAAACGTCTTAAAAACTCCCCCATGACCCGCCAGCACGTGGTCGTGGTTCCGTACGAAAACTTGTCTGCGTTGCTCTTTCGGGACGACCAACCTCCAACTCCAATCACCACTATCTCGAAATCCTGGCTGTGAAGTTTTTACCTTCCGGTACAATCTACCGTTCTCCAGTCGCCACAAGGGAAAAGCAAGTAGTCTACTCTCCACCAAACCGATCATCTTCTTGTACCAGCGATCTGCAATATGCGGTGCTTCCAGCTCGTCTACGCAAGGTACCGCTCGAGACAACGCATCGGGAACGACATTATCTTTCCCTTTCCGGTGAACCACAGTAAAATCGTACTGTTGTAGCTGCACACTCCAACGCGCCAGCCTACCACAAGGATCCCGCAACGAGTTTAAACATTTCAAACTGTAATGGTCTGTTACAACCGTGAAGTGAGTGCCCTCAACGTACGGTCTGAACTTCCCTATTGCAAACAGCACCGCCAAGCACTCCTTCTCGGTAGCGCTAAATTTTCTTTCATTTGCCGTTAAAGACCTGCTTACATAAACGACAACATGTTTCCCGTCTTTGTATTGTTAATAAAGCACTCCCCCAAGCCCATAGTTAATGGCGTCGGTCTGAATAAAGAACTCTTTCTCAAAATCGGGACAACGCAGAATGGGTGCCGATACCAGAGCCTCTTTCACTTTACGAAAGGCGTCGTTGCAGTCCTCTGTCCAATTAAACTTCCTACCTTTTCTCAACAATCCCGTGATAGGCGCCACTAACGAGGAGAAGTTTGATATAAACATTCTGTACCACGACGCCAAGCCATGGAAGCGCCGAACTCCTCGAACGTCACGCGGAGCTGGAAAGTTTATAATTGCTTCCACCTTCTCGGGATCGACACGCAGTCCTCTCTCCTCTACGACATACCCCAGGTACTGTAGTTCTGACCGACCGAGTTTACATTTATCCCGGCTGACTCGGAGCCCAGCTTCTTCCAATCGCTTGAATACTGTGGCAGGTTATTCATTTTGAAAATGGCAATTTAGGCACGAGCACGATCTGCCACTTCATTAAATAAAATTTATTTGTTTTGTAGGAACAACCCTTTGAGATGTTGGAATTGAGGGACAGCAAAAATTGGGAATGTGAGCAGTTATTAAAACTCGAATTAGACATTATTATAAAATTTAATAAAGCAAAATAAGAATAAAAGTAATAAAAGTTATACAAATACAAAATAAGCTAATTTAACAAAATTTAGAGTAAAATTTAACATACCAAAAATAAAAGGTAAAAAGTGTGTGGATACAAACAGTATGACTAATTATCAAATTACAAATTATTACATTACAAGAATTATATGGTGCGAGAAAAACGAAATTACATGGGAAATCACCCCCCATCGTGTTGAACTGATGGTTGATACTTTACAGTACTTTAATACAAAGAAAATTTGCGATAGATGACTTTTCAGTAATTTAAGCTCATTAATTCCTTGGTCGGGCTCACAATGTTTACATTTCCGACTCTCTGAATTATCACTGTATTTTAAGTGTGCAGATAACAGACGGATTTGATTCATAAACAAAATAATATAATTATATCGAGAGATGTCTTAATCTAGAAGGAGGGTAGGAAATCCAAAACTAATTTTAAAAACGGTTCAAAAATGACTTACTTAAAACAACAAAAATTACAAAGGCAATAGGTCTATCCCCGAACAGTTCACATTTTTAATTTAGTACTATTGTGCCAAACCATAACATTTTGAACTCTTTTGGCTATTATAAATTACCAAACGAAACCTCAAAAAGGCTGCCATCGTTGTTAAAAACATCGAGAAGAATTAAATCAAAAGAGACTTACTGAGCAACATCTTGTGGAGGTGATCGGCTCTCTTAACAAACACTTTTACTTTTAACTTCACACTCAAAAGGGGAAACTTCAATTACTACTTTGCTGGTAACTTCTCATATACTGATCTTTTTCGCTGCAAGCGTCTGGGGTTTTATAGAGACCCTTCTTTGTGTAATTAAAGGTCAGGCAGTGGTCATAAAGTATTCCAGACAAGTTTTGAACCACAACTCCACGAGTTTTGTATATATTTTGTGCTACAAGCTTTTAATAGCTAATTGGTATTAATTCCGTGTGAAAACTGTCCAGTGACCTTACATTGACTTTGCTTTGTCTAACAATTTAATATTGGAATCGCGAAATAAATTCCTTAGATTTGATTTTCCTTTACAATATTTTCGGACGACCAAAAGGGCATCCGTGTCCCTTTACGACCACTCCCCCCTTAAAAGAAAAACACGGGTTTTAATAACCCGTGGCTTTTCCTTGTCTTACAGCTAACTTACATCCTATAAGCCCTCCACTTTCCTACCGGAATCGTTACTTGATTACCCAAAATTTATTTTACTTTTATAGACAGACTATTTAATTCCAGTAGCAAAGCTTGGGACGTAGAGTACAAATTATTGGTTGAATCGTACATTGGTTGTGTCGCGTAACACCTTTTCACTCCACGTTGTGCATTCACTAACTCTGCTCTTAATTAGCACAACACTTTTACCTTTCACTTGCTGTAGAGTGGACACTGGGTAGATCGATGTTGTTGATGTGGAACATGGTCCAGGGAAAATGAGTTGTTAGATCCCTGCCTAACTCGTTAACTATCAGTCTGAGAGCAGACTTCCTTGTGACGACCAAGCCTCGCAACAATGGCGAAATTAAGAAACTCATAGACTCTGTGATCACCCTGGTCACTCTAGTCTTCTTTCTTCTATTCTTCTTTCAACTTTCTTACTTACTACAGTAAGCACCATAACCGGCCCCTTTCTTGTGACACTCTCTAAAGTCCACCTTAATTTAACCCTTCCCTTTTCAATGCTTAAAACAACCATGATTTATACCCTACTTGAATAATCGTTACAAAACTATACTATTAATCCGAGTTGTTATATGGTTTGGCACGATATGTATTTAACATAAACAAACTAAAATTCAGGGTATATAAACTTTGCTTACTTATTACCTCTACGTTCTCTTATACCCTGTTACTCCGCGGCACTGATATTCGGGGAATGAACCTATGCTTAATCTACGTTACTTTTTTTTTCTACCTGAATCGCAATATTTGGTTTCTTCTCCTCCTCTCCAGAATTAATAATTTCTGCTTTCTAATCGAGTATTTCAGTACGGTTTCTCTCAGCTTTCACGTTTTGTATTTCCAAATCTTTTATCACCTCCTTCTTATGTTGAGGTGTAATATCCACAGCGTTAGGCTATCTTCGATGACCTATCTAATAACCCTTTCTATGTCTTACACTTCTAGGAATCAACAGATCAGATTTCTTGTTCAACTAAACTATTCCCACATTTTTTTTCTCTAAACGGTCGCGTTCATCAAAAAAATTTTTCTTTTACTACATCTTCTTTTAACTTCATTTTCGACTTTTATTTTTAGCTTGATCTAATGGAAATCTTCTTTATCTTCAATTTCTTCAAAAGTACTCAAACAAATTCTTGAACTCAAGTTTGAAAACACTATTTCGTTTACAAGGTCACCATTAAGAATCTATAAAATGCAACCAGCAATACATGGCCTGTCACAAGTTATTTTGAAATGTAATAAATGGCTTAATTTTTACTACGAAAAAATGTGATACTTTAAAACAGATAAAAAACATTATTTTCTTCTTTTCAGTAGTAATTTATCTTTAAAAAAAAATTTAAGAATGCATTTAAGCGCAATTTACTATGAGCTTTGCTAACACATACGTAGTTATCATGTTAAATGTTTAATACATAACTTTTATTCTCAAAAAAATGAGTTAGTTATAAAATAAGCTTTAAAGAATCGACGTACATCTTAAATTTATTATTTTGTTAGTTTGTTAATAATATATTTGTTTTTAAAACTAAGCGTTAAAGATTTAAAAAACAAATATATATTGTTAACAAACTAACAAAATGATAAATTTTAGATGTACGATGATTTTTTACAGCTTATTTTATAATTACCACTTTTTTTCGAAAATAAAAAGTATGTATTAAACATTTAGCATGATAATTACGTACGCGTTAGCAAAGATCATAGTAAATTGCGCTAAAATGCATTTTTTTAAACATTTTTAAAGTTAAGTTACTACTGCAAAGGAAGAAAATAATGTTTTTTATCTGTTTTAAAGTATCACATTTTTTCGTAGTAAAAATTAAGCCATTTATTACATTTCAAAATAACTTGTGACAGGCCATGTATTGCTAGTTGCATTTTATTTGAATAGACTCTTAATGTTTTGTTCCTGTTTATCTTTCGTTGACTCTAAAAGTTCATTCTTCTCCATTTTTAGGCCTATTTTGGAAAAGAATAGACTTTATGAGGTAGATTGTTCATTCTGTACTTTATTTATCTTTATTTTGTCAGAATATTCTAAGCTTTAATGGTCATAATCCGTTTTTATTCTTCCTCTCAACCCAATGGCAACGTTAAACTTGTGAACAAAATCTTTTCCTAATAAGATAATTCCCAATAAATCCTAATAACAAGCATCCTTAATGTCGTTATCTTTCGTGTCCTTCACCCTGTTTTTTTCGACCTCTTTTAGTCCAAACCTGTAGTCTCAAATTTTCTTGATGTTGTCTTAAGGCATTACAATCATCTTCAAAGCAAACACAAAACTTGTACGCAAATACTCAATTTGTCTGACTTTATTGCTAATTTTGTTTTCAAAATTAGAACTTTAATGTTCCTTTATCACATCGTAGCTGTTGTTGATGTTTTTAATTACTTCCTTCTTTTGAATTAAATAGTCATTTTTATTGATGTTGTTGTATTCTGTTAATGGTGTTACATTCGTTATGCAATATGTCTTTTATTTGTCCTCTCTAATTGCGATTTTAACTGCTTCTTCAAAATTATTTGCGTTAGCCGAAGTGATCCTTTGTTGTTTAGTGTCTTTAACCTCCCAAACTCTTTTTTTTCTCTTCTATATTAGTTTATCATGAGCTAGCGTCACTTTATTCTCTCCGATTTCTTTTATGCGAAAATTTTCTAGCCTCGTCTGTGCAATAGTTTTATATAGATCTTTCTATTTTACATAGAATTTTGTAGCAAATCTTAATCACCGGAGTGAGCAAGCGGACTCGATTCTCCCTCTTGTAGATCTCACATATTTTTTTTTTATTCCTTGTGTTTATGATCTCCCCGTTTACAATTGTATTTTATTTTTTCCAAAGTATACGCAGATGTTGTAGCGCTCTCTTCATTGTGCCTCTTTGGTTAATTCTGTCAAAGGCTTGGCAATGGTGGAGTAATTTGAAATAAATCCTCTAGAACAACCGCATAATTCCAAAAATGCTCCAACAGTCTTGGAGTTTTTCTGTATTGGATAAATCTTCATTGCTTTTGTCTTCTCTGGGTCTGTTTTTATCCCATGTGCCAATATAATATGGCCCTTGGTTAAGTACTTGGCTTTAGTCATCAAGAAATTATACTAAGTTGGTTTAATTCTTAATTGGCTTTCCTCATTCTCTTAAAAATATCCTTTTGTTTTTGAAGATGTTTCTTATAATCACCTGTGCTAAAAACTCTCACATCATCTAAGTACACCAGGCATTCTAGGCCAACCAAGCATAAGAATACTGAGTACATCAGTCGTTACCAAGTGCTTGGGGCATTTCACAACCCATTGTCATTCTTTTAAATTGATTATGTCTCGATGGTGTGCCAAAGGCAATTATCTCTCTATCATTCAGATTCAGTTCAAAAAAAAAAACATCCACCAATCATAGAAAACAAACTTGCTCCCGTTGGTTGATCAATTGCGTCCTGAAGTACGGTAGGGGGAAGAAATTCGGTTTTGTAATTTTTATTTCTAAGTTTTCGATAGACAATCTAAGTTCTGATTCCTTTCCCGAAGGTTTTTTCTTCTTTTCTAAGAAAATTACTAGGGTAGACCTTTCTTCCTATTTGAAATCGGAGGTACATCTTCAGTAATGCTAGACTATTCTTCAATGCTTGACTGTTGATGTACCAGTCAGTTATTAATCCGGGGTCCGGAACACATCCTATTATTCTTCAATTAATTTTTTTTTTAAGTCCCGACCGTTTATTTTCTTTGGGATAGTTTATTGTTGATAATAATTCGTAGGGGTGCCACTCCCCTTATCCTGTTTTCAATCATCAGCGAATTCATAATTAATTGTAACTCCCTGATTGTTTTTCCTTTATGAAGTTTAACTGACCTACTCAATGTGTTTACAACCGGTAATTCTATCGCCTTGCAATACTGAACTTGCCGTCACTATACTCAGCCGTTGGTCATCTGATGTCTCGACAATTACAAGTTCCTAATGATCTTATCCATTGATTTTTCTGTAATTCCTAAATAAATGGCTCAATTTCGGACTGGGATTTCCAATTTCTTCCTAAGTTTAATCTTTAACACCGATTTATTAATTTTATTCATCGCTTCATCCGATGCTATTCCTGTAATTTCTGTTAATTCGGAAGATTCATTCTTCCTCGACGTAGCCGGTGTGTCGTAAAAAAATAAATCTTCATGGGCTGACAAGTCATTCCTCTCCTCGTTCTTACTTTCCTTTACTTTCACCCGGGCGGATGCGGTGTCTGTTTTAATCCTATCTGTGACTAACTTGTCACAGATTAAAACCTTACTATCTACGACTAACCTGTTGGAGACTAAATCGTTACTATCTGCGACCAATTTGTCGGAGACTAAATCGTTACTATCTGCGACCATTTGTCGGAGACTAAACACCTGGACAATATAATGTCTCTACCGATGTCGGCCACTTGGGGATTTTTTCCTCCCTGCCACCGTGCTAAAGACGACTCAGTGTCTAAACCGACTTCGATAACTTCGGGCGGCCCTTTCTCCCCCGAAGAATTCTTTTCACCCGTCACGGCGGGTTCTCTGAGCCTTTTTAGCCCTAAATCGATATGTATTTTCTTCTATATTTATATTACCATAACAGACCCCATCCTTTTTTTTTACATTTTGTTACAACATCGACCCGAGGTTTGGTGACCTCAACCCTACTATTTTCCTTTTGCGCTTCGTTTTTTTTTATCATCCTTGCGCTACTAGAACCTCTATATTCACTGTCGGAGGTGCATATTGAGCCAGTCCATTCCCCTTCTGTCGCTAAGGGTTTTTGGTGCAACCCAATTTGCACTAGTTCCTCCGACCAACAAATGTTAAATTTAAATTTGTACAAGAAATCCAGTCCCAACAACATTTTTCCTCCAAACTGACTTCAGCCGTGAACTGGTGCAATAAACTCGTATTACACCTAGGCTCTAATTGAATTTTCAACATTGCTAACCCCTTATTCTTAATTGAAGCCGCCTGGACAGTTTTTTTTTTATTACATAGCCATTATCGAATATTCCCTTTTGTTGTTTCGAATTTAATTTTGAATATTTTACTACGAGTCATCAGTATCAATCGGATATTTTATCGCTTTTTCTCTTACGGTCAACGTGATCTGTTTTCTTGACCTCCACTCTCGGTGGGATCTTTTTTTTTTTTGGGTTACCTATAACTTGCGACGATATATTCGTAAAATTTTTCTAAGATGTTGAGCAGGTTTTTCGGGATACACCTTAATGCATTTACATACTGAGTATTGTTTTTGCTGAGACCGTGCGTTAGTAAAATTTTTTCATTTCCCAGGACCGTACTGGTTTATTGATACTCCGCGAATTTCCTTAGCATACAATTCGTCTTTCAGATACCAATGTCCATAATAAAGCAACCAATTTTTATGCGCTTTTCTCTCACTTGTGATTTTTACCCTATTGCGCTTTATTATCGTTATTAATTAAATAGCTTTTGCTTTTTATGATGGACCTAACTGCAATTATAATTTCTCAAACTATCACCAATTAAAATTTTGAAACTAGTGTTATAATCCGGAGAAAAAATAGATGGGTGGTAGATGTTAGAGTAAAGTAATTAAAAACTGATTAATTACCACTACATTATTATTTTCATCTTCTTTATTTACACACACTTACAACTTTTAACTCTAACTTTACATTCTCACTGTCTAAATCCAACTCTCCTATCTAACTGTCTAAATCCAACTCCCCTATCTAACTCCTCATTCTTACACATTTGCCCACACAATCCACCCTCACATTCAAATCAACCAATCAGTACCGTTTCATCCATCTGTTTTGCATAACATCCCTAACGCTCGACCTTCACATCTGCAAAACTACTCAAACCCAGACTTTCAGTCACCAAAAGACCACCCAGTACTAATTCTACAATTATTAAATAAAATAATTCTATCAACTCGGCCCTTCCTGACATTGTTCTCGTCCTCGAGAACCTATACCTAACATCATTAAGCATCATTATCATTAAGCATCATTCACCTCCTTAAAACTAACATTTTCCACAACAAACAACCAATAAAAAAATAGCTTCAAAATTAAACACAATTAAAATCAAACAAAAGTATATCTAAATACAACATAAATGTCAGAAAAAACCTCCTAGCTACAAAAATACATTAACTAACTTTAACGAACCAAGGGTTTTTCACTCGCCGTCACTGTTTTTCTCTACGTTGTCTATATCTACTGTCACTGTCCACAAAGTATCTATTTCTTCTTACAAAGTAAGAACTAATTGGCAAAAACTCTAGGCGAACACACACCAAATACCGCACAATAAAACGATTTTCTTCCTGACACATAAACATTTTTCCAGATTCTTTTTTCAACCAATCTACGATGTTCTTCGTATTTTCATTATTTATTTGCATATTCCAATCTTTATTAATTTCACCTAGACTGTCATATTCTGCACAACCATTCACACATTCTTCACATTCGCTAGTTTCCATTTTTTTCTGATTTTCATCATTCCTCGACGGCTTTACCTGTCCCCACGCCACTGACTTGGCCAACTTCCGCGTCCTCGACGCATCCTTGTCCCCGGACAATCCCTGTGTCCCCGACGCTCCAGCTTCAACCACCCCTGAACTCGTCGTCTTCGTTTTATTCTCATCATCTCTGCCAACCTCTATTTTTCCCCAAATTTCGACCGTCTTCGACTTAGCTGCCGGCTTTACCTGCTCCAACGTCATCGCACTACCTGCCAACTCGGACATCTCCTGGTTTCCAGACGACCCCAACAGCCCCGCTGCATCCATGTCTCCGGACAACTCCTGTGCCCCAAGCTCTCCAGCACCCAGTAGTACGTCCCGTGAAGCCGACCTCTTTGTCTCCACTGCTTTGTTCACCACGGCCTCTATTCGTCGTTTTACTTCTTCTACACTTAAATTCCCGATTCGTACCAACATTTTCTTCACACAAAACACAATTTCTTCGTCAGCGATAACACGAGCGATCTAATAATCGCGTTAATCCAATCCCACTTCTGATAAAATTGTTATAATCCGGAGAAAAAATAGATGGGTGGTAGATGTTAGAGTAAAGTAATTAAAAACTGATTAATTACCACTACATTATTATTTTCATCTTCTTTATTTACACACACTTACAACTTTTAACTCTAACTTTACATTCTCACTGTCTAAATCCAACTCTCCTATCTAACTGTCTAAATCCAACTCCCCTATCTAACTCCTCATTCTTACACATTTGCCCACACAATCCACCCTCACATTCAAATCAACCAATCAGTACCGTTTCATCCATCTGTTTTGCATAACATCCCTAACGCTCGACCTTCACATCTGCAAAACTACTCAAACCCAGACTTTCAGTCACCAAAAGACCACCCAGTACTAATTCTACAATTATTAAATAAAATAATTCTATCACTAGACACAATTAGATTTGATTTTTAATTGTTCAACATGTATCTCTATCGTTATCGGAATTTTTCTCACAAGAACGATTAAGTCATCTGCATACCTTCCTTGACTCGCATCAACGCAAGTATTTATAACGAACACATGCGTTATCTCACTGCCCCCGATAATTCCGAGGTTATTTAACATAAAATGACCAAATTTCTATAAACTCTGGGGAGCCAAAAAAAATTTAAATAAAAATTTCACTCCATATTTAATTTTCCTTCGCTCTTATTGTCGAAAACCAAAATTCAACTTTTAAAATTTTGAAGTTTTTTAGCCTGAATTATTTTTAAGTAATTCAAGAAACTTCTCTCTTTCTTTTTCAATTTAAAGAAAATTAAAGTGTCTCTTAACCCCTTAGTGCGGATCTGTGCTATTAATTCGGTGTTCTTATCGGGAGTCACTCTACTCGAGCTTTGACCTTGTTCCCATTTACTATAAACTTCAAGAGTAAAAATAGTAAAATGATATTTTAATTGAAACTATACCTGAAAATATAAAAAAAATGTCCCAAAATATTCGAAAAATATAGGGATTATAAAAATTTTCTACACACAAAAATTTCGATCCCATTTTTAGTTCATAAACAAGATTAAAATAAAACCATCTGATACGTTAGCATTTTTAATTAAAATCTTTCTTATTTTTAAACAATTTAGATTTTTCCAATGACGGAAATTTTTATTTAACAGCAAAACGTTAGTTATTAATTAATTTTTTTTTAATAATAATTTTTAAGAACTTTTTCATCTAGATATAAACTTTTTGTCTCTAACATTTTACTCTTAACCTTGTCCTTGACTTGTTTAATTATTACAGATCCACATCTAAGCACTGCGTTTAATCGGGATTCGGTTTTTCGAACATTATTAACATTAATTTTTCCAAAATTTATTAATTAATTTTCCAAATAGAATTTTGAATAAATTCCTATTTAACCTATTGTGTATTAAAACGGAATTTTCCCAGAAAATTTTATTAATCTCTGTTATTTACACGCATTTTTCAGCGATCTTTTCCATAAATTCCCTTTTTTCTGCCAAAATTACCGATTTAACAACAAAATTTTCAAATTTTCCACGGGCAATTTCGCGTAAAGGTCCTTAACCCAAATTATGACACTAGGCTCCCGAAATTTAATTTTGCATTTTCTTTGTTTCGTGTGGACACAAAGATTCTCACGCCTTGCGTAGCGATAACGCATCGGTGGCGGCGTCGTGACCTCGCTGGCTAAAAGCATTCGTCACCGTATCGTATTTCCTTCTGCACGTGCATATCGTTTTTGATCTCACAGATTTTTGTTTATACATCCTAATTGAGGCACCGATTTCTCGCACCAAATAATCAACGCGTTCTCACCGAAATTCATTACTGTTTTAAACCCAAATTTTGACTGTTACAAAATTTTCATTTTCGGCTCATTTTCGATTATTTTCTTTTTCATAATTTAGTGGTTTCCTACTGTAAATTATTACTGCTAAAAAAATAATAATTTTGACTCAAAAAATTTTTTTTTTCTTTTTCTGCTCATTTAGGACCTTTTTGACTTTCCCCAAAATTTACTGGAATCCTACTGACGACTGCGGCAATTCAATTGTGTGGCAGGTTTTTCATTTTGAAAATGGCAATTTAGGCACGAGCACCATCTGCCACTACATTGAATAAAATTTATTTGTTTCGTAGGAACAACCCTTTGAGATGTTGGAATTGAGGGACAGCAAAAATTGGGAATGTGAGCAGTTATTAAAACTCGAATTAGACATTATTATAAAATTTAATAAAGCAAAATAAAAATAAAAGTAATAAAAGTTATACAAATACAAAATAAGCTAATTTAACAGAATTTAGAGTAAAATTTAACATACCAAAAATAAAAAGGAAAAATGTGTGGATACAAACAGTATGACTAATTAACAAATTACAAATTATTACATTACAAGAATTATATGGTGCGAGAAAAACGAAATTACATGGGAAATCACCCCCCATCGTGTTGAACTGATGGTTGATACTTTACAGTACTTTAATACAAAGAAAATTTGCGATAGATGACTTTTCAGTAATTTAAGCTCATTAATTCCTTGGTCGGGCTCACAATGTTTACATTTCCGACTCTCTGAATTATCATTGTATTTTAAGTGTGCAGATAACAGACGGATTTGATTCATAAACAAAATATTATAATTATATCGAGAGATGTCTTAATCTAGAAGAAGGGTAGGAAAACCAAAACTAATTTTAAAAACGGTTCAAAAATGACTTACTTAAAACAACAAAAATTACAAAAGCAATAGGTCCATCCCCGAACAGTTCACATTTTTAATTTAGTACTATTGTGCCAAACCATAACATTTTGAACCCTTTTGGCAATTATAAAATACCAAACGAAACCTCAAAAAGGCTGCCATTGTTGTTAAAAACATCGAGAAGAATTAAATCAAAAGAGACTTACTGGGCAACATCTTGTGGAGGTGATCGGCTCTCTTAACAAACACTTTTACTTTTAACTTCACACTCAAAAGGGGAAACTTCAATTACTACTTCGCTGGTAACTTGTCATATACTGATCTTTTTCGCTGGAAGCGTCTGGGGTTTTATAGAGACCCTTCTTTGTGTAATTAAAGGTCAGGCAGTGGTCATAAAGTATTCCAGACAAGTTTTGAACCACAACTCCACGAGTTTTGTATATATTTTGTGTTACAAGCTTTAAATGGCTAATTGGTATTAATTCCGTGTGAAAACTGTCCAGTGACCTTACATTGACTTTGCTTTGTCTAACAATTTAATATTGGAATCTCGAAATAAATTCCTTAGATTTGATTTTCTTTTACAATATTTTCGGACAACCAAAAGGGCATCCGTGTTCCTTCACAATACTTTTGCCAAAACCTCTAAATGTTTCTCAAATGGAAAAGTGACGATCACAATGTCATCTAGATAAACAAAGACATGGGGTTCTAGGTCGACTCCGAGGACTCTGTCGATCAGTCTCTGCCAGGTGACCGGGGCATTATGTAACTCGAACGGCATACGACGAAACTGGAATAACCCTCGGCCGGGAACAGTAAAAGCTGTCTTGGATCGGCTTCCCTCACTAACAGGTACATGCCAATACGCCGACTTTATATCGATCGACGAGAGGTACCGGGCATCGCGCAGTTTGTCCAGAGTCGAGCTTATTAAGGGCAACGGGTAAGCGTTTCTCTCCGTAACGGCGTTAAGCTTCCGATAGTCCACACAGAATCGATAAGTTCCGTTCTTCTTTTTGACCAAAACTATCGGTGAACTCTAAGGCGATGAACTGGGTTCTACAATCCCGTCACGAAGCATCGAATCCAATTCCGCGTTGACATGTTTCAAAACCGCCGGTGAAACCGGGTGGTGTCGCTGTTTAATTGACCTATCCCATATACACCACCAAACCAATTAACGAGAGGAAAATAGAAAATTAGGTGAGAACAAGCGAGACAAAACGATGCGGCGCGCGCATAGGTTGGTCTTTGGTATGAAGTTAGTTGCCAGATGAGCAAATTTTAAAAACCATCCAAAAATAACAAAACGAAAAAGTAACATGTTAATCAAGTAAAATAAATGTTCCGCACTATTATTAGAATTTTTTTTCGTAAAAGGTTTTTAAAATTCACCGAAAGACGGCTAAGCGGGTGGCGCTAACTTCACACTTCACAGTGACAGATCATTGACAGATGACAGGGCCTTACATTAGAAACTAACTAATGAACCGATTCGATAAATATTGGATAAATAAACATTCGTTGTGCCGTTGTGGTGTGGCTATTTTGTATTTTCTCGTCTTTGTGTGTGGTTGCGTTGTGTTTTAAGTTTTTAGACTATTGAGACTTTATTTATTTTATAATAATAAAATAATATAATAAATAATAATAATATATTTTATTTGAGGTTTATCAATGACATGATGCATTATTACGAGGTCGTCTACCACCACTGTAATAGTTTCCTAAAACATAACTATTTAATGCTCTTTCTTTTTAGTTTTACTCCCAGTCTTACAGGATATTTATGTTTCTTTATGTATTATATTTATCTCTTCTGCGTCCTTTTCAACTTGACTTGGCGTAGCGTTATTGACGTCTGACGTACTGACAAGTTCTACACTACTTTTCTACAAAATAACACATTTCTTCAGTGGCTCATTCTATTATAATAATAATACTACAAATGTAACATAGAGTTATATCTTGCGTTTGAGCCCTTTTGTGATTACACATGGTGTTCCCAACTCTCTAGATGGTCCGGCCCCCTTTTTTAGTTTTTTTTATCAGGGTACCCACCAGAAAACCATCATTATTGAAATGGTTGGAGCAAATCTACAAATAAATGTTCTGTATAGTTGTTACACACAGATAAACAATGAAAACATTACTTTACTTGTCTTTCTCAACAAATTCATGTGAGTTCTAATGGCACTACACCACTGTTGGCAAATAACCTCGTTTTTCGGTAAAGAAAAAAACGGTATTTCCTTACTACTACTCTTGCTTCGACACATTGGAACACACCACACTTGTGGCATGGTAGTACACAAAACTCAAAAAAACAACTCCCAAAAGCACATGTATCACAAAGTGAGGTTATGTTTTTACCCATTTGGAGCACTACCAACGTTTAGTTATATCACCAAATTTTTGGCAAGGTAAGAAATAAGAATTAAAAAATGTGAATGTACATAAACAGTATTTTTTATTATAAAAAATTTAAAATAACATTACCTTTTCGTTAAGTTAATTAATCATTGTTATAAAATTTTAAACTTTTCTTATAGGCCACCAACAAAACTTATAATTTTTTTACGTTAGTAGTACTCCAAAATTGCGGAATTTTTCGCCAATCTGCCAGTGAGCCGAACTACCGGTTCTCCCCGATCGGTAGGACCCCCATTCTTTGCGGTTCATGCCAAACAATGACAGAAATTTACCTGATCACTTTGACCAATCAGGCCATCACAGTATATGTGCGCACGCATAGGTTGGTCTAAAAGCCTTGAATCTACAGGTAATATGGAATAGGTGAATTCACCTATCCCATATTACCTGTAGATTCAGGGCTTTTAGACCAACCTATGCGTGCGCACATATACTGTGATTGCCTGATTGGTCAAAGTGGTCAGGTAAATTTCTGTCAATGTTTGGCATGAACCGCAAAGAATGGGGGTTCTACCGATCGGGGAGAACCGGTAGTTCGGCTCACTGGCAGATTGGCGAAAAATTCCGCAATTTTGGAGTACTACTAACGTAAAAAAATTACAAGTTTTGTTGGTGGCCTATAAGAAAAGTTTAAAATTTTATAACAATGATTAATTAACTTAACGAAAAGGTAATGTTATTTTAAATTTTTTATAATAAAAAATACTGTTTATGTACATTCACATTTTCTAATTCTTATTTCTTACCTTGCCAAAAATTTGGTGACATAACTAAACGTTGGTAGTACTCCAAATGGGTAAAAACATACATAACCTCACTTTGTGATACATGTGCTTTTGGGACAAGATTATTAAATATCTGAGACAGGTTGCACAAAAACTTGCGCATGCGTTGAAAGAAGGCGGCATGTACGTCATAGTTACGATAAAATTTAAATTTATTTGATAGTATTTATAATATAAAAAATGTGGAAAGGATTTTTCACACCTGTAAGCAGTAAACCTCTTTGGGAATTAATATAGCATATTTATTTAAAAAAATATAAACATATAGTTGTATGCAAAATTACCAAAACAAGCAACAGAAAATTAAAAAATCAGCTTCTTGAAATATTATTATTTTATAATTTTTTTCATTTTCTTTGCAATATTGGAGGAAAAAGCTGTTGTCTTTTTTTTTGCGCGTGCTTAAGCCCTTCTAATTTTATATTTAAAAATTTAATTCAGAATACAATGCATCCAAAAGGGTCTCATTAATATTCCGGAATTTATTACTAAACTTGAAATGCTAGATGTGCATATCAGTATTTTGAGTTGAAGAATTTGCGTTCGTGTTCAAACTATCCGAATATTTACGAATGCGCCCTCTCGTTGATATATAATGTGAAAATATTAATTTTTTTTGGGGGTGCGCTTCGGGCGAAGCGTAATTTTCCCTACATAAGTGATCAAAAAAAAACCCTATAGTTTCCCTACGCATTTCAAATTTGGTCAATTTCCCCCTACATGTAGGGGAATTTCCCCAAGAATTTCGCTAGGATTACCATCACTGCTTGTGACGAATTGTGAACATTTGAGAGTTATCGTAACTATGACGCACATGCCGCCATCTTTCAACGCATGCGCAAGTTTTTGTGCAACCTGTCTCTGATATTTAATAATCTTGCTTTTGGGAGTTGTTTTTTTGCGTTTTGTGTACTATCATGCCACAAGTGTGGTGTGTTCCAATGTATCAAGCAAGAGTAGTAGTAAGGCGGAAATACCGTTCTTTTCTTTACCGAAAAACGAGGTTATTTGCCAACAGTGGTGTAGTGCCATTGGAACTCACATGAATTTGTGGGAAACACAAGTAAAGTAAAGTAATGTTTTCATTGTTTATCCGTGTGTATCAACTATACAGAACATTTATTTGTAGATTTGCTCCAACCATTTCAATAATGATGGTTTTCTGGTGGGTACCCTGATAAAAAAAACTAAAAAAGGGGGCCGGACCATCTAGAGAGTTGGGAACACCATGTGTAATCACAAAAGGGCTCAAACGCAAGATATAACTCTATGTTACATTTGTAGTATTATTATTATAATAGAATGAGCCACTGAAGAAATGTGTTATTTTGTAGAAAAGTAGTGTAGAACTTGTCAGTACGTCAGACGTCATTAACGCTACGCCAAGTCAAGTTGATAAAGAGGCGGAAGAGATAAAAATAATACATAAAGAAACATAAATATCCTGGAAGACTGGGAGTAAAACTAAAAAAAGAGCATTAAATAGTTGTGTTTTAGGAAACTATTACAGTGGTGGTAGACGACCTCGTAATAATGCACCATGTCATTGATAAACCTCAAATAAAATATATTATTATTATTTATTATTCGAAATTTGGTGTTACGGGGAAGTGGACGACAAGGCAAAGAAAAAAAAACTGTTTTATAAGGCCAACGTTTCGAATCCTTTATTGATTCTTCTTTAAGGCTTCTAATAAATATTAGAAGCCTTGAAGAAGAATCAATAAAGGATTCGAAATCCTTTATTGATTCTTCTTTAAGGCTTCTAATAAATATTAGAAGCCTTGAAGAAGAATCAATAAAGGATTCGAAACGTTGGCCTTATAAAACAGTTTTTTTTTTCTTTGCCTTGTCGTCCACTTCCCCGTAACACCAAATTTCGAATTAAAAAAATGGACGTAATTCACCAAAAAAATTATTTATTATATTATTTTATTATTATAAAATAAATAAAGTCTCAATAGTCTAAAAACTTAAAGCACTTAAATCACAAAACACAACGCAACCACACACAAAGACGAGAAAATACAAAATAGCCACACCACAACGGCACAACGAATGTTTATTTATCCAATATTTATCGAATCGGTTCATTAGTTGGTTTCTAACGTAAGGCCCTGTCATCTGTCAATGATCTATCACTATGAAGTGTGAAGTTAGCGCCACCCGCTTAGCCGTCTTTCGGTGAATTTTAAAAACCTTTTACGAAAAAAAATTCTAATAATAGTGCGGAACATTTATTTTACTCGATTAACATGTTACCTTTTCGTCTTGTTATTTTTGGATGGTTTTTAAAATTTGCTCATCTGGCAACTAACTTCATACCAAAGACCAACCTATGCGCGCGCCGCATCGTTTTGTCTCGCTTGTTCTCACCTAATTTTCTATTTTTCTCTCGTTAATTGGTTTGGTGGTTTATATGGGATAGGTCAATTGGCTCAGCATTAGTTTTGATGACGTACTCCACAAGATGAGTGCAGCCTATCCCCGTGTCTGCAAATGGTAGCGAGCTAGCTACCAACTGTTCCAGCTGTTCGACCTGATCTGGGGTTAAGGCTGATACTCCGTCCACCGCCATCAGTTGAGGTTCACTGCTGTAGGACCACTCACTCTTACGTACATCAACGACCAATCCTACAACTTTCCAAAAATCGACCCCAAGGATAAGATCATGTGGCAAAGATGGAATAGCCAATGCCTCCAAAAGATACACCTGGTTACCTAAAGTAAACGGCACATGAAACATTCCCTCGATTCTACACTGCTTTCCGTCTGCCACTTTGCAAAATTGAACGTTCGACCGGTCCCTCACTAATCCCAGCTTTTGCAATAGAGCAATTCCCGGACCTCCTACACACGTCCTATTTGCCCCCGAATCCAAAAGACCCAACATCTCAATTCCCAGTACTTGTACTTTTAAGTAGGGACGCTCATCACCAGACGACCGCTCCAAAACAAAATCTAACTTAAGGGGATTCTTACACGGCCATCAACTAATGGGAATTTGTGGGATTTTCGTCAAAAAACTGTGACTTACCTATTCGATATTTTTCTACGAAAAAAATATATATAACACAACTCATTATGACTTAGATGTCTTGAACCAAAAAACCCTTGAAAAATCATTAGATTTCTTTTAAAAAAATTGAGAAATTCAGAAAAATGAAATGTCATCTTTGTAACGATATTTTGCATAGATAATCATTTATTTTCCCAAAAAAAATATTCAAGGCAATAAATTCAAGATGTTTTCTATATACTATTAAAATTTGAGGTTCGTCAGTTAATTAGCGGCTCTGTACTTTTTTGAGGAAATTTTCCTGTAAAATGGATAAGAATTAAAATCATCGAACTCTCTATCCTCTCTCGTCGTCTCTCTTCACATTCACAGCTAGGTATCGGCACGCTCCCTTTGTAGTTCCTGTAAGTACTTATGGTTTCTAAGAAATGTTAATATAAAGAAATTGGCTAATTCGTCTACTCAACGTTTAGTTGTATTTTGTACTTTTCGTGACAAAATGAGTGAAAAAAGAAAATTGGGACTGTCGGACGTCCGTAAAAGCAAAAAACTATTAACTAAAAATTTTGGTTGTCAATACCAATTTGTGGTATGATCAAAAATGTCATGTAATTAGGGCATAATTGTTATAATAAAGGTGCTATATAATGGTAATGTGTACTTAGTGATACCACAAATCTTTAGAAAACCAGATAAATTTTTTCATGGCATTGACGACTTTAAATGGAACCGTAGTATAAAGGATGTAAACGAAATTAGACTTATTTATTTTTTAATAATATTTTTGCTAAATAGTAACGCACTGGTTTTACTGGAAATGACTATAACTTTTGATTCTTAAATAAAACACTATATATATTTTTTAAATTACCTACATGTTACATTACACAAAATGTGTATAAGGCTTTAGTTTTAATTTTATAAGCAAAAAACTTTCGAGAAAAACAATTTTTTAACTTTAAATGTTAATAAAAATATTTTTTTTAATTACGTACATGTTTTTTCATTACCTAAAATATTTTCTTTTTGATATTTTTAATTACTGATTATTATTGTTATTGTCCATTATTTTGTATTACGTATTCGATGATTATCGGGTGTTTTGGACGTGCAAAAAAATAAAAAACCTTTAATTTCTTGGTTACGTTTCGTGGCCTTTATTAAAGTATTAAGTGGTTCTCCATTTTGTTTTGAATTTCAACAAAATGGGGGACTACTTAATACTTTCCGGCCCAAAATGAAATTATATTCAAATAAACATCTAAAATTAAAATTGTAATCCAATGTCTGAAGAAGTGGTAATAAAGGCCACGAAACGTAACCAAGAGATTAAAAGTTTTTTATTTTTTTGCACGTCCAAAACACCCGATAATCATCGTAATTTCTAATTACGATGTGTCAGTTTTATTTTTTAATACTGGGTGATAAAAATGATAAAAAATGATAATCAAAAATGTAATTAGTGATACATCTCGTCAAAAAAACATCATTTTTCTTTATAACATTTTTGCGACAAATGCTAAAAATTTTGAATTTTGTCCTTCCCATAAAATCACGATAGGCTTATTTATGATCACTTCTCAAATAGGTTAGGTCTGCCTAGTTACCATTATAATACCACATAGACTAGTTGCGTGTATGGTATTTTGTACTAAATTTTTAAATAATTTCATCTTAATAACGGTTGAGATTCCGAAAAAATGGAACCTAGAAAAAAATATTCTTTAAGATTTTCACCTATCACTGAGAGACCTATCACTGGCTAAATTTTTGACCATCATTTGTGATACACCCTGTATAATTTTAATATTGTTCAAAAATTTTGTTTACTGTTGTAGGTCTGATTATTTTTTTTTTTAAGATAATCTATTTTTCTTAAATATTTGTACAGGATTATGTACTACTTCTCAATATCTTGCGAAAGAACTCCTTTTACCCAAGCAGTTTCTTCAGTTTTTGTATATGTACTTTTTTAAATATTTGAAAGTGTTTATAATTTTTTATCAGTACTTAAATGCATCAAATAAAAAAATGCATAGTCGGCATCAGCTCTATCAATTTCTATATTGCGTTTTCATCACTGTAAATTTATCAAAATTAGCCTCATCGTATCATTTTTCTGTTATAAACGATCACCACATATTTTGAAAAGTTATGTATAGTCTACAGTGCGTAAAAAATGCCACCTCTCTCAATTAACAAATCATTTATGATAAAAATGTAAAAGTCCCAATAGGTACATAAAAGTAAAAAATTTTGAGAAAATGTTTATTGATATTTATAAGCCAAAATAATTCATGTTTGCGGCTTCAGCAGTCTTTTATGATTCGAAGTGGACTTTACGCACCTGACTGTACATACATGTTTAGGTTGTGTATCTAATTTTTTTTATAAAAATAATTATAATAAAATCATTGCTTACTATGCAGACTGTAATGTAAGGTACATACCTAAAAGGGTTAATAAAATTTTGCTATTATTAATTTGTCGGTTTTTTATTTTGTTTATAAAAGTCTATGTAATATTGTACATAACAGTAATTAGGAGCATGTGATAATTTAGTTTCCCACATTTGTTCCTTGGCTTTAAAAATATGTAATTATTGCAAATAGAACGATTTCCATAAATGTGCTTTATTTCTTGTTTATTTATTTTTTACCCGAATTCAGTCATAAATTTATTGCCTAGCAGCGCAAGAGACCACTATAAATTGTGAACAACTGTAGCCGTGATTATTGTACGTTACTTGAGAGGTCCGCTAGCAACCCTATTTCGCATAAAAGCTTGCTCACATAGTAAACATGCAGACCAATTAAATAGAATAGAGAGAAATTCTGACTTCGCCCAAAATGTAAGAATCCTCTTAATCTGGGCAGGAAACTGCTTCCGTCCGAGCTTTTTTGTGAAGCAGCGAGTAAAAACGGGGGCGGCAGCCTGCTTTACTGCTGCCCCTCGTTGGCATTTCCGATGACGACTGGGATGAATAACACTTAGGGCAATTTTGGATTGTAACACCTGGGTGCTGACACCGGTAGCATCGCGTTTTCTTCGGCTGACGACACTTTCTGGCGAAATGGCCCACACCTCGACAGTTAAAACATACGAGCTCCTTCCGACGTGGTGTTTGAACCTCATGGTCATTGCTCGTCAGTGTTCCGACCTCAACATAGATGGCTCCATCAAATCACGTGACCGGCGTCAAGGTGGGCTATAGGTATTTACCCTAAATTTAGTCACGTCCAACCGAAGGCACTCTCTCTCCAACTCCTCGATAGTGCTGACTACAGGAAGCTGCTGGACATAGAACGGTGCTAAATTCCGGGTTAAAATGCTTAATCGAACGTCATCTGGTATCGAACCGTGCCGCTGGAACAGTGTTGTCATGCAGGCCAGATAATCCACAATTTTCTCCCCTTCGCCTTGTCTCCTCCCTAAGATCTCTTTGAGTAGCCTATGATTGTAGTCGGGGGACAAATAGTGATAGCGCAGCAACTCCTCGAGCCTCTGCCAGTTTCCTACCCGATCCCTGACCGATCTAAACTAATTTAGTGCTTTCCCTTCAACTAAATCTATTGCCGAAAGGAATAGATCGGCCTCTGATACCTTTCGTGCAACCCTCAGTTCCTTCACCCTTTCCAAGAACTCTGAAACCGAAAGATCTCCAGACTCTCCTGAGAACTTGACTCCTCATTGATGAACCGGAATGCTACGCATTTTCGGAACCGGTATTGTCGAAAGCCGCGTAGAATTTAACCCAGACTGAAATGGTGTTCCTTGATTAGACTCATCCTCCGAGCCGCTAGATTCCTCGCCGGCGGTAGCCGAAGCGTGTGCCAAGGCCATACTTAAATTAACAAAACTTGACCAATTGGACCTAGTTCTAACGACCCTGTCTAAGATAGGAAACAGACCCGACACTTTCTCTACGACGGCTAGACGCAACTCCAATTGTTCCGGAGTGGCTCCCTCCAGAGGTGCCACGTTGACCCGGTTTAACAGATGTAGAAGCCGAGAATAGAGCTTTCTACAACCACGATCTTTTGCCCTAAAATCCTGAAATAAATTTAACGCTTTCAGCAGCTCTGTATACTTGGTTTCAATCAGCGGAACCTCGGAATCATAGTCGAAAGAAAAGGTGGAATGAGGAATTGGCTCCCCCGCTTCACCAGATCGTTCAGCAGTAAGTAACGGTTTCAACAAAGCCCTTAGCTCATCGACACTCTTCCCTACAGAGTCCAGGCCTCTTAAACGTGCTTCAAACTCCAACTCATCCTTCCACAGATGATTAACCTCTATGGACTCCAGAAGCCGTGACGTAAAAAATGCGCGAAATTTTGAAACACTGTCATTCGATAAAAATACCTTGAAAAAGTCGACCTTATTGCACATGTAAATAAGGTTGAATTTATAAAGATCAAATTTTATGCGATAAATAAATACACTAAATAAAATAAATAAAACCTAAAAATGTCGACATTCGATACCCTAAACATTTCATTTATTGATAAGTCACGAATTACAACAAATTTACACTTAATAAAGAATTTAATGGAAAATAAAATGTTTGATGCACAGATTTCCTTCATTTCTAAGCTTTAACGCAGGTCCAATATGATCGAATTCCAGCGAACCATGCCGAATGCGAGCAAATCCCCTCTGATTTGCCCGCGCAACTTGTTATTTGTATGTACACGGCCATCTTCGGTAGTTGGTTTACAGCTGTTCGGGTGAGTTTGACAGCACGAAGCATGTACAGTAATTTCTATTTTCGATTAATTTCTCAAATATGCGAGAATTGTTTGTAACTTCTGACTGGATTAAAACTAGAATGTTTAGAGTATCGGAGAAGAGTGTTTTTATGCCTTATTTGTGTTTCCATATGTGATTTTTATTCGGTCAAAGTTTAGCTGTTATAAATTCAACCTTATGCTCTAGTGCAATAAGGGCGACTTTTTTAAGGTACGTTTTTAGAATGACAGTGCTTCAAACGTTCGCGCTAAAATTACGACACACTTCTCCAGCCCATAGAATGAAACGGTTTTAAGTTTTTCTTGAATGTGTTAGATTTATAAACTGGTCATTATTGTAATTTAAAACAGTCCTACAAAATAAACATCAACTTTTAAGGTTAGGTAGGTACTGTGATGAACGCGGTATTTATAAATTTTATTTATTAATAATCGGGCAAGAAAGTAATTTCAAATTAGTAATTTATTAGATAAATTTTATCACGATCGATTTGTTTCCGTGAAAATTAAAAGAAACAACCAAATTTAGATTTAGTTTAAATTCACACGTGTTTTGTAAATATTGAAATGTTTAGAAAACGACCGTTCCCACAAAATTCTTCCTAGAACTCTAAGTGATTACAAATTGCAAAACCATGTTTTAAAAGGCCACATGTTAACGGGGGATGTTTTAAAGCGGCAAGAATAGCGTCATCGCCACCCACGAATCTAGTCGTTCAAAGAAATATTGCACACCACATAAAAATACAAATAATCCTATTATTGTTTAAAGTTAATGAATAAATTAAAACTGTAATTTTATAATCAATTAATAGTCCTATTTTGAAAATACTTATTAATCCGTATCTGAAAGAAAATTATAAATTTAATGAAGATCCACAATTTGGTAAATAAATTCAGTCAGAGGCACAAAATTTGTAGTTATTAGATGCATAATAAAACTTTCAATAATTTAAATTTAAAAAAAAAGCTACACTCATAGCATAATACTTTAAATTAACGTAAATCTGCTAATTTGTCAAAATCATTATTCTAAATATTCACAAATATATTGGCCGATTGTAACAGGAAATCTGGAATTTAAATTTTGTCAAAGATAAAGCTGACGGTCAAGTGGTTTCTTAAAAGAAGACACGCCCTAACACCAAGCGCTGAAAGAATACCGAAAATAACTTGCACGTGTGTTCATTTAGAAGAGTTTTAGTAAAATTATTAAATTGTTGCTAAATACAAAAGATCTAGTACAAAACAAGTACTTTTGAAAAAACGCGTGAAATTTTCTGAACATTTTGATATGAAATTTAACCCTAATTTAGGCGAGGGCAACCGTGAAATTGCATGTAAACAGTTTAAATTATTTAAACTCATTGTAAACCAATTTGGTACGACAAAATGGTTGTCCAAATTACTAACATAGTGATAGAAAGAAATGTAGATGGATTTTCGTAAATTTTTCGAATAAATTCGGAAAAATCGTACGAAGATAATACCGGTGGCGACACCAAGCGGAGGGTAGTACCGCGAAATTACAGTTTTCTTTCCGAATTTAATTCTACATTTCCATAAAATTTAAACAAACGAAATTTGTTGCTGCATGTATTTGCCACAATAATGTTTAAAAATAAGTTCAGACAAAACGGCAACAAACTTTGGAGTTTAATTTCTCTTTCAGGTAAATAGGGGTTGATTCGACATTGTGATTGTATTATATTCGGTCATCAAAGAAATTTATAAATTGTATGTTAAATAATATAGGGAAAAATCGAATCAAAAATACCCTTACTAGTAAATAATATTTTGTTTAGGAGAGTTAAACGAGGGTTGATCTTAATGCCAAAACGTTTAAGAGTCAAATTTGCATAATCTTGCATATGTGTAAAGAGAGTACCAGCGGGGGTTGGTTCAGGGAGCGTCTCTAGTTCATAAAAACAGATTTCGCGTGGATTTTCGGGAGTCGATTCTTGACGGTCTTTCGAGATAGTTAATTTTCGAATTATTCTCTTTGTTTAAATTTATTTAATTTAACAAAGTCCAATTTCAACCCTTTGGGTTTATTTTAAAATTTAATATTATTTCATCATTAAATATTTTTTTGATTTCGTGCTAGTGTGAAAGAGTAATAATATTTTTTTTTATTTAATAATTTAAATTAAATTGTGACGGTTTGTGTTAAAAGAAAAACCAACCAACTTGGCAATTTAACCACAAGGGCTCCCAGGACAATCAAAGGGATAAATTTTCTAGGTAAGCCCACAAAGGGTTTTCTATCTATTTATTATTTGAATTAATTAATTTTATACGAAGATTTTATTTAATTTAATCCGAGTTTCTTCAAATCATTTGATTAAATTTACACTATTTAATCGTCATCGTGACCACAAATTTATTTAAATCATTTTATTGAAATTTATTAATTGTATTACTTTTAATTTGGGTTTTGGAAATTTCATTTTCAAAAATAATTTCAGCTTAATTGGTTTAAAATAAATATTCAGGATTTAGAAAAGTAAATTATAAATAAAAATTTTTGGTGAAAAATGCAACAACTTTCTGTCACTTTTGAAATGAATTTTAACTGGTATTCTTTCTTTATTTTGCCCGATCTGGATGTGACTATCAACCCAAATAATTAAAATCTAAGATATCAATCATCAATCTATTACAGAAAGAGTTCTCAACAATCGCGTCAAATGGTCACTCCAAATCAGTGCAAAGTTTTGTTGTTACAAAATTTCGGGAGGTTGAATTTGTTGCATATTGAAATTAGGATAGCGTAGGGTTGTTTCTCTCTCGCGTCGTGTTAGGCGAGATTACACCTGAAATTATAGGCTCGTTTGTCGGCCACCTTCAAGAGGAAAGTCGTGGTTCCCGGGAACCCTTTCTTCCAACTTTACTAAGGTCTAACTCAATGTGTAAGGTCGTAGTTTCCGACACTTGAAGTTAGAATGAGCGTAGTAGACCCGTTCCAACGGCATATACTTATATGCAGGCTATTACGAGACAAACGAGAAAAAATAAC
Source organism: Tribolium confusum (assembly GCA_029207805.1). Lineage (NCBI taxonomy): Eukaryota > Metazoa > Arthropoda > Insecta > Coleoptera > Tenebrionidae > Tribolium > Tribolium confusum. The sequence goes on from JALGAY010000004.1 coordinate 31,630,672, forward strand.
CATCCTGGTTACCTGTAATAAACTGGTATCGTGAAAGGGTGAAGTTCTGAAAAGTCTTTGTCCAAGCTCGTGACCGAAATTTGTGAGAGAAATGATTCCTACAGTAATTCAGTTTATTTTGCAAAGATTTGTATATCCTGGTTTTGCTCGGATTTTGTAAGAGGTGTTTCGGCACCTGACTTTTACCAGGGTCGGCGGTCGGCGACAGGGCGAAATAGTAATTGCGATGCACGTATAAAAAGAGAGCCGCGAGCATGTAACCCGCCAACTCAGGTACAAGAGTAGCTTATCAAACGTATTGTGACGCGAACGACTCAATTCTAAGAAGCGGTGAATCAGAGTATCGAGTATTGTGTTGTGGACCGCTCACTTCTAGGAACTGAATAGAACTTCGAGTATTATTTACGTTTTGAATGGGTTTATTTATTCTTGTTTACGTCGGCATTGTTTGTCGCTATTGTGATTGAATTCCAATCATCTTGCCGAATTGAAATAATTCAGGAGAAACGCGAGAAAATACTCGAAAGTTCTGGAAAGAGTCCATACCCATATATATATGCGAGACAGCGAGTCAGTCAGTCAGTCTGGTTTTGGGAGAGCGACATAAAGGCGAACTCCGGCGATATCCAGCGAATTTAGAAAGCGATAAATTAAAGTGTTTTGTGTTCCGTTAGTGATTTAGAATATTAGCTGTGTTAATTAGTTGTAATTAATTTGATTTGTAAATAAACTTGCCGAGAAATTATCTCCAGCTCTTTAAATCAGAAACCCACATATAATAAACGTCACACTGGTGTCAGAAGTGGGATTTAAAGAAGCTTGGTGGACAAAGAAAAGTTTATGTCTCTGGAACCTTCTGGAAGAACAACAAGAAGTCAGACAAGAACCATGGAGGAACAACTTCGTGTATTCTTCGAGAAACTAGAAAAACAACGCTTGGAAGATAAAGAAGAACAGAAGAAATTTCTAGAAGATCAAGAAAAACGACGACTGCAAGAAAAAGAAGAAGAAGAAAAACGTCGAATGGAAGAGCAAGAAAGAATTTTCGAAAAATTCGATACCTTACAAGATGCTCTTAAGAAAGATGTCGAAGAAGTAAAAAAGGAATTTGAGGAAAAAGTTTTCGAAGTAAAAGAAGAAGTAAAAGAAGAGATAAAAGAAGTTAGGGAAGAATTAGAAAAGAAAGTTTTAGAATTGGAAAGTAAAATGAAGAAACTTGGAACAGGACAAATTTTAGGAAGCGAAGTAACATCGCAACGAGTAAAACCCCCAACTTTCGATGGTCAGTCTTCGTGGTCAATGTATAGGAGGCAGTTTGAAGCAGCGGCGGAGATAAATTGCTGGAATGATGAAGAAAAAGCCACAGCTCTGGTGTTAGCACTGCGAGGACCAGCTCTCCAGCTGCTTCAGAATGTATCTGATCGTGATCAGAAAAACTATCACGCAGTGGTCAACGCCTTGGAATTGCGCTACGGAGACCAGCACATGGACAGAGTATACCAAATGATGCTTAAGTCCCGACATCAGAAAAGCAACGAAAGTTTGCAAGAATATGCCGCGGAAATAGAAAGATTGGTTAATTTAGGTTATCCTTCCGCACCTGCAGACCTTCGCCATGAGATGGAAGCCAGCGCATTTATTGATGGTTTAAGAGATGGCGATTTACGACGTTATCTACGTCTACATAGATATAAAACCTGTGCTGACGCGCTTATCCACGCGTTAGAATATGAGGCGGCAAATGAAGACTTTTCACGACGACCAGCTCAACGCGTGCGATTGATGTCCGCAGAGGAAACTCCAACAAATAATTGCTGCTGCGAAGAACTGAAGAGTATGTTGGAAAAGATGCAGCAGACACCAGCACGCACTGGAGGACGGCCTAAGTGTTATGGTTGTGGTAAGATAGGCCATATAAGAAGGGATTGCCGCCAACGGGGAAGGTCTGAGGATGTAAGGAGGGGTCAGGAAGATGTCACAGGCCTCAATTTCCCGGCATCAGGAAAACTAATTTCAGCTAGCACTTTGGGGCGTGTGCTAGCTGATACGCCCAAAGCCCCTAGGATCATCTCCGTCTCGCAGCTAGGAAAAGGAAATGATAGTCTGTTGCTGGATGGACGAATCAACGGTCGAGACACCAAGATGACGGTTGACACGGGAGCAACACTTTCTCTAGTGAGACGGGACATGCTGGAAACATCTCAAAATATCTACATGACAAGATGTAACTTCGTTTTGAAAACCGCTACTGGTGAAACAGCACAAGTACATGGAGAAGCTAATGTCAAACTTGAGATAGGACCATTCAATATTGTACACCGAATGGTTGTAGCTGAGATAGTTGATGAAGTGATCTTGGGTTTGGACATTATGGACAAATATGGATTTGTGCTGGATATTAAGAACAGGATGTTACAAATGGGAAACGAAGAAATCTTGTTACATTCTGCGACCGCTTCATCGGACCATGTAAACATCATCGTCTCAGAATCAGTTCGTGTCCCCGGCAATTCTGAGAAAATTGTGCTGGCAGAGTTGGAAAAAGATCCTGGGGGATACCGAACGGGAGTTGTTGAACCGGACATGACGAAATTCACGAATGCGACACACAATAAACAGATCTTGGTAGCTAGAGCACTCGTTGAGGCTGGTGGAAAGATTCCTATTCGCATAGCCAATCTCAGCGAAAATCGAGTTACGTTGCAGAAAGGGGAACAGATTGGCTTCTTTCAGCCTGCATTACGAGTTGTTCGTTGTGAAGAAAAGGACAACAAGAGTTACCAGGAAGGAGAAGGTAAAAATAACCCGGAATTGGAAAATTATTTTCTGGAAGAATGGCAACACTTATCAGAAGATCAGAGGAAAGCAGCCACTGCTTTTATTCGAAAGGAACAAGACATTTTTGCAATAGGGGACAAGATTACGGGAAGAACTAATTTGGTACAGCATCGAATTAATACGGGATCAGTACAACCTATTCGTCAGCCCCCGAGAAGACTCCCCTTTGCGAAACAGGAAGAAGTGGCTCGAATGATCGAAAAAATGAAAGAAGATGGCGTCATTGAAGATTCGTCAAGTCCCTGGTCTTCACCAGTTGTACTAGTAACAAAGAAAGATGGGTCAACTCGTTTCTGCGTTGACTATAGACGGCTCAACGAAGTAACGAAGAAAGATAGTTACCCACTTCCACGCATCGACGATACACTGAGCATGTTAGCTGGTTCCCAATGGTTTTCTACTTTAGACTTGAAGAGTGGGTATTGGCAGGTTGGAATTCACCCTGAGGATAAGGAGAAAACTGCCTTCTCGACTGGAACTGGGCTCTACCAGTTTAATGTTATGCCTTTTGGACTTTGTAATGCGCCAGCTACGTTCGAGCGGCTAATGGAACTTGTCCTTCGAGGGTTGACTTGGAGAACTTGCCTTGTGTACCTTGATGATGTGATGGTTATTGGGAAAACTTTCGAAGAACATCAAAGTAACCTGCAAGAAATTTTCAGCCGATTGCGAAACGCTCGTCTTCAACTTAACCCTAAAAAGTGTTGCCTTTTCCAAAGAAAAGTCAAGTTTTTGGGACACGTTGTTTCATCGAATGGGATACAAACTGACCCTGAGAAGACTGCAGCCGTACGGGAATGGCCCCGACCTAATGATAAGCACCAACTACGAAGCTTTTTGGGTCTTTGCACCTACTATCGCCGTTTTGTCAAAGGATTCGCCGATATTGCCAAACCTCTTCATAAACTGACCGAAAAGAAGACGCCTTTTATTTGGGACAAAGAGTGTGAATCGGCCTTCAAAACATTAAAAGTTACACTCTGTACGGGACCAATACTTGCTTACCCAAGGGCAAAAGGTCAGTTTATTTTAGATACGGACGCCAGTAATAAAGGAGTTGGCGCAGTATTAACTCAAGTACAGGATGGCGAAGAGAGGGTTATCGAATATTATAGTAAGGTTCTTTCTAAACCTGAAAGGAATTACTGTGTCACCCGAAGAGAACTGTTGGCTATCGTGAACGCGGTAAGCCATTTCCACAAATATTTATACGGCCAACATTTTACAATAAGGACAGATCATGCCGCTTTAAAGTGGCTGTTAAATTTGAAGAATGCTGAAGGTCAAACAGCGAGATGGATTGAGAGACTTCAGCAGTATGATTTTGAAATCAAGCATCGCTCGGGAAGGTCTCATCAAAATGCAGACGCCTTGTCCAGAAGACCGTGCAGAGCCGACTGCAAACATTGTAGCCAACGAGAACAAGCTGACCACCTGTGCAACCTTAGAAGGCTAGTTTTGCAACCTACTGACGGATGGACAGCTGAAGAAATAAGAACAGAGCAACTGCAAGACGATGAGATCGGACCGATTTTACAAAGCAAGGAGAACGGAAATGTAAGACCGCAATGGCATGACATTTCAAATAAGAGTCCTGCTCTGAAGGCGTTGTGGGCACAATGGGACTCCCTGAAAGTCGAAAATGGGCTGCTCAAAAGGGCTTGGGAAAGCGCAGATGGAAAGACGGTAACAATGCAGCTAGTCCTACCGAAGAGTCGCGTAAAGGAAGTCTTAAGGGAAATCCATGATGGAAGATCTGGAGCTCACTTCGGCGTCAACAAAACCTTGGGGAAGGTTCGCGAACGCTTTTATTGGGTCAATAGCCGAGAAGATGTCGCTAATTGGTGCCGGAAATGTACAACATGTGCTGCGAGTAAAGGCCCGAAAACTCGTAGCCGGGGAGCCATGAAGCAATACAACGTTGGGGCTCCGTTTGAGAGGATTGCGTTTGATATTGCGGGTCCATTTCCAGTCACCGACTCGGGCAACAAATACATTATGGTTGTTGCCGACTATTTCAGTAAATGGCCTGAGGCATACGCGTTACCAAACCAAGAAGCTATTACTGTGTCTCGTGCTTTGGTGGATAATTGGATTTCTCGTTATGGGCTTCCCATGGAAATGCATTCGGACCAAGGGCGAAACTTTGAGTCAGGGGTTTTCCAAGGAATTTGTGATCTCTTGGGTATTCGGAAAACCAGGACTACACCGCTGCATCCTCAGTCCGACGGAATGGTCGAGCGCTTTAACAGCACCATGGAAGAGCACCTATCGAAAGTTGTAGAGGCCCATCAAAGAGATTGGGATCGCCATTTACCGTTGTTTTTGTTGGCTTACAGAGCGGCGATCCATGAAACTACAAATCAAACTCCAGCCAAGATTTTGTTTGGACGGGAACTCCGCTTGCCTTGTGACCTTGTGTTTGGGACACCCACTCAAGAACCCAAGGAAGTTAGAAGCTATGTAGAAGAGCTTCAAGAGACGATGTCCCATATCCACGACTTGGCTCGAGACCGAATTGAGATTGCCAGTGACAGGATGAAGACGCGGTACGATTTGAGGGCGAATTCGGTAGGGTTTCAAGAGGGAGATTTGGTCTGGCTATTTAACCCTCAACGGAAGAAAGGGCGATGTCCGAAGCTTCAGCCGAAATGGGAAGGCCCTTATACCGTACTGACCCGACTTAACGACGTGGTGTATAGAATCCAAAAGAACCCCAGGGCTAAGATGAAGGTAGTGCATTTAGACCGTTTAGCCCCCTATGCGGGTTCAAATGACGATGAATGATTGTTCGAGACGAACAATTCTTAAGAGGGGGGTAGTGTGACGCGAACGACTCAATTCTAAGAAGCGGTGAATCAGAGTATCGAGTATTGTGTTGTGGACCGCTCACTTCTAGGAACTGAATAGAACTTCGAGTATTATTTACGTTTTGAATGGGTTTATTTATTCTTGTTTACGTCGGCATTGTTTGTCGCTATTGTGATTGAATTCCAATCATCTTGCCGAATTGAAATAATTCAGGAGAAACGCGAGAAAATACTCGAAAGTTCTGGAAAGAGTCCATACCCATATATATATGCGAGACAGCGAGTCAGTCAGTCAGTCTGGTTTTGGGAGAGCGACATAAAGGCGAACTCCGGCGATATCCAGCGAATTTAGAAAGCGATAAATTAAAGTGTTTTGTGTTCCGTTAGTGATTTAGAATATTAGCTGTGTTAATTAGTTGTAATTAATTTGATTTGTAAATAAACTTGCCGAGAAATTATCTCCAGCTCTTTAAATCAGAAACCCACATATAATAAACGTCACAGTATTATTAAACTTTGCCTTGAAATTATAAATCTGAGCAAATATAAATTGAAGTTTAGGGTTGCTTTACAACACAGAATTAGAACCATTGAAACAGGAAGAGTAAATTCTAAATAATAATGTTAATAATAAATTTATCTATTACTTAAATCTGCGACTAGAGATTTATAAAATTATTGTCACAAATTTAAACAGGTTTGTGGTTACAGATGTTAAAAATTTGACTAAATAATATAAATGAAAATTTGAATAAATGGCAAATTTGGATTAACCCTCATAATTCTTGTATTGTTGTAATAAACTTTTTGAAGATATGTAATAAATTTAGTTTGAGGAAACTTGACTTTTAATTTCTTCCCCCACGCGTTTGACACTATGTACTTTGAATTCGAATTTGAGTTACCCTTTATCCCTTCTGTTCTTATAGAAAGAGTTAAAATTAATTATCACAATGAGAGTGATTACTTTAGACGATTAAACACAACGTAGGCGAGCCAAATTAAACCAAACTGGTTTGAAATTTAAGGAAAATTTTTAATATGTAATTTTGTTATTATTTATCATCTTTTCCCAACGACGATCTCATTACAGTACCTAAAAACTACAAGCACAAACCAAGTCCCAGCCATTGTAAATTGTTTTTCTTTATACAGCAGTGTTTCTTATAACTATAACTATTAGTGTTAATAAACTGAATAAACTAAAAAATACTTCACGTGTAACTGTTATTTTTATACTCTATAAAAATATTTGACATTTGGTCGGGTGTTTAGTCGGTATCACAGGTCAGTATGCCGCTATGTCGGTAATACCATAAACTAACTACCTTTAGATGTGAATCTGCCATAGTAATGTGAAGGACTAAAAAAAGCGCCTCAAGCGGGTGTAGGGAAAATTAAATTGTGTGGCGGTAAATTTAAACCATATTTTATGGTCTCAAATTTAGCTGTGGAAAGTTGAGATCAATTAAAAAGACCACTCACAAACACGAAAGTCTAGCTTCCTTGCGTATTGTGCAATGGAAGCTGATCCACAAGTTTGTGAATGGTTTTTCTGCTTGATCTCATACTTACAATGCAATAAATTAAAGGTGTGATGACTGAACTGCGGTTTTTTTTTAATTTTAAAAAACTGTACAGTAAATAGTTAGTAAATAATATTTTCCAAAAAAATTTTGCAATTAATTTTATTTCCTTTTCGAAATCACATACTTGTATTTCTCCTCCCACAAAGTTGATAGTTATTGAAAATGAAATAATCAAGTTATTATAGGGTTGTTAGTATAAAAGTCCTGTTAATATTATATTAACAACTTGTATTACAACAGTATTGACATAGACATTTTTCTTTAGTATCCTCCAGCAAAGTGTTAAGAGCGGCTCTCTTCGTGCTTCCTTGATCGCAAATCGATGTCACAACTTTAAAACCCGCTTTTTGGCATGCCTTGATCACTTTTACAATAATTGTTTTTAGTTTTTGTTTTATAGGACCTTTACTAAAAGTACAAGTGGCTGTTTGCATTGTCGGCAAATGCTTTTTAAAATAAAAACGTTAGCATGGTTTGCTATTTGTTTCATGTGTGTATCCCCATAATCTTCTAAACCGTCAACAAATTTCAGCATTTGATTATGTGTAAGGCGAGTGGTAATCGAGTCTCTGTCAAATGCTTAATGTTTGTCCACAGATTTGACCATTTCCGCGCATTTTTTCAAATTGTTAAAGATTTGCTTGTTTTATCCCAGGCGAAGAAAAATTTGATTTGACATATTCGTTAAAGTCCTCATCAATGGTAAAGAAAAAATCTTGGATATAAGTTTATAGCGCCTGCTTTCACAAGTGTTAAAAACAATATTCTTTCTTCTACTGAAAATCGCCTGGTCTTGGGTTTCATATTCTGGTTCTTCACATGCTGTATGATAAATGTATATTTAGCTGCATTCACATGTTCCATTAAATTTTGAAATCGCGAATTATTTGCAGTGTGTTCCGCATTTTGCAATCGCGTTTGCAATTTGTTTATTCTTCATGGCGTAATACTTTTTACGTCTTGGTGATAAACATTTTTCACGTGTTACATTTACACGATGTAGAATGCCTTGTCTGGTCGCCTTGTGCACAATGCTTGTTGCTTGTGTTTTGTGTTGAAACAAAGTACATGGGCTTCTTGTTGTGAGGAAGTAGATGAGCTAATGTGTCGTGTAGCAATGCACCAAATGAGACTGATGTTTCTTGTAACGAAGAACATGTGTTTAAAGTTTCTTGTTGAAACAAATCAGAAGAGGCTGATGTCTCTTGTTGTGACGCAATGGATCTGATTTTCTCATCAATGAGTGTTGATGCAGCAGAAACAACGGTTTCCGGCAAAGACACAGGTACTTCAACAGTCTGTGCCCTGGATTCTACCACCTCTTCAGAAATCTCTACAAATTATGTACGTGTTAATTAGAACAAAATATAAATTTAAAAAAATATAAAGGGAACTAAAAGCCTAATTACAAGTTAAGATAAGTCCGGTAATATCACAAATTTTAAGAAATTTCTATAGCAATAACCAACCACAGCACCGCCGAAGTCTTTCCGTGGCAATAAAGATGTGACCGGATTTAACCTAACTTTAATTAGCCCCTTAGGGGCTCATTATATGCAGGTTAAAAAACAACTTACTTGGAAGATGTAATGTTGGAACAGCATCTATTGTAACTCCTCGTCTAGTACCTGGTACGTGGTAGTTTTCAGAAAAATGTCTAGCACAAACAAAACAGGTACGATAAATTGCATTTGGTTTCAAATATTTTAGTTTTTGATTTTATATTTTTTTAATCCACTTTTGCATCATATCTGAATCTTTTGGGAAACGATGCCGTTTGGTTATTTTGTCATCACATCCAGGAACAATGCACATATTTTTATACTTGATATTTAAGTCCATAGTGAAAACTAAAATGAAGACCACAAATAGTGAAAACGAAAATCAAGACCACAAAAATCAAATTTACGTTTCCTACTAGAACTAGGACTAGGTTTGTACTTACCGGTTCTGTAGGAAAAAAACAGTAACTCTAAAGAAAGTTGTTTAGTAGTTATAAAACTTCAGTTTAATCACAACACGACTTAAAGAAAACACGGAACGAAAAGACATTAACATGAGTCTTCTGCTGAGAGTCAAGAAAAAGTGTTTCTTGCTGCTGCAAAACTTACGTTGTCAACCAAAATAAATAATCGGTTAAACAGATTCCTGCAACCCATTTTTGTTTTATTTTTTATATATTGCGTCATCTGTTGTACGTAGGGACAATTTTAGCCACGCTCAGAACCAAACTAAAACATATCCTGCCATCTTCCATAAGACTTTCGCATCTAAAGGTAGTTAGTTTATGGGTAATACAGATAATTATAAACTTACTTAAATTCGCATAGATGTCGCCCTAATTTTTTAAAATCACGGCCAACTGTATCAATCTCCACTTCGTCACAGACTGCGTTCCGATACGGCCATAACGCTCCGTTTATAAAACTGTTCTGATCTAGTCGCCAATGGGGCGTTTTCAGACTTTTATGCAACCCGCCTGACACCTCAGCTTCAGGACACCTTTTACATGGTGGCTTATGGTGAAATAAATTTTGGGAATTTTTTTCACGTATTTAGCGAACGATATTCAAATTATTACTCAAGGTGGCATAAACAATGGGATTAAGTCTATTTAATAATGTAGTTAAAACTAAATTTCTTTCAACTGTTTTTTGTAAATTAATTATTTTATTAAAATAAATTCGCGGGCAAAATTTTAAATTTTTCAGTGATCTGTGACCAATGAGAAGTATTCGTGCCAATAATGAGTTTTGACAGTTGTTGACATAAACAACTTTTTCATTCTTTAAGTTAACATTTTGTGCATTTTTAGGTGTCTTAAAGGGTTTTTATTGCTGTTTTTTTTAATTTTTAGACTATTTCAAAGGTAGGTAGAATTCTTCCAATCATCAGTGGTGACGATGTTTATTAAAAGTGTAAAATTTTACAGGAAATCTCTTTCAACTTAATATTCCAAAATTACCCCCTACACATTACCTTGCCTTGACCGAAGGGTACTGACAATACTAAGACTAAGTAAAAAGAATCCACCCCACAGCCAAGCAGTTGCACTCTTGCATTAACCGATCATTCTGGGAGTCCCAACTGGTCTTGTGAGTTACTCATACGCTTCGGCATCGTCAAGGAGCCGCTTTCTTGCATCAACAGGGCATCCTGGGGGTCCCTATCTGGTCAGAATCTCGGTTCGCCCGCGTTCGAAAATAACACCACGGTCTCAAGCCATTTATTGTGAACAAACTAATTATTAGTGTAATCATAAATTACTGTAAATAAACTATTCTAAATAAAACCAATTAGGTACAGTACCTATTTATGATTCATAAACACGAGTGTTTTAAAAACCAAATATCTTGTAGAATATGCGAAATAGTTGTGGGACTTCTACGTAACAAAGTACAGGATATTTTCGGAGGTATTTCTAATATTCCTTTTAAAGAAAAAAACATGGACTATCTGTGGGAGATCAAATGCTTACTGTTTGTTCCGTTTTAGTAAATTTTTGTTCACCAGTATTTAACTAAAAAAAACCGTATCAAATAAAAATTGGATATTTATAATCAATCATAATGTTTTATTATAATATTACAGCATATCATTCATTGTATGATCTATAACAAAAAAAAAAATACAAACATAAATTGGCTGTATGACACTGACAATATAATACTAATATTAAAAAGATGGAAAAAATAAAGTTGAATAAGGCATTTAATTTTTAGGTTTTCACTTTGGACAGAACTATTTCTTAGGTATTCTTTGAAGATTTAGGCGAGTTTTATGGTACCAAACTCTCTTGCAATTTGTATTGTTGCATTTCACCAGTACCTTTCCATTATTGAACGTTTCACAAGGGCATGTAAGCACAATATTGTCTACCTACAAGAATAAATCAGTATTTGTAATTAAAAAGGTTTAATAAAACGTACCTTCTGTGAAGTTTGTGTTGTTTCAATAATATACACATCTTCAGTAGCTGGTGCTTTAAAATAAAATAATTCGTAATAATTTGACAATTGGATTTTCATCAATACATTTTCTGGAGAATTTTTACAAACTTGGCTTCACATTCCTGGAGAAAGCATAAGTGAGGTTGTCACTTAATTGTGATTTTTCATCTTTAATGACTTCAGTAAACAGTCACCGTTTTTGCGAAAATATAAACTCACATTTGGAATAGCCCTAACAAAGCATCTATGTTCACGCCACTCATGACTGTAAACAGCCTTAACCCCCGAAATGAGGTAAACATCCCTACCCTTGGTGTCTGGAGCTAAGTCTGTAAAATCTTGTACACCAGAGATCGATTTCATCATTAAACCAGTAAACAACGAAAAGTCTTTTTGTTCGAATCCGTGACTCCTTCGATCCTCCCTCACATTTTGGTCCAAAGGAGCCGGATCAACCAACATCATCACGATCGAACACTCAGTAGAAATCGTCTTCAAGGGAAGATATCACGTCAAGTCGTCCACTTTGAGGTGAGGAAATTTATCGCTGAACTACCAATAGCATCCAGCCCAACCCTGTGGAAAGGGTCTTCACCGGAGGGTGCCAGGTCAACCCATCGAAACAGCTGTGCAAATCGTCACCAACACCAAGCTTACAGGCGGTGGAACCCATCAACGAGCCGTCATCATCGTCCAGACTTTTGGAAATCGTATCTTCCTCACAATCTATTACCCGTGAAATGAAATTTTTTCCAAATAAAAGTACGAAGAATGACCAGAGATTATGATTCCACTTGTCTCTAAAATGTAAACACGGAAACATCATTCACATCACATGTAGGGTTGAATAACGTTGTACTTACAATGCTTTACAAATTAATTACTTTAAAAAATATAAAAAAGTCACTCAAAAGTCCAAAAAATACGATAAAAACACAAAAATAACAAACGTCATTAAAGTTCACTGACTTCTGTCAAAAGCAATCTTCACAAGCAACACAAGCAATCAAAAGTTACTAAAAAAATGCGGGCAAATTTGAAAATTATCAAATTTCAATAATTAATTTAAAAAAAACAGTTGAAAGAAATTTAGTTTTAACTACATTATTAAATAGGCTAAATTCTATTGTTTATGCCACCTTGAGTAATAATTTGAATATAGTTCGCTAAATACGTGAAAAAAATTCCCAAAATTTATTTCACCATAAGCCACCATGTAATAGGTGTCCTGAAGCTGATGAATGACGTCATTTGAAAAAGGTCTATTGCGTTACGCAAGTGCTGCCCCCAAACGATTGAACGGTGAACTGCTGTAAAAGTTGACAGATTCAAAATTTTTGCTGTATCTTGTCAAATTATAATTTGAAACGTACGTTCTTATTGCATAATGGAAAAGAAATGTTTGATTTGTGGCAAGCGCAATACACAGCTTTTTGAATTCCCTAATGATTTTCATCAACGCACTAAATGGCTTGAAATAACTGAAGAATTTTGTGGTAATTTTACACAAACCCTAACAAAATAGTATCTATTTTATCAATTTTTATTTGGTTTATACAGATGTTGCAAGTATAAAAAATCAATCAGTTATCTGTAAAGATCACTTCGAAGAAAATTCTTTTACTTTCACAAAAAATTCTTGTTGCTTAATAAAAGAAGTTGTACCTTCAATATTTGTAAGGATAAATGAGAATTGTCCAATCAAATATTTATATGAAGGTAAAATAATTATTAAATTTTATTTGTAGAATATTCCTGTCACACCCAAATATCCTGTCGAAACTCCTCCTAATGTTTATAGCAAAGAAAACACAAATTCTAAATTAATCCAAGTCTCCATTCCATCTGTTGAGCTTGAGAATTTACGTTACCACTGTAAAATATTAAATCAGAAACTAAAGCGTATGACTAATAAGTATTTAAAGTGCCTGTCACGAGTTCAATCTCTCGAAGTGGAACTTCAAAGACAAAGCCATAACTCTAAATTAATCACAAAAATATCCCAGGATGCTGAAGAATCTGATGACAAAGCTCTCTTTTTATTGGATCTTTTTAACAATTATGCAAAAAAGTCACCTAGGTGGTCTGAAATGACAATTCGTATGTGTACTCTTTGGCATTTTTGCTCTCCAAAAGGATACGAGTATTGTCGAATCAATTTAGCCAAACTTCCATCCAAAACTACCATATCCAGACATCTTGGTGAATATAGAGGGTCAAAAGAGTTGTGTAAACAGCGTTTACAATCTGAAATAGCTGCACTTAAAGTTCCAGTAGAGCGAATTTGTTCGTTAGTTGTGGATGATATGGCTATAAAAGAAAAAATATACTATAGTCGACCTGAAGATCGTTTTTTCTGGCTTGATGACTGTCATTCTAATAAAACGCAAAATGCTTTGTTTTGTTATATACGGGTTATCAACACGATATTGCATACCTGCTGGATATTTTTTCCATTCAACACTGACAACTGATAGCTTCTATACCTTGACTATGCAAGTGATACAAATGTTGACTGACTGTGGGTTTATTGTGTTAAGGCTTGTGACTGACAATTTTTCTGGAAATGTAGCACTCTTCAAGAAACTATCTAACGCCAGTGAAGCTCTCAAAAACGTAATCGACCATCCTCTGTTGCCAAACGTGCCACTATTTCTTAGCTTCGATTACTGTCATGCGATAAAAAATGCAAGAAACCTATTCTTAGACCACGACATGTGTTCTTCTGAAGGCACTATTAGCTCATTATATCTGAAACAGCTGTATAGTCTACAAACAGGATTACCAATTAAACCAGTTAGATATTTAACCAGAAAACACCTTTATCCGACAAATTTTGAGAAGATGAATGTTCTCAGAGCTGTTTAAGTTTTTTCGACTGCAGTGACTTCATCTTTAAAATTTTTGAAAGAAAATGGACATGAGCAGTTCAAAGATGCAAGTAGCACTGTATCTTTCATGGAAAACATGTACTTTTTCTTTCAGTTTCACAATGTCTCAAGTAGATCCCAGTACATTCGTACCTTAGATAGTCATATTGCTCCTTACGTTGATGTTTCTGATGAACGACTCCAATGGCTAAAAGAAACATTTACAAAATACATTGATGAAGTACAAATTGTATCAGCTAATGTTGGTTTGAAAGCAGTGGCGGCTCGTGAGAATCTCTAGTGGAAGGGCATAAGTAATAAATGTTGATACTTTTTAAAACTAATTTAGCTATAGACGTAAACTGTTTTTATTATAATTTCAGTAGGTTTCATCTTGTCCCCGTAAAGCCAATTAGAATACACCACAAAACTTTATACAATTAATAAATTTTCCTAAAATATAACGCTTTTGCTTAACTTGCTCGTTATGTTTTTGAATTTCAAGTCTGAATGCGATACTAAGCTGATTTCGTAAATCAATTCGATCTAACGTAGCACATTCCAATGAATAAATACTTTTGCCTCATAGAATGCTTTTTGATTTTTTTCGTTAAATGTTTTAAATCCCGTATTTCTGTCCAAATCCAAGCAGGATCGGAATCACTAGACCCCATTAACAAATAATAAACAAAACAATAAACTGAATTACCTGAAGTACCGTCATTACAATTTCTTACCACGGTTTTACCCCTTTACCACAAGTTTCTGGTGAATTTTTAGCTTTGGTCTCGGAGGTCCCAACTCCTTTATTATTATTATTATTTTTTAAATTAACAAATGCCGCGGATTTTAACTCTCTTATATTGTGAACGGAATTCATCATCAATCCGATTAAATTATAATCACAATCATAAAAAACTTGACTCAGAAAAAAACGTTTAACAGTTGTTACCGGTGCAATACAAATTAATGAATAATAATTATCGGGAGCAATTGATTCAAATCGAAGCAACTCGGAGTAATTCTGCTGCTAATTGGTTCGTGGGCAAGTCTGGCTTCTGCCCGAGATAGCACTGTTGTCAGATTGTTTTAGCAACAAAACTCTTGAAAAAGTAATGGAAAGTGCGTGGGAAGTGCGTACGATATGGCAAGCGTAGTAGGGCAAAGCTAAGCTGTGCCCGGAATGCGCGCCCGCTAATATTTTTAAACTTTGCGCGCATTTTAAACTTCTACAAAAAAGTTTTAGACGTTTTTAATTACTTTATTCAAAATACAATATTTCCATATTTTCTTATTTTTTTATTTTCGTTGGAGGGGCAATGCCCGAATGCCCTCCCTGCACGAGCCGCCACTGTTTGAAAGGTTTTTTAGAAGAAACTGCCCATGCTCTACAGTTTACAGCAATAAGTACATTTCTGTGTATTAAATTTCTACTGCAAGAAGCAGGATTCTATTATGTACTTACCAGGTCTTTCAGTTCTGACGCAGTTGAAGGAATGTTTTCCCAAGTACGTCTTCGAGGCGGATCCAACGATGTCACAGACGTCAGAACCGCCGAATACGCAATGCGTCAGATTTTAAGATGTGGCATCGTTAAAAGTTCAAAATCGGCCAATATTGCTGACAAAATTGAGTATATTAGCAATGCTAATATACAGACAGAGAGAGCTGAAGGACATTCCTCTGAAACTGAGATTAAAGAAGACTTGATATTACCAATTAATATAAGAGTCAAGATTCAAAATTACATAAAGATAATGCAATACCTGACACCAATATATACTCTGCATCTGTAGTTTTCCTGGCAGGATACATTTTAAAAAAAATTTGACGACAAATTTCGTTGCAATGAATGTCTTTCATCATTGCTAGCCACCACTACTCCAGGACCTCTGATGCAACTTATAAGTCTGCAAGATCACGGTGCTCTAACCTATTCCAACTCTCAATTTGTCTGTGTCATAATGGATTTAGCAGACATTATACAAAATATTCTACCTTTCTTGGAATATGAAAACACTTGTCATCAACTTGTTGAAATTTTAAGCCCCTCGCTGCAAAAAAATAAATTATTTCAATAAATGTTACACAAAAAAGAATTATGCAAATTTATAATTCAAGCGACAACCAAACCTACCTTAACAAATATTTGCTTAGAACGAACAGATTTGTTGAAAAAAACTGTTATTCACAACAAACCCACCAGTCAAAAAATTTTAAAATTATAGTTTGTCAATAATAGTTTATGTAGTTTTCAAATTAAACAGTTAAATTAAATTAAACCTTAATTATTGTTTTTGTATTTCTGTAAACAAAGTAGCTGTTAGTGAGCTTAACAAACGCTTGTTTTTTGACTAGTGACTAGTTGACAGGAACGAGACAGCGGCATTAACCTCAAAATGGTTCGAAACACCGTCACTTGTCAGTTTCATTTGCATACTTGTCACTTGGGTGCGCCACTTGCGGACCGTTCGTTTTCAAGGTCAGGAATTTTATTCCTTATCGGAACGAAGTGGAGATTGATACAGTTGGCCGTGATAAAATAAAAAATAGAATAATAAATTTATTTCCTTTTTTTATTTATTGCTTACTATGTAAAGTAAAGTTTTGTGTAATTAACTATATCGTCGTATATCTAACTTATTTTTTAAACATCTTCTAAAACTTAAAATTTACTGCAGTTTTTGTCGCACTAGTGCGTAAAGTGACACTTTGAGTTAACGTTTACAATACGTCAAAGTCAACTTTACAATTCAGGAGGACAAAAATCATTATTTATTACTGTTTTTTTGTGTCTTTATTATTTACGCTGTATTTTGTTCTAGCACAGCTGTCAATCAGCATTTTAACACAAAACAAAAGTACATAGTTTACTGTACTGTATGCTTTTACCATCAAAATTTGTTTAAAAAGTTAATAGTGGATAATCTATGGGACATGCAAACCCTTTGGAAAAAACTGTCTTGAAAAAATCAAATTGCAATTGTGCCAAAACTAATGGTATAATAAAACCTTTCTTCTCTGTACATATAAATCGCAAAAAACAGCTCTACAGCTTAAAAAATGACTGAGCTCTAATTTAAAAAAAAACACTTTAATTTTTTAGTTTTTCCGGATTTTCTACGTTATGAATGATCCGGTCGGATTAACTTAAAGTTTATAACTTAAGTTTAAGCTTTAATTTTCTACAATTTGAGTTTTTAGAGCATTAAGATTGCTCTATTGGATTTAATTTTATATATAAAAAATTAAGAACAGTCATTTTTTTGTTATTAAATATTAATAACAATTTATCCTATGATAGTTGCCAGTAGAAAACATAGCAGAATATAACTGCAGATTATCGATAATGTGATAGCACAGTTGGTTTTCTGTTACTAGTTTTGTAACGTAAAATTTTTGTATTGATTCGCCTATTTGAGTACTCCATGCTTTTCTTGTCGTGCCAGAAACCGATTCGTGCAACAATCACCACCTAATAACAAGTGTTCATTTAAAAAAGTTGTCAAGTGTGCTATGAAAAAACAAAAACATTTTGAAGTATGTCTTAGTTTAATTCGGCTGCTGTACTGTCAGTTATATGACAAATAACGACTGCGCGCGCAATGTGACCTGCTGTGACGCTGTGTATCAAGTTTCGACATCCCTTCTTTGCTACATTTTCTTTTATCGAAATCTCATAGCAGTCATAGCACACTTGATAACTTTTTTAAATGAACAGTTGTTACAACGCCTATAATAATAGTATTGTGGCTATTCTAACTAAAAAAAAAGGTTTTTCTACTTTGTCCCTCTTATACCTTTACTTTCTCCTTCTGAGTCTTACGTGCTTACTAAAGGTGGTAATGAGTAGGTCATTTCTAGGTTCTCCCCAGGGTAGGTACTGATGTTTTAGAAATCCTAATCCTACTTAGCACGAAAACGTCCCCTGTCTTTTTTCAAGATTAGACGCTCGGTGTTGACCGCGGCGCGTCACATTACCAGTTTGTAATGTAATGTTTTTTATTCGTTTTGTTAATAATAAACCCAGGAAAAACCAATGACGACGATTAAAACTATAAGTGCCGGTTGCATAAAGGCCAATCAAAAACTTAACCACAGTTAAATCGACTTAACGTCATCCAATTGGAAAATGCGTTGGCAAAACATCAATCAGTTTGATGTTCATCAAATTTTTGATAACATTCAAATCTAGACATCAAATACGAAAATCACAAATTATTCGTTGCATAAACGTCAATCAAGGATTTGACTGTCATCAAAACGTATTTTGATTACCAATTATTTAATTGCCGAAAAAGCAGTGATTAACTCATGTCACTTGCATACCAAAATCATATAAAACGAAACGATAAATACAAAAACTGTTTAATTATATTGTTTTTAAGTAGTAATAGTAGTAATTAAGATGTCCGTATCACTACCATCCTCATCCAGTTCCTCTGATGATGACTCTGATGTTGTGCCTGTACCTAGAAGAGCCAGAGTTTTTCGAGACAGAAATGATCTGTTTCAAAAATATGACGATATCGATTTTAAGCAAAGGTACCGATTTTCCAAAAATAGTGTTATAGAAATCTTGAATCGTATTGGAGACCAGCTAAATCCCGTTACACATCGCAACAGGGCTATAAGTAGCAGAGAACAACTCCTGATTTGTTTGAGGTTTTATGCTACTGGAGGATTTCAACAATTAGTTGGAGATACTATTTGTGTGCACAAATCGACTGTGTCACGTATAATTTATAAGGTGTCCCAGCAAATTATTATCCAACTAAAACGTGATTTAATTAAAATGCCTTCTGTGGAAGAAATGTCTGAGGTGCATAGAAAATTTTTTGAAATTCGGGGTTTTCCTCGTGTCATATGAGCAATAGATGGTACCCACATCCCTATTCAGTCTCCAGTAGGACGTTTGGCTGAAACATTCCGCTGTAGAAAAGGATTCTTTTCCCTCAATGTTCAGGCAGTTTGTGATGCAGAGCTTAAAATTCGACACATTATAGCTCGCTGGCCGGGATCTGTACACGATTCAACTATCTTTAACGATTGCCCATTAATTGCTGAACTTCAACGAGGAATGTATGGTACTGGATATCTTCTTGGAGACAACGGTTATGCATGTAAGAGATATCTTCTTACACCATTCATAAACCCCAGAACCCGCGCTGAGGAAGCTTATAATATATCACACAAAGCGACCAAAAACTCTATCGAACGATGTTTTGGGGTTTTGAAATGGCGATTTCCATGTTTATCTATGGGACTACGGCTTAAGATGGAAACTAACATGATGGTTATTGTTAGTTGTGCAATTCTGCATAATTTAGCAATTAGTTTTAACGACAACTGGCCATTAGAAGATGAATTTAATGTGGACGATGATGATGACGACAATAATGCTCCTGGATTCTTAGAAGGAAATTTTGCAATGAGAACTACTCTTGTAAACACCATATTTGCTGAAAGAATTTAATATTAAAAAAAATGTTAATACAACTTTATTAATACAGTTTATTAATACAATTTACGAGTTAAGTTTTTCTATCTCTAATTCAATTTTCTTTATAGCTAGATTTTTTAATTTTAGTTCTTTTTCAAAAAGTTTTTTCTTCTGATAAATTTCTTGGTTTAATAAATACAATTTTCTGTTACTAATTTTAATCTTAATAGCATCAGTCTTTTTTTTAGAAATAATTTTCTTTTTTCTCCTTCTTGGAGGAGCGGATACGGATGGATTTTGTGTGTTCTGGGGGGGCTCAATGTTTTCAACTTGAAGATTGGCTGCAATAGAACACATTTTAGCCACGGAAATGTATAATTAAACGATTTTTACAAACCAAAGTATTCTACCGCATCATCGCAAGAATTCTGAAGGGGTTGCAATTGGTCAGCCAACATTTCACCTAAAATTGCATCAGCCCCAGTTGGCATCAACAATGTGCATGTTCCACCTCCTGTTTTTTTCTTTTCTTGCTGTAATAGTAAAACGTAAGTGCATCTGCTATATTTTATATGAATGAACTTAGCAACAAAACAAAATTTTTAATACATCAGGCACTAATACTTTAATTTGTTGATTATATAAATTCATAAAAAAATAATACCAACCTTTTCCTCATTTTCCAAGGTATGCAGGCTTGTTGCGAGTTCCACGCAATTGTCTGCATCATCATCACTAATGTCCCTGTTATCTAATTTTTTTTCTAATGTCGACATGTATGCTTCCTTCTAGAATTCAATAATGTCATTGTTAAATTATAGACCATATCAACAATTTACATTTTTGCCAGCTACTTCTTTCTTTAAATTTCTTTTGGAATTTTGATAAAATGTTTTCAAACTTTCCACATCTCGCGAACTTTCAAAACTGTTGGAGTTAAACTCCAACAAAATTCGTTCCCAGCAGCCTTGTTTTTGCTTCACTGATACCGCATCTGTTTCTTTATTTTCTATTGTGGAATTTGGGTTACAGATAAATAAGATTTGCTTTGGGTAAGCGATTTATTAACACCAGAAGATTCTAACACTACATAACGTAAACTATTTACAATAATACACAAAGGAATCGAAACCACGCGGGACTTGTTGTCGTGTCGGAAACCACGTAAGAAGAGAGGTCTAATCGCGACGACGGCCACGAGAGAAGAGAGCGAGTTATGACCTCCGGGCTGAAAGGGTGGCTGCGGGAGAGCGCCACTTGCCGGTGGCTACGGAAGGTCGTCACTTGCTGGTGGGTACGAGAGGTCGCCACATCACTCCCCCTCTAGCGACTACAACAGGAAGCATGTCAGGACGGGGTGTAGTCGCGAAATTTAATTGGAGGTCGAGTCGGTCGTTTTTGGGGTATGGGTATGCTGACGGCTTTTTGCGGAAGTTCGTCGTCAGCTTGGACCAGGAATGCCGGTTTGAGGCGGTCCAGGTGGACCAAAACTGTTTTGCCGTTGACGTTGATTTTCATGTTGTTTTCTCGCCTTTCCAATACTTCGTGGGGGCCCGTGTACGGTTGCTGCAAAGGTCGCTTGACAGCGTCTTCTCGTAGGAAAACATGGCTGCAGCTCTTCAAATCGTCGTGTACGAATACTCTACGTCCAGTGTCGTGGTCTGTGGCCGGAACTGGTTGTAAACGACGCATGTGCTCTTTTAAGAGCGTGACAAACGATGCAGGGTCGTCGTCCGAGTTCCGGTTTGGGGTACAAAAGAAAAATTCGCCCGGAATTCTCAGCTGCATGCCGTAGGCCATTTCGGCTGACGAGCACTTCATGTCCTGTTTCAACGCGGTTCTCAACCCCAATAGGATGGTTGGTAGTATTGACAGCCAATTAGGGTTTTCGTGGCACATGATAGCTGCTTTGATGGTGCGGTGTCAGCGCTCTATCATGCCATTGCTCTGGGGTCTGTATGCTGTTGTCCTGCATCGTTTAATTCCGATGAGGTTGTTCTTAGCCCGCAGGAGGGAGGATTCGAACTGCCGGCCCTGGTCGGTGGTAATACGGATTGGGCACCCAAAACGTGAGATCCAGGCAGAGTAAAAAGTCTTAGCCACGGTCTCGGCGGTAATGTCGTACATGGGAGCTACCTCGGGCCACCTGGTGAACCTGTCCGTCATCGTAAGGCAATATCGATATCCCTCAATCTCGGTTAAGGGCCCCACGATATCTATGTGGACGTGCTCGAAACGCAGACCTGCAACCTCAAACTTTTTTAATTCAGCGTGCGTGTGTTTTGTTACCTTGCTGCGCTGGCAAGGTATGCACGCCCGGGTCCACATTTTCACATCGTCGTCCATTCGGGGCCACACAAACTTGTGTTTGATGGCGCGACTTGTGGCTCGAACGCCTGCGTGTGCTGTCTCGTGGTACAACTTAAAAACCGTCTTCCTTAGGCGTTGGGGGACGTACTGTCGGACGTACGGTGTCGCTGTGTCGCAATAAAACGATGCGTTTGTTCCGGCTGGTGTGCATTTTTTTAGTTTTAGGCCGGTTTTATCAGATTTGAGCAAGGCTTTTAGCTCCTGGTCGGTCTCTTGCTCTGCTTGCAGTTCCTCCGGTGAGATAGCTGTCGAAGTTATTATTTCGTCGACGCGTGACAGGGCGTCAGCGACAGTGTTACTCTCGCCGGCGACATGGACGATTTGGGTAGAAAATTGCCCGATGAAGTCCAGATGTCTCAACTGCCTTGGCGATGCTTTGTCGGCTTTTTGTCGGAAAGCGTAAACTAGGGGTTTGTGATCCGTTCTGATAGCAAACTCACGTCCTTCCACCATGTACCGGAAGTGTTTTATAGCGTCGTAAATAGCGAGAAGCTCGCGGTCGTAAGTGCTATAATTTCTCTAGGCCGGGCTCAGTTTTTTTGAAAAAAATCCTAATGGTTGCCAAATACCATTAATCTTCTGTTCTAGGACAGCTCCTAACGCGTGGTCTGAGGCGTCTGTTGTCAACGCTAGCTCGCCAGCTTCAGCGGGGTGAGCGAAGAGGGCTGCGTTAGCTAGTTCTGATTTGCATCGCGTGAATGCGGTTTCTGCTGCGGGGTTCCACTCTATTTTTCTCTTGTCGTTTTTTGGAGAGTTTTTCAAATATTTATGCAACGGCGCTTGAATATTTGCCGCGTTTTTTAAAAAACGTCTGTAAAAATTTAACATACCCAAAAATTGCCTGAGTTCTTTCACACTGCGCGGTTTTGGAAAGTTCATAACAGCTTCGACCTTTTTGAGGAGGGGTTGGCATCCAGCGGGGGTAATTCGGTGACCCAGGTATTCCACTTCTTCCACACCGAATATGCATTTTGCTGGGTTTATTACGAGGTTGTGTTGTCGCAGCCGACCAAAAACTTTTTTTAAATGTTGCTTGTGCTGCGCTGTTGACTCGGAGGCGATTAATATGTCGTCAATATATGTGTGGCAAAAGTCTAAATCGCCTAGGACTGCGTTTACGTGGCGCTGAAATGTTTGTGCCGCGTTTCTGAGTCCGAAACACATAACCGTGAACTCGAAGAGTCCGAAGGGAGTGCACACCGCGGTTTTGGGAATGTCTTCGTCCGCGACCGCGATTTGTTGATATGCCCGCACTAGGTCTATTGTAGAGAACACTTTTTTTCCTTGCAGCTTATACGAAAAGTCTTGCACGTGGGGAATGGGATACCGGTCCGGGGTAGTCACACTATTAAGTTTGCGATAGTCGCCGCACGCACGCCACTGTCCCGGCACTTTTTTAGGCACCAGATGCAGCGGGCTTGCCCAGGGGCTGCTTGAAGATCGGCACCACCCCTGCTTCAACATGAATTCGAATTCCTCGCGAGCCACTTTCATTTTCTCGGGGGATAGCCTTCTGGGTGGCTCTGCCACTGGGGGGCCTTGGGTGAAGATGTGGTGAACCACGCTGCTTTGGCTTTTTGTGCTAGGGGATAGCGGTCGTGTGATCTCTGGAAATTCGGCCAAAATCTCATTAAAAGGGGTTGTTTTCGCTACCGTGGTGATGGTCTGCGCCCGACCTGGAGCTACGACGCTGCGTACCGTCAGGAGGGTGGTAGCGTCCACGAGTCTTCGATTCCTCAAATCAGGCAACAGATTGTAAAAGTTGAGAAAGTCAGCTCCCAATATTGGTTTGGCAATGTCTGCGACTACGAATTCCCATTGAAAAGCTCGGCGCAATGCCAAACTCAAGTTCAGCCGTTTTGTGCCATAAGTTCGGATCGGCATGTTATTGGCAGCGAAAAGGAGGTTCTCGCCTGGAGCGGATGCCTTCGGGACGAAACGCTTTGGCAATACTGATACCTCGGCGCCGGTGTCGACGAGAAAACGAATGTTTGTTAACGGATCGGTGATGAAAAGGCGATGTGTACTTTGCTCGAAACCGTCGCCCATCGCCTCGACTGGGGACGGTAATTTCAGTTTCCCTGCAAGAAATTACATGGGGAGCGACACTTTCTAGCTTCTGTTCCGAATTTTTTGTGAAAATAGCATGCATCAGCGCCGTCTTGTCGTTGTTGCGGGCGGTTGCGCAGGCGGAATCGAGAGCGGTCCCGTTGTCGCCATCTCGCGGCGGAAAGTTTTTCTATTTTGGCCGATAATTCCGTTACCTGCTTTTGCAGCGCCGTAAGGGGATCGGTGGCGCCCTCGTTACAAGGCGCTGTTGCTCGCTGCGTGGGGGCGCCGTGAGAAGTGCGCATGGCATCCTGCTCTCTGGCTAGGGCTTTCATCTCTCCTAGTAGTCGCGACGGTTTTTTGTCACCTAGCTCCACCTCTTTTAGCAACTTTCGGAGCTGTTGCTCTTGTGATTCTGTGAAGGTGGTGATCAACTTGGATTTCAAGGCTTCGTACTTGTTGGAAGGGGGCGGGTTCCGTAGAAAGTCCTCGATGGTTTGGAGGGTGTGGGGGTCTAAGGCTGCGACAATGTTGCAATATTTTGTCAGGTCGGCTCTGACTCGGCTAGCGTGAAACTGAGCTTCTACCTGCACGAACCACAGGCTTGGATTCTTGTGCCAAAATGGCGGCAGTTTTGGGGCATTGGTTACTTCCTCTATGTCGGTTTGGGGCTGCATGGCTGGGGCTGCTGGTGCTTGCCGTCTTGCTGAACTGGTCCCAGCGAGACCAAGGTCCGCTTCGCGCTCCGCTAATTGCCCCTGGGCGTCAGCTAGTTGCTGCTGCAACGTGCGGATTGTCTCCGCTTGCTCTTCCGGCGTCGTCATGATCACGTCGGGGTCACCAGTTGTGGAATTTGGGTTACAGATGAATAAGATTTGCTTTGGGTAAGCGATTTATTAACACCAGAAGATTCTAACACTACATAACGTAAACTATTTACAATAATACACAAAGGAATCGAAACCACGCGGGACTTGTTGTCGTGTCGGAAACCACGTGAGAAGAGAGGTCTAATCGCGACGACGGCCACGAGGGAAGAGAGCGAGTTATGACCTCCGGGCTGAAAGGGTGGCTGCGCGAGGGCGCCACTTGCCGGTGGCTACGGAAGGTCGTCACTTGCTGGTGGCTACGAGAGGTCGCCACACTATTATATGCGCATACCTAAAAAGGTAAAAGTATTGGGATAGGCCTAGGTTTAAGAGAATTATGTTTTTTGTCTGCTTATAAAGAAAAGACTGGAAATAAGATGTGTGAAGAATGTCACTGTTTAATATAAATTTGACCAATACTTACTTTTGAATTATTTGCAGCAACTGCGTCTTTTCACTGCTTGTGAAATTCTTACTACGTTTTTTTTCCATGTTCATCAATAATATGCAAATTGTCTTTATAAATTTATAAACAATGTGAATGCTTTTAAAATGCTCGAAGCATAAACTATAACCTGCAAATTCGGTCATCGGTCTCGGGACTCTCGGGATGATTTGGACTGTTTCGGGTGTTCATAGCGGCATTGTCAAGTCGTGCGCATTTGATGATTGCGGTTTAATTATAATCAGCTAACAACATCTTGATTTTTGTTTTAGCAACCCAGTCAAAGTTGATGATGATTAAATTTTTGATAATAGTTAAGTGATTTTAGATTTGATCAGCCTTTATGCAACCGGCCCTAACGTTTCTAATCTCGTTTTTTATAAATAATTTTTTAATATGCTGTAGACTGTTAATTAATTAACCTCGACAATTTAATCTCTCTAAACATTCTCAAAACCAAGCAAGGAACATAAACTATATGTATAGAGGTAGAAACTATAACTATAACAAAAAAAAAACTTTACAACTTTGACATTGACAGGTAGGTATTATAGAAAAATAGTTATTATTATATAAGACGATAAAACTAAAGTCATTCCTTGAAGTTTTTATTGAAGCGGAATGGGCAAAGTTATTAGCCACAGTCGTAGTAGATAAATATAAATAAAATGCCTAAATTTTTTCAAGAATTGGGATATCCCGATTGAAAATTCTATTATTAAAAGTACCTAAACAAAGCGCCTTGTTGGACCGAGCCTCGGAAGACCGCAATTGACAACGTATCAATAATATTTTGACACGGTCCTGTAGTATTACGTAAACCTTTTTTAATTTTTTGAAAAATTATATGGATTAAAAAAATGTGAGCTATATTAACTTGGAAAACACGACGTATATGTTGTTTTCTTTTCCCTTTTTATATTTTCTGGAAAATTTGTTTTATCATGGAGTCAGGAAAATATTGTATAAATTAAAAATAATAGCTATATTGTTTCAGGAACGGCCGCCCCCATCTTCAAATTTAAATTTTACCGCAATTACGAGTAATTACATGGTTATAACAGGCGGTGATTGTAAATTGCGCCGATGGTCATCCTGACCCAAAATTTTATATTGTAAATTTCGGCGCTGGCGTTATTTTAGGTGGGGGTGCAATGTGTAAATTACGCCTGACCCCCCGCTGTGCATAGATCCTTGGATAGCAGGTACCTGCTGAAGGTTTGGTACTTCATTCATGTTGTTTACAATTTTAAAATTTTGTTTTTGAAACTTATATGGCGTTTTAAAAACTTTTACCACGTTTTTCAGTTATTTATTTCAGTAATGTAACGAATTTTGAAACTTTCTGCGTAGTTTCTAACAAGTTGCAGAAAAAATAAATTATAAATGATGCAGAATAGATGCAGAAAAAAACACTATACTTCCGGGGAAAGTACATATACGATGGTCTTTTAGAACTTTTTGAGCTAGCCCCTACAAATTATAGTGATAAGTTAATTCAATTTATGGATTATTTAGTGGAAACGTATGTTTCACCAGAAGCATTGTTTTCACCGAAAATCTGAGCAAGTTTTTAGGTTCAACCAAATAGAACGACAAATACTTGTGAATCTTTTTACGCTCGATTCAACTTCAGATTTTATACCCACAAGCCATCATTTTTTATTTTTATGAAAAATTTATTAAAATTTCAAATCGACACTTATATCATTATAAATAGTGTAACTTTTAAAAAAATGCCACTTTAAAAAAACAAGATTGTGTTGCCTTTTTAATAGAGTTATACAAACAGCATAAAATTAGTAGAACTGATTTCCTTAATCAAGTTTGTTTTAAATTTGAAAATAATAGAATTTATAAATATATTTAATTAGGTAAAGAGTTTAGTTGTAAGGTATGTAGTATTTAAATAAATGTAAATAAATAAACATTTTTATATACTTTTGTTTTTCTTGATATTAAATAAAAATCTAGATGTAACTTACCTACTTGTAAGTCGTTTTACCAAGGTGCTTTTTCACTCTTTCTTAACAAAAAACAAACGCAGATTATGATATACGCGATCTTTATTTATTCGGATTTATTTATATTTATATTTATTTATTATTTATTACCTATATGCTTGCAACTAGAGAAAGTAATTTGTTCGCACTGATACTTTTTAATTATTTTTTTTGTATGTTTTAATATACAGCATATCCTTTGAAATATTATTATTTTATTAGTAATAATTAATACATTCTCATCAGTTAACAGGTGAGCGTCTTGATGATTACTACACTACACTCTAAGGTTACTTAATAGTAAGGTTTGCTGATCTCACGGACGGAACTACGTCATAAAGTTCTCCACAGCCAACTCCTAGCGCGCTAAATTTAAAATTTATCCGCGATACCTGGCACTTTATTTCCGCATCAGCCCAGTGATTGACTAAATCAGCTGTTGGTGCAAAGTCACGGTAGTACCTTTTGTAGTAAGGGGAAATTATGCTCTACAATGAAAATTACAAAAATACAATCATTTTTTTATTAACATTTTCAATTTACGTAATTTTTCTAATTTTTGAATTTTGTACAACTTTTTTTTACACTCTTTGAGTTTATTATTTAAAAAATTCATTTTGATGAATACTCTTTGTCTGAAAAAGCCGCGGACAATTTCCTCAAGAATATCCACAATACTTTTATATTTTTTCGTTAAAGTGGCCACAATTCTTTTCTTCACAAAAAAATTGTCTTTGTTTGTTTTTTTGAATTTATGGTTTAAAAGTTTTATAGCGGTTTTTAATTTCTCAGTTGGTTTCGTCAAACCTCCATATGACACATGATGCACCCATGGTGGAAGTGCATATGAGTGTTCTTGCTGCAGCATATATGTGTATTGTCCAAGGTATGGATATGAATTCTTAAATCTTCAAAAAATTTAAGAATGACGCTCTATGACGGTCTATATACGCCAAGGGACGCTCTATGCACCAATATACGGACGCTTCAATGATTGTTTCGTAAAAGGACGCTGCAATGGTGGTAAAACGAATTTGAAAACTTTAGATTTGCTTCATATTTAGGCAACGCCACCTGTAAGGTAATAGACGATGTATACTGATGAAAAACTTTTAAAAAACAGCTTACTTCTGTGAGTTTTAGACCCGGACGCTCTAATAATGTTTTTCGGACGGACGTGCTAATGATAGCGGGATGTATATATATATATATAATATATATATATATATATAATATATATATATATATATATATAGGAATAGATGATGTATACTGGTGGAAAACTTTTAAAAAACAGCTTACTATATATATATATATATATATATATATATATATATCCTGCTATCATTAGCACGGCCATACATTGCCCGATCCCTATCATTAGGACGTCCTTGTGCATACAGCGCCCGTATATGGACGCTCTGCTGCAACCCCATGTAAAAAAAATTTGGGAGCCTTCCTACACCGAGACGAAGCGAATGGCAAAAATCGATTTGGACGCTTTAATAATTTCTGGATGAAAAATTCGTATAATTTTTAGTTCTGGCGTATATAGGGTGGTGGCGCTGGCGTAATATACGTATATTCAACTTCGGTGTATTAGAGCGTCCGTCAGTTCGGCAACACTGTAACGATACGAATGAAATTTAATAAGCGGTTCCTGACTTGAGTTGGACGCACTAATGCTTCAAATCTAAATCTGTTTAAAAGTATTTATTTAAAAAAAAATCGCTGAAACGGGTCAATTGTATTTTTAAATTACGCATTTCAATGATATTTTGTTAATTAATTTTAATATCTTTTTTATTCAGTGTAGCCTAAAAATGAGATACCGACATCAACTTCGTTTTTTAAAGAGCACTTTATACTTTTTACTGCATTTTTGGATTCAATGACAAATATTGGACTTATACCTATCTTTAACTGTTTTCGAAATATTGACAGTTGAAGAAAAAACAAAAAAAATTAATTATTAAATTTTTTCTTGAGTTAATTGTTCAAATTACTCCCACAATAATATTTGACAGTAAGATGATTATAAAATCTTTACTAAAATTTTTGTGAAATTCTTAAGTTATTAAAAGTTGAAATAAAATAAAAATTAAAAAACTGAAATTTGTCCTTATTGAACTCATTGTTAAAATCTACCACCCTATGACTTTTTGACAGTTTAAAAAATACTGGCAGTTAAAAATTTTTGAATACAATAATCAACACTAATTTTTTAAAATAAAGCTTTAATTATAAATTATTTGTTTTTTTAATGAACTGGTATTGTCAATTAACAGATAATAACCGAGCGATTTTTTTTTAATAAATAGTTTTAAAGTTATTTTAGATATTCCATACTTTTGCCGCTTACTGTATATCAAAAAAATTTTGTATTTTTTTCCCTACATTTTGGGGATGCTAAAAAAATACTGAAACGTCGAAAAGTAATAATAATTTAAAACAACATGAACGTTACTAAGAAAACTAATATTACTTAAAAAAAAAATCCAAGTTTTATTTTCTTATCAAAAACTAGTAATTCTAATTGCTATTTATTATTAATTATACAAAAATAGTTATTTCTACGACAAGGCCAGAAACTGTCGTTTTGCGAGTATGAGCACGGATTGTGGTCTGAGGCGAAGCCGAGTCTCACAAGTGCGAATAGTCGTCAAGAAGATTCTGACCGTGTGATAAACAACGTTTTTAAGGCCGAAAAGTTGACTAAACTAAAAAAAAACTATTTCGAATATTATGATAACTATTTTAAATTTAAAATATAATTGACAATAAACAATTATATAATCTGTAAAATCGTGCTTATGTGCTAAAATAAGTAAAACTTCTTCTAATAAATCAAAAAATGAAAGACGATAATAACCCAAAACATCTAAAAAACGCAGCCAGAAAAGCAGTTGAAAATTTGCTGTCTGAAAAATCATATAACAGGTATTGGAATAAATACAATTTAGAAATAGAAAATTTTTAGATTTTACTTTTAATGTCTAGACAATGCAAAATAGTGACAAATGCAAACAATCACTTTTCGGACGATTTATACAACTAGAAATTTAGTGTTTCTAAACGGAGGTCTAAAAAAATATTTTAAATAATTTGTCAAAATTTTACTAATACCATTTTTTTGCTTTAAGTAATTTTGTTTTGCTTTTTAATGCTACTGATTATTTATTTAATAAAAATGTAGTAAAATCTAATTTTAAAATTAGAAAAATTAGAAAAATTAATAAAAAAATATTTAAATTTTTTTAAATTATTAAAGTTAAGGTATTTATACATAAATTATAAGTAAAAATGTTGCAATATGTTGCAAAAGTTGCAAAATTTTTGTTATAACAACAAATGTTATTTCCAACATAAAGTAACTTTTCTCCTACTGTCAGTGTAATAATTATAAATATTGACTTTTAATAACTTTTCGGCCATAAAATTTTATAAAGTTGTCGTTTGATAGGCAATTTACAGCGCTTAAACTCATTTTATAAATTTTAATTTTCCAGATTACAATGAATTTTATGAAGTATACGAAAAAATAACATGTTCAACACGTTAAAAAAGTGAGTTTTTTAGGTTTGTGTAAACTTCATTATAATAAAACATTAACACTCACTGGATAACAATCAGATTTTTTAACTTGTCAAACAATCTACTATTTACTTAATAATTTTGAGTTTATTTCTAATAATATCATTTCTTTGTTTTTTTAAGTTCTATTTTCTTAAATTGTTTACAATATTGTACACTATTTTAGCATAGCCTAAAGCGAATTTTTTTATCATTATTTCAAACTCTTTTCATAACTTTGCTTTACCGTTTTTACTATAATTTTTAGGTTCTTTTCTTGTTTTTTATACAGTTGGTAGTCATCTAGGTTTTTGTTGTTCTCTAAGTACTTTTTCGATAACAGTTTTTTCTTAATAACTTCTTGTTTAATTTCATTGTACCAGTGTTTTAGCTTCTTCGTATTTGTTGTTTTGTTTACTCCACATATTTCTAGAAGTGACACTTATTAAAAATATTTTAAAGAATTTTTTTGTACTTTTATTGAATTCTTTATATTTTTGTATTGTTTTTATTAAATTTTGTTATATCTTCGTTTAGTCTCTATTCTATTAGTATAGCATTTTTTTTATTTCTGATCTTAGTAACTTTCCTAATATTTCATTTCGGTGTTTGGTTCCTGTTGTCTACTGTCAAGGCTGTTGTATTATTTTTGTCTTTAACTTTTTTCATATTTTCTATATCCACTATTTCTTTATTATACTCTTTTATTGTTAAATCGTCAACTTTGTTATATATCTTTACTTTCCGTTTTCTTTGTTTTATAGATGAGTTTTTTTCAATTACGACTAGTTGTCGTTTGTCATTGTCCCAATTTTCGAATTTAGTATTTTATCGTTTATTGTCAGTTTCTTTCTTCTTCTTATCTTCCTATTACTTTTATTTTGATTTCTCTGATTAAAGTTCTTATTTTTTTTTTTCTGTGAAAAGTTCTTAATTCTGCTAGATTTCTAATTATTTTTTTGAGTTTTAGCATATTTATCTATCTGCTCTTTCCAATTTTTTCTATGTATCAATATGTACATTATCTCCTGTTTGTTTTGCATTTTTAATTTTTGTTTAAATTTTTTGAAATTTTGTCTATATTTTTTAAGATATTTTTATTAGTATTTTCTAAATATTATTTTAGTATATTAATAAAATATTAAAAAATCTTTCATTGTAATATTATTACGACATAAAAAACTGATATAATAAATAGTTATTTGTTTAATTAAGCAATAAAACATGTGATTTAATCGATATATAATTTTTTTGGATATCATCCGTCCATTTTTTTTGAACAACTTAATGTTTGACAATTAGCCTCAAAATTTTGTGACAACTAAAAAACGGCTTTAAAGTGTTTGCTTTACTGCTTAGTCTATAAAGATGCTGACGTATTGCCTCGTCATTAAATGTGATAGTTTAGTGCCCTTAAATGGTCATTGAAATGTGGTGTTTACTAAGTTTTACAAAAGAAAAAGAAGAACAAATGAAGGTTCTAAAAATGTAAATTTCGTTATAATGAAACATTAACACTCACTGAAAAAAAAATTCAATTTTCTTAACTT
Organism: Tribolium confusum; assembly: GCA_029207805.1. Classification (NCBI taxonomy): domain Eukaryota; kingdom Metazoa; phylum Arthropoda; class Insecta; order Coleoptera; family Tenebrionidae; genus Tribolium; species Tribolium confusum. The sequence goes on from JALGAY010000004.1 coordinate 31,663,031, forward strand.
GTCAAACAATCTACTATTTACTAAGTTGTAACCTCCTTCATTTTCTTTTTTTAAACAATTTGCTTTCTATTAAAATTTTATTTAAATGACGAATTCTGAAAATCATTCTTGATTTTTTTGTTAAATTGCATAGTTTTTCTTGTTTTAAATTACGCTTATAATCTGCTTGAATTTAATCTTTAGAGCGTAAACGCGATATTTTCAAATTAAAACGATAACTCTTTTTACACAAATTTTTCTAAATTTTCATAAAATGTTTATTGGTTGGAAAACAAGAAAATACAACGCACATATGTCAAATTTTTTGACTTATTGTCAGAATTTTAGTTAAACATTCACTTAGTAAAATCAAACTTTTTATCTCTAATTAACCCGTTAACACCGAATGTGATATGAGCAGGACAGGAATTAAAATAAATTTTAAAAATAAAGTATTATGTAAGTCCGGGTTTTTCTTTGATTTTCTCAAAAAATAACGTTTCTTTTATATGTTACATAAAAAATTAATGTTAATTTACATTAGTAACTGTTGTATCTTTGGTTTATATAAAAACTTTATTTTTTATTATTTACAGTAAAAAATTAATTTCAAAAAAGCATTTACATTTGAGGAAATGGATGATATAGTTAATGATCTAAATTTTTGGATTGACAAAGATAAAAGTAGAATTCCCGATATTAAAGAAAGATCAGAAGACGAAACTTCCGAGCAAGAATAAGAGCGATTGTGCAATACATTACCAAATTAGGAAAAGTGTGTACCAATCTATGGTTTTTTAGACAATCATTTCTTAACTATTAAGAAAACAAAAATGAACAGTTGAAAAAAAGATCTAAGCTTCCTCACATCTTTACAACTCCTTTAAAAATTTTTAGCTATTGACATTTTGACCCATATTAAAAAAGAGGCTTTACGTTATGCTAATTGTATCAAAAGTGAAGCAAATTTTGTTCTAGAAATTAATGAATTCAAAATGCTTCATCGAAATACTTTTATTTTCTGGTTACCATAAAGTACCATCGGAAACTTGTTACATGTTACTAATTTTAAATTAGTAACATTTGAACTAATAATTTACATTTTACTTTTTTTTAAAATAACTAATAATAAATAGCAATTAGATTACTAATGTTACATGTTACTAATTTTAAATTAGTAACATTTGAACTAATAATTTACATTTTACTTTTTTTTTAAATAACTAATAATAAATAGCAATTAGAATTAATAGTTTTCTATAGCAAAATCAAACCTACATTTATTTTTTATCGAACCTTGAGTAAGACTTGGTTTTCATAGTAACGTTTATGTTGTTTTAAATTGTTATTGTTGAAACTTTTCGACGATTCGGTAATTTTTATTTTCTGTTTTTAATGTCTCCATGCCCAAGATGTTGGCAGAGATATAGAGAACTTTTTTGGTATGCAGCCTACCTTTTATGTCCAAGTAATAACTATTTCAACCAGAATTAATATTTTTATAATTAAATTAATAATTATTAATAGAAAATATTTTAACCAAATCTGCGTACACAGATTGCGGCTTATTGCTAGTAAGATTGCACTGGTCGTTAAAATATTGACTTTCAAACTACCATTGAAACGTCCATAAATTTGCATGCATAAAGCGTCCTTTTGTGTATATTCTATTTATAGACACAAAATGAGAATTACAACTGGCAACACCGCATGACGCTCTATGACGGTCTATATACACCAAAGGACGCTCTATGCACCAATATACGGACGCTTCAATGATTGTTCCGTAAAAGGACGCCGCAATGGTGGTAGATCGGACTTGAAAACTTTAGATTTGCTTCATATTTAGGCAACGCCACCTGTAAGGTAATAGACGACGTATACTGGTGAAAAACTTTTAAAAAACAGCTTACTTCTGTGAGTTTTAGACCCGGACGCTCTAATAATGTTTTTCGGACGGACGTGCTAATGATAGCGGGATGTATATATATATATATATATATATATATATATATATATATATATATATCCTTAGCATGTTGCTGCGTCCGTACATTGCAAAATCACATACAATGCTGCGTCCACGACCTTACTGCGTCCGTATACGGACGCAGTAAATCTTTTCCACACTAATCGATTCTAAATAAAGAGAAAAAGCTAAAACCAAAGTTTCAGAGGGACGCCATAAGGTGCCTATGATGAAAAAGAACTGAATAATTTAGTTCTCTCAATTTAACATAGATGGCGCTGCAAATTTTTTTAATATACACCAGATGAATATATTTCTTTCATTGTTGCTGCGTCTGTTCTGTATATTTGTTTTCACCATATGCACCTTACCGCGTCCTGTTCACGTGGCAACACTGTTCGTGTGCAGTGCGCGTGTGCACTAAAGATTCGCATAAGGAATTGACTGACTATGTTTATCTTTCGGAGTTGGAAATATTTAAGGAACTATGAGATTAAAGAATTGACTTTAATTGACTGAAACATTAATTGGAATATCTTTCAAAAGTAATAAAGCTGTTAAAAATAATTAAATAAATAAAATTTTCTGTTTATAATCATAATGATTATAATTTTCTGCTTATAATTATAATAATTATAATTTTCTGCAAACTTACAAAAACCAGATTTTTTTAGAAGTTAGAATTTTAAAGGCGCTCTAATTAAGATATTAATTAAAATTTATCAGAGTTTTGTTATAAAAGTTAGTGTATTAAATAAAAGACAAAAAACAATAATTTTTATGTGCACAAACCTTTAAAACACAAGATCAAAAGTATTATTTAAATGACAACAAACGTCTTCATAATTAAAAACTAATTTAGATAAGAAAGCTATTAAGGTGATTAAAAGCAAAATTTATAAATAATTGTAACAACAGCACATATTGGTGATTTTTTAATTATACAAATTTCTACTGCTTGTATTGTAACCCAGGTATAGTCAGTTCCGCTGTTTTCTAACACAAAGGTCGCCTTTTATAAAAAAAAAATAGTACAAGTTTTATAAATTACATTTAATTAATAAATCAACAAATTAAAAAATAGAAAAAAAATCAATATAATTATTTCTGGATATGTTTGTTTTCATGTAAACCAATTACCTTAATGCCACAATTAGGTCGTCGAAAATTGTTGTACTTTCATATTATTATTATACATATATGTATTATAATAATATTATACATTCATATTATTATTGCTTTTTTTTACAGCACAAGTAAGTTTAGAACACTGAACCCTTAATTTTTAAGGTATGGCATGCAAATTACCAGACAATAAAATTATTTCACTTTTTTTTAATTTTAAGAGACAACATTCCTGGTCTTTTGCTTCCAAAGTTACATTTACCAAACTTTTTTTATATCAAAATTTACTTTTCTCAATGGGATATTTTTTGCTAAAATAACAATTTGTCCAAATTTTTGAGAAATTAAAAATAATTTAGTGAAAAGTTGCTATAGACATTTAAATACTAATAAAGCTGTGAAACGACATTTTGCGGAACATTTTCGTTTCTCAAAGTAGTTATTTTGGAAAGTGTGTATTAAAAATAGTTATTTGTGTATCAAAGCCAAAAAGTAGATTTTTCAGTTCAGTGTGATCTTAATCACTGAAGCTGAGGCAAAGCCTGAAAACAGACAAGACCAAAAATAAAACACTTTTTGATCGTGGCGTACATATTTTGTTTGGTGTATTTTAGGAAAAATTAAATCTTTGAGAAGGTTAACATTTTAACAATGGTCAGTTTTTGACCGCATCAAGGAGGTTAGATCTCTAACCTCCTTAGACCGCATCTAAATTTAATTTTTATAAAGACCAACTAAAAATGTTTATTAAAAATAAAATTTGACTAAACTACTGTTTTTCTTTAGAAAGATATTACAATAGGCTTGTTTCAACAACATTTTAGTTAAAAACAAAACGGAGCATGCGTAATAAAGCTTTGAAACGCAAAAATGCTACTGTTCATGCGCAATATAATAATTTTGAACTGTTCTAAATTATTGCTGTTAGAATCATCATATTAATTAAAAAATCAAAAAAAAATTACTTTGAAGCAGTCGAATATTGTGTTTATGTGTATCTCTCCAAAAACGGTTAAATTTGCTTTGCTTAAAAGTAGAGTTAAGTCTAAAGATGTACAAATAAGTAGTTACACGAATTATTTAATATTGAAATTATACCATCTACTAAAAATATTTAAAAAACGAAATAATTAAATTATTATACAGTATTTAAGTTGACAGTTTAAGTTTAATTTAAAGTTATAAACTACACAGTTGTAAATTGTAATATGACTAATATGTCGCTATTTAAAGATAAAAGGCAAATTGATGAAAACTGGAATCATTTTATATACTATTAACAACGAAATGCATGGTACTCTCAAAAATAGATACAGATCGCAGAAAACTTTTGAAAGAATCTAATCTTTTTAAAAGCAATGCATAATTTCAGATTTGTAAGTTGTAATTTTACTTTAAATGAGGTTGAAAAAATAGAAGACTTTATGCCTGATTTTCCGGTTTTTTTTTGTAATTCTCGTGAAGATAAAGCAGTATCTTCACTTAAATAAGTTCACTTAATTAAACAATTAACAGATTTTATGAAAGATGTTAACAGATGTTATAAGATTTTTGATAAAAGAAAATGTAGAGGAAAATGGGTATCGGAATTTGATACACTGTAACTATAGATAGTATTACAAAAAAATAAATCATTTTAATTTTTTTTGAGTGTGTGTTTACAAGATTTTGAGTCATGTTCATTGCAAATAATTTTTTGTTTTACGTAATTTTTAGTTTCATTTTGTTCCTTGTTTTTCGTGTTCGTGTTTTGGTGTTCAGTTTTTGTTCGTTCTTTACATAATGTGAAAATTATAACATTTCTGACAACCAGCACTAACATAAATAACTAGCAATATTGAACGAAAAATTTTCTGAATGCTTTTTAGGCATCAAGAATCAGGATAGTAATCAGGATTTTATTCAGTTTAAATTAAATATCACTATGAACAAAATGTATCTTAGAAATTTGAAGAAAAAAGTAATAATTAAAAATTATTATGTGCATTTTTGGTTGTTCCATATTTCAAAAACCTAATATTTTATACATTTGAATTGTATACGACCCAAAATTACTACAAAATTGACTTTAGTTGTAATAATAATTTTAGAAATTTTACGTATTTTGCACAAAACGCAATAATTATTACTGATTTGATTGCTGCTTAAAAAAGTAGTTTCTATAAAAACACACTTCAGAGTACTGTTTACATCGAGAAAATTTTTATTAAAAATATTTTAACCAATTTTTTAATTAATTTGATGCCTTGGAAAGTTTTTGCTAAAAATACTCCGGCTATACATATACCGGGTGACTCAAGTTTTACCCGCACCTCAAAAACAAATATTTCTAATTAAGGAAAAATTCTCAAAATAATTGTAGCTAATATTTTCAAATAGTAGAAGATTTTTCCCAAGTTTCAAATTGTTTACTTGTACAGTTTCTTTTCTTACTTTTGCTTATTTTATTATAAATTAACGTTAACGATTTTTCGGACAGTTTCTTTTTTACTTTTTCTCATTATATAATACGAATAATAACATGATCTTTGTGTACATGTGTATTTTTTTTTGTAATGCACAAGGGGGGTAATTGAATTTTTGTGTGGCTTGTTTTTAATACTATTTTAATATTGAAGCATTTACTTTTTCATAATTTATAAAAATGTCGTAAATTTTATTAAAAAAAGGAATCCAAGAAAAAAAAGGATGTTTATTGTTAAATTTATGGCATTCGTCATAAAAATGGAACACGTCTATTGTGAAGATTGAAAAGCTAAGTTAGCTGCTAACTAATTCCCAGATTATAAATCTATTTAAATTTTTAGGATGTCGCTATTGGATATATTACTATTCCAACTTATCAAGTCATAAATTAGACTAAAATATTTGATACATAATATAAAAATGGGTTTTAATCAAAGTCTAACATTTTTTTCAATAATAAATTTTGCAGATTGATTTTGTTAGATATTTTTGATCAAATTATGTAAAAAACAAGACATAAGATTTTTGCTAGAAATCATTTTCCTTCAGTTTTACAGGTCAAATAAATTGCCCGAGCAATCAACAAATAAGTATAACAATTACGGGCGATCTTTAAAATATCATTTATTTTATAATTTTGACTTAAGAAATATGATTAGCAACTTCTAAAACTTTGTAATACTTATTTTGAAATACTTAAGTCATATATTTTTGATATTTTAATTTTAGAAATAAATTCTTTTATTGTAATTTTGTTAACAACAAATTGCACAAAAATATAGCGGTTGGATATTTTATGTCACTTTTAACCTCTAGAACTTATGGAACGTTAAAAGCTTTAAGTAAATCGGTCTAAATCGGAAAATGTTTTAAGATAAACGCAAAATTGACGCCACTAACAAAAATGTATTTGTATTTTTAGTTTTTATTATTTTGTCAACTACAAAATTTACTGGAAATATGGCAACGTTGCGGACGCAACAAGTGTTATAATATGAAAGTAAATATACACGAGGACGCACTATAGTGCCCACTATGAAAGTCTATATACACGGACGCAATGTCATGCTGATGATAAAAGGACGCAGTATTATGCCAATAATGAAAACTTTTGATCTATAAGGTCTATTTTAAAACGGAACCGATATCTGAGATCGCAATTAAAATATTCACCAGGATCTATTTTTAAACTGCGATATATATGGCTCCTTCTGGTGGACGCAGTAACGTGTGTTTCATGAAAGGACGCAGCATTGTGCGAGGGATGTAATATATATATATATATATATATATATATATATATATATATATATATATATATATATATCCTGCTATCATTAGCACGGCCATACATTGCCCGATCCCTATCATTAGGACGTCCATGTGCATAGAGCGCCCGTATATGGACGCTCTGCTGCAACCCCATGTAAAAAATTTTTTGAAGCCTTCCTACACCATAAGGAAGCGAATGGCAAAAATCGATTTGGACGCTTTAATGATTTCTGGATGAAAAATTCGTATAATTTTTAGTTCCGGCGTATATAGGGGTGGTGGCGCTGGCGTAATATACGTATATTCAACCTCGGTGTATTAGAGCGTCCGTCAGTTCGGCAACACTGTAACGATACAAATAACATTCTCTCGTATCTGAGTTGTGAGGAATAAAAAGATAGACGCGCTGCGCTAATGTTTCAAATTGAAATCTGTTAAAATACAGTAAGCGGTAAAATTGTGAAATATTTAAAATAAATTTAAAAGTATTTATTTTTTAAAAAATCGCTTGAACAGGTCAATTTTATTTTTAAATTGCGCATTTTAATAATAATTTGTTAATAAATCTTAATATATATTTTTTAATCAGTGTGACCCAAAAATAAGATACCGAGATCAACTTTGTTTTTTAAAGGGCACATTATACTTTTTATTGCATTTTTAGATTTTATAACAAATTTTCGACATATTTTATGTATAATGTCGTATGCCTATCTTTAACTGTATTCGAAATATTGACAGAAAAGAAAACAGAAAATTAAATATTTTTTTTTTCTTAAGTTAGTTGTTTAAATTACTTCTATAATCTTTTGATCGTAAGACGTCTGGCTTTAAATTATAAAAAGTTAAAATAAAATAAAAGTTAAAAATCTGTAATTTATTACTATTGAACTCATTGCTAAAATCTAGCACTCTATAACTTTTTGACAGTTTAAAAAATTATGACAGTTAAAAATTTGTTGGAAACAATAACCAACATTTAAATTTTTTAATTATGTGTAATTATAAATTATTTTGTTTTTTTAATAAACTGATATTGTCAGAAAATAGATAGATAATGCCCGATCAATTTATTTTTTTTAATAAATAGTTTTAAAGTAATTTTAGATGTTTTGATGTTTTTATTGCCCAATTGGCTTGACGGTCCTACGTGAAGATAACAAAAAAAAATAAACACAAATTAACAAAACAAAATATGTTTTTTAAATTTTTTTCTATTCTTCTTCTAGCACACATAGCTTTTTTCATCCATTCTATCCCTTCTCCATTTTTATTTAAAATTTTTATCCTTTTATACTCGCACATTTTTAACTTTACACACTCTGACAAACAATGCTCTATTGTCTCCTTTTCTACTCTACATAATTCACACATTTTTTCCCAATCTTTTCTCCAAAGTTTATTTTCCTTTTCACGACTACCACATCTGTATCTTCCAACTATTTTTTTATTATCGACACATCGACAATTATCGACAATCTTTTCTTCAAAATTTATTTTTCCTTTTTTCATTCCCACATCTGTATCTTGCAACCATTTTTACATTTTTATTTTTTATTTGATCTAAATATTTTGGCAGTTTCGTGGTTATAACCAGAGCATATTTTGAATTGCACCTTGATTTTTTTATACTTGCAATTATTTCCTGTTTATCTACGTCGCAATCTCTTTGTTTTAGTTTTTCTTCCATTGTTCTTCCTACTTCTCTCATTCTTTTAATTTTTGCACACGCTTACCTCTTTTTCTCATAGTAGTCATCTTCATCATCATCACCTAACATTTCCATTTGTTTTAATTTTAGCTCAGCACTGTTGTAGTATTCTGCATTCATGTCGCATTCTTAGATTTTTCTCGATTTTTCCGCTCTTTTTTGTGTTTCTACTCTCACCTTTTTCTTGCACACACTCAATTTTTTCATTTTCTTTCTATCCCTATACTTCTGCTCTATACATTACAATACTTTTCACTACCAAACGGTTAAACATCATCATCCTTTTTTTTTAATTTTTTACCAAATTTACGCTTTCCCAAACTCCAGACACTTTCCATTACTTTGTTTGCTTTCTATGTTTGTTTTTTGTCTGTCATACTACTATTTAATACATATCTCAAATATTTTAACTCTCACTTGTTCTATTTTTTTTTTCCATTTTCATTCATCTTCTTTTTCGATTCTTACTTTCTTTCCAAACACCATAATTTTTGGTTTATCTACATTAACTTAAAGTTTTTTTGTTTCTTACATATCTTTCCATAACTTTTAATTTTACCCTCCTACTTGCGCTCTACTTAAAATTTCATTCACATCTTCCATAAATGCTAAGAATAATGCAAAACTTAATTGACAGCTTTGTCTGACACCTTTATTTGTCTAAAAACTTTCACTCACTTCTTCGCCTACTTTTACTTGGTTAATAATTTGCTCGTAGATTTCTTCTATCTTGCTGCTTACCAACCACTTACATACTTCTTCCTTTCTAAGATACTGTCATATTTTTTTTTTCTATTTACACTGTCAAAAGCTTTTTTAAATCCATGAACAATGTATACATCGTCCTCTCGCCTTGTCTTTTTATTCTTTGCTAGATGTCTCAAAATGCATTGATAGCTCCCTTTCCTTTTCTGAATCCTGCCTGTTCGTCTGGTAAAATACTTTTTTTGTCTATTTCCTTTCTCAATCTTTTCTCTAAAACCATTGCAATTGCATATATTTTGTACGTCGTATTATATCACGGTAATTTTCAGTTTGGTTTTTACTCCCTTTTTTATGTCTTAGTACAATTAACCCTTTTCTTCACTCCATAGGAAAGCCTCCTCCCATCCACACTGTATTTAGCACTTTCCATACCCTATCCCATAGCTTTTTTGTACTAACAGCGCTTCATTTGAAATTCTTCCTTTTCCGGATGCTTTCTTTTTTTAACCTAAGCATATGTTTTTCAATTTCTACTTTAAAAAAATTGTTTATTTTTACTTGAAATTTCTCATGTCTTGACAAGATACTTTAAATTGTTACTTTCACCTAAAACCTCCATAAAGTCTTTCTTTTATTTATTTATACTTATATTCTCACTTATATTTTTTTTTCTTTCTTCGTTTATAAATTTTTATATATTTGCTTTTTTTTATTTCTGTTATTTTTCTTTTTTCTTTTTTTCCTTGTTGTGTTTTTTCTATTCACACTTTGTTTTGCAGTTTTTTCTTGTTTCTAGATTTTTTACATTTTTTAAGTTTACTGCAAACTTTTTTCTTTAATTTGCCGCATTTCTTATTCCACCATTTATTTCTTCTTGTTTTTAGATATATTTTTTTTGGTAACTGCTGCTTTGATTTTACTAACCAGGCCTTTATACATACTAGCAATAACTAAACCTCGTAAGTTTTCTGTATTTATTTGTTGTTTCTATTTTTCAATTGTATCTTTGTTCCATTTTGTTCTTACTTGAAATTTTTTTTTCTATTTTTTTTTCTTGGATTTATCTCTTTCTTAGGTTCTTTTATCGTCATTTTTAGAGTTATGTGGTCAGCTTCGACCCTATTACCTACATGGAATTTTATTATATTTTCTCAGGCTTCATTATTTGTAATTATATAATCTATTGTGGTCGTTCTATTCTGTCCAGTATATGTAAATTCTCCTTTACGGTCACCTTCTTTGTTTCCATTTAGAATTTCCCAACACCTTTCTTCTATCATCCCGATTAGTAATGAGTCTTCTTTATTTTCTCTTTTATTTTTTTGCTGTTTTTATTTTTTTATTTTCTTCCGTTTTTGCTTCTTTTGTCTCCATTTTCGCGTTGAAATCCCTCCCTGTCATTAAACACTTTTCTTCTGTAGCTTCTATATTTTCCTCTAGTATTCGCTCTATTCCCTTTATCTGTTTGTTCAATAGTTTTGTCATAAATCTTTTAAGTATTCAGCCTGATGATTTACAACTAACTGAATTTTCTAATTATTTGGTAGAAAATTACATAGCCGAAGATGCGATTTTTCTCCCAAATATGTGAGCTAGTTGTACCGATAGTATTAGTAGGAAAACTAATAGCTGCCAATCAATTCATTCAAATATTAATGAATGTTTTTATAAAACCCATCTATAGTTATTTATTTTCTTAAATATCCTAAATAATTTTCAAATAGAAAAGTACCTAAAACAAAAAAGTTTGGAGGAGGTTGTTAGAAATAAAGATCTTAAACTAAATTTTAATTGTAGAAGATATAGTGCAGGTTTTTAAATTTTTAATTTGTGTTTAAATTGGTAGGTTTTTCTTGTAAGTGTATGTCGTTTTTTCAGTAATTTTTTTTTAAGTTCTTGTATCTTCTTTTAGTTATAAGTATTTTTTTTTTAATTAATTTAATAGTATAGTTTTTTAATAACTATTAATATAGTATATTAATAGTTTAATAGTAAATAAATTTTAAGATAGGAATCTTATCAGATTCTACTACAATTTTATAAATAAATAATCGGTAGCATTGAAAAGCAAAATAAAATTTCTTAAAGCAAAAAAATGCTATGTGTAACATTTAAACTAATAATTTAAAATATTTTTTTTGAATAACTAATAATAAATAGCAATTGAAATTAATAGTTTTCTTTGGCAAAATCAAACTTACATTTATTTTTTATCAAACCTTGAGTAAGACTAGTTTTCTTAGTAACGTTCATGTTGTTTTAAATTGTTATTGTTGAAACTTTTCGACTTTCAGTAATTTTTATTTTCTTTTTTCAAAGTCTCCATTTCCAAAATGTTAACAGAAAGATAGAGAACTTTTTTGATATACAGACTTACTTTTATGTCCAAGTAATAACTATTTCAACCAGAAATAATATTTTTATAATTAAATTAATAATTATTAATAGAAAATATTTTATTGCGGCTTATTGTTAGTAAGGTTGCACTGGTCGTTAAAAAATTGACTTTCAAACCACCATTAGAACGTCCGTATATTTGCATGCATAAAGCGTCCTTATGTGTATATTCTATTTATAGACACAAAATGAGAATTACAACTGGCAACACCGCATGACGCTCTATGACGGTCTATATACGCCAAGGGACGCTCTATGCACCAATATACGGACGCTTCAATGATTGTTTCGTAAAAGGACGCTGCAATGGTGGTAAAACGAATTTGAAAACTTTAGATTTGCTTCATATTTAGGCAACGCCACCTGTAAGGTAATAGACGATGTATACTGATGAAAAACTTTTAAAAAACAGCTTACTTCTGTGAGTTTTAGACCCGGACGCTCTAATAATGTTTTTCGGACGGACGTGCTAATGATAGCGGGATGTATATATATATATATATATATATATACATATATATATACATATATATATAGGAATAGATGATGTATACTGGTGGAAAACTTTTAAAAAACAGCTTACTATATATATATATATATATATATATATATATATATATATATCCTGCTATCATTAGCACGGCCATACATTGCCCGATCCCTATCATTAGGACGTCCTTGTGCATAGAGCGCCCGTATATGGACGCTCTGCTGCAACCCCATGTAAAAAAAATTTGGGAGCCTTCCTACACCAAGAGGAAGCGAATGGCAAAAATCGATTTGGACGCTTTAATGATTTCTGGATGAAAAATTCGTATAATTTTTAGTTCCGGCGTATATAGGGGTGGTGGCGCTGGCGTAATATACGTATATTCAACCTCGGTGTAATAGAGCGTCCGTCAGTTCGGCAACACTGTAACGATACGAATGAAATTAAACAAACGGTTCCTGGCCTGAGTTGTGAGGAATGAAAAGCTAGACGCGCTGCGCTAATGCTTTAAATTGAAACCTGTTAAAATAGGGTAAGCGGTAAAATTGTAGAATATTTAATTTAATACTTAATTAAAATAACTTTAAAAATATTTATTTTTTAAAAAAATCGTTTGGACAAGTCAATTTTATTATTAAATTGCGCATTTTAATAATTATTTGTTAATTAATTTAATTTTTTTTTTATTAAGTGTGGCCCCAAAATAAGATAGCGACATCAACTTTGTTTTTCTAAAAGGCACTTTATACTTTTTATTGCATTTTTAGATTCTATGACAAATTTTGGACATATTTAGCAGAATAGAGTAATACAAACTCAGTTAAACTGAGTTTGCATTATTCACTCATATTTTTGTATTAAACTGAGTTTGGATTATTAAACTCATATTTTATATATAATGTCCTATACCTATCTTTAACTGTTTTCGAAATATTAGAAAAAACAAAGAAAAATAAATATTCAATTTATTGTAGAGTTAATTGTTTAAATTAGTACCAAAATAATCTTTTGACAGTAAGATGTCTGTATTTAAGTAATCAAAAGTTAAAATAAAATTAAAATTAAAAAACTAAAATTTATTATTATTAAACTTGTTGTCAAAATCTAGCACTCTATAACTTTTTGACAGTTTAATAAAAACTGGCAGTTAAAAATTTGTTGGAAACAATAATCAATACTTATTTTTTAAAATAAAGTGTCAATTATAAATTATGTATTTGTTTTTTTTTAATGAACAGTTTTAAAATAATTTTAGATGTTCCATAATTTTGCCGCTTACTGTACATCAAAAAAGCTTTGTACTTCTCTGCCTACATTTTGGCAAAAAAAAACTAAAACATCAAAAAGTAGTCATAATAATTTAAAACAACATGAACGTTACTAAGAAAACTGATATTACTTAAAGTTTAATAAAAAACAAATGCAAATTTTATTTTGCTATACAAAACTATTAATTCTAATTGGTATTTGGTATTATTAATTATACAAAAAAATATTTTAAATTATTAGTCTAAAGGTTTCTAGTAGCATTTTTTTGTTTTAAGTAATTTTATTTTGCTTTACAATGCTACTGATTATCTATTTACAATAATGTAGTAAAATCTAATTTTGAAACTGAAAAACTAAAAAAAAATACGTTTTTTTAAATAATTAAAGTTAATAACTAAAGTTCATACATGATTTTAAAATGGTTAAAAATAATAAGTTTATAGGTAAAAATTTTGCAATTAATGGTTTCTTTAATTTTTGATTACAAAAAATTCTATTGCCAACATAAAGTAACTTCTCTCTTACTTTTAATATAATAATTATAAATGTTGACTTTTAATAATTTCTTCTGGCAAAAAATCAAATAACGTTGTCATACAATAGGTAATATACGGTGCTTAGACTCATCCTCGCCTTCAGCTCGGGCCTGAAATCGAGTCCAATAATTTTTAGTTTTTTATATTACAGTAAATTTTATCAAGAACACGAAAAAATAACATGTTTAACGCGCTAAGAAAATGAAGTTTTTCAAATTCGTGTAAATTTTATTATAATGAAACATTAACATTCACTGGAAAACAATCAGTTTTTTTAACTTGTCAAACAATCTGCTATTCACTTAATAATTTTGAGTTTATTTCTAATAATTGTCATTTTTAATTCTATTTTTTTTAAATTGCTTACAACATTGTACAATACTTGTGCATTGCGTTGAAGTTTTTTTATTTTTATTTTAAATGGTTTTCATAACTTTGCTTTACCGTTTTTACTATTATTTTTATCTTCTCTTATTGTTCTTTATACAGTTGGTAGTTATCTAGGTTTCTGTTACTCTAGGTACTTTTTCGATAAAAGTTTTTTCTTAATTACTTTTTGTTCAATTTCATTGTTCCACTAGTGTATTAACTTCTTCGTGTTTGTTGTTTTGTTTACTCCACATATTTCTAGAACTGATTTATTAAAAATATTTTAGAGCATTTCAGCAATTTATACATTCTATTTTTGTCTTCTGTTACTTTTTTGTGTTGTTTTATTTTTCACCAAAAAATTGTCATTTCCTATGTCAAAAACGTTTTTAACGCGCATGTCTTTAATTCTTTTTAAAATAATTTGTCTATTACCAATAGGAAGATTATAGATCTTTTATTTCTGCTTAGCATCTCACCTGTATACATATATGTAAATATTTTTGTGTTGGTAGAAGTTGTTTCCTATTACCAAATTTGTTTATTGTATAAAAATCTATAATTTTTTAGCCATTAATAACATTTTTTTTAAAATTTTTGCTATTTACTTTTTCTCTATTAATTTTTACCTTTTCTTTTATATCATTTGTTAGTATTAGGATTTTTTTTGTTGTTAGCTCTTATTCTGGGAAGCTATTTCTACTTAGAAACTGTTCTAAAATTTGTTTACAGTGAATTTTGTTATACCTTCGTTTAGTCTCTATTCTATTAGTATAGTATTTTTTTATCTTTTTTTATTTCTGATCTTAGTAGCTTTCCTAATATTTCTTTTTGGTTCTTGATTCTTGTTGTCTACTGTCAACGCTGTTGTATTATTTTTGTCTTTAGCTTTCTCCCTATTTTCTATTTTTACTATTTTCTTTATTATACTCTCTTATTGTCAATTCATGAACTTATCTGTCTTTACTTTCCGATTTCTTCGTTTTATAGATGACTTTTTTCAAATACGACTAGTTTTTGATTGTCATTGTCCCAGTTTAGTTTTTTTGTCGTTTGTTGTTAGTTTTTTTAAAGTTTTTAATTCTGCTATATTTCCAATTATTCTTTTAAGTTTTAGCATATTTATCTACTCTTTGCAATTTTTTCTATGTATCAGACATACATTATCTCCGGTTTGTTTTGCATTTTTAATTTTTATTTAGATTTTTTGAAATTTTGTCTATATTTTTCAAGATATTTTTATTAATATTTTCTAAATATTATTTTAGGATATCAATAAAATATTAAAAAATCTTTCATTGTAATATTATTACAACATACAAAAATGATATAATAAATAGTTATTTTTTTAATTAAGCAATAAAACATGAGATTTAATGCCGTAATTGGCAGTCTGGTAAGGCAATGAGCTTTTTGGCCATATATAATTTTTTTGGATATTATCAGTTCATTTTTTTTTAGAACAACTTGATGTTTGACAATTAGCCTCAAAATTTTGTGACTAAACTAAAAACGGTTTTAAAGTGTTTGCTTTACTGCTTAGTCTATAAAGATGCTGACGTATTACCTAATCATTAAATGCGATAGTTTAGTGCCCTTAAATGGTCATTGAAATGTAGTGTTTACTAAGTTTTACAGAAGAAAAAAAAGAACAAAAGAAGGTTCTAAAAATGCAAATTTTATTATTATGAAATATTAACACTCACTGGAAAAAAATCAGTTTTTTAACTTGTCAAACAATCTACTATTTACTAATAAGTTGTAACTTCCTTCATTTTTCTTTTTCTAAACAATTTGCTTCCTATCAAAATTGTATTTAAATGACGAATTTTGAAAAGCATTCTTGATTTTTATTTTGTTAAATAGCCTAGTTTTTCTTGTTTTAAATTATGCTTATAATCTGCTTGAATATAATGTTTAGAGCATAAACGCGATGTTTTCAAATTAAAAGAATTACTCTTTTTGCACGAATTTTTCTAAATTTTTATAAAATATGTTATTGGTTGGAAAACGAAAAAACAGCACAAATTTGTCAAATTTTTTTACTTATTGCCTTTATATGTATATCTTATATATGTTACATAAAAAAATCAATGTTAATTTACATTAGTAACTGTTGTAACTTTTTTATTATTTAGAGTAAAAAATTAATTGCAAAAAAATCTTTACATTTGAGGAAATTGAAGATATACTTAATGATCTCAATTTTTGGGTTGACAAAGATGAAAGTAGAAGCGATTGTGCAATACATTATCAAATTGGAAAAAGTATGTACCAATCATAGTTTTTTAGACAATTATTTTTGAACTAATAAAAAAACAAAAATAGACAGTTCAAAAAAAGATCTAAGTTTCCTCACACAGTTTGAAAAATTTTTAACTACTGACATTTTAAAACATATTGGAAAAGAGTCTTTACGCTATGCTAATTGTATCAAAAATAAAGCAAATTTTGCTTTAGAAATTAATGAATTTAAAATGCTTCATCGAAATACTTTTATTTTCTGGTTACCATAAAGTACCATCGGAAACTTTACATGCTACTGTTACATGTTACTAATTTTAAATTAGTAACATTTGAACTAATAATTTTAATTTTTTTTTTGAATTACTAATAATAAATAGCAATTGGAATTAATAGTTTTCTATAGCAAAATCAAACTTACATTTATTTTATATCAAACCTTGAGTAAGACCAGTTTTCTTAGTAACGTTTATGTTGTTTTAAATTGTTATTGTTGAAACTCTTCGACGTTTCCGTAATTTTTATTTTCTTTTTTCAATGTCCCCATGCCCGAAATGTTGGCAGAGATGTAGAGAACTTTTTTGGTATACAGCCTACCTTTTATGTCCAAGTAATAACTATTTCAGCCAGAAATAATATTTTTATAATTAAATTGATAATTATTAATAGAAGATATTCTAACCAAGTCTGCGTACACAGATTGCGGCTTATTGTTAGTAAGATTGCACTGGTCGTTTTAAACCACCATTGGAACGTCCATATATTTGCATGCATAAAGCGTCCTTATGTGTATATTCTATTTATAGACACAAAATGAGAATTACAACTGGCAACACCGCATGACGCTCTATGACGGTCTATATACACCAATGGACGCTGTATGCACCAATATACGGACGCTTCAATGATTGTTCCGTGAAAGGACGCTGCAATGGTGGTACATTAGATTTGAAAACTTTAGATTTGCTTCATATTTAGGCAACGCCACCTGTAAGGGAATAGACGATGTATACTGGTGGAAAACTTTAAAAAAACAGCTTACTTCAGTGAGTTTCAGACCCGGACGCTCTAATAATGTTTTTCGGACGGACGTGCTAATGATAGCGGGATGTATATATATATATATAGATCTTTAGTACAAAGTCAGACCAATTGGAATTTCATACTATCCCGCTCCACCAAGAAATAGCGTAGATTCGAACCAAAGTCAGGCGTATATTCTTTTTTTGTAATTTTTTGTGCTTAATTCTGCAATATATACACGGCTAACTCTTAAAAAAAATTTGAATTTTATACGAAATATTTCGTACTATCCTGAGCCTATTGAAAATGCAGCAAACCTGAGCCAGACTTGTATATATTTACATATACAAGACTTTCTTGAGCCAACAGTTTTGACAAACCTGAGCCATATATATAAATATACCGACAATCCTGCTCCATAGCAACAGCAATGACTAAGTCGTATGTATGTACCATAATAATCAAAAGTTAAATTTTTACCGACATTCCTGCCCCATAGCAACAGTAATAACAGCTGAACTCTATTTCACTTACGGAGTGTGTTATTTTATATCGACAGTCATGATGCATGTCGATGTTCAAGCAACAGGAAGGATTAAAATTTAGTTTACTTAAGTAAAGTAAATATTAAAAAAAGCTATTGTTTAACAAATAAAGTTAGGATTTTCTAACAAGATAAAAATATATTAATAGTTAGAAAATTTTATACTTTGAACGTGGTAATTTTTTTCACTTAATAGTATAAAAGAAAATAAGAAATGCAACATTTTTTCATTATTTACTTAGATATGTTTTCTTGATGTTCACACAGTTGGTGTCGTTTTTGAGCAAAAATCTCGATTATATAGTTCTAAGCTATTTTAAGCTAGTTTTAAGCTATATCTTTTGTGTTTTGTCTTAGCTGTACAGATAAATTAGCAACTTAATTAACGAATGTCGATGTAAACATTCAAAATAAGATAATTTTGACACTGGTAGAGTGTATGTCAATAAATAGATGACAGTTAATTATGTATTTCTGTTTCTTTTTTAAGATTACAAAAAATTGCACAAATAAAAAAAAATTGCCAACTACTAACTATAAAAGTTTTGGAGACTGTTTTACTGGCTTTCATCCTTTTTTGTTTTGCTGGTTTTGATACAGTTTTTTTTATAATAGGCAAACTAGTAAGCACTAGAAATTTGAAATGCATATTTATAATTGGATAATTATTGAAATCCACTAATCACAAATAAATATTTGGAATTTCCAGCGATCACTAGTTTGCCTATCAAAAAAAAAAAAAAACTATAGAGTCGGTTTAGTGCAAAAAATATTATATGCAGGGTGAAATAAAAGTATATTTCATATTTTTTAAGTTAATAAAAAAAAACGCCAAGACATATTAGAAAAAATTCTAACCAGTTTTTGCTGTGACGTACCTAATCAATGACTCTTTTAAATAGCAACCTCTATTTTTCGTAGTGAAAATTCTTACTATTTTTTTTTCAGAGTATAACAGTATAAGATTTATAGGATCTAAAATAAAAACTTTATGTAATTTAACCAATTTAAATGTTTTATTAAATTTTCTTAAATAAACGCAATTTTTAACAAAATTGTTGAACTAAATGTTCAAATTGACGTCCTTCTGTTTCTTGGCAATAACACAACTAATTTTCGAACACCGTTAGCACATTATTCCTCATTTCTTGACTAATTAAGCAATACTGATTTGTAGATACTTTTCTTAAATTTTCTAAATCTCTCAATTTTGTTGCAAATACAGTGCTCAACAAATGAAATAAAACACCCTAAAATTTAGCAAAGTTTAATGTCTTGTAACTTCTGGAAAAAATTATTTATTGAGATGATCTTTTTTTTCTTGGTAGCTCATTTCTTATACTGTAAGATGTTTACTTGTTTAATAGAAAGTTCTTTGCAAATTTGTAGTTTAAGTTATACAAGGTTTTAAAGACATTCTTTGCAAAAAACGAAAACTTTAGACTGCTTCCATTAAAAAAAAATGGATGGTTTTAATGGGTCCCAGAATAGCGCTGGATTAATCCCTCAACACAGTTTTACAGATTTTGTGCTACACTTATAAATTAAAACAATAATTTCAAAAAAACTGTTTTTTGCGCATTAAGCAATAATTTTTTTAATGGATGTAAAATTTTACCTCTTTTAGATTACTCTAAAAATAAAATTTTAAACTTAAAATTTGAAAAGCAACGGCAGACATACTGTTAACATTTTGTTTAGAAAAATACTTCGAAAAATGACCAAATTTTTAAATAGCTTCAAATTTTAGTTTGATAAAACAATAATAAAAATTTAAACGTGTTTTAAGACACTTAACTTGTTTTTGTATCTCAACATCCTTGTAGCATTAGTTCATTTAGTATTGGTCGGTGATTGGATCTGATTTTTAAAAACATATTTTTAGGAAAATATTGAAGTTTTTTTTAACTTTAATAACTCGTTACAACAATACGGACGCTACTGTTAGCTATCTACATTAATTATTGTTTCATTAAAAACAAGCCGTTTAGATAAACAAAAATTTTAATTTTTTTCTAAAAACATGGCATTAAAAATTGTATTTAAACATTAATTTATACCGAGTAAACTAATGCAACAAATGTCTTTAGATTTAAACTCAAGTCATGTTTTAAAATACACGTTTAAATTTTTATTATTGTTATACCAGACTAAAATTCAGAGCTGTTTAAAAAATTAATTATTTTTGGAAGCCTTTTATTACACGAAATGTTAACCGTATGACTACCACTTTTTCCAAAATTCCAGTTTAAATTTTACAGAATTTTTTACAGAATTCCAGTTTAGGTGTAAAAAAATTTACACCTATTAACAAAATTATTGCTTATAGTGTAAAAAAATTTTTTTTGGATTTTGGCTTTAACTTATAAACGTGTATTTAGACACTTAACTTGTTTTTTGTCTCTTAATATTCTTGTAGCATTAGTTCATTTAGTATTGGTCGGTGATTAAATCCGATTTTTAAAAGCACATTTTTAGGAAAAAATTGAAGCTTTTTTTAACTTAAACAGCTCGTTACTACGATACGGACGCTACTGTTAGCTATCCACAACTGTTTTATTAGAAACAAGCAATTTAGATAAGCAAAAGTTTAAATTTGTTTCTAAAAACATGGTTTCAAAGATCGTATTTAACCACCAATTTAAACTGAGTAAATAAATGCTACAAAAGTTTTAAGATTTAAAACACAAGTCACGTTTCTAAATACACGTTTAAATTTTTATGATTGCCTTACCAAACTAAATTTCGGAGCTGTTTAAAAATTTGGTCATCTATGGAAGTTTTTTTTCTACACAAAATGTTAACAATATGTCTACTTTTGCCTTTTAAAATTTAAGTTTGAACTTTTATTTTTAGGATAATCTAAAAAGAGGTAAAATTTTACATCAATTAACAAAATTATTGCTTAATGCGCACAAAACAGTACTTTTGGATTATTACTTTAATTTATAAGTGTAACTTAAAATTTGTAAAACTGTATTAAGGGCTTAATCCAGCGCGCTTCCAGGACCCATTAAAAAAATAAAAAAATTTTTTTTTTGTTAGAGTGGAAGCAGTCTAAACTTTTCGTTTTTCGCAGAGCCTGCCTTTGACAGCCTGTATGATGACTCAAATTACAAGTTTACAATAAACGCTTTAATAAACATCTTAAGCAAAGGATTTGGACATACCTTGTCCAATCAATATGTCTTCAAAAAAATACGGTTCTAAAATGTATCTGAGAAAACCACTTCATACATTCAATTTTTGTGAATGTTGAGTATGGGTTTTTCTCATCCAGTGCGGATTTTCTATCGACCTATTTGGGCATTAAGTATGTTTTTTTAAAGTTAAATCTATTTGACTTTATTATGGAGTTACATAAAATTAAAAGTATTTGCAACAAAACCAAGAAATTTGGAGAATTTGCGAAAAAAAATCACAATTCAGTGTCGCTTAATTAGTCAAAAAATAATAAATTATGTGCTAACAGAATTCGAAAAAATTGATTGTATTATTGCCAGGAAACAAAAAGACGTCAATTTAAACATTTAGTTCAATAATTATGTAAATAATAGTCCATTTTATAACAAGAGATAAAAGAGCTGCTTTAACAGCAAATGAGATAATTTTACAATCTAAAAAAAAATTATTTTATATTTCAAATTTATGATTATATTTACAGTTGAACAAACTGTAAATGTTTTGGTATTGCAAATTTATTTAGCTTTTTTAATTAAAAAAAAAATTATACAGCACATAAAGTTTATGGTAGCGTTCTACAGTACAAGTGTTTGTTAAAAACGGTAACAAAAAAAAAGTTTTAAACAGCTGGAAAAAAACAGTTTTAATTTTATAGGCGCTGAAGTATAAAAACTTCCAAATTTGCAGATTTTCCTACGTCTCTGATAAAAAAAATTTTTTGTCTTAGCAACGCAAGCATTGTTAAAATTATAAAAATCACTTATAACTTTGACGTTCAATTGACGTCAAGTTGGTTTGAACGATTTAGTTTCGACGTATTAATTTTGACTAAATACTTTGAATTATCGTGATCTTAATGTCTACGAGTATTCCATTGCTGACTGAAATAATGTAGTGCGCAAGTTGTTTTATTTGTATAATACAATCCTGAGCCAGTTTGTTTTATTTTATTAATTCTAAGAAACTGCTGGCTCAGGATTGTATATACAAATATATACAAAATACGCGACTGCAGCGCCACCATTTTACAGCGCGGCAAAAGCCGGAACTACAAATTGGAGATTCATACAATTCTGAGCCAAAAAAAAAATTTGCCAGTGCACTGTGGGGGCCTTAAATATGCGGTTTATAAGGGTCCGCCATCCTGAGCCATATATTTGGCTCAGGTCCGTCAGAGTGGCTCAGGATGTACCGCCCGCAAACACATTTCTGGCTCAGGTTTGTACTAAAGCGCTATATATATATATATATATATATATATATATATATATATATATATATATATATAGTTGGCGCACAAGGTGGCATCTATTCAAACAAGACACTAATTGGCATCCAGCAGTATACACGGTGTATATTATTGTATATTCAGTTTATTAATAAAGGACTCATTGACATCCGGTGTATTTAGCGGTCCAGTTGGCATCCCACTGTATATTTTATACACATTTAGTACACTTTGGCTTCTGTATATCACAATTTGGCATCCGTGCGCTGTTGCCATGTATATCTTAACAAGTACTCTCTATTAAATACTAAAATTTACAGTGCGTAGATTTAATTTTAGGCTCGAGCCGAAGGCGAAATCTATGCACTGTAAATTACCTAACGTACGACAACTGTATTAAATTTTTTGGTCGAAGAAAGTTTTAATCTTTTTGATATTTATAATCATAATTTATAGTAAGTACTGTTTATATCTGTAGCAGTAAAGGAGAATTAACTTCAGAATCACCCAAATGACATTTTGAGTATTTTTAGTTAATTTTAGTGCTGCTAACCTTGACGACTTGGTTCTTTTTACTTCATTACAATTTTTCGATGTTAAAAATTAAAGAAAGCATTTATTGCAAAATTTATACCTGTAAATTGATTTTTTTGAACCAAATTAAATTCATATATGAATACATTAATTTTAAAGTAACTCGTAAACGTAAAACTTTCCAGTACATAAAACTGTCAATTTACAATACCGGTATTGTAAATTGACGTTTAACTGACAAGTAATAATATAACTAACGTTCACGAGGACAAAACATATTTTTGTTGATTTCTTATTTTATCGCTACCATATCAAACTAGTGAATGTGAAAAATTGGTTTTTATAGATTTTTGGTTGGTGACATAATCGAGAAAAAAGCATCAATAATGCTTTTCCAAATAATTATTTGTTCCTAATAATTAATTGGAGAATATTAGAGAAACATTAGACTTATTAAAAATATAATTTAGCCAAGTTTTAAAAATCTGTATTTATGATGATAATTATAATAATGGTTTCTTACTACTAGACTAGAAATACATTATTTTACAAAAATAAAAAAAATAATTAAAATAGAAAAATAGAAAATTAAATAAAAACATAAAATTAAATAATATAAAATTCAACATACACTTTTAAGATCATTAAAATTGTTCGGTGAATATTTTCCAATAGAGTAGAATGTCTTGTATAAATTAAGTATTTTACACTTTTTGTAAAAACAGCTTGAAGAACAAATTCCTAAATTCTATAGGTGAGATATTGTAAAATTCTTTCTAGTATAAAATAGTCTCAGTAAAATTATTTCCACTAAATGTAAGATATGCATGTTTGCGTTTTGACTAAATTTTTCAAAATTTTTAAATATTTATGTTTGAAAATTCAAGACATTTATAAATAAACTTGAGATTGTAAAAATATCTCATCTTGTAAAAAATTCTACAATTATTTCTATATTTAACATTTAGCAGTTCGAAAGTTTTATTTTTATACAATTTTTGATTTATATAATTTAATATCAATAAGTAACCTATTTTCTATTCTACTAAAAGGTGCTCTTATCTTATGATTCAGTAAAATTATATTAAAAACTTTACAACCCAGAGTGGTATCATCTGCATAAAAAACTACATCTGCTGCTGGTATAAATAAATTCAAATTATTTATTCACGAATATATCAAAAATACAAATACCGACTATAGAATCTTATGGTACCCTACAAAAAACATTACGTCTTTCGGAAAGCTTATCTTTTAGTTAAACTCTTTAAAATTTATTTATAAGGTAGGTATAATACTAACAAGTAATTTTTTAAATTTTTATTTAAAGTTTCTTTATAAATTATTAATCAGGCACTGGTAATAATTTTGGTCTCGCAAAAGCTTTGCCACTGTTATATAAAAATTTTGTTTGATTTTTTCAAACAAAAACTAAGAAGTACGGCGCGGCGATTAGAATTTTAAAAATTATTTTTAGTGTCCAAATGCAAATGTAAAGCATTGTGTATATACAAGAAGTTATGTAGAAAATATTTTCAAGTATGAATGAAAGAAAATAATATTTTTTACGAAGTACAGCGTTTGAAGTAAGAAGTGCAGCGTTTTGATTTAAACTAAGAAGTACGGCGATTGAAATTGTAAAAATTATTTTTAGAGTCCATATGCAAATCTAAAGCATTGTGTATATATAAGAACTGATGTAGAAAATATTTTCAAGTTAAATGAAAGAAAATAATATTTTTTACGAAGTACAGCGTTTGAAGTAAGAAGTGCAGCGTTTATATAAACTTGTAAATTTGACGTGGACATTTATTGTCCAATTATTTGAAGAAAAATCACTTTACTATGAGATAGAAAGTATTTAGTTGTGTTGTTTTTCTAATAATCTAAATAATTAAATCAGGTTATTTATTTTGTTGATTATCATTTCTTAACAATAGAGTAAATTTAAAATAGAAATTTATAATTTTAAAAACATGCTTCAATTTTTGTTTTATTTAGAAAAGATTTAGTGTTGCTGTATAGGTCAATTATACAATTAAATATTTACAAAGTGCCTAAAAATGACAATTTAAAACAGCGACGTCACCACACTTAATGCACAGTCAATAAAAAATTATATTAGAAGTTCGTTTACTTACACTTGATCTAGACATTTGTTACATTCAATCGACACAGTCGAATACTGTAATGACGCTTTTACTCTCCAAGTTATGTAATAGTACATGTACAAGTTATGACAATATAATTTGGTCGATGAGAAAGCTTCTTGTATAATATAAAAACGCGAAACTTCTAAGTACTTTTTTTTATTTATATTATAAACAATAAAATAAAAACCAAAAAAATAACTAAAACTATTTCTATTCCAACAGGTTCAGTTTTAAAAACGATTGTAGGTCCTACGTCGGGTTTTGTGTTAAGCATCAAAAATATAAAACATGATCAACAATTTCGTATTTTTTGTCAATATCTAGTAGCAATCATTGAGAAAAACTTTTCTGTTCGATACCTCTTTAGAAAGTAGCTCTGTAGCCATAGTTACCAGCATGTAAAGGTTTCATTTTTGCTCACGCATTTTCACTCACGCATAATTAAATTTTCATTTTTTTGACAACATTTGATATTTAGCTGCATTAGCTTTTTCCAGGGTGTCCTTAGGGACAAATAATTCATCTTCATTATCCATTTTCAATAGAATAACAGCACAAAAGTTACTCACAGTCGCAATCAGTTCAATAAAATTGTAGAATTTGTTTAATTTGTTTATTGTTTGTTTCCTTGACGACACATTCCTTCAACCTTGATTTGTAGGTATTTATTGTAGGTATGAATTGACATATTTTTTTGGAAATAATTTCAAACTTTTTTCGAAAGTTATAGATTTTCTAAGGAGGTATCGATCAAAACCAAGTACAGCACTCGAAAGTAAGGTCGCTTTCGTTCACTTGAATTTCATCGTACACTCAGCAAATTTGCGTGAAGAAAGCTTCACATTCCTCACTCTTACTGTAAATAACTATTATTTTAAAACTTTGTAATTTTTCTTCAACGTATTTTTGCTAACAAAAAAACGAACTACAATTTTTCTTTTATTTTTATTTTTAGTTGGGCAATTTAATAAATCTAAATTAATATTTATAAGTAATTTTGTGTTTTTAGTATCACTTAGTGACTTGCTGCTATTAATTTATCATTTAATAAAAAAAGTCAAAGAAAAACAAAAAAATATTTTCTTTTATGTACAAACGTCAAGCAACAAAAAAGTAGGTTAAAATAAAGTCAAAATTTAGTTGTTTATTGTCGTAGATAAACATTTACCACCAATCTTGCTTTACAACTCATTACTTTAGCATTTTTCTTTTTTTTAATTTTAGATATATATTTGTTATCTATGTATTTTTTTCTCAGACAGTAACTTGTTAACTTTTCTATTTCGTTAAGATTAAAGTTTTTATTATTTTGGTGAATCACGTCCATTCTTTTTACATTCGAAATTTGTTACGGGGAAGTGGACAAGGCAGAAAAAAACTATATTATAAGGCCAACGTTTCGAATTTTTTATTGATTCTTTTTCAAGGCTTATAATAAATGTCAAATTTGTTTGACATGGTAAAAAAGAAAAAGAGTCAATAAAGGATTCGAAACGTTGGCCTTATAATATAGTTTTTTTCTGCCTTGTCCACTTCCCCGTAACAAATTTCGAATTTAAAGTTTTTATTTTTTCAACTAGTTTTTATCCACAGTTTCATTCATGTATTTTCTAGAAATATTTGTAGCTACTTGCAAAGTTTTTTAAAATACTTTAGCCTCAAGCGCAAATGATCAGAAATGTTTATATTATATATTTATTTATAATAAAGATTATGCATTTAATACGTCAATTTTTCAAAAAAAACTTTAACTTTAAAAATAATAATTTATAAACTTTTAATATTGAATTTTTAGAATTATAACTTGTTTTATTAAGAAAATATTTTAAGTTTTAGTAAAACATTTGATTTTATCAAAAATTGTTTCTCTTCTGTTTAGAATTTATTGTTTTCTCAGCTTTTAAAAGTCTTTTATACCCGTTACTGCGTATTGCAGTGCCCAACCATGCACCTTCATTGTTAAATTCTTTGAATCAATATGATATTTTCGTTTGGTGCATATATTTAAAAAAAAACCATTGGTCAACAAACTTTGGCTTATACCACGAACTTGAACTTAAAGAGATGCTTCTTATTTTTTTATTAACGTATCTAATGTTTATTTTTTTGCAACTACGATTTGTTGAAACGTTTATCTTATTATACCAAATTAATACTAAATTCTTTTTTGTCAACAAATTTTAATAATTTTAATTATTAAACATGTAAAAACTAACTGTCTGCTATTATTATATCTGAGACGACTAAGTTACTATTAAACAGAGCAATTAACATTCTAACACATACCGTGAAATGATGTTGAAATATATTCATTAAATTTTGATTGTAGCAAGTAAATTTGCAACTGTAAATCGATTAAATTTCATAAATTTTATTTCGTAATTTATTTGGTTTTCACTTTATTGTCTTATTAAAAATATATACAAAGTGATATAAAAGTATGAAATAAAATTCATATTTTCTAAGTTACTGTTTTTTTTAGAAAAACTTTAAGACAGATCGATTTTATTTTTTTACTGCGCACGTTTTTTACTTATTTTCAAATTTTTTTAGACAACTGGTTTTTTGCTGTGACGTAATCGAAATTTTTTTAAAATAGCATCGCCTATTTTTGATGTTGAATATTGAAACTACTTTTTTTTCTGCTTATAACAATATAACATTTTATGGGATCTAAAACAAAAACTTTATGCAATTTAACTAATTTAAATGTTTTATTAAAATTTATTTTATTTTAAACTTTTTAAAATTGACGCAATTTTAACAGAATTACTGAACTTAATGTTCAAATTGACGTACTTCGGTTTCTTAGTAATAATACAACCACTTTTCAAACTCCATTAGCACATTTTTGACCAATTAAGCGGTACTGATTTGTAATTCTTTCTCTTAAATCCTTGATTTTGTTGCAAATACTTTTGATTTTAAGTAGCTCTTTAGAAAAATGTTAATAATCAAAACATCATCTAAATAATCTTTGACACCACGAGGGTAGTGTGGAGATGCACCGTCTTGTTTAAGCCATACATTAGCTGCTGGTGTGTCTAGATCCTTTTTATTGGAAAAAGTTCCGCTAATGCTGGTACTAACGTGTCGCAAAAGACATACAAATAAACTTGTCTAATTAATTTGACGTCAAAAAAATACGGTACTAAATTGTGATTAAGTTAAAAAAGACACAACAGCCATATGGGACAATGGAAAACTTGCAAAGTACGAGAGAAACCAATACTTGTTACAACATCCAAAAAATTGAATGTTTAGTGTGGTTTTGTCAATCAATACCTTTTAATTAGTCAAAAAATGAATATTAATATGCTACTAGATTACGAAAATTAGTTGTATTATTACCAGGCGGCGAAAAAACTTCAATTTAGACATTTAGTTTAGTAATTCTGTTAAAAATTACGTCTATTTTGAAAAATTTAATAAAATAGTTAATTTGGTTAAACTACTTAAAGCTTTCGCTTTAGACTCTATAAATGTTATACTGCTGTACTCAGAAAAAAAAGTAGTTCCAATATTTAACATCAAAGATAAGAGTTTCTATTTAAAAAAAATATCGATTACGTCAGAGCAAAAAATCAGTTGGCAAAAAAAATTGAGAACAAGTAAAAAACGTGCGCAATAAAAAATAAAATTCACCTGTCTTGGCGTTTTTCTAAAAAAACAGTAACTTAGAAAATATGAATTTTATTCCATACTTTTATGTCACTCTGTATAAAATTGATGACAGACGTTTTTTTTGTAGATTACTTTGTCTGTTAATCGAATGAGTCGTTATATAAGTCGTTTTAGTACGAATTTAAGTGCAACGTTGCCAATTTGATGCGGATGCCAATCTCACCGTGATTCCAATGGCATCTAGATATACACGAATCGATTGCAGCGCCTCAGTACGACTCCTTGCTGAACTCAAGAGAATATTTTTATACTTTTGGCGGTCAATTTGACGTCCACCAGTTTTTTACGCCATGTGATAGGATGTGTGCTAAGTAAGCTTATATCGATATTTTACGCTTATGTCAAATTGGCATCCGTATATTGGATGCCACCTTACCTCGGATGCCACCTTTACCGCAATTTTTACATGGGCGGATGCCACCTTAGCCTCTGTAAGTATATATATATATATATATATATATATATATATATATATATATTTACATCCCTCGCACAATGCTGCGTCCTTTCATGAAACACACGTTACTGCGTCCACCAGAAGGAGCCATATATATCGCAGTTTAAAAATAGATCCTGGTGAATATTTTAATTGCGATCTTAGATATCGGTTCCGTTTTAAAATAGACCTTATAAATCAAAAGTTTTCATTATTGGCATAATACTGCGTCCTTTCATCATCAGCATGACATTGCGTCCGTGTATATAGACCTTCATAGTGGGCACTATACTGCGTACTCGTGTATATTTACTTTCATTTTATAACACATGTTGCGTCCGCAACGTTGCCATATTTCCAGTAAATTTTATAGTTGTCACAATAATGAAAACTAAAAATACAAATGCACTTTTGTTAGTTGAGTCAATTTTGCGTTTATCTTAAAACTTTTTCCAACTTAGACCGATTTACTTAAAGCATTTTAACATTCCAATAGTTCTAGAGGTTAAAAGTAACATAAATTAACTGACTGCTATATTTTTGTGCAATTTGTTATTAACAAAATTACCATATAAAAAATTTATTTCTAAAATTAAAATATCAAAAAATATATGACGTAATTGTTTCAAAATAAGTATTACAAAGTTTCAGAAGTTGCTTATTATAATTTTTAAGTCAAAATTAGAAAATTAATAATATTTTAAAAATCGCACGTAATTGTATATCTGCTTATTAGTTGATTGTTCTAGCAATTTATTTGATCTATAAAACTGAAGGAAAATAATTTCGGGCAAAAATCTTCTGCCCTGTTTTTTACATTAATTGATCAAAAATATCTAACAAAATCAATCTGCAAAATTTATTATTGAAAAAAATGTTAGACTTTGATTTAAACCCACTTTTATATTATGTATTAACTATTTTAGTCTAATTTATGACTTGATAAGTTGGAGTAGTAATATATCCAATATATTACTAAGAATACTAAGAATTAAAATAGATTTATGATCTGACAATTAGTTACCAGCTAATTTAGCATTTCAATTTTCACAATAGATGTGTTCCATTTTAATGACGAATGCCATAAGTTTTAAGAAACACCTTTTCTTTTCTTG
The DNA here is from genome assembly GCA_029207805.1 of Tribolium confusum. Taxonomy (NCBI): domain Eukaryota; kingdom Metazoa; phylum Arthropoda; class Insecta; order Coleoptera; family Tenebrionidae; genus Tribolium; species Tribolium confusum. The sequence continues at coordinate 31,693,463 of JALGAY010000004.1, forward strand.
ATGGAATCCTTTTTTAATAAAATTTACGACATTTTTATAAATTATAAAAAAGTTAGTGCTTCAATAATAAAATATTAATTAAAAACAAGTGACACAAAAATTCAATTAACCACTTTGTGCATTACATCAAAAAAATACACATGTACACAAAAATCGTTAACGTAAACTTATATTATATAATGAGAAAAACGAAAAATAAAACTGTACGAAAAATCGTTAACGTTAATTTATAATCAAATAAGCAAAAGTAAAAAAAACCGTACAAGTAAACAATTTGAAACTTGAGGAAAATCTTCTTCTACATATTTGAAAATATTAACTACAATTATTTTGAGAATTTTTGCTTAATTAGAAATATCTGTTTTTGAGGTGCGGTTAAAACTTGAGTCACCCGGTATATGTATAGTCGGACTATTTTTAGCAAGAGCTTTCTAAAGCATCAAATTAATTAAAAAATTTGTTAAAATATTTTTAATAAAAATTTTCTCGATGTAAACAGAACTCTGCAATTTGTTTTTATAGAAACTACTTTTTTTATGTAGCAATCAAGTCAATAATAATTATTGCGCTTTGTGCAAAATGGGTAAAATTTCTAAAATTATTATTACAACTAAAGTCAATTTTGTAGTTACTTTGGATCGTATACAATACAAATGTGTAAAATATTACGTTTTTGGAATATGGAACAACCAAAAATGCACATAATAATTTTGAATTATTACTTTTTTTTCAAATTTATAAGATATATTTTGTTCATAGTGATATTGAATTAAAACTGAATAAAACGACTATCCTGATTCTTGATGCCTAAAAAGCATTCAGAAAATTTTTCTTTAAATAATGCTAGTTATTTATGTTTGTGCTGGTTGTCAGAAATGTTATAATTGTCACATTATATAAAGAATAAACAAAAACTGAACACGAAAAGCAAGGAACAAAATGAAACTGAAAATTACGTACAACAAAAAAATTATTTGCAATGAAAATGACTCAAAATCTTGTAAACACACACTCAAAAAAAAATGATTTATTTTTTTGTAATATTATCTATAGTTACAGTGTACCTAGTACTAATATCCATTTTTCTCTAAATTTTCTTTTATCAAAAATTTCATAACATCTGTTAACATTTCTCATATAATCAGTTAATAGCTTATTTAAGTAAATTTATTAAGTGAATATACTGCTTTATCTTCACGCAAATTACAAAAAAAAAATCAAGCATAAAGTCTTCTATTTTTTTAACCGCATTTAAAATAAAATTACAACTTACAAAACTTAAAATATGCATTGCTTTCTAAGAAATTAGATCCTTTCAAGTTGCCTGCGATCTGTATCAATTTTTGAGAGTACCATGCATTTTGTTTTTAATAGCATATAAAATGATTCTAATTTTCATCAGTTTGCCTTTAAATAGCGACATATTACAATTTACCACTGTATAGTTTATAACTTTGAATTAAACTTAAACTGTCAACTTAAATATTGTATAATAATTTAATTATTTCGTTTTTTAAATATTTTTAGTAGGAATAATTTCAATATTAAATAATTTGTGTAACTACTTATTTGTACATCTTTAGACTTAACTCTACTTTTAAGCAAAGCAAATTTAACAGTTTTTGGAGAGATACACATAAACACAATATTCGACTGCTTCGAGGTAATTTTTTTTGATTTTTTAAGTAATAAGATGATTCTAACAGCAATAATTTAGAACAGTTCAGAATTATAATATTGCCCATGAACAGTAACATTTTTGCGTTTCAAAGCTTTATTACGCATGCTCCTTTTTGTTTTTAACTAAAGTGTTGTTGGAATAAGCCTATTGTAATATTTTTTTAAAGAAAAACAGTAGTTTAGTCAAATTTTATTTTTGATAAACATTTTTAGTTGGTCTTTACAAAAATTAAATTTAGATGCGGTCAAAAACTGACCATTGTTAAAATGTTAACCTGCTCAAAGATATAATTTTTTCTAAAGTACACTACAAAAAAATTTGTACGCCACGATCAAAAAGTGTTTTAATTTTGGTCTTGTCTGTTTTCAGGCTTTGCCTCTTCTTCAGTGATTAAAATCACACTGAACTGAAAAATATACTTTTTGGCTTTGATATACAAATAACTATTTTTAATACACAAATTCCAAAATAACTACTTTGAAAAATAAAAATGTTCCGCAAAATATCGTTTCACAGCTTTATTAGTATTTAAATGTCTATAGCAAGTTTTCACTAAATTATTTTTAATTTTTCAAAAATTTGCACAAATTATTATTTTAGCAAAAAATATCCCATTAAGAGAAGTAAGTTTTAATAAAAAAAAATAAATTGGTAAAGATAATTTTGGAAGTAAAAGACCAAGAAAGTTGTCTGTTAAAATTAAAAAAAAGTAAAATAATCTTATTGTCTGGTAATTTGCATGCCATACCTTAAAAATTAAGGGTCCAGTGTTCTAAACTTACTTGTGCTGTGAAAAAGAAGCAATAATAATATGAATGTGTATTAGGTTTGACTTCACTTATTTTGCATAAGTACAACAATTTTCGACGACTTAATTGTGGTATTAAGGAAATTGGTTTACATGAAAATAAACATATTCAGACATAATTAATTATATTGATTATTTTTCTATTTTTTAATTTGTTGATTTATTGATTAAATGTAATTTAGAAAACTTGTACTAAAAATTTTTCTATGAAACGCGACCTTTTTGTTAGAAAACAGCGAAACTACCTGGGTTACAATACAAGCATTAAGAATTTCTATAATTAAAAAATCACCAATATGTGCTGTTGTTACAATTTTTTATAAATTTTGCTTTTAATCACCTCAATAACTTTTTTATCTAAATTAGTTTTTAATTAAGAAGACGTTTGTTGTCATCTAAATAATACTGCCGATCTTGTGTTTCAAAAGTTTGTGCACATAAAAATTATTGTTTTTTTGTCTTTTATTTAATTCACTAACTTTTATAACAAAACTCTGATAAATTTATCTAATATCTTAATTACAGCGCCTTCGAGATTCTAACTTCTAAAAAAAAATCTGTTTTTTGCAAATTTGCAGAAAATTATAATTATTTTAATTATAAGCAGAAAATTATAATCATTATAATTATAACCAAAAGATTTTAATTATATTATATATCATTAACACCCTTATCACTTTTAATAAATATTCCTATTATTGTTTCAGTCAATAAAAGTCAATTCATTAATTTCATAATTTCATAAATATTTCCAACTCTGATAGACAAACCAGTCAGTCAATTCTTTTTGCGAATCTTTAGTGCACACGCGCACTGCACACGAACAGTGTTGCCACGTGAACAGGACGCGGTAAGGTGCATATGGTGAAAACAAATATACAGAACAGACGCAGCATCATCTGAATAATGAAAGAAATATATTCATCTGGTGTATATTTAAAAAATTCGCAGCGCCATCTAGGTTAAATTGAGAGAACTAAATTATTCAGTTCTTTTTCACCATATGCACCTTATGGCGTCCCTCTGAAACTTTGGTTTTATCTTTTTCTCTTTATTTAGAATCGATTAGTGTGGAAAAGATTTACTGCGTCCGTATACGGACGCAGTAAGGTCGTGGACGCAGCATTGTATGTAATTTTGCAATGTACGGACGCAGTAACATGCTAAGGATAAATATATATATATATATATATATATATATATATATATATATATATATAGTAAGCTGTTTTCTAAAAGTTTTCCACCAGTATACATCATCTATTCCTTTACAGGTGGCGTTGCCTAAATATGAAGCAAATCTAAAGTTTTCAAATTGCAGCGTTCTTTTACGGAACAATCAATGAAGCGTCCGTATATTGGTGCATAGAGCGTCCCTTGGTGTATATAGACCGTCATAGAGCGTCATGCGGTGTTGCCAGTTGTAATTCTCATTTTGTGTCTATAAATAGAATATACACAAAAGGACGCTTTATGCATGCAAATATATGGACGTTCCAATGATGGTTTAAAAGTCAATTTTTTAACGACCAGTGCAATCTTACTAACAATAAGCCGCAATCTGTGTACGCGGATTTGGTTAAAATATCTTCTATTAATAATTATTAATTTAATTATGAAAATATTATTTCTGTTTGAACTAGTTATTACTTGGACATAAAAGGTAGGCTATATACCAAAAAAGTTTTCTATCTCTGAGGCATGGGAACATTGAAAAAAGAAAATAAAAATTATTGAAACGTCGAAAAGTTTCAACAATAACAATTTAAAACAACATGAACGTTACTAAGAAAACTAGTCTTACTCAAAATTCGATAAAAAATAAATGTAAGCTTGATTTTGCCATAGAAAACTATTAATTCCAATTGCTATTTATTATTAGTTATTTAAAAAAAATATTTTAAATTATTAGTTTAAATGTTACAAATAGCATTTTTTTGCTTTAAGTAATTTTATTTTGCTTTTTAATGCTACCGATTATGTATTTATAAAATTGTAGTAGAATCTGATAAGATTCCCATCTTAATTTATTTACTATTAAACTATTAATATACTATATTAATAGTTATTAAAACTAAAATACTATTAACTTAATTAAAAAAAATACTTATTACTAAAAAAATATACAAAAACTTAAAAAAAATTTACTAAAAAAAACGACATACACTTACAAGTAAAATCTACCAATTTAAATACAAACTAACAATTTAAAAACCTGCCTTATATTTTCTACAATTAATATTTGATTTTAAGATTTTTATTTTTAACAACCTTCTCCAAACTTTTTAGTTTTAGATACTTTTCTGTTTGAAATTTTTTTAAAATATTTAAGAAAATGAATAACAATAGATGAGTTTTATAAAAACTTTCATTAAAAATTGAATGAATTAATCGGTAGCTATTAGTTTTCCTACTAATACTATCGTTACAACTAGCTCACATATTTGGGAGAAAAGTCGCATCTTCGGCTATGTAATTTTCTACCAAATAATTAGAAAATTTAGTTAGTTGTAGATCATCAAGTTAAATACTTATAAGATTCATGACAAAACTATTAAACAAACAAATGAAAGGAACAGAGCGAATACTACAGGAAAATATAAAAGCTACAGAAAAAAGTGTTTAATTATAGGAAGGGATTTCAACGCGAAAATGGAGACAAAAGGAGCAAAAACCGAAGAAAATAAAAAAATAAAAACAACAAAAGATAAAATAGAAAATAAAAAAGGCTCATTACTAATCGGGATGATAGAAGAAAGGTGTTCGGAAATTCTAAATAGAAACAAAGAAGGTGACCGTAAAGCAGAATTTACATATATTAGACAGAATGGAACGACCACAATAGATTATGTAATTATGAAGACTGAGAAAATATAATCAAATTCCATATATGTAATATGGTCGAAGCTGACTACATACCTCTAAAAATAACGATAAAAAATCCTGAGAAAGAGATAAAACCAAGAAAAGAAAAAGAGAAAAATAAATTTTAAGTTAGAACAAAATGGAACAAATATACAATTAAAAAGTACAAACAACAAATAAATACAAAAAACTTACGAGGTTTAGTTATTGATAGTATGTATAAAGACCTGGTTAGTAAAATAAAAGCAGCAGTGGCCAAAAAAATATATATTTGAAAACAAGAAAAAATAAATGGTGGAATAAGAATTGCGGCAAACTAAAGAAAGAAGCTTCCAGTAAACTTAAAAAATGTAAAAAAAGCTACAAAAGTAGAGTATCTAGAAACAAGAAAAATCAAGAATGATTTTCAGAAATTGTCATTTGTTTAAAAAAAAAGAAGAAAGTTACAACTTAGTAAATAGTAGATTGTTTGACAAGTTAAGAAAACTGATTTTTTTTTCAGTAAGTGTTAATGTTTCATTATAATGAAATTTGCTTTTTTAGAACCTTCTTTTGTTCTCTTTTTCTATTGTAAAACTTAGTAAACACCACATTTCAATGACCACTTAAGGGTACTAAACTATCACATTTAATGACTAGGCAATACGTCAGCATCTTTATAGACTAAACAGTAAAGCAAACACTTTAAAGCCGCTGTTTTATAATTGTCACAAAATTTTGAAGCTAATTGTCAAACATCAAGTTGTTGTAAAAAAAATGAACTGATAAAATCCAAAAAAATTATATATGGCCAATAAAGCTTATTGCCTTAACAGACTGCCAATGACGGCATTAAATTACATGTTTTATTGCTTAATTAAACAAATAATTATTTATTATATTATTTTTGTAGGTCGCAATAATATTACAACAAAAGATTTTTGTAAAATTTTATTAATATACTAAAATAATATTTAGAAAATATTAATAAAAATATCTTGAAAAATATAGACACATTTTCGAAAAATTTAAACAAAAATTAAAAAATTTTAAACAAAAAGGAGGTAATGTATATCTGATACATAGAAAAAATTGAGAAGAGCAGATAAATATGTTAAAACTCAAAAGAATAATTAGAAATCTAGCAGAATTTAGAACTTATCACAGAAAAAAAAAACTTTTATTAGAAAAATCGAAATAAAAAAAGGAAGATAAGAAGAAGAAAAATACTAACAATAAACGATAAAATACTGAATTCGAAAATTAGGACAATGACAAACGACAACTAGTCGTAATTGAAAAAAAAACTCATTTATAAAACAAAGAAAACGGAAAGTAAGGAAAGATAATCAAGTTGACGAAATGACATTAAAAGAGTATAATAAAAAAAATAGTAGAAATAGAAAATAAAGAAAAAGTTAAAGACAAAAATTATACAACAACATTGACAGTAGACAACAGGAACCAAAAACTGAATGAAATATTAGGAAAGTTACTAAGATCAGAAATAAAAAAAAAGATAAAAAAATAACAATATAATTTTATAAAGAATACAAAAATATAAAAAATACCAAAAAAAAAATACAAAGAAAAAACAAAAATGCCCTAAAATATTTTTGATAAATTAGTTCTAGAAATATGTAGAGTAAACGAAACAACATATACGAAAAAGCTAAAACACTGGTGGAACAATGAAATTAAACAAAAAGTAATTAAGAAAAAGCTGTTATCGAAAAGGTACTTAGAGAACAACAAAAACCTAGATGACTACCAACTGTATAAAGTACAAGAAGAGAACATAAAAATTATAGTAAAAACGGTAAAGCAAAGTTATGAAAAAAGTTTGAAATAAAGATAATAAAAATGCTTTAGTCTATGCAAAAATAGTGTACAATATTGTAAATAATTTAAAAAAATAGAACTTAAAAAAACAAAAAAAATATTATTAGAAATAAACTCAAAATTATTATGTAAATAGTAGATTGTTTGACAAGTTAAAAAATTTGATTGTTTTACAGTGAGTGTTAATGTTTCATTATAATGAAATTTACACAAACCTAGAAAACTCACTTTTTTAACGTGTTGAACATGTTATTTTTTCGTGTACTTCATAAAATTCACTGTAATTTAAAAAATTAAAATTTATGAAATAAGTCTAAGCGCTGTAAATTGTCTATCAAACGACAACTTTAAAAAATTTGATGGCCGAAAAGTTATTAAAAGTCAATATTTATATTTATTACACTGACAGTAGGACAGAAGTTACTTTATGTTGGAAATAAAATTTTTTGTTATATAACAAATTAAAGAAATTATTTATTGCAACATTTTTACTTATAATTTATGTATAAATACCTTAACTTTAATAATTTAAAAAAATTTAAATAATTTTTTTTAAATTTTTCTAATTGTAAAATTAGATTTTACTACATTTTTATTAAATAAATAATCAGTAGCATTGAAATTACTTAAAGCAAAAAAATGGTATTAGTAAAATTTCGACTAATAATTTAAAATATTTTTTTAAGCCTCCGTTTAGAAACATTAAATTTCTAGTCGTATAGATTGTCCGAAAAGTGATTGTTTGCATTTGTCACTATTTTGCACTGTCTAGACATTAAAAGTAAAATCTAAAGATTTTCTATTTCTAAATTGTATTTATTCTAGTACCTGTTATATTATTTTTCAGACAGCAAATTTTCAACTGCTTTTCTGGCTGCGTTTTTTAAATGTTCTGGGTTATTATCGTCTTCCATTTTTTGATTTATTGGAAAAAGTTTTATTTATTTTAGCACAAAAGCACGATTTGACAGAATATATAATTGTTTATTATCAATTATATTTTAAATTTAAAATAGTTATAATAATAAAAATAGGTTTTTTTTTAGTTTAGGCAACTTTTCGGCCTTAAAAACGTTGTTTATCACACGGTCAGAAATTCCTTTACGACTATTCGCACTTGTAAGACTCGGCTTCGCTTCAGACCACAATCCATGCTCATACTCGCAAAACGACAGTTTCTGGCCTTGTCATAGAAAAAACTATTTCTGAATAATTAATAATAAATAGCAATTGGAATTAATAATTTTCGATAGGAAAATAAAACTTAGATTTTTTTATCAAACTTTAAGTAATATTAGTTTTCTTAGTAACGTTCATGTTGTTTTAAATTATTATTACTTTTCGACGTTTCAGTATTTTTTAGCATCCCCGAAATTTAGGCAAAAAATCCAAATTTTTTTTTGATATACAGTAAGCGGCAAAAGTATGGAACATCTAAAATAACTTTAAAACTATTTATTAAAAAAAAATCGCTCGGTTATTATCTGTTAATTGACAATACCAGTTCATTAAAAAAACAAATAATTTATAATTAAAGCTTTATTTTAAAAAATTAGTGTTGATTATTGTATTCAACAAATTTTTAACTGCCAGTATTTTTTAAACTGTCAAAAAGTCATAGGGTGGTAGATTTTAACAATGAGTTCAATAAGGACAAATTTCAGTTTTTTAATTTTTATTTTATTTCAATTTTTAATAACTTAAAAATTTCACAAAAATTTTAGTAAAGATTTTACAGATATCTTACTGTCAAATATTATTGAAGGAGTAATTTGAACAATTAACTCAAGAAAAAATTTAATAATTAATTTTTTTGTCTCTTCTTCAACTGTCAATATTTCGAAAACAGTTAAAGATAGCTATAGGTCCAAAATTTGTTATAGAATCTAAAAATGCAGTAAAAAGTATAGAGTGCTTTTTAAAAAAACAAAGTTGATGTCGGTATCACATCATTTTTAGGCTACACTGAATAAAAAAGATATTAAAATTAATTAACAAATTATTATTGAAATGACTAATTTAAAAATAAAATTAACCTGTTTGAGCGATTTTTTTAATAAATACTTTTAAAGTTTTTTTAAATATTTCACAATTTTACCGCTTACTGTATTTTAACAGATTTGGATTTGAAGCATTAGCGCGTCCAACTCAAGTCCGGAACCGCTTATTTAATTTCATTCGTATCGTTACAGTGTTGCCGAAATGACGGACGCTCTAATACACCGAGGTTGAATATACGTATATTACGCCAGCGCCACTACCCTATATACGCCGGAACTAAAAATTATACGAATTTTTCATCATATATATATATATATATATATATATCCTGCTATCATTAGCACGGCCATACATTGCCCGATCCCTATCATTAGAACGTCCTTGTGCATAGAGCGCCCGTATATGGACGCTCTGCTGCAACCCCATGTAAAAAAAATTTGGGAGCCTTCCTACACCAAAAGGAAGCGAATGGCAAAAATCGATTTGGACGCTTTAATGATTTCTGGATGAAAAATTCGTATAATTTTTAGTTCCGGCGTATATAGGGTAGTGGCGCTGGCGTAATATACGTATATTCAACCTCGGTGTATTAGAGCGTCCGTCAGTTCGGCAACACTGTAACGATACGAATAACATTCTCTCGTATTTGAGTTGTGAGGAATAAAGAGATACTAGTAGACGCGCTGCGCTAATGTTTCAAATTGAAATCTGTTAAAATACAGTAAGCGGTAAAATTGTGGAATATTTAAAATAACTTTAAAAGTATTTATTTTTTAAAAAATTGCTTGAACAGGTCAATTTTATTTTTAAATTGCGCATTTTAATAACAATCTCTTAATAAATTTTAATATATTTTTTTAATCAGTGTGACCCAAAAATAAGATACTGAGATCAATTTTGTTTCTTTAAAGAGCACTTTAAACTTTTTATTGCATTTTTAAATTTTATTACAAATTTTTGATATATTTTATGTATAATGTCGTATGCCTATCTTTAACTGTTTTTGAAATATTGACAATTAAAGAAAAAAACAAAGAAAATTAAATATTCATTTCTTTTTTAAATTAATTGTTTAAATTACTTTTCAAATAATCTTTTGACAGTAAGATGTCTGTCTTTAAATTATTAAAAGTTGAAATAAAATAAAAATTAAAAAACTGAAATTTATTATTATTGAACTCATTGTTAAAATCTAGCACCCTATAACTTTTTGACAGTTTAAAAAATACTGACAGTTAAAAATTTGTTGGAAACAATAACCAACATTCTAATTTTTTTAAATAAAGTGTTAATTACAAATTATTTTGTTTTTTAATGAACGGTTATTGTCAGATAACAGATAAATAAATGCCCGATCAATTTTTTTTAATAAATAGTTTTAAAGTTATTTTAGATGTTTTAATGTTTTTATTGCTGAATTGGCTTGACAGTCCTACGTAAAGATAACAAAAAAAAATTAAAATATTAAAAAACTTTTTTTTTTCGTTCTTCACACACATGACTTCTGTCATCCATTCTATTTTTTCTCCATTTTCGTTTAAAACTTTTATCCTTCCACACTCGCACATTTTTAACTTTACACACTCTGACAAACAATGTTCTATTGTCTCGCTTTCTACTCTACATAATGCACACATTCTTTCCCAATCTTCTCCCTAAAGTTTATTTTCCTGTTCACCATTCTCACATCTGTATTTTGCAACTATTTTCTTTATAATTGACACATTCTTTCCCAATCTTCTCTTCAAAATTTATTTTTTCTTTCTTCATTTCCACATCTGTATCTTGCAAACATTTTCTTATTTTTATTTTTTATTTTATTCAATTTATCTAAATATTTAGACAGTTTCGTAGTAATAACCAGAGCATATTTTGAATTGCACCTTAATTCTTTTATACTTTCAATTATTTCCTGTTTATCTACGTCAGCATCTCTTTGTTTTAGTTTTTCTTTTATTGTTCTTCTTTCTTCTCTCATTCTTTTAATTTCTGCACACGCATACCTTTTTCTCTCGTAGTAGTCATCTCGTTCTATTCACCTAACATTTCTATTTGTTCTTCTAATTTTAGCCCAGCACTGTTGTAGTATTCTGCATTTATGTCGCATTCTTAGATTTTTCTCAAATTTTACCGCTTTTTTTCTGTTTCCACTCTCAACTTTTTCTTGCACACACTCAATTTTTTCATATTTCTTCCATCCCTATACTTCTGCTCTATACATTACAATACTTTTCACTACAAAACGGTTAAACATTATTTTTCTTTTAAAATTTTCACAAAATTTACGTTCTCCCAAACTCCAGGCACTTCCCATTACTTTGTTTGCTTTCTTTGTTTGTCTTTTATCTGTCATAATACTATTTAATACATATCTCAAATATTTTAACTCTTTCACTTGTTCTATATTTTTTTTACATTTCCATTCATCTTCTTTTTCGATTCTTACTTTCTTTCCAAACACCATAATTTTTGGTTTAACTACATTAACTTAGGGCCGGTTTACAGAAAGTAAATTAAATATTTAATTCGAAATTAAAAAGTTAATGTCGAATTAACTTAATGTCGTGACGTCACTAAACGCGATTAAACAGTTTTAATAATCGCGATTAAACTAATTCGTTGTTAAAACGTGATTAAGTCAAGATTTCGGTTTACAGAACCTCAATTAAAGTTAATTGCGATTAAATTTGACATTAATACGTGATTAAACTAATGAAGGTAGGTACTTCAATTAACTTTAATTTTGGTCAATTTTAACCTAAAAAAAACTTGAAAATTTTATTATTTGTGGAAATTAGACAAAAAAATATAAAAAAGGTAAATATTTTTGTAGTTTTTATTAAATAAATACAATTTTAATAATAGATGTCTGATGTATCACTAACATCAGATTCTTCCAATGACGAACAAGTGGAAAGAATACCAAGAAGGTACCGTCCGTTAAGAAACCGGAGAAATCCTTTCGAGCTTTATGACGAAGAATTTAAAATGAGATTTCAGTTTACAAAAGCTACAATTTTGTGGCTAATAAATGAGTTAATTGGTCATGACTTACAACCCGCTACGAAAAGAAGAAAATTTTTAACGGGGCTAAATAAAATATTGTTAATTATGAAATATTTAGTCACCGGTGCATTTCAGCAGTTATTGGGGGATACAATTGCGGTTCATAAATCGACAGTGTGTATCGTCATGAAACAAGTTATACACAAAATAGCTCAATTAAAACCTCAATTTATAAATATGCCAAACAATGAAGAACTTCGTAATGTAAAGCTAAAATTTTATCGTGTTAGAAGAATGCCAAGGGTAATAGGAGCAATAGATTGTACCCATATAAAAATTGACTCGCCAGGTGGCCCTAACGCTGAAATTTTTCGAAAAATTTTTCGAAATCGAAAAGGCTTCTTCTCCATAAATGTCCAGGCTGTATGTGATGCAGATCTGAAAATAAGAAATATTGTGGCTAGATGCATGATAGCACAATATTTAACGATTCGTCTCTTTGTGCACAGCTAGAAAGAGGAGATTATGCAAATAGGTTTTTGTTAGGAGATAGTGGATATGCTTATCGTCCCTTTCTCTTAACTCCGGTACTAAATCCAAGAACGGCTTCAGAAGAAGCCTTTAACATGTCCCATGTCTCTCTGTTGTTTTGCGAACTAAAATGGACACAACATTAACAACAATTGTAGCTTGTGCCGTGTTATATAACATTGCCATTCTTGCAAACGATGAGGAACCACCAAGAGATCCTGAAGTTGAAATACCCATCGAACTTGATATACCTGTGATTAGAATTAACAATAATGAAAACACTGCTGTTCGTACAGCTCTAATAAGAACTCATTTTAATTGAAATAAATATACTCTTCCATATACATTACATAAATAGCCTAATTAACAATTAAAACAAATAATATTTTTTTGATTTAAAACCTATTATTAATTATTTTTGCTTAGTTTTTCTAATTCTTTGGTTTTTATTTTTAATTCTAAATCATATAATTTTTTTTAAAACTCAATTTCCATGTCAGCTAGCTTAATTCGTTTTAAGTACAACTTTCTCTTCAAATCGACATTGTTGTTTTTTTTCTGAGAATTTTATTTTTAGGAGGGCTGAATTTTTTTCGTTTTGGTTGGGGCTGAGTTTCGGGGAATTCGATGACAGGATTTTCAATTGGAGGTTGAGGAATCAGGTCTTTAAAAATAATCGAGATCTCGGGATTAGTTCCAGCCACTGGTACTGGTTCAGCTATAATTGCTTTCAAAGTGGGAGTGGGAGAGGAAACTCGTTGATTTGGTGATAATATTATATCTAAAAATTTTATAATTTATTTGAAAGTTAAGAATTATTATTTTAGATAAAATTAAAATAAATGTTAAGTAAATCTATAAAAATTGTTAAAAAAAAGTTTTATGTACCTTTATGATAAATGTTATCATCATCATATATGTTGGTTAAGGGCTTTGCTTGTGCTTCTACCATGGCTAAAACCCTTGCTTCAACTTCGGTCAACTGAGTCCTAGACGTCCCACCGCCAGTTCTCAAAATGTTTTTCTAAAATAGGTAATCATAGTTTTTATTAAATTTAATAAATCTTGTAAACCAACCCTATCTTCATTTTTTTTTTCGTTTCAGCTGGTCCAATGATTCAGTCAGTCCTCTTGTCTCACTGTTAAATATTTTTTTTTTCTAAAAAGTATAATTTATTCACATTTTCTTCCGCTATTGCCTTTTTTGTTGATCGCCGTACATTTGACCATAACACTCTGATTTGTTTGGCCGATCTTGGGGCAGTTGTCGCTGTTGAATTGAACTCTTCAGTAATTTTTTCCCATGCTTCCTTTTTCTCTTTTACTGAAGAGCCATCAATTTCCTTGTTTTCCACCTTGTTCTGATATCTAAAGAAAAGGGAAAATAGAGGATGGAGTAAATTTTAAGGGATAATTTGGTAATTTGGTATTTGATACAGGAAAAATCGGATCAAAATGCAGTACGGAATAAATAATGAATAAGGAACAAATCTATAATTGCATAAGTGAATATAATTATAAGATCTGATAAAAATTAAAATTGGCCCAGAAAACTACAGAAGACAACTAAATTCCAGGTGAATTTACACCTACAACAATCGTTAATTTATGTCGAAATTCGTACATACCTTTTAATTATTTCAAGTGCAATTTTCTTCTCTCTTTCTGTGAAATTTTTGCTTCGTTCTCGATGCGGTTTTTCTTCCGCATATTTTTCTGAATTCTGCATAATAATATTTATTATTTACACAAACACAGTAAATCACAATTTTGACGAGAAAATATTTTCAGTCTGCTTTTAAGGTTATGGAAATTGCCGCTAATAGGGATTTTAGGCATTCAGGTAGTACCACCCGCCACAAATGTCACTTTAATTCGAATTAGTTAATCACGAATTAAGTTTGACATAAAACGTATATGTAAACCGTGATTAATTTAATGTCGATGTTAAGTTAATTTCGTCATTAACTTAATTCGGAATTAAATTTTTTTCTGTAAACCCGACCTTAGAGTTTTTTTGTTTCTTACATATCTTTCCATAATTTTTATCATTTCTTTAATTTCACTCTTGCTTTTGGCTACAATTACTAAATCGTCTGCAAACGCCAGGAACCACACTTTCTCTCTGCTTACAACTATCCCTCATACTTGCGCTTTACTTAAAACTTCATCCACATCTTCCATAAATGCTAAGAATAATGCCGGAATTAATTGACAGCTTTGTCTGACACCTTTATTTGTCTAAAAACTTTCACTCACTTCTTCGCCTACTTTTACTTGGTTAATAATTTGCTCGTAGATTTCTTCCATCTTGCTTCTTACCAACCACTTACATATTCCTTCTTTTCTAAAATATGGTCATAATTTTTTTCTATCCACACTGTCAAAAGCTTTTTTGAAATCCATGAACAATGCATACATACGTCCTCTTGCCTTGTCTTTTCATTTTTGCTAGATGTCTCAAAATGCATTGATGGCTCCCTTTTCTTTTCTGAATCCTGCCTGTTTGTCCGGTAAAATAATTTTTTTGTAATTTCCATTCACAATCTTTTCTCTAAAACCATTGCAATTGCATATATTTTGTAGGTCGTATTAAGTAACGATATATCACGGTAGTTTTCAGTTTGGTCTTTATTCTCTTTTTTATGTCTTAGTACAATTAACTCTTTTCTCCACTTCATAGGAAAGCCTTCTCCCATCCACACTGTATTTAGCACTTTCCATATCTTTTCCCATAGCTTTTTTGTACTAACAGCGCTTCATTTAAAATTTTTTCTTCTCCGGGTGCTTTCTTTTTTTTTAACCTAAGCATAGGTTTCTCAATTTTTACTTTAAAAAAATTGTTTATTTCTACTTGAAATTTCTCATGTCTTGACAACATACTTTAAATTGTTAATTTCACCTAAAACCTTCAAAAAGTCTTTCTTTTATTTATTCATACTAATATTCTCACTTATATTTTTTTTTTCTTTCTTCGTTTATAAATTTTTATACATTTGCTTTTGTTTTTATTTCTGTTATTTTTCTTTTTTCTTTTTTTCCTTGTTGTGTTTTTTCTATTCACACTTTGTTTTGTACTTTTTTCTTGTTTCTAGATTTTTTACATTTTTTAAGTTTACTGCAGGCTTTTTTCTTTAATTTGCTGCATTTCTTATTCCACCATTTATTTCTTCTTGTTTTTAGATATATATTTTTTGATCACTGCTGCTTTGATTTTATTAACCAGGGCTTTATACATACTATCAATAACTAAACCTCGTAAGTTTTCTGTATTTATTTGTTGTTTGTATTTTTTAATTGTATCTTTGTTCCATTTTGTTCTTAATTGAAATTTATTTTTCTCTTTTTTTTTCTTGGTTTTATCGTTTTCTTAGGATTTTTTATCGTCATTTTTAGAGGTATGTGGTCAGCTTCGACCCTATTACCTACATGGAATTTCATTATATTTTCTCAAACTTCATTATTTGTAATTATATAATCTATTGTGGTCGTTCCATTCTGTCCAATATATGTAAATTCTGCTTTACGGTCACCTTCTTTGTTTCCATTTAGAATTTCCCAACACCTTTCTTCTATAATTCGGATTAGTAATCAGTCCTTTTTATTTGCTATTTTATCTTTTCCCGTTTTTATTTTATATTTTTCTCGGTTTTTGCTTCTTTTGTCTCCATTTTCGCGTTGAAATCCCTCCCTATAATTAAACACTTTTCTTCTGTAGCTTCTATATTTTCCTCTAGTATTCGCTCTGTTCCTTTTATCTGTTTGTTCAATAGTTTTGTCATGAATCTTTTAAGTATTCAGCCTGATAATTTACAACTAACTGAATTTTCTAATTATTTGGTAGAAAATTACATAGCCAAAGATGCGACTTTTTTCCAAATATGTGAGCTAGTTGTA
The DNA here is from genome assembly GCA_029207805.1 of Tribolium confusum. NCBI lineage: Eukaryota > Metazoa > Arthropoda > Insecta > Coleoptera > Tenebrionidae > Tribolium > Tribolium confusum. Next base: position 31,710,073 of record JALGAY010000004.1, read on the forward strand.
CCGATAGTATTAGTAGGAAAACTAATAGCTGCCAATCAATTCATATAAATTTTAATGAATGTTTTTATAAAACTCATCTAGCGTTATTTATTTTCTTAAATGTTCTAAATAATTTTCAATCAGAAAAGTACCTAAAAGTAAGAAGTTTGGAGGAGGTTGTTAGAAATAAAAATCGTTTTTTTAGTAAATTTTTTTTAAGTTTTTGTATCTGCTTTTAGTTATAAGTATTTTTTTAAATTAAGTTAATAGTATAGTTTATTAATAATTATTAATATAGTATATTAATAGTTTAATAGTAAATAAATTAAGATAGAAATCTTATCAGATTCTACTACAATTTTATAAATAAATAATCGTTAGCATTGAAAAGCAAAATAAAATTACTTAAAGCAAAAAAATGCTATTTGTAACCTTTAAACTAATAATTTAAAATATTTTTTTGAATAACTAATAATAAATAGCAATTGGAATTAATAGTTTTCTATGGCAAAATCAAACTTACATTTATTTTTTATCGAACCTTGAGTAAGACTAGTTTTCTTAGTAACGTTCATGTTGTTTTAAATTGTTATTGTTAAAACTTTTCGACGTTTCAGTAATTTTTATATTTTTTTTTTCAATGTCCTCATGCCCAAAATATTAACAGACAGAGAACTTTTTTAGTATACAGCCTAACTTTATGTCCAAGTAATAACTATTTCAACCAGAAATAATATTTTTATAATTAAATTAATAATTATTAATAGAAGGTATTTTAACTAATTCTGCGTACACAGATTGCGGCTTATTAATAGTAAGATTGCACTGGTCGTTAAAAAATTGACTTTCAAACCACCATTGGAACGTCCATATATTTGCATGCATAAAGCGTCCTTCTGTGTATATTCTATTTATAGACACAAAATAAGAATTACAACTGGCAACACCGCATGACGCTCTATGACGGTCTATATACACCAAGGGACGCTCTATGCACCAATATACGAACGCCTTATTGATTGTTCCGTAAAACTCACTGAAGTAAGCTATTTTTTTAAAGTTTTCCACCAGCATACATCGTCTATTCCCTTACAGGTGGCGTTGCCTAAATATAAAGCAAATCTAAAGTTTTCAAATCCAATGTACCACCATTGCAGCGTCCTTTTACGGAACAATCAATAAGGCGTTCGTATATTGGTGCATAGAGCGTCCCTTGGTGTATATAGACCGTCATAGAGCGTCATGCGGTGTTGCCAGTTGTAATTCTCATTTTGTGTCTATAAATAGAATATACACAGAAGGACGCTTTATGCATGCAAATATATGGACGTTCCAATGGTGGTTTAAAAGTCAATTTTTTAACGACCAGTGCAATCTTACTCACAATAAGCCGCAATTTGTGTACGCAGATTTAGTTAAAATATCTTCTAATAATAATTATTAATTTATATTATAAAAGTATTATTTCTGTTTGAAATAGTTATTACTTGGACATAAAAGGTAGGCTAAATACCAAAAAAGTTCTCTATCTCTCTGTTAACATTTGAGACATAGGAACATTAAAAAAAAAAATAAAAAATACCAAATCGTTGAAAGGAATTAACAACAACAATTTAAAACAACATGAACGTTACTAAGAAAACTAGTCTTACTCAAGGTTCGATTAAAAATAAATGTAAGTTTGATTTTGCCATAGAAAACTATTAATTCCAATTGCTATTTATTACTAGTTATTTAAAAAAAAATATTTTAAATTATTAGTTCAAATGTTACTAATTTAAAATTAGTAACATGTAACAAGTTTTCGGTGGTACTTTATGGTAACCAGAAAATAAAAGTACTTCGATGTAGCATTTTAAATTCATTAATTTCTAGAACAAAATTATCTTTATTTTTGATACAATTAGCATAACGTAAAGCCTCTTTTCTAATATTTTTTAAAATGTCAGTAGTTAAAAATCTTTAAAAAAGTTGTGAAGGTGTGAGAAAGCTTAGATCTTTTTTTCAACTGTCCATTTTTGTTTTTTTTTAATTGTTGAAAAATGATTGTCTAAAAAACCATAGATTAGTACACACTTTTTCCAATTTGGTAAAGCATTGCACAATCGCTTTTATTTTTCCTTGAAAATTTTGTCTTCTGATCTTTCTTTAATCTCGGGAATATTGCATTCTACTTTCATCTTCGTCAATCCAAAAATTTAGATCATTAACTACATCTTTCTTTCCTCAAATGTAAAGGCTTTTTTGAAATTAATTTTTTACTGTAAATAATAAAGAATAAAGTTTTTATATAAACAAAAGATACAAAAGTTACTAATGTAAATTAACATTGATTTTTTATGTAACATAAGAAACGTTATTTTTTTGAGAAAATCAAAGAAAAACCCGAACTTAAATAATACTTTATTTTTGAAATTTGTTTTAATTGCTGTCCTGTTCATATGACACTGGGTGTTAACGGGTTAATTAGAGATTGATTTTATTAAGTGAATATTTAACTAAAATTATGACAATAAGTCAAAAAATTTGACAAATGTGTGCTGTTTATTCGTTTTCCAACCAATAAACATTTTAAGAAAATTTAAAAAAATTTGTGCAAAAAGAGTAATTTTTTAATTTGAAAACGTCGCGTTTATGCTCTTAACATTATATTTAAGCAGATTATAAGCATAATTTAAGAAAATTCAACAAAAAATGAAGAATGATTTTCAGAATTTGTCATTTAAATAAAATTTCAATAAAAAGCAAATTGTTTAAAAAAGAAAAATGAAGGAAGTTACAACTTAGTAAATAGTAGATTGTTTGACAAATTAAGAAAACTGATTTTTTTTCAGTGAGTGTTAATGTTTCATTATAATGAAATTTGCATTTTTAGAACCTTCTTTTGTTCTTCTTTTTCTTTTGTAAAACTTAGTAAACACCACATTTCAATGACCATTTAAGAGCACTAAACTGTCACATTTAATGTGACACTTTAAAGCCGCCGTTTTATAGTTGTCACAAAATTTTGAGGCTAATTGTCAAACATCAAGTTGTTCTAAAAAAAAATAAACTGATAATATCCAAAAAAATTATATATGGCCAATAAAGCTCATTGCCTTACCAGACTGCCAATGACGGCACTAAATTACAAGTTTTATTGCTTAATTAAACAAATAATTATTTATTATATTATTTTTGTATGTCGTAATAATATTACAATAAAAGATTTTTGTAAAATTTTATTAATATACTAAAATAATATTTAGAAAATATTAATAAAAATATCTTAAAAAATATAGACAAGATTTCGAAAAATTTAAACAAAAATTAAAAAATTCAAAACAAAAAGGAGGTAATGTATATCTGATACATCATAGAAAAAATTGGGAAGAGCAGATAAATATGCTAAAACTCAAAAGAATAATTAGAAATCTAGCAGAATTAAGAACTTTTAAGAACAGCATTGACAGTAGACAACAGGAACCAAAAACCGAAATAAAATATTAGGAAAGATTAGAAATAAAAAAAAGATAAAAAATAACAATATAATTTTGTAAAAAATACAAAAATATAAAAAATATAAAAAAAAAATACAAAGAAAAAACAAAAATGCCCTAAAATATTTTTAATATGATAGTTCTAGAAATATGTAGAGTAAACAAAACAACAAATACGAAAATGCTAAAACACTGGTGAAACAATGAAATTGAACAAAAAGTAATTAAGAAAAAACTTTTATTGAAGAAGTACCTAGAGAATAACAGAAACCTATATAACTACCAACTTTATAAAGAACATTAAGAGAAGATAAAAATAATAATAAAAACGGTAAAGCAAAGTTATGAAAACCATTTGAAATAAAAATAAAAATTTACTGAGTAAGTGGTTTGTGGTTGGTAGAGAGCTGACAACGCAAGTGCGGGCTGAGATAAGGGGAAGGAAGACGCCTGACAACACTGCGCACGCGCGAAAGTGTCACTTGTCTTGTCATGTGCTTGTCATTTAGCGTCTTGTTCTATTTTGTCGGGCTTTTAGCGTTTTGGTCGTGATTTTGTAGAAGTTACAACGCAATTTTTGGTAAATCTGAAACCTGTGTGATATTAACTGTATAAGAACGTAACTTTCGTGTTAAGTGTTTTGAAATTGACTTTAAGAAATTAATTTTTTCTGCAATTGCTCATGAAACGACAAAATCTTTTTGCCAGTGACAAAACTCGAAGTCATTATTGCATTTCCCATAAAGAGAGGAATAAGGACTTTGATTGTTTGCTATATCCGAGTGATCAAGTGACGGAACTCGTTGACTCGATTCATATCAAGTTGTATGAGTTCCTGAATGATCATGGTCACGAGGATATAAAGCTGGAAGACGCTTTTAAAACCAAGTTTTCTACTTTGCTCAACTTTTTTTCATTTTGCAGTTTGCACAATTGTCACAGTGCAATTATTGATAAATGTGTTCGGCTGACCATTTATAAATATTTGCGTGACAAAAAAGGCAGAAAAATATCTGTTTTTGCTGGTCATTTAAAAAAAATGAAGCAATTTAAACAAGCGAAGTAAATCCTTTGTTTTAAAAATGTCGAGAAAAATGTCTTTACTTTTGTTAATGTTTTTTTTTCTATTTGAGTGCTACATTAAATTGTATTTTCCAATTGTTTCATATGAATGGACATCCTCTGGAAACCTGGATATGACATTATAGGCGTTTTGTTGCGAGGAACCGTTGACTCAACGGTAAGCGCCCGCAACGTTGTCGCGGCTGGTTGGTACACAGTTTTTGGTAGCGAGTGTACCTCAACGGTAGCTGAAATCGAGGACTGTGTTGAATAGGATGGTTACTTTGAGCGGTTCTTCCAAGGTTGTACAACCTAACCTAAAAAGTGTTATAAATGTATAAATTTTCTTATTTATAAAAAAAACATGTTAGAAATGGAGGAATCTATATCTGAAAATAAACTAGTGGAGATATCTATTAACCACAAAGAGATTGATCTGACAGCAATCGTCACTCTCGAAGAAGCTAATGTACTGTGAAAGTGAAAAATCATTTTATCATTTCAATTTATAAATATCATCTTGGATGAAACATGTGAATGAAACTTGTTTTTTTTTTGTATTCATAGATGAAGCAGCTACACAGAATTATGCTGAAGCTCTCGTGGCCTAGCAAACAGCAGAAGTCTTTTATGATGCAAGTGAAGTAGTGAAGAAAAAATCTGATTGAGTATCAAAAAAGCTATTTCAGTGATTTAAAATTTAAGAACCAAATATATAGAAAAATTAAACGATCGGAAAACACAAAAATGTGTCCTGTCGCAGAAAATAGCTTCTGATATAAAAAGTAAAGACTATGACATTCTCCAAAAAAGAGAAGGGGCTGAAAAATGCCTGCAAAAATTTGCCAATCTTCAAAGAGTTGCAATCTGAATATTTGAAAAAAAAATGTTTTTTTCTATATTCACTGTACGATAGTTTAGAAAGTTTATAACCTCAAAACAACAACAACCTGTCTAATAAACCAAAAATAAATAAACCGGTGCGTTTTCATGACAATAGCGGTACGAAAAAGATGGAAACATGTTAGAAAGAGACGATGCTAATACCGTTTTGGTTCATTCGGTACGTCAACGGTTCCTCGCGACAAAACGCCTATTGTTGTAACTGGCTGTAAAGATTCTAACTGGCTGTGACATCGCAAAGGCTGCAATCTGCAGCTTTTGCTACTTTTTCTGTTTTGTATATATTTTGTTATTATTTATTATTCATAGAATAATAGGATGTGTATTTTGTTGATATTTTTTAGATAGTTTTTAAGAAGTTATATTTTTTTAAAGAATATTTGTTGACTGTTTTGTATATATTTTGTTATTAATTACTCTTAAAATAGGTTGTTTATTTTGTTGAAATTTTTTTATTTATTTTTGGGCAGTTTTCAAGAAGTTACATGGTTTTGTTTATAAAATATTTTTTGTTTTTTGTTATTACTGTGTAATTTTGTTTCATTTATAGAATATTTGTTGATTTTTATCTTTGCTGTTTTAATTTAATTTGAACCATTTTTTAAATGGTGTTGAAAGTATGTTTTGTTTATTTTAGTTAATGGTTTTGTAAATTTGCAATTTATATCAATAGAATAAATAGAAAAATTGTTATTTTCTAATTAAACTGTATTTAATTTAATACTTTGTAACTTTTAAACAGATTTTTTTATTATATAGGATTAAGGACATTTGTTGTTTTAATGCTCAACTTATTTTTTTACCTAAATAAGTTGATCATTTTGTTCAATTTGCATTTTTTTTATTTCTGTTTAAAGAAAAATCATGTATTTTTTTCAAACAGAAATAAAAAAAATACAATTTGAGCAAATTGATCAATTTGAAATAAAAAAAGCAAAATTCTAATAAGCTGAAGTCCATTCAAATTTCGAGCGTCTATGCCAACGCAAAAAGATGGCGGCTCTCTGACATTAAACTGTCACCGAAATTTCCCTGGGTATACGTTGAGCTTGCGCTTCTGATATGTATATGTTTTGTGCCAGCCACAGTCACACATTTCACAAGAACGTAGTTATTCGTTTCGACATAGTATAAAGACTAGTAGCGACAGAAAGCCGATTTTCGTGTAAGGAGTAGGCGGCGGGGCGGCGCTTACGTCCCACTTTTGATGCTTTTGCCCCATTCATTGCGGAGAACGACGAACATAGACGATAAAGCGAAAAGTAACTAGATTGCAAGTGTGGATAAAGAGGGGGAAGCGAGGCAAGACGTGGCCCCATTCAATCCCCAATTTTCATTCCAAATGTGTTGGAAGCGAAAATGTGCTTTAATACCGTGAATATAAAGCCTACTAAAATTTTCCCGCCAATTTCGTGTCATTACTAGTAGTGGAGTAAAATCGGGCTAAAATAACGCCTATTTTTGAAATGAAGGTATAACCAAACGGGACCTCCACAGTCTTATAAAGTATTATTTTGGCCATCTGAAATCGCTATCTACAACTTTTTTTAGTAGGACACAACTTCGTAAAATTAATTTTTTTATGTCGGAGCAACAATTTCCAAAATCGTGTTTTTTAAAACATACATCGTGCTTATAAATTAACTATTTAAGATAAAATTTTAAAGTTTTGTTCACTTATAGAGAAAACCAGAGCGCATTTAACCGTATTACGAGATTTAATAAAAAGTTTTTTGTTTTTAAGAAAGGGGTCTCCAAAGTCACTAGTTGCGAAATTGTGCATTGACGATTTCACCCTGCGGGGAGCTATGTGAATTATTAAAAATTTGACCATATAATGTACATTTTCGGATTTACAAAACCTTAAATAAGTTTTTTTTAAAAAAAATTAGCAAAATAAACCTAATGGTTTCCGAAATATAAATTTTTTAAAACAAGGTTATGCCGCGCCACACGCGTTATATCTACGTGCTCACATAGTAGTTCTTTGTTTGTAACATTCTAACTATATTATGACTTACTTGAAGGTAAATTGATAGCTGTAACTATAAACCACAAAAAAATATTTATTAAATTTTATTAAAACAAAAATGTTTAATGTAAAGTATAAAAAAAGAGAGACTACATTTTTTCTTCGCTTCATCGGATTTATCGTTGCTCACTTCAAAATTGTTGCATTGCTGGCAGGAGCAGTCAACACAACATTTTAGCCCTTCCTTCAAACAGATACATTTTGAAGTATTGCATGTTTTATCAGAGCAAATTATTGTTAGTAGTCTTCTAAGCTTTGCTGGTACAGACGGTTGTAAAGTCAAAGTAGGTTCAAAATCGCCACTATCGTTTATAGACCAGCCAAATTGGGTGGCGTCTAATTCTGGTATATTTTGCCTAAGGCTTGCTATCCAAATTTTTAATTGATATACAGGGTGTTATGGAAATGAGTGCAAATATTTTAACCTGAAATACAGCACCACAAATAATAAAAATCTGTAAAAAAAATTTTTTCCTATCTCAACTAACAACAAAATTACAGGCCGTCAAAGTTGGGTATAAAAAAACATCTTTTTGTTATATCTGGAAAACCGCTTAACCGATTAATACCAAATTTGGTACACAAATGAAGTTGTCTGTACTCTTTTTATTTCTACTAGCAAAATTTTGCTGCACATCTCAATTTCAAGTTACGGCACTTTTTTTTCACATTTTGGGTAATTAACCAATTTTCTTCTTATTAATTTCCATTTTTTGTAGCAAAAATGAATATGCCAGTAGATTCTACATAAAACTGCAAGAATGCAATATTTTGCTAAAACGTATCGTTTTCGAGATATTTACGTTTAAAGTATAAAACTGACTTTTCATCTTTAACTTTGGCGTCCTCTAGCTCCTAAACGGTGCAACGTAGTATAGAGGTAAATTGTGTTAAATCGCTTTATTTTGACCTGAAAAACCTATGATTGCCCTATGTTAAAAAAAAAATGTTATACGTTTTGTAATAATTAATTTTTAGGTTATAATTTTGTTATCAGTTGAGATAAGACAAAAATTTTTTTACAGATTTTTATTATTTGTAGTGCTGTATTTCAGGTTAAAATATTTGCACTCATTTCCATAACACCCTGTATACTTCGAAAATATTAAAAACTCGGTAATAATTTTAATATTATACAGGGTGTTATGGAAATGAGTGCAAATATTTTAACCTGAAATACAGCACCACAAATAATAAAAATTTGTAAAAAAAAAATTGTCCTATCTCAACTAACAACAAAGTTACAGGCCGTCAAAGTTGGGTATAAAAAAATATTTTTTTGTTATATCTGGAAAACCGCTTAACCGATTAAAACCAAATTTGGTACACAAATGAAGTTGACTGTACTCTTTTTATTTCTACTAGCAAAATTTTGCTGCACATTTCAATTTCAAGTTACGACACTTTTTTTTCACATTTTGGGTAATTAACCAATTTTCTTCTTATTAATTTCTAATTTTTGTAGCAAAAATGAATATGCCAGTAGATTCTACATAAAACTGCAAGAATGCAATATTTTGCTAAAACGTATCGTTTTCGAGATATTTACGTTTAAAGTATAAAACTGAGTTTTCATCTTTAACTTTGGCGTCCTCTAGCTCCTAAACGGTGCAACTTAGTATAGAGGTAAATTGTGTTAAATCGCTTTATTTTGACCTGAAAAACCTATGATTGCCCTATGTTAAAAAAATTTTTTATACGTTTTGTAATAATTTTTAGTTTATAATTTTGTTATCAGTTGAGATAAGACAAAAAGTTTTTTACAGATTTTTATTATTTGTGGTGCTGTATTTCAGGTTAAAATATTTGCACTCATTTCCATAACACCCTGTATATTTTCACTATGTATATTTACCTTAAAACATGCTGTTTGAAGGAATCGTTAGTTGGTGGTAATTCTGAAGCTGATTTTTGAGATTTCAGGCTTAAATGGTACCTCATATCATTTAACGTTTTAATATCTTTATTTTTATTTCTAAATAATGCCAAAACAAATTTTGTAGCTACTTCAAATACTTTTGTTTACATCCGGCAATGTAGCTATTTCGTACAAATTAAAACCGTCTACACTTTTAACAAGAATATCGAATTCCGGTTTTTTCCAATTTTATAAAAAGAATTTGTTGTGTCACATCCGGTTAAAGCGTGAAGCGCCAAAAGATTTCTACAAATTTTATCTTGAAAATGGTTTACTACGTTTGGAATTCAAATAAATTTTGTTTTTGATCTATGACCTAAATCAATAAAAAGAGATAAATTTTGTTTTGGATCTGTCTTTAGTAAATTACAATTATAATAGTAAATCAGCAAAACTAAAACATCCGTATCTATAGATTTTACTAAAATTGTATTCTGTTGTTGCATTTTATATTCATATAATACATGTAAAATTAATCGTGTATCAGCTTCTTCGTGATTGCTATATAGATCTTCCAACGTTTTAACACCATGGTTTTTATTTACAGAGAAACATAAATTGTTGTTATCAAAACCACCAGCAATAACAAGTATCTCATTGTTTGTCATCATATTTACAGAATTTTTTAAAATATAGTTACATAAAAATTTTAATATTGATTTTTTGTTTTCTAATATTTGCATAAATTGTCTAACTTTAACAACTTTTCTAGGACCAGTAACGTCGTATGCACGAGCCTCTTTACAACTGCCTCTACTAATGCGATTTTATCGAAGTATTTTTGTAACTATCAAAAACAATTGTAGTTCTAAATGCCCCGTATTTTCGAGATAAAGCAAAAATTTTTTGAAGAAAAATGTTGGCAAGATCGTTAAAAGTAATAAACATTTTTTTATTGAGTTCTTGAAAAAAAACCATCCCATCGATTAAAAGCGAATTTACTGAAGAAACAGTCGTAGTTAAGCCAAATGGTTCAAGTTTTGAAATTAGATCAGACTTTGCTGTCTTTCTCATAATTCCATCTTCATGAAATAAAGATAATGGAACGGAGGTTAATTCATAACATAAGATATCATTTAAACTCAATGATTGAAATTTTGCAGCTGCAACTATTCTTCGGAACATACTTTCAGAGCCAATGTACTTTTTTGTTGACGAAAGAGTCGTTTTTGTTTTTATTTCACTAAATGTCAATATTTTTTCTCTTATTGTAGGTTTCCAAAAACTAGTATTACCATCTATTAAAACATCTTTTATAAATTTATCACTTTTGGTTTTTGACGTTGCAATAATATTTTTAAGACTTTTTTGAACATCATTAGAAGCAACACAACTAGTGTGTATATTTATTAGCGTAGGAGGTACTTTGTTTAAACAAAACGGATTACAACATTCTGTTTTAATAAACGTTGATATTTTTACAACATCGTAAGTTGTATAAAGTATATCAATTTTAATTAAAATTAACATGTAAGTGCTTTAAGTAGATTTTTTTTACATAACTGTATAATTCTAAACAAAAAGGTAACGTAATTGATCTAATTTAGTTCATATTACGTATAAAACAGTCAAATATAGGAAAATTACTAGTAAAAATTTGATCTAAATTTTATATTGACGAACACTGGTAGCAAGTGATGATTGACAGTGATAATGGTTCAGAAGTATTTATCAATTATTTAATTTATTAACCTTTGAATAGTTCTGTAATCTTTTACTGTGTTGGTTGGTGCGAATAGGCTATACAGAGATTTAACGCGTCTGGCGTGGTGTAGCAGCGCGACAAAACCTTGTTTTAAAAAAATTATATTTTGGAAACTATTAGGCCTAATGACTTGATTTTTTTTAAAAAAAACTTACTTAGAGTTTAGTGAACACGAAACTGTACATTATATGGTCAAATTTTTAATAATTCACATAGCTCCTCGCTGGGTAAAATTGTCAATGCACAATTTTGCAACTAGTCAATTTGGAGACCCCTTTTTCAAAAGCAAAAAACTTATTCTAAAATCTGTGATTACTGTTAGATGCGCTCTGGTTTTCTCTATAAGTGGACAAAATTTCAAAATTTTATCGTAAATGGTTAATTTATAAGCGCGATATATGTTTTAAAAAACACGATTTTGGAAATTGTTGCTCCGACATAAAAAAAATAATTTTACAAAGTTCGGTCCTACTAAAAAAAGTTGTAGATTACGATTTCAGATGGCCAAAATGATACTTTATAAGACTGTGAAGGTCCCGTTTGGTTATACCTTAAAAAAAATTTTTGCAAGAAAGAAGCCTCCTAGGACGTCGATTTTACTCCATTATAGTCTTTATACTATGGTTTCGATGACTGCGCCATGAAATATTATTATTTTATTAGTAATAATTAATACATTCAGTTAACAGGTGAGCGTCTTGATGATTACTACACTACACCTGCCTAGGGATTCTCATCTCTCAAAACTATATGTCACGTATCGAGTAACCACTTTTTGCGATTCTCATCTTTAAAGCGAGTCGACATATGTCGAGCCCAAATGTCATTTTCACTCGACACATACTTAGGTATCGAGAGAAGGGTTTCTAACCTCACAAAGTATGTTTTTTTTTTTAATTTTTATGTTTTTTTATGCAAAATTTTATTACTAAATATGTACTAAAAGTGAAAAATAAACAAACACATTGTTTTTACTTAAGAAGAGAGGCCCTTAGCATAAAACTTTAACCCTATATATATTTGAATTTGATGGAACCATCTTTTTTTCTCGAAGTGGGGGGATTTCAAATAAATATTATGTTCATTGTGAATGAGCTATAATGTTGAATGCGTGTAAAACCAATGGCGGTGTTCACAATGGACTAACGTACTTCTTATGTTTATGTGACGTTTCAAGGTCAACGTAAGATGAACATAAAGTTGAAACGAATCCAACTTTATGTATGGGCTGGAGAAGTGTGTCGTAATTTTAGCGCGAACGTTTGAAGCACTGTCATTCTGAAAACATACCTTAAAAAAGTCGCCCTTATTGCACTAGTGCGTAAGGTTGAAATTATAACAGCTAAACTTTGACCGAATGGGCTGGAGAAGTGTGTCGTAATTTTAGCGCGAACGTTTGAAGCACTGTCATTCTGAAAACATACCTTAAAAAAGTCGCCCTTATTGCACTAATACATAAGGTTGAAATTATAACAGCTAAACTTTGACCGAATAAAAATCACATATGGAAACACAAATAAGGCATAAAAACACTCAACTCCAATACTCTAGACATTCTAGTTTTAATCCAGACACAAGTTATAAACAATTCTCGCATATTTGAGAAATTAATCGAAAATAGAAATTACTGTACATGCTTCGTGCTGTCAAACTCACCCGAACAGCTGTAAACCAACTACCGAAGATGGCCGAGTACATACAAATAACAAGTGGCGCGGGCAAATCGGAGGGGATTTGCTCGCATTCGGCATGGTTCGCTGGAATTCGTTCATATTGGACCTGCGTTAAAGCTTAGAAATGAATGAAATCTGTGCATCGAACATTTTATTTTCCATTAAATTCTTTATTAAGTGTAAATTTGTTCTAATTCGTGACTTATCAATAAATGAAATGTTTAGGCTATCGAATGTCGACATTTTTAGGTCTTATTTATTTTATTTAGTGTATTTATTCATGGCTTGAAATTTGGTCTTTATAAATTCAACCTTATTTACATGTGCAATAAGGTCGACTTTTTCAAGGTATTTTTATGGAATGACAGTGTTTCAAAATTTCGCGCATTTTTTACGTCACCGCTTCTGGAGCCCATAAAAACCACATATGGAAACACAGATAAGGCATAAAAACACTCAACTCCAATACTCTAGACATTCTAGTTTTAATCCAAACACAAGTTACAAACAATTCTGGCATATTTGACAAATTAATCGAAAATAGAAATTACTGTACATGCTTCGTGCTGTCAAACTTACCCGAACAGCTGTAAACCAACTACCGAAGATGGCCGAGTACATAACATTTGCATCTGCGCCGACAAAATGGGAGGGACATCATTCACATTCGGTATAGTTCGCTGGAATTCGCTCATGTGACTTGCGTTATAGCTTAGAAATGAAGGAAATCTGTGCATCGAACATTTTATTTTCCATTAAATTCTTTATTAAGTGTAAATTTGTTGTGAATAATGACTTATCAAAAAATGAAATGTTTAGGCTATCGAATGTCGACATTTTTAGGTCTTATTTATTTTATTTAGTGTATTTATTCATCGCTTGAAATTTGGTCCTTGTAAATTCAACCTTATTTACATGTGCAATAAGGTCGACTTTTTCAAGGTCATTTTTATCGAATGACAGTGTTTCAAAATTTCGCGAATTTTTTACGTCACGGCTTCTGAAGTCCATTTCTTGGGTACAGATTTGGTAACTTTTAGGGTTTTTTGAGAGTTTAGGGTTTGTACCAACTTATACGTGGGGACACCAAATGAGTCCTAACCTATGAAAAACAACTTTTGATCTAGTAATTTTAATTATAACATTAAATGATTATATTCGGTATGATTTCTTTGCCGATTTTGATTGGAGGGTCTAACCCAACAACGTTTTTTTTTAAATAATAGTCATTTCTGTTTTTTTTACGTAATTGCTTGTTTTCAAATGACGTCATCTATCAGCTTCAGGACAGCTCCTACATGGTGGGTAATGTGAAATAAACTTTGGGAATTTTTTTCACGTATTTAGCGAACGATATTCAAATTATTACTCAAGGTGGCATAAACAATAGAATTTTGCCTATTTAATAATGTAGTTAAAACTAAATTTCTTTCAACTGTTTTTTTTTTTTAAATTAATTATTTTATTACAATAAATTCGCGGGCAAATTTTAAATTTTTCAGTGATCTGTGACCAATCATAAGTGTTCTCTGCCAATAATATGAGTCTTGACAGTTGACCAGTTGTTGACATAATAAACAACTTTAAGTTAACATTTTGTGGATTTTTAGGTGCCTTAAAGTGTTTTTATTGCTGTTTTTTTATTTTTAAGACTATTTCAAAGGTAGGTAGAATTCTTCCAATCATCAGTGGTGACGATGTTTATTAAAAGTGTAAAATTTTACAGGAAATCTCTTTCAACTTAATATTCCAAAATTACCCTCTACACATTACATGTTAATTTATAAATTGTTTGTAGCAACTCCTAGAAGTCCGGAAGAAACCACCCTTGACCGAAGGATACCAACAACACTAAATAAAAAGCATTCACCCACAGTGTTCGTCTCTTGCATTAACCGGTGATTCTGGGGGTCCCAACTGAGGTCTTGTGAGCTACTCACACTCTTCTACATCGTCAAGGAGTCGCTTTCTTGCATCAACAGGGCATCCTGGGGGTCCCTATCTGGTCAGAATCTCGGTTCGTCCGCGTTCGAAGATAACACCACGATCTCGATTTAAGTGCGAAACAATCTCAAGCCATTTATTGTGAATAAACTAATTATTACTATTATTAGTGTAATTTTTATTATTGTAAATAAACTATTCTAAATAAAACTGATTACAGTACCTATTTATGATTCAAAAACACGAGTGTTTTAAAAACCAAATATCTTGTAGAATTTATGCGAAATAGTTGTGGGACTTCTACGTAACAAAGTACAGGATATTTTCGGAGGTATTTCCAGTATTCCTTTTAAAGAAAAAAACATGGACTATCTGTGTGAGATCAAATGCTTACTGTTTGTTCCGTTTTAGTAAATTTTTGTCCACCAGTATGTATTTAACTAAAAGAACCCATATCAAATAAAAATTGGATATTTATAATCAATCATAAGGTTGTAGGTAATTATGTTTTATTATAATGTTACAGCATATCATTCATTGTATGATCTATAGCAAAAATATACAAACATAATTTGACTGTATGACACTGACAATATGACACTAATATTAAAAATATGGGAAAAAATAAAGTTGAATAAGGCAATTTTTAGGTTTTCACTTTGGACAGAACAATTTCTTAGGTATTCTTTGAAGATTTAGGCAGGTTTTATGGTACCAAACTCTATTCAATTTGTATTGTTGCATTTCACCAGTTCCTTTTGATTATCGAACGTTTCACAAAGGCATGTAGGCACAACATTGTTTACCTACAAGAATAAATCAGTATTTGTAATTAAAAAGCTTTAATAAAACGTACCTTCTGTGAAGTTTGTGCTGTTTCAATAATATTCACATCTTCAGTGGCTGGTGCTTTAAAATAAAATAATTTGTAATAATGTGACAATTGGATTTTCATCAATACATTTTCTGGAAAATTTTTGCAAACTTGGCTTCACATTCCTGAAGAAAACACAAGTGAGGTTGTCACTTCATTGTGACTTTTCATCTTTAATGAATTGAGTAAACAGCCACCGTTTTTGCGAAAATATAAACTCACATTTGGAATAGCCCTAACAAAGCATCTATGTTCACGCCACGCATGACTGTAAACAGCCTTAACCACCGAAATGAGACCTACCCTTGGTGTCTGGAGCCAAGTCTGTAAAATCTTGTACACCAGAGATCGATTTCATCATTAAACCCGTAAACAACGAAAAGTCTTTTTGTTCGAGTCCGTGACTTCTTCGAAAGGAGCCGGTTCAACCAGCATCATCGTGATCACTCAACTTCCATCCCAGTGGAAATCGTCTTCAGGAAAAGATACCACGTCAAGTCGTTGACTTCGAGCTGAACTATCAATAGCATCCAGCCCAACCCTGTAGAAATCGTCTTCACCGGAGGGTGCCAGGTCAAGCCATTGAAAAGATACATCGAAACATCTGTGCAAATCGTCACAAACACCAAGCTTACAGGCGGTGGACCCTTCATTCAACGAGCCGTCATCATCGTCCAGACTTCTGGAAATCGCATCATCTCCCTCACAATCTATTAGCCGTGAAATGAATATTTTTCCAAATAAAAGTACGAAGAATGACCAGAGATTATGATTCCACTTGTCTCTAAAATGTAAACACGGAAACATCATTCACATCACATGTAGGGTTGATTGACGTTATACTTACAATGCTTTACAAATTAACTGTAAAAAATATAAAAAAGTCACTCAAAAGTCCAAAAAATACGACAAAAACACAAAAATAACAAACGTCATTAAAGTTCACTGACTTCTGTCAAAAGCAATCTTCACAAGCAACAACAAGCGTCTACAGAGAGAAATTCCACTTTGCGTTGAAGGCTGAGCATGCGCATTAAGACAAAAATGCTACTTGTAAAAATCACAAGACACTCAAATACCTTATAAATAATATAATAAATATTTTATATTATAAGGTATTTGAAGACACTATATTATATTTTTTAAAACAAAGCTTTTATTCACAAAAATATACTAAAATTGAAAAATCAATTTTTCCATCAAAGAAGAACGTTTTTTATTATAACTTAAGATTTTAAAAAAGCTTTGTGAGGAGTCATACTTGTCATACAGAAACAATACAAGTATTATTGCACAATTACAATCCTCAGTTAATACAATAAATTTCCTATAAAAAATAACGCATTTTGTTTTATAAAGATCAGGGCGATAATGAATAATTTCTTAGACGGGTTTACAAAAATATTTTTTATTTATATACATTAGAATAATACATTAAATATACATTATGTACTTTATTTATACATATTATGTGTATTATTATTTAATAATTCCCACTTGCCAGACTATTTATGTTGATGTCAAATAGGTCTCTTACCTGGCATAAGCTGATGAATCAAAAAGTAAATAATACAATAAATTTACGAAATGTAATTAATTAACCATGACATGATAGGATTTATTATTTACCTCAAACTAGACCAAATGAGTGAAGTAATGATAAAAATAATAGCAAAGGAATTGTAATAAAAGTTTATCTAACATTCATCAACTATACTGCAATCGCGTTGGTTTCTTGGCCATCAGGTTTAGATCACGCCGATTGCGTTTTTTTAATAGGTTTTTTGGTTGATAACCGCTTTTGAAGTATGATTTTTTTGTTATACCACATATTATTGCTATTATGGGTTTTACTACATTGTAGAAAATTAGTAGCATTTTTCATAGCTTCTAGAGTTGGTTGAATGGGTGCACAAATATTTTTAACTCCTTCTAATTTATCCACCGTTTTTAAAATATCCAGTTGAAGTAGTATTGCGGCTTTACACTCATTTAGCTTTTGTTCAAAAATTTTTCCATTTTTTTCTTCCTTACTGACACTCGCAATTAATGTCGAATCAAAATCGTCAATTTCGACAATGGTTAACTCTCCCTCAGTATGTAACTAAAGTGTGTAAATAAAAAAAAATCTACAGTAATTGTGAACCATATATTATTGTTAAAAATACTTTAAAAGCTTGTGGTTAAGTACTCAATACTTTCTTCAACTAATAAAAAGAACAAAAGCAAAGACTATATAAATATTCACAATCATGAATAATGTTAAGTAAAGAAATAATAACACAGTAAGTAGGTACCTACTGTTATTACCGCCTGCACAAAGAGCCCAATGAAATTGTAAAAGTATTTAACATAAAATTATCAATCAATAAAGCACAATCTCAAAACAAGTACTCATAACACAACACAATTTCGTAAATTTATTGTATTATTTACTTTTTGATGCATCAGCTTATGCCAGGTAAGAATCTTAAGACCCATTTGACATCCACATAAATAGTTTGGCAAGTGGGAACTGAAAATTATTAATTAATAATACACATAATATGTCTAAATTTATTAAGGTTTTAAGTATTTATTATATATAAACTTATTATTATAAGTTTAAGTATTAATTTTATTAGGGTATAATAAAAAATGTTCTTCTATTTTTGTGAATAAAAGCTTTGTTTTAAAGAATATAATATAGTGTCTTTAAATACTTTATATTATAAATTATTTATTATATTATTTATTAAGGTATTTGAGTGTCTTGTGATTTTTACAAGTAGCATTTTTATTTTAATACGCATGCTCAGCCCTCAACGCAAAGTGGAATTTCTGTCTGTAGACGCTTGTACACAAGCAATCAAAAGTTACTAAAAAAATGCGGGCAAATTTAAAAATTATCAAATTTCAATAATTAATTTTAAAAAAACAGTTAAAAGAAATTTAGTTTTAACTACATTATTAAATAGGCTAAATTCTATTGTTTATGCCACCTTGAGTAATAATTTGTGTAACAGTTTACTTTAGCTGACCACACTAAAAATGCATGAAAAAGATCGGGGTTTTCACTAAACTTACGTAGAATAATCCCTAGAACACGAATCCGGTGGCGGAGGTTTAGTTTTTATAATATTTTTTAAAAAAATCTTTTTTTTAGTGAAAATCTTTTGACAGTTCCTGTAAACTTCAAAACTACAGCCGCCCAGCTAGATGGGTCGGAATGAAATGAGGTTGATAAAAATACCGCGTAATGAAATACTTTCGCTCTCTATACCTGCCAAAAACAACCTCGATTTTAAGTCAATCCTCGGGCTAACGCTGCCGACCGCTTTTTTATATATATCTTTTTCGCGCGGTAGCTTCTAGACCTATTATAAATATCCTCTAAGTAAGGCAATCCTTGGGCTGACGCTATTAACCGATTTTTTTATTAGTGCTTTTTTCACGTAGTAGAGGGCTTTGCCCTCTAGACCTATCAAAAACATCCTCGAAGTAAGCCAATCTTCGGGCTGACGCTATTGACCGCCTTTTTTTATAAGGTCCTTTTTTCGGTAATAGAGGGCTTCGCCCTCTATACCTGCCAGAAACATCCTCGATTAAGTTTTTAAGTTGTTAAGATTAAGTTATTAAGTTTTGTTTTATTCAGTTTTAGATATAACATTGGCTATTATGTATTTATATGTTTCTAAAGCATCTATGGTAGCTGGGCCGCTGTAGTTTTAAAGTTTACAGGAACTGTCAAAATATATTTGTCTTGAATATTTTGCAAGAAATATTTTGTGTGTTTGTAAATTATAATTGACAGTTGACATTTACTTTATGTTTTAAAATAAATGCAAAAATGTAATTAAGATTGATTTAGTTATTTAAAAAATTGTGAAAGAGGTTGAAAACGTTAAAAAATAACGAGATATGTATATTACATTCAATTTGCTATTTTTTTTTGTTGAAAAAACCGAATAATTTTTTCACTAAAAAAAGGAGTTTTTGTAAAAAATATTTAAAAAATCAAGCCTCCGCCACCGGATTTGTGTTCTAGAGATCATTTTACGTAAGTTTAGCGAAAAACCCGATTTTTTTCATGCATTTTTAGTGTGGTCAGCTAAAGTAAACTATAACCATAATTTGAATATCGTTCGCTAAATACGTGAAAAAAATTCCCAAAGTTTATTTCACATTACCCACCATGTAGGAGCTGTCCTGAAGCTGATGGATGACGTCATTTGAAAACAAGCAATTATGTTCAGTGTGAATGAGCTATATTTCTTATGAATTATGTTCATTGTGAATGAGCTATTAAACTTTTAAGCCATATAGTTTTTTTCTGTGCCGCTGGTAGTTCATTTGTGTCACTGGTAGTTCACTTGTGACACTGGTAGTTTCCTATGCCACTGGTAGAATTATTGTACTGTGACACTCGTAGATCGTAGTTTTGTTGTTGACGTTTGATGGTAGGTGCTTTGTCAATTTAATAGTTTTAAGGTTATTTAACCTTTTTTAATTTAAACAAATTACATACTATCTATGCTTTAATTTTCTTCTTTGTGCAAGTTTATCAATTTCTGCGTGTCAGTAAACAAGAATATACGTATTTAGTGTGAAGTGATAAGAAAATATGTCGCATACAAGACCAATGATAATAGCTCCAATTTATGCTCGAATTCTTTCAAAATTTCCACAAAATTTTACGTTTTGTTTTGCTTACGGTTCTGCTGTAAAGAAACAAATTGAAAAGAAGCCAAAAGACAATATGATTGATTTAATTTATTGCGTTGATAATCCAGTTACATGGCATGAGACAAACATCAAAGAAAACAATTCACATTACAGTGGATTGAAGTATTTCGGTCACAATTTTGTCGCACAGTTTCAAGAAAATTTTGGGGCTAAAGTATATTTTAATACTTTGGTGCCTATTGAGGGAGTTTGGATTAAATATGGTGTAATAGCCACAAAGGATTTAATTACTGATTTGCTTGAATGGTCGGATTTGTATTTAGCCGGACGATTACATAAACCTGTGGAAATAATTAAGAAGAGTTCGAATCCGGAATTACAAACTGCCTTACAATTAAATCTACAATCGGCAGTTCATTGTGCACTTTTGCTTTTACCAGATACCTTTAGTGAATATGATTTTTTTTATACAATTAGTAACATAAGTTATTCCGGTGATTTTCGTATGACTTTTGGAGAAAATAAAAATAAAGTTGAAAATATTGTTAGACCACAACTTCTGGGATTTAGAAATTTGTACGGATCTTTTATCGGCACTTTGATTGATTACGTCGATTTTCCTGCGTTACAACATATTGACAGCACGCATGAAGTTTGTTCTGTTTGTTCTCAAGACATTAGTCCTTTAGCAAGATTGCATCATTTGAATCAGTTACCAAGATGGCCACAAAAAGCTTTGACAAGGTTTTGGAATAAGGGGACTCTTAGACAAGATACTGAAGATGTTTTAAGAGCAGTAGCATACGATCCTGATTGTGATCTTATTGTTGCTACTTGTATTCGTGACATTGTTTTTAAATCTTCAGCTAGACAAAGTTTAAAATCAATTGCAACAGCCGGATTGCTTAAAAGTATCAGATATAGCTCTAGAAAAGTACTAAAAATGTTATCCTAGAAATTAAAAAAGATGCTGTAGAATAGGAAATAAAGTTAGCTAATTTTTTTTATCCAAAAATTGTACTAAAATCTTCAAAATTTTTATTTACAGAAATCCAGAAAATATGAATCAGTTGTCTGACTCTGAGTCACAAGACTCAGATCACGGTGTTCGTTTTAAAACTGAGAGCATACGAAAGAAGCACGAAACAAAATTATCTTCAAGTAGGTGTAGCAGGACATCAAAATCAAGTTTTCCATCTCGCAAAAGACGACGAATGAGATCAAAATCTCCTAAAAGACGAAGTGGGTCTCCTGAAAAACGAAGTAGAAAAAAATCTAGTTCTCATAGAGATCGATATAAATATAATCAAGAAAAAATGAAAAAAGAACGGAGAAAATCAAGTCCAGAAAATACTGTATTTAAACCACAGACAGAGAAATCTATAGTGGTAAGACCTGTTCTTCCTCCACATTTATTTAAGAAAGAATTGAATAATGAAGAAAAGGAGTCATTTTCAATAGGTTCAAAATTACCATCCCATTTGTTAAAAAATGAAAATGAAGCTAAAATTTATTCGCCTACCAATGGTTTAGACGCAATTAAGGAAGATATGGATACTGTTGTTGGTCCAAAATTACCTTCAAAGATGCTACAAAAATTAAAATCAAATGATGAATCCTTTATTGGGCCTCAATTACCCCCCCATATGATGAAGACTCAAAGCGATTATCCAACCGATCTTCACATATTTAAACAAGAAGGAAAAGAAAAAATAACTATAGGACCTGCATTACCTTCCAATTTTCATCAAAAAGTTCAGAAAGAAGGAAGTGACGATGAAATTTATGGACCGGTTCTTTATGGTGCTTCAAAAAGTTCAAAAGCACATACTGCTTTGGAAGTACGAGCTTTACAGTTGAAAATCGAACAATTAGAGCCCACTCAAGTAATTCAAACCACTCGTGAAGAATGGATGTTGGAGTTACCAGAAATTAAAGCATCCAAATTTGGTATAGGAGCTAGGCAATTTAAGAGTAAAGCCGGTCCTGATATGTCTGATAGATCTTCTTGGACTAATACTCCAGACAAGAGATGTGACGTTATTGTGAGAGTCGATGTTAAAAAAGAAGCAGAGTTGCAGGAAATTCGTAAAAGGGACGAGGAACAAGGAAAAATTTCAAAGAAACATAAAAAGAAGAATAAGGAAAGTTTGTTGAAGATGCATCAGGGTAAAATTAAAAAACAAAAGGTAGAAATTTGGAATAAGTTAGATTAAGGGTGATGATTTTTATTGTAGGTGGAAGTGACCGAGAGACGGCCGTTTAGTCGAGATAGTGATCTTCAAGTAAATCGTTTTGATGAAGCTCAGAAAAAAGCTGTTTTGAAGAAGGCGCAGCTACTTGATGATAGATTTTCCAGTGGCCAATCGAAATTTTTATAAATTAGGCATAACTTTGATTTTTGTCCTTTTTTATTGGTTTAATTTCTAGTAGTCAAATTTTTACATTATTTAAATGCAACTATTGTAACCTCAGAAATAGAAGTACATAATAAAAAATAGGTGTATAATACATAAAGGAGTTTGGATTGTAACCTCTGAAATAGGAGTACATAATAAAATATAGGTGTATAATACATAAGGGAGTTTGGATTAAATATGGTGCAATAGCCACAAAGGAATTAATTACTGATTTGCTTGAATGGTCGGATTTGTATTTAGCCGGACGATTACATAAACCTGTGGAAATAATTAAGAAGAATTGAAATCTGGAATTATAAACTGTCTTACAATTAAATCTACAATCGGCAGCTCATTGTGCACTTTTGCTTTTACCAGATACTTTTAGTGAATATGTTTTTTTTATACGATTAGTAACATAAGTTATTCCGGCGATTTTCGTATGACTTTTAGATAAAATAAAAATTAAGTTGAAAATATTGTTAGACCACACCTGCTCCTTATGCCCTTATGTATGTACAGAGTTGATCATACGTAATGAGACTGTCTGATCGGCCCGGATAGCTTCCGAGAGCCAGCAGCTCACATTCTAACAACACAGTAAATACAAGCATTTGGTTTGCATCGTGTCACTGCTTCCTTTCGTCAACTGAGGACCGAAATATTCCAATCGGGATAATACCTACCGGTAGTAAATATAATTTTCGTTTCCATAAGTAATCAGAAAAATCCAACTGCTTGTCGCCGCAGAAAAGTATTAAAACTTGCGATATTCCCGATGGCAGTTTAAATTGAAATTAATTAATAAGAATTTTTTTAAAGATTATTTTAGTAAATTTGTTCAATAAATTTTGATTAGGTATTAATTATGGTTTCAAGTTCTTATGGCAATTTGGTAACTAAAAAAAATAATCCGACTTTTTATTTTAATTATTTTACAGAAAACAATACCGTAAAAAATAAACAACAATTATTATTAATAAATGGTTAATATATGTTTTTAATTAAAAGTTAAAGGTTTTGTTTATAATTTAATTTTTAAATACAGGGTTTATGAAAGGTATTGCAAAAATTTTAACAGGTGTTTTAATTTGTTGTGAAGATGTAAATTTTACAAATTTTATTTGTGTTATCAAAAATTTAATTTTACATTTTTGTAACCCCTAATTTAACACTGCGCTCATGATGACATTTTCAAGTTCAAGCGAAGGGATAAAAAATTTAATCTTCTAAAAACTTCAGCGTTTTTTCGAGAAAAAAACACTGATAACGGCAACCGGCTATAACCTTATTTCACATTGTGTCGTTGTGATCAACAGTATTCTAATAATAAATTGCGGTAGTGCAACAATAAATTTATATCAATAGTGCTTTTTTCTAATATGGATATGGTCCTATGTCGCGGTAATGTGTCTGCAGCTCGACGTTTGTCCCAACGTTTCCCGGAAGTGTAATTGCCATAATGCCAACGTTCACAAGTATTGTAACAACCTCAAATCATCGAGAAGGACGCCGAAGAAGCGCAAGAAGCGATCACAATCTTGAAATGGAGCCGAAAATTCTTTATGTGATTGAAGATAAACCAGATCTAAGTATTCGTAGACTAGCGCTATAATACGTGAAGGTGTTTCTGCCCTTATTGTGTATCGTACCCTTTATGAACAGGGTTAATAAAGTTTCATTTTGCCCTACTAACCTACCTAAAATCAGCTGTGTTTACACTTTTCTTTGGTAAGTTTTTGTCTTGAATTATTTCTGGTGTGTTTTGATCGCTGCGTTAACACATAGGCGGGTATGGTTTTTTGTGGTCTACTTACTTTTAATTTTAACTCGATAAGGGTGCGTTTTTGACAAAAATGCTAAATAAATATTTTGTTTATTTTTGTGTTTTATCTGTGATTAAATTTTTTGCATTCACTTCCATAACAGTCTGTATAGTCGGTGGATACTTATTGGCATTTTATTGTTGTTTGCACTAAAATCTTTCACGCTTTCACTAACACAACGAAAGAAGCAAATAGGATAAGATTTTTTATTTAAATAATCCTGACAAAAATTAATAAAATACTATATTTTGTGACTGTTTACTTACTTTAGTTACAAATAATTTTAAAGAAAATACTAAAATAAACAAGAAAAATAAAATGCAACCAGTAATACACATGCTACAATAAGTTTTATTTAAAATGCATAATTAACTAATTAATTAGCGTACTTTTTGAAATGAAAGAATGGAATATTTTCCAATACCCGAAAAACCTTATTTTCTTTTTCTACTTTAGTAGCTTATGTTTAAAAAGTTGTAAAAGACGCAAAAATTTGTGTGCTTTACAAACATGTACGAGTTTTCATCTCAGATTTTTATTAAATATTTTTTTTAGTTTAAACAAGATGGAAGTTGTAGGTTAAGCTTCAAAGAATAGACGTACGAAGTAAATTTTGATTTCTGCAATTTTGTTTTCAATATAAGTATTAGTTAATAAAATGCTTAAAGTGTTAGTCGTTTTTGTCCTCTTATAAATTATTATTTTAATGTTTTTTTACATGGTTTTTTCATGTAGGACGAAAGTACATGCATTTGGCTGTTCTTCTTCTTCTTCTTCTTCTTATTATTTCAAATGGTGTTCTGGCTACCAGGCCATTTCACCAGCCACATGTACTTGGATTCTTCTCCCTAAGAAAAACAATAAAAGGAAAACTTAAATAATTTGGTATTAATGTGATAAGCTGAGCACTACGATTCTACAATGAAGCGTCGAGCGTGAATTCAAATCTAACATTGAGAAAGCATTGTCAAAATAGGGTAATGATGCCAATAAGGGGTTCAAACGAAAGCACAAAGGAAAGCACTACAAGGAAGCAATACCTAGTGAGGCACATCACAGGATTTAGGTAAAATTCACACACATGACTGTGCCATGGCAAGGTTCACATAAGAGAACAAGGGATAGTGTTTTTTTTTTATTTTATTTATTTTTAAATATCTAAGTCTGAATACGATAAAAACGATGAAATTAGGTCAATTAAATCTCTAGTAGGTTTAATAATAATATCTACAATAGATATAGGGGGGGAAAGGCCGTAGTTTAAGAGATTGGTGTAAAGCACATTAATGTTATGAATATTTCTTGGGCAACTAAAAAATAGGTGATTAACATCTCCATATTGACCACACGCACAAAATGGGTCGTCTCGCACCCCGATGCGAAATAGATGCGCCGGAACGGCACAGTGGCCAAGCCTAAGGCGAATAAAATTAGTAAATCGCCTCCTGTTATCGAAAGGAATGTATGCAAACCAAGGTTTTCGTGCAATAGAAGGTTGGATACTTCTATAAAATCTTCCTTTCTGAATAGAGGTGATATCCCAGGACTGTTGCCACTTTAGGTGTGCGTTTTGAGATATAGAAGGGAACCAGTTACTATAATGGAGCAAAGAAACAGAGTTTTGCGTGTTCAACATCGACTTCGCAATCTTATCTGCTTTTTCATTACCCACTATACCAACATGACCAGGAATCCAGCTTAAGTCCACAAATATGTTTTGACCTTCTAGGTCATAAAGAAGACGTTTAATCCTATAAAGAATGTGATTACTTCTAGGATCGCTACTTTTTGACTGTAATGCTTCAAGGGAGCTGCGAGAATCCGAGAATATAACCCAAGATTTCGGAGTCAAGGGTATGCACATCAAGGCCATCAGGATAGCATATAGTTCTGCCGAAAAAATAGAAGCAGGAGGAGGGAGTTTCCCACCCAACGAAATATTAAGAGACGGAATATAGATACCAAATGATGTGCCTTTGACCGGGTCGTGTGATCCATCCGTATAGATATGAGGTATATTCGGCCATATGCTCTCTACAGTATCTCTAAATTTAACATTGGTGTCAATAGAAACTGGATCGTGTTTCGTGATACCCATTTCGAGATGGACTCGAGGGGTAAATAAAATATGGTTAAAATCCAAACTAAAGTAAGGAAAAACCGGCGAGGAGTAAAGTATATTGGAAATGCCCGAAAAAAGGCTAATAGCGCTAACAAGAATAGGTGAAGAACGGTTTTTCCAGTATGATTTCCTACCAAAAGGAGGAGAACAAAAGATCTCCAGCTCTCTGAGACGGGTAACGAGAAGATTGTCTGAGAGAGACAAATTTTTAATAATAAATTTTTGTGCCAACATTTCCCTACGTTGTGGCTGTGGACACTCAGCAGCTTCCACCAAGAGCGCAGCCACAGGAGTTGATCTCATAGCACCCACACACAAACGGATAGAAGCGAAACAAATTTTGTCTATTTGAGCCATAAGATATTTGAAAGTGTTACCAAAAATGAAGCATCCATACTCAAGGCGAGATCTAATTAAAGCCCGGTACGCCGACAGCAGCGAGGATGGATCAGCACCCCAAGATACTCTGGCCATGCATTTTAATATATTTAGGCAGGAGTGACACTGATTACATATAGATTCCACATGCCACTTCCAGGATAAACGCTGATCGAAGATCAGACCAAGAAATCTTTTAGACTCCACTCTCGGGATCTCTTCTCCCAGATATTTAATAGGAGGAAAGTCTCTTTGACGTCGGCGGGAAAAGCACATAGATCCGCATTTTTGAGGCGATAATGACAATCCATGTTCCAATAACCAAGAACTCAAGGACCCCATAACTTTATTAAGATGGTATGAGATTACATTGAGATTCTCTCCTGAACAATATATAACTATATCGTCCGCATACTGTATTATTTGACATTTCATGCCCAAACATTCCGAAAGAGACACAGTGTATAGGTTAAATAATACTGGGCTCAAAACAGAGCCCTGTGGAAGGCCTTTATAACAGATGCGGGGACCAATTTCACCCTGAGAAGATTGAACATAAATATACTTTTCATAACAAAGAGAAGTTAAAATATTAATCATAATATCGGGAATCTGCATGTGAGTCAAGGAAGATCTGAGCACAGAGATTGAGACATTATCATAAGCGGCTGAAATATCCAGAAAAACAGCCACCATATAAAGATTTTTTGAGAACGCAATCTGTATGTCCGTTGTGAAAAGAGAGAGGGCTTCCATTGTCCCCTTACCCTTACGAAAACCAAATTGATATTGAGGTAGGATCTGTTTCGATTCTATCCACCAGTCTAAGCGTCTTTTGACGACATGTTCAAATATCTTCCTAACACAAGAAGAGAGGGCAATAGGTCTGTAGCTATCAGCCATATTCGGGTCCCGATTGGATTTGAGGATAGGGACAATTAAAAATTTGAGCCATTGAGATGGGATAGGACCTCCCTTAAAAATATTATTAAAAAGATTAACCAAAAAAGCCATTAACTTATCAGGGAAGTTAGAGATCATATTATACGAAATATCATCCAGCCCGGGAGCAGAAGCCAGTTTAATATTATTAAGAATGTCTCTTATTTCCATGACCGAAGTCAAAGACAGGAGAGGATGGTTACCTTGGTTGAGAGGGCACCTATACGACAAATCTTCCGGAACATCAGGAGGACATAATTTTAAAAGTAGATGATACCGCCAGTCCTCCGACTCAGGAGGAGGTGCAGTTATTGGTTTAAGACGGGAGGAAAATCTTTTTATCGTATTCCAGACCGCCGAAGCAGGAGTATTTCTAGAAATAGAAGCACAGAATTGTTTGAATTTATCTCTTTTCGTCTGTCTCAGAAACCTCCTGGTAGATGCAGCGACCTTACGAAAGCTAATAAAATCCTCAAGGAGTCTAGAGGATTTAAACAGCTTCATTGCCTCCCTCCTTTCTGAAACCCGATTTTGGCATTCTCTATCCCACCAAATACATGGACGGCGATTAGGTGAGGAGACGAAGTGAGACTTTGGAACACAATTATCAATGACTTCATCCAAAGCAACAGAAAAGTTGTCGTAAGAAGATAGATACGTATCATCTACAAATTTATTTGCAATCAGAGAATTAAAAAGGTTAAGATCCACTTTACGAACATTGCGTTTCCTGACAGGTCGGTTGTAAAAAATTCTATCAGTGCAACCAGGCAGCTGATAGGACAGAATAAAGGGAAAATGATCGGAACCAAAAGTATCTGATAAAACCTTAAAAGAGATTAATGGAGCTAAAGCTGGAGACACCAGAGCCAAGTCAATAACGCTGTTAGAGTCAGAAGTTAAAAAAGTAGGAGAACCATCATTTAAAAGAATTAAGCAGTCACGATCAAGAAAATTGCGAAGAATAGTCCCATTTCTATTGGGAGCGTGATTTCCCCAAAGGCCAGTGTGGCAATTAAAGTCTCCAACAATAATTTTTTTAAAAGGATTAAATACCGAAATTTGGCTCCAAAATTCCTCAGTTAAAAGTATGTCCGGAGGAGAGTACACTGAAATTATGCAGAGGTCCCGAATTCTAACTCCAGTAATATTAATTCTCTCGGACAGTTGAGGAAAATTATCCACAACTGAAAAAATGATATTTTTCCGGACAAGTAAGGCAGCACCTCCCTTCCCATCAGAACGAGAGTGAAGAATAGATCGAAACCCTGATAAACGGAAGTCTTGATTAGGTTTAATCCATGTTTCTGATAATGAGACAAGATCAGGACAAGATTCTTGAATTAAAACTTCAAGACTATGAAAATTTGAGTTGCAACTTCTAATGTTCCAATGGACAATTTTTAATACTCCTCCATCTCCTCGTTGTTCTCCCATGGAATGAAGTTGATAGGACATATCTTATATAATAAAGCCTTAAGGCCTGAAGGGTTCGATTGAAGTAGTTGTACGATATGATTTTCGACCGTAGAAAGACTAGAGAGGCCAGTCTCTACGGGAGATTTAAATTCAACTGGTGGGGAAAATTTAGAAAAGGATGATGATGCTGATGGACCAGCCTCCTCAACTATCTTACTTTTCTTCAAGGGTAACGTCGAAGATCTACCATTCGGATATAAAAGAAAATCAGTATGCCCCGGAAGGGGAAAAGGTTTAGGAGATACATAAGACGAGGATCGTTTCTGCACAATTTTAGAATTATTACGTGGGGATTGAGTTGCGTTTGGATGGGGAGTATATTTAAGTTGAGAACGAGGCCATTGAGATGAAGATACTAGGGACGAAAAGCCCTGCGGAGCTGAAATACGTGGGGATTGAGTTGCGTTTGGTTGAGGCGTATATTTAAATTGGGAAAGTGGCCACTGAGATGAAGCTACTAAGGACGAAGAGCCCTGCAACGCTGAAATTCCTGGAAATTCCTGGGGCCGTTTAAAGGGTTCGAAGTTTCCCTTATTGCTGGATTTGGAATAGGGACGATGAATTGGTGGAACCGCTTGCGCAGCCTCATAGAACGAAATGTTATGGAAGGTCATCAATTCTTTAATTTTGTTCTGTCTTTGGAATTCCGGACATACCCTTTCTGCGATCGGAGTGCCTG
Organism: Tribolium confusum; assembly: GCA_029207805.1. Lineage (NCBI taxonomy): Eukaryota > Metazoa > Arthropoda > Insecta > Coleoptera > Tenebrionidae > Tribolium > Tribolium confusum. The sequence goes on from JALGAY010000004.1 coordinate 31,740,132, forward strand.
CCTCCGTTGCCAAGTGGCCACCACCACAATGAACACATTTTATGATCGTTGAACTACAATCACCCGATTCGTGGCTTTCAGTGCATTTAGAGCATCTACTTTTGCTTTTACATAATTGTTTAGTATGCCCATACCTAAGGCAATTGAAGCATTGAATTACCCTTGACCGATAAATTTCCGGATTTAATGCGCATGAAAACAAAAAAGCTTTACTTGGAAGAGATTTACCTCTGGTTGTGACCAAGATGAGAGGAGTATCTTTGAAGACAAAGGCACCTTCATTCAATTCGTCTTTATATTTTTTTTGCAGACGTTTGATGTCTAAAATTTCCCTGCCGTCCTCAAAGGACAGGCCTTCCCAAATTTCTTTAATTGAGATATCTGTATCGATATCCCGCAAGATTACTTTAGATATAATTAAGTGGGCCGGAATAAAAGCCAGGTAGTTATTATCAGAAAGAAACGTTTTTTTGTCGAGGAAATTGTTCGCCTTAGATGACGAATTAAAAAATAAGGCCACCCGGTTACGACCTCTCTTTTCAATTTTGAATGGCCGGTTTTCTGATGATAAATGTCTAGAATTGAAAATCATCTTCCCTATTTTTAGGTAGCTTAATTGTCCAATATTTTGGTTTTTTGATTCTAGTAACACCATGTATGGAGCTTTGTCATAAATTGAGTATTTCAAGTGGTACAAATAGTCGTTAAACTTATCCGAGACCGCTTGCATTTTGTTAGAATTGGAAGCATTCATCAATGCCTCAAGATCAAGGGCAGAATTATTTTGAAAGTATTTGTTGGGCTCCAACAAAACATTTGATAGGATCTTGACTTTTTGAGAAATCGGCATCGTACCGCTATCATTCTCAAACTTTTCTTGAACAACAACGTCTTTAAGTACTTTTTTTTCATTTTCATCGAGCCCAAGGCTGATACACGAGTTTTTATTAAAGTACAGATGGCTATTATCGTTATCCATAAAATTTATGAGATAAGCTACGGCCTCTTGGGTATTGGGCGACCGGTTCATTAAGTCTGATGGAAATGACTCTAACTGTGACTGGGGTGACGCGTGGCCACCCCCCTCGACGCCTCCAGGGGAGGCCGGCATTTAGCCCCCCTTATAGGTTAGGATATTGATATCAACAGCAACTAACAGAGCGGCAAGCAAGCAAACAAGCAAGAATTTACTAAAAGTAAAAAATCAAAAGGAAACGTACCCGTAGGCAGCAGGAATTGAAGTTGGGGGCAAAATTCAGCAGGAGAGCACAAACAAAGTGACCTGTCACTTCACACGCTCGACGCAGAATCCATTTGGCTGTTATTATCACTAAAACGTTTAATAAAAAGTTTCAGTTTTAAGTAAACAAGATAGGAACATTCAATAAAGTAAGCGATTGTAATATTTGACAGCTAGCGGTGTTCAGTGGTAAGATTATTAAATATCTGAGACAGGTTGCACAAAAACTTGCGCATGCGTTGAAAGAAGGCGGCATGTATGTACGTCATAGTTACGATAAAATTTAAATTTATTTGATAATATTTATAATATAAAAAATGTGAAAAGAATTTTTCACACCTGTAAGCAGTAAACCTCTTTGGGAATTGATATAGCATATTTATTTAAAAAATATAAAAATATAGTTGTATGCAAAATTACCAAAAAAAGCAACAGAAAATTAAAAAATCGGTTTCTTGAAATATTATTATTTTATATTTTTTTTATTTTCTTTGCAATATTAGATGAAGAAGCTGTTGTTTTTCTTTTTTGCGCGTGCAAAAAGCCTTTTAATTTTATACATATTTAAAAATTTTATTCAGAATACAGTGCATCCAAAAGGGTCTCATTAATATTCCGAATTTTATTACTAAACTTGCAATGGCAGATGTGTTTAAGAGGAGTATTTACCAATTTCTCTAGTATAGGGATTCCAGTGTAAACGCGGGAACCTGTAGCTTGTTTATTTATAAAAAAAATAAAAACGGTTTTTGCTACGGATATTGTAATAAAATGGACTACATTTTGACTTTTTTAAATTTTTAATTTCGTTATGTTTCGTTTAATGTTTTTTGGAAAATCATTTTATATTAATTATAACATTTTTTTTTTGAATCACTTTCAGTTTTTTGTTAGTTAATAATTAGAAGAATGATTTTGTCAAATTTCGTTAAAATATTTTTATAAATAAAAGTGCTACAGATTCGCGCGTTTACATTGGAATTTAAATTACAGCGATAAAATTTTGTCAAGCACAAGGAGATTAGATAGAATCCTATCTAACCTCCTTGGTCAAGCAGAAGCCGATTTATCAAACATTTAAAAGATGATTTATCTAAAACAGAGAAAAAGATTGATTTTATTGCGAACCAGATAAAGTAAGATATGTTTGTAACAGTGTTCGAACTTAGGAAGAATGCTTTGAAAATATATCTAATTTAATTCACGTTTTACTATTGGAAGGGGCTTTGTTATTTTACAAAAGTGGAATGACGATTTAAATAAATGACGGTTTGGAATTGATCAACTCAGACTTGACAAGTTTCTAATGGTCAAAATTTTACAAATTGCCCAAAACTTTGTATTATATATTTTAGTTTGTACGACGTCTTCTCAAACATGCTTTTTTCGTAATAAAAAACCAAAATTGTTGGCATTTAGTGATGAACCTCAAGTTATAGACCATATTAGAAAACACATTTGCATTTATTTAATACGTCAATCAGACGTAGGTGTGGAAAAATATGTAGGTATGGATATGATGAAAAATACAAAGCTTGGCGTGCTTTAAGATTCTCTGGAAGTATTGATGCTATGGAGAAAGTGGAAGTTTCAGATGATGAAGAAGCTGAAGCGGAAGAACAAGAAGAAATTTATGATTCAAGAGCAGGAAAAGTGAATGTGAATTTACTCCAATTAAAATTTCATGCAAAAGCTGTATCTAAAGTTTATTACAGTGTAGATTTGCCAAAGAAACAAATTCGAAATCAAGGAAATGTCTCACTGAATTGGCTGAACAGTATGTATTGAGATATTGGCATAAAACAAATTTATTAAAACTTGTCTCAGTTTTAGGAAATTGGGATCTGATACATTCCCATTAGGTGTTAAGAAAGTTAAATTAGCTACTGATGATTATGATGCAAATATCAGAAAAGCTGTGAATAGATTAGTTAAATTTGATAAGAAGATAAAAGGTACAAAAAATCGTAAAAGAAAAGCTGAAAATGAAATGCAGTTGAGAGGCGGAAAGAGAATAAAATTGAGACCATCCAGGTTTGGCTGGTCTTTTAATATATGAATCCAACATTATTTTATTGTTTTATTACAGGAAAGGGTTGGTTATGGTACACAGAAATGGGAAAGGGTTGTGCTACATTTTTGCGCTTTTTATTTGGTAATTGTTTTTACTCAAATTTAATGTATATAACCGTTATTTATTTAGCCTCTTAATTTTTCAGCAGTTTTTGTGAACAATAATTATACTAATTATTGTTTTAACAGGTTGAACATGAGGTGAACTATGCTCAGTATAATTGTTTATTTATTTCTAATCATAAATTGTTTATTTATCTCGGGCCCGAGTGTTATAATTTGTTGTCTTTACTTCCACAGTCTCTTTTTCAGTCATTCAATCTCGTAATGGCTTATTTGGCAAGATGGACTTCATAAAACCAGAATAATTAACATTGTTGTTTATCCAGATATTCCAGGAACCAAATAATTGTTTATATTTTAGCTAAATTAAGAATATTGGAGTCGAAAATCGAAAATTTTGTAAGGCAGAATGAATCGCGGTACGACTGAGACAGGGGCGTGGAACTCACCCATTAAGGCATTAGCGACGGATAGGGGACAGCCAGCCACAAACCTTTTGGGTCGAAAATCATCAACTTTTTAATCTAAGAAAAGCTATAAAAACAAACTCTTTTTTGGTCCGAAATCGCTAAGAATTAACTAAAAATTCCAAGAAACTGTGGGGACGTCAAGCAACCCCTGCGAGCAGTCACGTAGGCACCCTTGACGTCACTAAAAATTTTTATATAAAAGGAACCCCTAGAAATGCCATCGTTAGAGAGTGCTTTGCTATTCTCCATGTTGATGAGAGCTTCTCAGTTCGTAACGAGTCGAGCCTTATTAACAATTTTCTTTTTTGATAAACTTATTTTTTTCTTTTAATGGAAAAGACTGTTTATCGCAACGGTTGTCCAGAGTGTAGCTTCTTATTCCGTAACGAGTGAGCGCGTCGAGGATAACTCTTTGAACGCACTACACCAATTATTTTGTTTATTGTCGACGAGAAATTGGTCAGCTGTTGTCCAAGGTGGAGTCCATCAGTCTGTGACGAGTGAGAATGCTGCGGATAACTCTTTGAACTCTCTTAACCGATTATTTTCGTTATTTTCGACGAGAAATCGGTCATCGATAGGGAAGTCTTTTCCCTAACCTCCACTAGGGGATAAACTCGTAGATTAATACTTAATTTTTTTGTTAGCAGACCGTGAGGCCCCTAACAGCCAGAGGACCACCCTTTCACGGTTCGCGAACAATCATCAGCTCCTGAAGGTGACCAGACCCTCGCAGCTGTCTACGATGTCATCTCCTGAAGGTGACCAGATTCTCGGAGGTTGGTATCAAGGGGGTAAAGACTAATTTGATCACTTTATTCAACAACTTATAATCACAGGGGAGTCCCTGATGGTTATGATCCAATCGTTTAATTGTTATTTTGCTAATTCTTTTATTTATTTATTTATTATTTTTCTGATTAAGTTAGCTCTGCGTATGACCTGTACGTGTCTAACTACTAACGGCCTTTTGCTGTAATTAACTAATAGTTAATTAGACTCATCTGACTCATTACTTGCACTTTAATTGCAATCTCTTTACTATTCTCCTGGCCAAGCCGGGGACCGCTACCACACCGACAGGGAAGAAACGAAGCCAGCCCGGGTGTAGTACTGTGGCACACTTAATCAAAACATGGTTGTTTGGGGTTGTTACTTGTAATTAATACCCGGATGCTTGTTTCAGTTTATTTTGTATTTGTTTACATAGTCTTGGCTGCTTACTTGCTACTGTCTATCTTGTGACTATTCAACCACCCACCTCGGCGACTCACCCCTTGGTTCGAGTGGACTCGGCCAATGTCGCCGGTTGGGTGCCCTTACCTCCTTACCAATTATAATATTATGATTATAATATTAACATTGCTCCCCCCTTGAAGTTATCAAACTTCAACAAATTTTGTATTTACATTTATGGACTAGACAATATTTAAACTATTACTTAGAACTAAAAATTATAACATAATAAAAAAAAGAGAGAGAGAAAAAAAATGTATAAATTAGACATAATTAGGTAAAATGCATTTAACCTACATTAACTTAAGCTTTTTAAAGTTAGGCACTTGTTTTTATTTCACTATTCACTTTTAATCCACATTAACTGGCAACACGCACAGTCCCCGCACTGATCGCTTACAGAGCCCTTGGGCTTGGGCCGTGCGGAGAGTCACCACTCGGACGATGCCGTCACTTCCGGGATGAACATCAATTATCCTACCAGTTTTCCAATACAATGGTGACGTATTTTCGTCACTATTAATCACTAGGGTGTCGACTTTGATTTCTTCCTTAGAGCCTTGTTTCCATTTGCTTCTTCGTTGTAAAGAAGTTAAATATTCCCGGGACCATCGTTTCCAAAAATGCCCCCGCAATCGTTGGACATGTTCCCATCTGGAGAGTCGATTAATGGCAACATCACTGACGTCTGGTTCTGGAAGTGCTGTCAATGGTTGCCCGTTGCCCGATAAGGAAGTGGGCCGGGGTTAAAGGTTGGAGATCGTTAGGGTCTGAGGATATGGGTGTAATTGGCCGTGAGTTTAAGCAGGCTTCAATACTTATTAACAAGGTATTCATCTCCGGAAAAATTAAACGCGCATTTCCAATTACCTTTTTTAAATGATTTTTGACTTGTTTTATATTTGCCTCCCATAAGCCACCTATATGGGGCGACTTTGGGGGAATAATGTGCCATTTAATAGAAAATTTGGTTAACTCCAAGAAATTATTAAGTTTTGCCTTTTTTATAAATTGTTTTAACTCATTATTAGCTCCAGTAAAGGTTGTAGCGTTGTCTGAAAAAATGTCAGTGGGGTATCCACGTCTACCAATAAAACGTTTTAGAGCGGCCAGAAATTCTTGAGTCGCTCAGTCGTCCACTAATTCGATATGAATTGCCTTTGTGATTAAGCAAATAAATAAAGCCACGTATGCTTTGACGAGCTTCTTTCCGCGGCCACGATTTTCCTTAACTAAAAATGGGCCAGCATAATCAATCCCAGTTTTTGCAAAAGGAGGTGATACAATTATTCTGTGATCAAGTAAATCGCCCATTTTATATTCCGATCGCATAGGTTGAACTTTAAAACATTTAATACATTCATGGATGACATTTTTGATATTATTTTTTGCTGAGATTATCCAAAATCGTTGGCCGAGTGCCGCTAATGTAGCTTGATGACCCGCATGTAACTGTCTCTCATGTTGGCCTTTGATAATTAGATCGACTACGTTATGATTTTTTGGTAATATTATTGGATGTTTAACGTCGCAACGCATCAGTGATTTATTTATTCTCCCGCCAACCCGAATTAACCCATTATGATCAATAAATGGATCCAACTGTAATATTTTGAGTTTGGGGGAAGCGGCAATTTTTGATTGAGAAATTCATATTCTTCAAAGCTTTCTGTTTGTACTATGCGTGCGATTTCATATAAAGCGTTATTTAATTTGGATACACTTAATGCGCCAGTTAATTTTGAGCTGTTTTTACGTGAATTATGACCAAAACGTAAGATCCAAGCTACAACTCTTTGCAATTTTTTAAAATTGAAAAATGAATTAAAAACATCAAGTTGTGGTTTACTTTTATTAAGAGTTGAAAAGGTTGTTTTGGATTCCGAATTTTTTTTAAAAATGTTAATAGTCGATACCGGCCAATTTTCTTCAAGTAATTTTAAAAATTGAGGACCATTCAGCCAAGATTGATTTTTAATTAATTCAGAAGGCATGCAACCTCTACTAATTAAATCGGCAGCGTTGTTTTCAGATTTAGCATGATACCAACACTTTTTATGGCTTAGCGAGATGATTTTGGTGACTCTATTAGATATGAAAGTTTGTAATGACGAAGGTGGTGTTTGTATCTACGCCAACTTAATAGTGGAGTCTGTCCATAATTATTTGCAGATGTTAATTGTTACACGAAAAATAATACAAGAAATTGATTTGCATGATTTAATATACAAAACACCACAATACAACTCAAATTAAGCACCATTACACCGGACACCGTTTCGACTCTCCGATATGCGCACCAGAAGTGTCGACCTGCGCCCGCATCTCTTGCTTCACCGTTTTTCCCGCGCTGTCACCTGTCGCTTGTCACCTGTCACTTGTCATTCTCCTACCATGACCCCGCGGTTTGACCTTCACCGTCGTCGGTACGCCCCCCCCCCCCTCTTGATGACCCCCTTGTTTGGCGCTCTCAGGACCCCATTGCGCCCCAGTAGTTGAACCGTCCGTAACATTCGACCATCCTGAAACAGATTAATGTCCTCATTAATTAAATTATTCCATACTGGCCAACGTCTTGCTATTTCCCCGAGAGCGCGTAGCTCTCTAGGAGATCAAGCAAGTCGTCCGCCGTCTCCGCACGCTCGCCACAATGTTCAGGTGCGTCCACCCTCATTACACTGTTATAGCCCCTAAGTGAATCACTCGCCACAGTGAAGCGCCTGTTTCGGTACCCTTTCACCCCCTTCACTGCCATGATCACATAACGATCATTGCCTAGAGCTCTAGCCACCACAATAGTCCACCAAATCTCCGCGTAAGCTTACTATTGACACCTTCGGTAGTGGTATAGGTGGATGCACGGCACCAAATCACTCCTGTATTTTGTATTTTGGTCGCGACCTTTCTCCGTTTATCATATGGCACCTTCACCATGAGAGCTTGCTCATCAGTACCCCCGTTTGCCCTCCTGCACCTGGTGTGCACATCACCTCCACCCTCATCACTACCCACCAAAATCACTCACCGCTGCCCCACCAGAAGAAAACACCAAGTCAAGGGTACCTATTTGGTGGTAGCATAAATCTTCATGCTCCACACCATTTCGGGCAGTTTATCCTCCCAGCTGGACTCGTCACCAGGAGTACAGCCCACCAAAATTGCCTCCGTAAGAGTCCTTTAGACTCTTTCCACCTGCTCATTTGCCCTGAGCGTTGCCACCGCATTTATTACATGCATCACACCTTGTGTAGTCATGAACTGCCTGAAAGATTTACAATCAAATGCCTTGTCCTTATCACTCACCAGCCTCCGGGGACCAAATATCCCAGATATGTCCCTCAATTTGTTCATCATTTCTTCAGCTCCCACCGTTCGGACAGCCCTGACTATCACAACTTCGTGAAAGCGTCGATCACTACCAGCATGTACGAATTTCCTCGTCCGCTCTTTACAAAAGGCCCCAGGTGATCCACATGTACTGTGTCGAATGGTTTGTCTACCTTTTCAATTGGATGAAGTTTTCCCTCCTTCTTACCATAATTTCCTTTACTGAAAGCACAATCGAGACAAGCTGAAACATATTTCCTAACAAACCTCCTCATTTGAGAAAACCAATAAGTCTTTTTAACCAATTCTAGACATCTTTCATACCCTGGGTGTCCTACCTCATCGTGACATTTCCCCATCAAGTTAAATTTTGACATCGCTGGTACATACAATCGATCTCCCTCAAATGTTCGTCTGTAAACTCTCCCATTTTCACCTTGAATTCACTCTACATCTGCCTGTCGGCTACTCCATTTCAGCTAAGAGCTAAAAATATGGCTTGAACCCGTTCATCTTGTAGTTGCACCGTTAGAAACCAGTCCTCCTCGTCCACCAGCATGTTCACCTCACCGATCACCGAATTCCTACTCAGAGCATCTACATGTTTCATGCGTTCACCAGGTCGATACTCTATGTGGAAATCATACTCGTATTGCTAGCCACCATCTTGCTCCCCTGGGGTTCAAGTCTCCTTTCAGAAAGGTTGCTCGTAGAGCCACACAATCGGTCATCAGTTTGAAGAGCACACCCTAAAACTCTGAACGGTTTCATCAGCTGCCAACGTCTCCAGGTTATAGCTGTGATAATTGTGCTCCATGAGAGTGGTTGCTCTGCAATAATAATTCACCGGTTTCGAGTCACCAGTTGCTTGTCTTTGCACAATTATTCCTCCTGTGTCAAGTTTGCTGGCATCTGTATGCACCACAGTCTCGTCTTGCTGTCGTACAGGGCTAATATGGGTCTCTCGCTCGGTGCCTGCTTCAACTCCTGAAATCTTTCTTCTGTTTGTCTCCTCAATCAAACACCACATTTTTCTTGGTCAGATCTATCAAGGGTCTCACCTGGTGCACCTGAGTAGACCGAGAAAAAGCCCATATTGCTTCTGTTTTCCTTAGCCCTGGTCAAACTCCTTCTGCCAAAATTTCATGCCCAAAATACTCCAGTGAGTTCTCCAAAAGATGCATTTCTCCAAGTTCAACTTAAATTCGGCGTCTCCAATTAATTTCAACACCTCAGCTAACAGCTGCATTCCTTCTTCCACCGTCACCGTTGAAATTAGCAGATCATCCATTTATACCAGCACCTCTTAGACGGCCTAACATCTTGTTGAACGCTGTCTTATGCACCGATTCGGAATCCATAGACACCGGGTGGAAACCCTGTGCCAAACCAAGTGTTGTATAGTAACATTTCCCCGACATTTTACTAAGTTGATCTTCCACCAGTGAGAGAGGATATCTGTTTTTCACCGTAATTTCATTCAACACTCTGTAGACCACACAAAGTTTAATATCTCCGTTCTTGTTTGACACCACAACATTGGGACTCCCATTATCTGATTCGCTTTCCCTCACCACACCTGATTTCATCAAACCTTCCACCTCATCTTTCACTTTCTGTTTTTCGATCTCTAATTCAATTAACCCCAAACCACCCTGAGCACCCACAAGACACCAGGAATTGGTCTACTGCAGTTCCACGAACTTCGCTCACTCTGATGTATCCAAAACACATCAAATAAGAACTTCCAGTCCATTAGCCACCAGATCTTCAAATTACCATGCACCAGGACACTCACCAGTTTCGTCTCCCAGATCCGTTACTACTAGGATGGTTGTCTTTATGTTATTAGAGAGCAGCACACGCACACCCTGTTACTAACACGGACTCAGTGAGCATATTCTCCACCATTGTCATCATTTTTGGAGCAGTATTGGTCTCTTCACCAATCGTCCTGTCCGTCTCGCACCACTTCGGTTAAAGTTAGGTCCCTAAACGCATCGCTAAGTCGCGAAAGCTCCGCTACACTCAAAATACTATCATTTGGCACCGATTGTCCTAAAATAAGATCAATATTAGTAGCTGTTTTTTGCATCACCAATGCCACCAATTCTATGTTGTAGTCGACGGCCACTTCAAGCCAATCAACTAAACCCAATTCACCATTTCATTAATTTTAAGTCGACAGCTACTCCACGCTAATCGACTAAAGCCACCAATCCACCAGTTACAATCAGTGGCCACTCCATGTCAGCTAACTAAAACAGACCCACTAAATCACCAATTCTAGTTAATGGAACTAGAACTAACTAAAAATTCGACAACCAACTTGTTAGTTACAGTCAGTGGTCACTCCATGCCAACTAACCATGACTTACACAGAAATTCACCAGTTGTAGTTAGTGGCCACTCCATGCCATCCAACTAAAACCCACCCACCAATTCACCAGTTATAGTCAGTAGCAACTCCATGCTAACCAACTAAATCCCACACAACAATTCACCGGTTATAGTCAGTAGCAACTCCATGCTAACCAGCTAAAACCCACACAACAATTCACCGGTTATAGTCAGTAGCAACTCCATGCTAACCAACTAAATCCCACACAACAATTCACCGGTTATAGTCAGTAGCAACTCCATGCTAACCAACTAAAACCCACACAACAATTCACCGGTTATAGTCAGTAGCAACTCCATGCTAACCAACTAAAACCCACACACCAACTCTAGCCCAATCCGCAGCACAAGTTTAGAGATAATCAACACCGTAACCTCTACCACATGTCACCCATATCACCGTAACCTCTACCACATGTCACCCATATCACCGTGACTCCTACTTCGAGAGTAAATCGTTGTACAACCCCCATACAATTATTAACACCTAAGTGAATAAACATGAACCTCCACATGTGAGGGAAGACTGTGAATTATGCAGGAAATGGTGTTCGCACTCTCCTTGTTTTTTCCACTTTTCACCAGTATTCTGAAAATAAAACATGAATTTACCTCCTTCACCCTCCCAACTTCTCCACAAATGACCCGTCATTATATTACCGAGATTATCATGTGATCATTTGTCACCACACCCTCTAGTCATTTTCTATCAGCCATGCTGATGCGGCTATGTTTTTCGTCAGGAACAAAAACCGAAACCACCAAAATCCACCCTTGTGACGTCAGGTCACTTATAACGTGTCAAGCCGTCATTTATATTCCCACACCTTTGTTTGACACCGTTGGGGCTTCCAGCTATGCACGTTTTTTTTCCATACCCTTTACCCCGGTTGTTTACGCCTGTTGCTGTTTTTGCTAGTCAAACTCCATTAACAATTTATCACCCCAAGTTGAAAACGTCCTCCAAGTAATCTACATCCATCACCGAGTCGTCCAAGCTCCAGGCAACTGTTGGCCGTTTCGTGCACGTCATCGTGTCATCCATTTTTCCGACCACACCCTGTCGAATCACCGAATCACAAATACCCACACAAAACGCCAAAATTTCGAGCCGAGTCTATCCCACTTCTGATCTGTTACACGAAAAATAATACAAGAAATTGATTTGCATGATTTAATTTACAAAACACCACAATACAACTCAAATTAAGCACCATTACACCGGACACCGTTTCGACTCTCCGATATGCGCACCAGAAGTGTCGACCTGCGCCCGCATCTCTTGCTTCACCGTTTTTCCCGCGCTGTCACCTGTCGCTTGTCACCTGTCACTTGTCATTCTCCTACCATGACCCCGCGGTTTGACCTTCACCGTCGTCGGTACGCCCCCCCCCCTCTTGATGACCCCCTTGTTTGGCGCTCTCAGGACCCCATTGCGCCCCAGTAGTTGAACCGTCCGTAACATAATATTTAAAGTATCGCGGATTTTTTTTATTAATTCGGCAAGTAGAAGCGCACCGCACAATTCTAAACGCGGGATAGTTGTTGGTTTCAACGTCGCCACACGAGATTTTGAACAAAGTATGCGTGATTCGAAATGTCCTGCAGAATTTGCAGTTCTTAAATAAACAACGGTCCCGTAACCTTGTAAAGACGCATCGCAAAATCCGTGTATTTCTGACTTATTGATCGGTAAATGAGGTATGATTTTTCTCAGAAATTTTAAATTTTCTACCTGATGAAGCTGATTAACAAATAACATCCACATTGAAAAGATGTATTGGGGCACCGATTCATCCCAACCTAACTTTAATTGCCAAAGTTGCTGCAACAAAATTTTCGCTTTCATTATAAGTGGGCTGATCAAACCTAACGGATCAAATATTTGCGCAATAACACTTAATATAGTCTTTTTTGTTACCTTTTTAGACAAATCTCTAAGATTGATTTTAAAGTTTAATGAATCCTCGTGGGAATTCCAATAGAAACCTAAAGTTTTGGACAATTCGTTTTTGTTTAGATCAATATTCGTCGCTAAATTATTATCCCTTTCATTAAATACAATTTCTTTGTTATTTGACTGAATTTTTCTCAATTCAAATTTTCCTTTATCTAATATATGCATTATATCTCGTTTTAATTGCATTAATTTTTCGACTGTGTCCGCGCCCGTTAATAAATCGTCCCTATAAAAGTCGTTTTCAATTATTTGACATGCTTCGGGAAATTCTGATTTATGTAAAATTGCTAATTCTTTCAAACATCTGGTGGCCAGAAAGCTTGCGGGTTTTGTGCCGTAGGTTAAAGTTTTTAGTTTATAGGTTTGTACAGACTCGTTATCATTTTCTCGCCAGAGAATTAATTGATAATTAGTGTCTTCAGGGTGCACTACTATCTGACGATACATTTTGGCTATATCACCATTTAATACAAGTTGATGAATTCGGAAACGAATTATGATGTTAAATCATGTTGAATTACCGGACCGAGATTTAAATTATCATTGAGGCTTTTACCATTATCGCTTATCGCACTCGCGTCAAAAACTACTCTCAATTTTGTTGTTGTGCTGGACTCTTTAATAACTGCGTGATGAGGTAAATACACGTATGAATTACTATTAGATAAAGTATCAAAAAAAGGTTCCATATGATTAAGTTGCAAGTATTCACGCATAAAATTTGTGTATTCTAATTTTAAGGATTGGTTTCTTTTGAATTTTCTTTTCATACTAAAAAGTCTCTTTAACGCAATTTGTCGAGTGTTACTAATATTGATTTTGTTATTTTTAACAGGCAATTTGACAATAAAACGTCCATCAAAATCGCGTTTAACGGTTTCTTTAAAATGGGTTTCAGCGGCGAATTCTTCAATTGAGTGATGTGTATGGTCGGGGGTGTAATATAGGTTATTTTCCAAATCCCAAATTTTTTTAACCTGATCGTGTAATAATCTGGAGAAATGTCGGAATATTCGGAAGTTGTTACAGCGAAATTACAGGATGTACGTGACAGTAACAATAGTGACCAACAGTTCCACCAGCTATAAACCCCAGTTGGGTCTTTTGAAATATAAGCCCGTTTTCAAGTTTTATTTGACCTACGCATAAAATTTCCCAGAATACGACGGCACCTAATAATAAATCGACCTTGTCGCTTTTGAAGAAATGCGGGTCAACCTATTGCAAATTTCTCGGAATTTTGAAATTTTCGGTATTAATCAAAACGAGTGGCAAATTATCGGTTATTTTATTAACGATTAAGGCATCTAAATTAGCGGAAAATTCATTAACACAGGATTTGATTTGGAAATTGGTTAGTTTATTTGTTTGCGATGACATACCTCCAAGACAGGTAATGGATACGTTCGCGGGTATATGTACCAAATTCAATTTTTTGGATAATTCATGTGTTATGTAATTAGACATAGAGCCCTGATCTAAGAAAGCGCGACACGTATGGAATTGATTTTTAGAGTCTTTAATCAAGATTATTGCTGTAGATAACAATACATGTTTTTGATCAGTAATATGGTTAAGATTTGTGGAATGATTATTCAAAGTTACTAGAGAGTTACCTGAATTATTAATTGCATTGCTAAGATTATTACCTGAGTTTGTTACCTGAGTCGACATTTGGACGAAAATATGTAGCAATGAGTGATGTTTTTTATTACAATGGCGACATTTTGTATTAATTCGACAATTAGTCACACGATGATTAGCTCGTAAATAATTTTTACACAGTTTATAATTATACACGATTTTGATTCTTTCATCGACATTTAGATTATTAAATTCTTCGCATTGAGTTATTTTATGCAAGGAACTTTTGCAAAGATTACATACGACATTAATTAATCAATTAATCAATAGAATTATTAATTGCAAATGTATGAGTCACATTGCGAGTTTTGGGCTGATTAGTATTATTGTAACTAATTTTAGTATTGATTGGATTCGATTTGGTATTTGGCATAGCATTTAAAGATTGCAAAACCTCACATCTTTTATTTAAGAATAATTTGAAGCATTCATAAGTGGGTACATTTTTATCAAGAGTCATCTGCCATTCGCGTTTCGTTTATTAGCGGAACTATTAGCGCATCCCAGCTATCAACTGGCTAATTAAGATTTTTTAATGCTTCTAAATTTGTCGTTATGATGTCTAATAATTCTCGCAAGGAAGCTGAAGTGGCTTTATTATTTGAATGGGCATTAAAGATTGCATAGATTGTATGATCTTGTACAATTAGTCTTGTATTTTTAAAACGATTCTCTAAAATAGTCCATGCCGTGTCATAATTATTTTCTTCAATACTCAAAGATTCAATTGCGCGTAACGCATCATGCCTTAAACAAGATTTTAAATATTGAAGCTTTTGTCTTTTATTTAGATTTGCGTTTTCATCAATGATAGACTTGAAAGTGTTTTCAAAATTAGTCCATTTTTTAAAATCACCATTAAATGTTTTAAGATTTAATGTAGGCAAGTTAAAGGCAGAATAAGAATTGTTACTAGTGCTTTCATTAGATGTAGATTGAATCCCGGCTGAATTATTAGATTGATTGGTATTGTGAATAGAAACATTTTTTGAATCTATTAAGTCCTTGATTTTGCTAACTAAATCGCAGTATGTCTCTTCAAATTCGGCCCGAGCATTCATGTGGCTGTTAAAGCTCGTCGTTTTATCCTTTTTTTTAATGTTAAATTGAATTCCGTCAAATTCCTTTCGCGCGTCGTTAAGAATTTCTAGCCACGTTTTGATTTAATTTATACTCTGTCTATCCGGATTCAAACTAGAGACAAATGATTTAATTCGCGCTACTTTATTCTTTACAATTTCTCTTTCCGACGTGAGATGTTCTAATTTTGCCATATTTGCAAATAAAGTGGTAATTAGAAATACGCGCAAAACAAACGAAGAGAATAAATTGAAAATAAGTTAGAATAGACGGGATTTATAAATTAGGAACGTGCAACCACTAACCTTTAACCTGAAGTAGGCTGGAACCTTGATCAAAGACCTGGACGACGCGACGGAAGGGCACGAAGGCGACGGCGATTGTACTGAAGACTGTGTTAACTTAGGGGATGGTACCACCACATAAGTTTGTTGTTGGAGATTCACCTGGGGGAGCGCAATGCTGCCTGCCGCTTTGAAATGAACCTTTTTCCTCGAAGCTGAGGTTGATTGGAAAGCCTGGTGCTGAGTAATATATTTGGATCATCTGGGGGAGCGCAATGCTGCCTGCCGCTTTGAAACGACTACTTTTTCTCGAAGTTGAAGTTGATTAATGAAATGTATCCGGCTCGAAGGACCAATGTTTGTTACTTGTAATAAAACTCCCCGGATGCTTGTTTCAGTTTATTTTGTATTTGTTTACATAGTCTTGGCTGCTTACTTGCTACTGTCTGTCTTGCGACTTGTGTGTCTGACTTGTGACTTGTGACTATTCAACATTTCAACTACCCACCTCGGCGACTCACCCCTTGGTTCGAGTGGACTCGGCCAATGTCGCCGGGTGTGAGCTCCTACCTCCTTACCAATTATAATATTATGATTATAATATTAACAATAGTGAAATGTACAAAGTACATAAAAAGACTTACGTAGCTATTTATGTATTATAAACAAAAAGACTCCCGAAAATGGGATATAATAGGGAAAGAAAGTACGCGGTAGTTGGTTTTTTGGGGAGGCTTCTACGCACTCTTATCTATTAATTTTCTGAGTCGGAAGTGTTCAATCAGCTCTGCCATCAACTCAGGGTTTAACCCTTTCTGGCCTGCAGTGGTTTAGATACCGGGATAGGTGTTGTAACCCTTCAATGGTGCAACGTATTCTGTGTTGTATAACTAGGGCTAAGAATTTGATTTGTATAACGGGTTGCTTAATCTTAGGCTAACAAAATCCACTTGTACAAATTTTTGAATAAATGTATTTATTCGATTTAAGCTGTTTTACTCTTACTTGATATACAGTGTTTAAACAACGAACAAATAAATACAAAACAAAACGTATAGTCCAAATAACAAAAATATTAGACGATCATTCAAAAATCTAATTTTTGAACAGGCCAGGCCTTAGAAGTGTCACAAAAATTATCGAAAAATTGCGTGAGATGCTTCAAGATGAACTGATTAGAGTTGTAAAAAAGAAACGCAAGTTTATTGATAACACATCAGAGAGCCCTCCAGAGAAGCAACGAAGAATGAGCTAAAATTACAAGTTGAATTTATTGTTAATAGGACTTTAGGGACTTGGTTAGTTATTGAAGCAGTTCAACGAGAAGTTAAGAAAATAAATGAAGAAAAGATCTTAGACAAAAATAATGAAAAAGAAAAAGTGACGTGCAAGACACCAAATAAAATATGCCCTAAAAACAAACGGGAGGTTTCTGAAATATTATTATTTTATTAGTAATAATTAATACATTCAGTTAACAGGTGAGCGTCTTGATGATTACCAAGGATACTATAGAGAAGAGGATTGTCAGATCCCTATGCTCACAATGTTGTAGCGTACACATTCAGTCGTGACGTAGGCGACGGACCCGTTCATGTTCATTCTCGTTTATTCGCGCTCGCATCTTTGATGGTTCGGTGTTTCTTTTTTTGTATTTGATCGGTATTAAAAATTTATGTCTATTACAATATTTGTAATTAATTATTCATAATTGTGAAAATGCCTGGAAGACGATGAGCTGTGTTCGGTTGTAATAATAGCCGTATGTCGACAAAAAAATTAAATCCTGAAATTATTTATCATAATTTCCCCAAAAGTGGTGATTTTACATCAGTTACCATTCGCAAAGAATGGATACATCGCTGTAGGCGAACAGGAAATTGGAATCCGAATAACTGTCAAATTTGTTCTATTCATTTTACTGAAAACGATTATGAACGTGATATGCAAAATGAATTATTAGGTAAAAACATAATATAAAATAAAAAATTGAGATTATGACATTTTTTGTTATTAGGATTACCTACACGGAAACGACTTAAAAAAACAGCTGTACCAACTTTGAATTTGCCAAAAGAAACCGATAATGTAGAAACTACAGAACGCCAGAAAAGATATTTGAGAAAACAAAAAATCGAAGAAGATATGAAAAGAAAAGAAGAAGTTAATGAAGTTATTGCTGAACAATCTTTATTAAACATTCAACCTGAAGCTATTTTAGAGCAAACTGAAAATAACACAAAAAAAAATTAGAAGAGGAGAATGAAGATTTAAAGAAAAAATATAAAAGTTTGGTACAAAGTCAGAATAAGTTAAAAGCAAAACTAAATCTTCAACGTAGACAGTTACAATATTATAAAAAGAAGATACGCAAATTAAGCACAATTTCTCCAATAGTCGAAGAAATAAATGTATGCAAAAAAATTTTAACAGACAACCAGATTGCTATTCTTTTAAATAAAAAAAAGAGAGTTAACTGGACAACTGAAGAAATTGCGATTGGTTTTACACTTCGATATTTTAGTCAAAAAAGTTATTTGTACATAAGAAACAAATTAAATTTTCCTCTTCCAGCTTTATCCACATTAAGAACTTGGGCAGCAAAAATCAACATAAAACCTGGAATTTTAATAGACGTTTTTACATTTTTAAAAATTGCGGGAGAAAACATGACTTCTAGAGAAAAAACAGTTGTCATCATGTTCGACGAAGTGAAAATTAAATCGATTTTTGAGTATGATGTGGCTCAGGATCAAGTAATCGGGACTCATAATCAAATGCAAGTCTGTATGATTAGGGGATTATTTGCTAAATGGAAACAACCTGTTTATATAGCATTTGATCAAAAAATGACCAAAGACACATTAATGAACATCATCACAAAGTTACATGAAATATCCTATAACTGTGTGGCAATTGTAAGTGATTGTGGTGCTAGTAACATAGGATTGTGGAAAGAACGTGCTGTAGATATAAATAAAACTTATTTTAAACATCCTTTAACTCAAAAAAACATTTACGTTTTTGCGGACGCTTCACATTTACTAAAACTTTTACGAAACTGGCTTTTAGATAAAGGCTTTATTCTTGAAGATGGAACAAAAATTAATCAACTTCCTCTTCAAGAATTAATTAAATTGACTGACGTTGAAATTAATTCATGCTACAAAATTTTAGAAAAACATATTTTAGTTGAAAAAAGCCAACGTCAAAATGTAAAATTAGCGGCAGAGTTGATATCTCGTAATACAGCACAAGCATTAATACGATATAAACCTGGTCCAGACAAAAAATTAGTAGAGAATGTGGGGAATTTTATTGATATTTTTAATTCGTGGTTTGATATTTTTAATAGTCATGTGCAAGAGTTTCCACATTCAGACCCAATGAAAGCCCCTTTTGGTATACATTTAAGTCAGCAAGTAGAGCATTTAGAAAAAGTTGAAAATTTGCTTCTGCATTTAAGAGCGGAAGGCAAAACTTCAATGCAGCTATTTCAAAAAGGAATGTTAATTTCCATCAAATCTTTAAAATCGTTGTTTTACGATATAAAGGAAGACTTTGAAGACATACATTACATATGCACTCATAAACTGAATCAGGATTGCCTAGAAAATTTTTTCTTCCAACTACGTTGCAGAGGACCCAACGAACACCCGTCACCGCTTGAAGCGATGAAGAGAATTCGAATGATAATTCTTGGAAAAAATCCTGGAATTTTAGAAGCACAGGTATTTTAGAAGGTATTACTTTTAACAACAACAATATTTATTTTTTTAAAGGTAAACACTGAAGAAAAATCAAGAAAAGAGTATGTTGTATCAACAGTTTTAGAAACTGCAAAAATTTCGATTAGTGATGAATCTTTCATTGAAGAATCTGAATTTGGCGTAACTCAAAGTAGCAGCAGTGGCAGTTCATTTTCTTCTGTTGAAACCTCAGTAAACGTTGAAACTTCATCAGCAGAAACAACAAAGGATGCCCTCGAATATATTGCTGGTTATATTGCCAAAAAATTTAAAGCCACTCATCCCCAATTGGGAGATCATACTTACAAAATCAAAAGTGATCACAACTATAATTTACCATCATGGGTGCAACAATTGTCGTTTGGCGGACTGATTAAACCCACTACTGACTTTTTGCAACACGTGACAACATGGAATAAATTTTTTGAAAAATATCATGGTGACAAATTGAGAACAACACCTTGTGTTGTTAAAAATTTAACAAATAAAATTAAAAAAAGGGACCACCTATCAGAAGATGTCATAAAATCATTTTGCAAACTAAGAACAATTATTAGAATAAATTATTTAAATGTAAAAAAAGAGATGGAAAAAGCTCAGAAAATGCGGAAACGTAAATTAACTTCAAGTACACCACATTCGGACACAACTCGAAAGCTATCAAAAAAAATGAAAAAAATTCTCAATTAATTAATCACTGCGTATTTATGTTTACTTTTTTACTTTTTTAGAATTATTAATGTAATAATAGATGAATTAAATATTTTTAAATGTATATTTATTTTATTTCATGTGTAATTGATTACTTTTGATAAAAAATTAGACTATCCAACGCATACGATGAAGTGGTAGGTCCGCCGGTGACGTCACAGCGCTCATGCTACCGTCTAGAAAATATTCATGCATCTGACAATCCTTCTCTCTATATTATCCTTGGATGATTACTAACTACACTACACTGTTGTCACACCAACAGTACCAAAACCACAAGTCCCCAACACTTGAAGGCGGCACTTTCAAACATATAACACCTCCCTTTTTTTAAAAAATAAGGCTTCTTGTGGTACTCTTACTTAACTTAAAATATGATAACAATACAATAATTACATAACAAAATCTCTATACCTAACAGGTGGTTTTACAACTCTGCCTGAACGTGTCACAGTTTGGTTATGTGTCAAATTCGGAAGATTATTCTTAATATCAGCTGTCACAGTCAGATTCAAAGGAAGTTTTGAACTAACAACATCGTTAGGGTTATCAACTTCACCTGGTAATAAGTCAGTGTTATTCCTGTGTACTAAATAAAATTTGCGCAAGAGATACATTTAAACCAATAATAGGTGTATTTCAAAATTCTAGTAGGCTCACTTCAAGATCTGAGCCTTGTTCAGAGCACTTTTTTAACAGTTTTTTAGCAGTTTGAACTGCTCTTTCTGCTTGCCCATTACTACGAGGGTAATGCGGAGAACTGGTAATGATTTGGAAATCAAATTTATTTGCAAATTTTTTACACTGATATGAGTTAAAAGGCATAATATCACTTATAGTTGGTTTATTTAAAAATGAGCTTTTGACTTTAACCATAAATTACACTAATAAAAGAATCCAAATTGACCAATTATTAGTCATGCCGATTTATGATGCTTTGAAAGGCCGAAGAAGCAAATAATCTCAGGCAATGGCACCCCAGGCGGGGTTGTATGCCGAGATCCCTTCTACCTGTTTCTTGAAATAGAATACAAAACTCAATGCAAGTGCAATAATTTTTAACTACAGTGTTTCCAATTGTTGCTTTTTATTTCGATAATGCAAGTAAATATTTTTAAATCTTCTAATATCCTTCTTTATGTAAATTAGGATTCTGAAGTGATTCAGCCGGGTCAATATCAAGCACATTATCAGCATCTTCTGCCATAGCATTACAATCACAATTTCATGGTTGCCACATTGTTAAAATTTGAATTATAGTTTTCTTCAGAATGCAAATCATAACTAAACAAATTTAAACGTCTGAGGTGAAATTTTTTCATCCCACCCTTCCAGTGTTATCTGGTATTTATTTTTACCAAACTAAAACCAACTTTCTAATGTCATTTTCTTGGTATTAGAGATAACAACATCATTGTAGTTAAGATTATTTCTGCTAATACTTTTGTTCAATATCTTTAAAATTAGTTTTATATTTACTTTGTTTCCAGCAGGTATAAAAGTACTGGTTTTAAGAACTGGGTTTCGATGTCACTGCTTGAGGTTATTAATTAACTTGCGGCTAGACGGGTGTTGGTCAGTAGCGCGCCGCGGTCAGGTTAACCCCTGCTGGGTGTCCTTATACCCAAATCGGCAACAGGACACTTGCGCGCCGGTTGAGAATTAAGCGGAAATGTTTAATCCGATAAATAAATTGTAGCCCTAGATTATTTTCAAGAGGAAAGCTTCTGTTTTTAAGAAGTTAGTTGCTCTCTTTGTCGACATAATTATAAAAATTTCCAAATTTTTGAAGCATTTACAGTGAAAGGCAGAATAATCTTTTGGTACGTCTAAATACTTCCTTTAGGTACCTGTAATTTTCAAAATTAAATCTTTTATAACGTAACCTTTTCTGGCTCCTTTTACTCTCATATTGTGCCAATTTTATCAACGTATATAAGTTCAAAACTTGGTTAACCATGTTAAGTATTAAGCGTTACACTAGTGCAATTTCCAATAACTGGCACTAGTTTAGTATTGTCGCTGTTAAAAAACGTCATAAAATGTCATAGGAGTGAGAAAATGCAAGAAAATTGAATTTGTTAGCCATTTGGTTGGATGTTGCACTTGCGATATTAATATTAAAAAGTACTGTCTTCAATATGAAAAATATTTGGAAATAAGCAGTTGAGTGGTTTTACCTGCTTTAATGACCCGGCGCTACTGTCCTGTTGGATTAGGAGTACCTGGGGATTTTATTGACCGCGGCGCGCAAGTGACCCATGCCCGGCTAGACAAAGGTGCAACTATAAGATAGATGTACAAAAAAAGGGAAATTATTAATTTTTATAAAAAAAAAGAATTTTTTAGTAAAGGCTGCAAAAGATGTACTGCTAAAAATAATCGCACAGTTTGATCGAAAAATAAAATTATTAAATAATTTTTGTTTTGTTTTGATAATAAATAATTATTAAAAAAGTTTTTTACAGCATGCTTTAAATAGGAACTAATAGTGACTTTGATTTGAAAAAAAGAAGTAAATTATTTGATAAAATATTAAAGTAAACTGTCAAATGTAAATGTCATTTGAATTATTATAAATCTTAATTGATATAAAATGAAAAGCAATAATTAGAAACACTGTAGTTAAAAATTATCGCATTTGTATTGAGTTTTGTATTTTATTTCAAGTATCAGGTAGAAAAGATCTCTGCATCAAACCCCGCCTGGGGTGTCCTTGCTTGAGGATATTTGCTTCTTCGGCCTTTTAAAGCATCATAAATCGGCATGACTAATAATTGGTCAATTTGGATTCTTTTATTAGGGTAATTTATGGTTAAAGTCAAAATCTCATTCTTGAATAAACCAACTATATCAGTATGCTAGGTATACCATGTACTGAAAAAAATGTTTTTAGTTTAGATATACCTTCTTGTGCTATTTTATTTTTATAAAAACTATTTCTAACCACTTAGAATAATAGTCTTGCAAAACTAGGTAACTTTTGTTTTTAAAATCTAAAATATCACAAGCAACTTTATTGAAAGGCAAATCTGGAATATTGTGTGGCATAAGTGGTTCATTAATTTTAGAGTTTAAAAATTTTTCGCAAATAGAGCCAGACGCTATTAGATTTTCAATATCAGCGTTTAAGCCAGGCCAATAAACGATTTGACGTGCTTGTTCTTTAGTTTTACATATTCCAAGATGTGATTCATGTAGTAAACTTAATATGTATCTACGAAATTCTAGGGAACAATCAATTTATTATTCAAAAACATAAGATCATCTTCAACATGAATTTCATTTTGTAATTTAAAATAAAATTTGACATTGTCATCGACTTCAATTTTATTTTTGGGCCAACCATTGAAATGGTAATTCATTAGTTTTATTAGAACAGGATCATTGCGTGTTGCTTTCTGAAACTGTATTCTTTTTTGCGGTGTAATACTTAGACTTTGGCTAAGAGTATAAACCTCTTTCTCAGTCCAATTTGAAGAAATGTTAGTATCATTAAGATACGATCGCGACAAAAAATTAGCAATGTGCATATATTTGCCCGGTGAATATTCTAATTTAATTTTGTATCTGAGAAGTTTGAGTCTTAGTCTCTTTATTCTGTTTGAGGCAATATCAGAGATTTTTTTGTTAACAATACCCAAAAGTGGTTTATGATCCGTATTACCTTGATTTTCCTACCATAAACAAGATTATGACATTTATAAAGAGCAAAAACAATACTCAACAACTCTTTCTCAATTTGAGCAAAATTTCTTTCACATTCTGTTAAACTTCTAGAAGCAAAGTAAACAAGTTTATATTCTTGTAATAATGCGCAACCTAAACCGTTTTGAGAAGCATCACACTGTAATATGATTTCTTTATTTGCATCAAAATTTGACAAAACTGGAGCTTCAGAAATTTTCTTTTTAATTGAATCAAATACATTTTGATGTTGTGGAAGCCACTGAAAACAAATAATTTTTTTAAATAGAGCTCTTAACGGTGCATTTAATTCTGAATAATTTGAAATAAAATTTCTCAAAAAATTAAACATTCCCAAAATACTCTAAAGCTCTTTAATATTTTTAAGTGGCTTTATAGGCTGTAAAGCCCTAATTCTTTCTGGATCCACAGCCATTTCTTTCAAAAAAAATATGCCTTAAATATTTAACACTTTTTTTTCGAAACTGCATTTTAGATTTATTAAATTTAACCCCTTTTTTTGCCCTCTGAACAACTTTTCTCAAAATTTTGTCATGTTTTTCAACTAAGTCTGCAAAAATTAAAATGTCATCAAATTAAACAATTACACTAGGGATATCTCCAAAATTTCTATTATTTAAATATGGAAGTACTCAGGGGCCATTGATAAACCAAGCGGTAATCTATTAAATTTATAACACTCAAATGGTGTAAAAAATGTGCAGAGATCAGCAAATTTTTCTTCTAATTTAATCTGCCAAAATCCCTCCTTTAAATCCAATACTGTGAAGAACTTTTTACCATATAATTGTTCTGAAATTTCATCTAAAGTAGGAATTAAAACATTGGCGGATCTTTTAATAACCGAATTTAAATATTTTGGGTCAATACACACACGTAATTTATTGTTCTTTTTCTCAATTATCACTAAATGACTGACCCAATTCTTTGGTTTTTCTACTTTAGATATTACTTTCCTATTTTCTAAACTATGTAGTGCTTGTTTTAATCTACTTTTAATTGCTAATAGAACCCTTCTTAGAGGACAAATAACAGGTTTACAGTTTTTATCAATTTCAATTTTACATGTCTCCAGGAAAGTTCTCTGTCCCTCAAATAAATTCTTATATTTACTAACAAAAGTTTTTTCAAAATCAATTTTTTCTTCAAGAGTAAACATTCTTTTAACCAAGCCTAAAGTTTCACATGCTTCAGCACTTAATAAAGGCGTATGACTATGATCAACAACAGAAAATTGCTCATTTTTGATTTTGTTCTTGTACTTACAAGTCAAATTTACAACTCCAAGTAGTTTTACAGTATTACCACCAAATCCAGACAACAACTGATCTAATTTTAACATGTGAAATTTATTTGAAAAAAATTTGTTATATAAATGTAGAAAAATTGTACTCACTTCCGCACCACAATCTAGTTTGACTTTAATGTTTACACCACTTATCTTGATGTTCTGATACCAACTTTTGACTCCAAGGGAATCTACCTCATGAACAGTATCAATGACTAGACTGAAACTTTCAGCTTCGATTTCTTCTTCTTCTTCCCTATTAAGTTCTCGGACTTTCTTCACTCGACAACAAGCCTTAAAATGATTTAATTTCTTGCAATTGTTACATTGTTTACCATATGCTGGACACTGTTTTTTCCCATGTGTTTTCCCACTCTTGAAAATAAAAATTCTTTCTACTTTATTACCACTTTACTAATTTCACAACCTAAATTTGTGGTGTTCAGTGTGCTTAACTGTTCCTTAGATATCTCAGTAGTCCTGTAATGATTCACTGCTTTCTGTAATGTTAATCCTTCGCTTCCCATTCTTAGCAATCTCTCCTTCAGTGGTGGGTCATTCACTCCCAGTACTCCCACGACGATTTTATCTCGGATCATCTGATCGTGAAGTCCTTCAAGTTTACACGTTTGTGCCAATTTCTTAATATCTGTTAAAAATTGTTCAAATTTTTTCCATCACCTTGTAGTCGATTAAAAAATTTGTATCGTTTGTATACAATATTTTTCTTTGGACTGCAGTAATTTTCAAATTCTTGTAAGACTTTATCCAGTTTATTTCTCTCGTCTTCAGGTAATTTGAACGTGTTATACACTTCAACAGCTTCTTTACCAATGACGTTCAACAAAATGGCTACCTTCACATCATCTGGTTTTGCATTTTTTCCTGACGCTTTCATATAAATTTCGAAATTTTGACGAAATTTGCGCCAATTTTCACAGACATTTCCAATCAAGTTTAGCGATTTCGGTGTTTTTACTCCGTCAGCCATTTTAATCTTTAATTGTGTGATTAGCAGGAACTTGGACTTGGAATTAAATAAAAAATTTGGTTTACCTGGCTAACGTTTCGGCTTTATTTTTTTTAGCCTTTACGAAAGCTAGAAAAATGTAATGTTGGTACAAGTTAATGTTTAGACTGTAATTACTACCTAGTAACCTTACAAATGGAGTGAAAACCTATGGAGCCACTTTGTCTTATACATGTTAAAATTCTTAGTTAAAATTGATAAA
Source organism: Tribolium confusum (assembly GCA_029207805.1). Taxonomy (NCBI): domain Eukaryota; kingdom Metazoa; phylum Arthropoda; class Insecta; order Coleoptera; family Tenebrionidae; genus Tribolium; species Tribolium confusum. The sequence continues at coordinate 31,766,597 of JALGAY010000004.1, forward strand.
AATCGAAATTGTAAAATTATAAATTAATAAATATAGATAAAATTATGTCTGTATAAATAAAGTTGTAAAACATAGAAATGAGGACAACACGTTGACTTTAGCACAGATTAAAATATTGTATAACCTCAAACAACTATAGATAGTAAAAGTTCCTAAAAATTAACAAAACTAAGTCAGACACCAACAATCCACATGTTAATGTTGAGATATATAACTACAAACAATGATAGAATTAATATTGTTACAAAAATATAAACTACAAATAACATTGTCAGTTGTTGGATTTATAAATAAGATTATTATAAATGTAACTAAGATAATAATTAATTTTATTTACCTCTACCTTCTCCTATACTCTAGACATTCTAGTTTTAATCCAATCACAAATTACAAAATAATAATTCTCACATAATTGAGAAATTAATCGAAAATGGATATTACAATACAAAATACAAGCTTCGTGATATCAAAGTCACCCGAAGAGCTGTAAACCAACTACCTAGGATGGCCGAGTACCAAAAATTAGCAATCTGCGCTAACAAATGGGAAGGACTTCGTTCACATTTGGCATGGTTTGCTAGAATTCGCTTATGTTAGACATGCGTTGAAGCTTAGAAATGAAAAAAATCTGTGCATCAAACATTTTATTTTCTATTAATTTTTTCATTAAATCTAAGTTTGTTGTTATCAATAAATGAAATGTTTAAGGTATCAAATGTCGGCATTTTTTATTTTGATTAATGTATTTATTTATCTCTCGTAATTCGATCTTTGTAAATTTAATTTTATTTACATGTGCCATAAGCTCGACTTTTTCATGGTATTTTTATCGAGTGACAGAGTTTTAAACTTTTGAGCTGTTTTGACGTCAGGGCTTCTGCAACCCATTTTCGATTAATTTTTCAATTATGCCAGAAGTATGTGTAACTTATAACTGGATTAAAACAAGAATGACTAGAGTATTAAGGTAGAGTGTTTTATGCCTTATTTGCGTTTCCATGTGTAAGTTTTATTCGGTTAAAGTTTAGCTATTATTATTTCAACCTATAATTATACGAAAATTATAATTTTATGTACTAGTGTAATAAAGGCGACTTTTTTAAAATATGTTTTTAGAATGACAGAGTTTGAATTTTTGCATATTTTTGACGTCACACTTTTCCTACTCCTTGTCAATGACGAAAAATTGGATGATCCCATTTTTTGAACGCAGATTATATCAAACATTATATAGTCTTTCAGATCATATAATATTACTTTAATTTAAATTTTCTTCATTTGTATGTGTAACTCGACGTGTAACAATGGCGATGACTTATTTTTCATTTTCTATTAGAGCGCACACTCCATCAGTATTCTTTCTACTACTTTTTGTCTCTGCTTGAAAATTATCAGTTGTTGTCTATCAAAAGTACTGTAATGAGATCGTCGTTGAGGAAAGGTGTTAAATAATAACCAAAATTAAATATTACATATTTTCTTTTAAATTTTAAACCAGTTTGGTTTAATTCGGCTCGCCTACGTTGTGTTTAATCGTCTAAAGTAATCACTCTCATAGTGATAATTAATTTAACCCTTTCTGTAAGAACAGAAGGGAATAAGTGGTAACTCAAATTCGAATTCAAAGTAGTGTCAAACGCGTGGGGGAAGAAATTAAAAGTCAAGTTTCCTCAAAACTAAATTTATTTCATATCTTCAAAATGTTTATTACAACAATACAAGAATTATGAGGGTTAATCCAAATTTGCCATTTATTCAAATTTTCATTTATATTATTTAGTCAAATTTTTAACATCTGTAACCACAAATCTGTTCAAATTTGAGACTATAATTTTATAAATCTCTAGTCGCAGATTTAAGTAATAGATAAATTTATTATTAACATTATTATTTAGAATTTACTCTTCCTCTTTCAATGGTCCTAATTCTGTGTTGTAAAGCAACCCTAAATTTCAATTTATATTTGCTCAGATTTATAATTTCAAGACAAAGTTTAATAATACGTTTGATAAGCTACTCTTGTACCTGAGTTGGCGGGTTACATGCTCGCGGCTCTCTTTTTATACGTGCATCGCAATTACTATTTCGCCCTGTCGCCGACCGCCGACCCTGGTAAAAGTCAGGTGCCGAAACACCTCTTACAAAATCCGAGCAAAACCAGGATATACAAATCTTTGCAAAATAAAGTGAATTACTGTAGGAATCATTTCTCTCACAAATTTCGGTCACGAGCTTGGACAAAGACTTTTCAGAACTTCACCCTTTCACGATACCAGTTTATTACAGGTAACCAGGATGGTTATTTTTTCTCGTTTGTCTCGTAATAGCCTGCATATAAGTATATGCCGTTGGAACGGGTCTACTACGCTCATTCTAACTTCAAGTGTCGGAAACTACGACCTTACACATTGAGTTAGACCTTAGTAAAGTTGGAAGAAAGAGTTCCCGGGAACCACGACTTTCCTCTTGAAGATGGCCGACAAACGAGCCTATAATTTCAGGTGTAATCTCGCCTAACACGACGCGAGAGAGAAACAACACTACGCTACCCTAATTTCAAAATCTGCAACAAATTCAACCTCCCGAAATGTCGTAACAACAAAACCTTGCACTGATTTGAAGTGACCATTTGACGTAATTGTTGAGAACCCATCCTGTAATAGATTGATGATTGATATCTTAGATTTTAATTATTTGGGTTGATAGTCACATCCAGATCGAGCAAAATAAAGAAAGAATACAAGTTAAAATTCATTTCAAAAGTGACCGCAAGTGGTTGCATTTTTCACCAAAATTTTTATTTATAATTAACTTTTCTAAATTCTGAATATTTATTTTAAACCAATTAAGCTGAAATTATTTTTGAAAATGAAATTTCCAAAACCCAAATTAAAAGTAATACAATTAATAAATTTCAATAAAATGATTTAAATAAATTTGTGGTCACGATGACGATTAATTAGTGTAAATTTAATGAAATGATTTGAAGAAACTCGGATTAAATTAAATAAAATCTTCGTATAAAATTAATTAATTCAAATAATAAATAGATAGAAAACCCTTTGTGGGCTTACCTAGAAAATTAATCCCTTTGATTGTCCTGGGAGCCCTTGTGGTTAAATTGCCAAGTTGGTTGGTTTTTCTTTTAACATAAACCGTCACAATTTAATTTAAATTATTAAATAAAAAAATATTATTACTTCTTCACACTAGCACGAAATCAAAAAAAAAATTTAATGATGAAATAATTTTAAATTTTGAAATAAACCCAAAGGGTTGAAATTGGATTTTGTTAAATTAAATAAATTTAAACAAAGAGAATAATTCGAAAATTAACTATCTCGAAAGACCGTCAAGAATCGACTGTCGAAAATCCACGCGAAATCTGTTTTTATGAACTAGAGACGCTCCCTGAACCAACCCCCGCTGGTACTCTCTTTACACATATGCAAGATTATGCAAATTTGACTCTTAAACGTTTTGGCATTAAGATCAACCCTCGTTTAACTCTCCTAAACAAAATATTATTTACTAGTAAGGGTATTTTTGATTCGATTTTTCCCTATATTATTTAACATACAATTTATAAATTTCTTTGATGACCGAATATAATACAATCACAATGTCGAATCAACCCCTATTTACCTGAAAGAGAAATTAAACTCCAAAGTTTGTTGCCGTTTTGTCTGAACTTATTTTTAAACATTATTGTGGCAAATACATGCAGCAACAAATTTCGTTTGTTTAAATTTTATGGAAATGTAGAATTAAATTCGGAAAGAAAACTGTAATTTCGCGGTACTACCCTCCGCTTGGTGTCGCCACCGGTATTATCTTCGAACGATTTTTCCGAATTTATTCGAAAAATTTACGAAAATCCATCTACATTTCTTTCTATCACTATGTTAGTAATTTGGACAACCATTGTGTCGTACCAAATTGGTTTACAATGAGTTTAAATAATTTAAACTGTTTACATGCAATTTCACGGTTGCCCTCGCCTAAATTAGGGTTAAATTTCATATCAAAATGTTCAGAAAATTTTACGCGTTTTTCTAAAATAATCGTTTTGTACTGGATCCTTTGCATTTAGCAACAATTTAATAATTTTACTAAAACTTTTTTAAATGACCACATGTGCAAGTAAATTTCGGTATTCTCCCAACGCTTCGTGTTAGGGCGTGTCTTCTTTTAAGAAACCACTTGACCGCCAGCTTTATCTTTGACAAATTTAAATTCCAGATTTCCTGTTACAGTCGGCCAATATATTTGTAAATATTTAGAATAATGATTTTGACAAATTAGCAGATTTGCGTTAATTTAAAAGTATTATGCTATGAGTGTAGCTCCTTTTTTTTTAATTTAAATTGTTGAAAAATTTATTATGCATCTAATAACTACAAATTTTGTGCCTCTGACCGAATTTATTTCTCAAATTGTGAATCTTCATTAAATTTATAATTATCTTTCAGCTACGAATTAATAAGTATTTTCAAAATAGGACTATTAATTGATTATAAAATTATAGTTTTAATTTCTTCATTAACATTAAACAATAATAGGATTATTTGTATTTTTATGTGGTGTGCAATATTTCTCTGAACGGCTAGCTTGGTGTGTGGTGATGACGCTATTCTTACCGCTTGAAACATCCCCCGTTACCATGTGGTCTTTTTAAAACATGGCTTTGCAATTTGTAATCACTTAAAATTCTCGGAAGAATTTCGTGGGAACGGTCGTTTTCTAAACATTTCAATATTTACAAAACACGTGTGAATTTAAACTAAATCTAAATTTGGTTGTTTCTTTTAATTTTCACGGAAACAAATCGATCGTGATAAAATTTATCTAATAAATTTCTAATTTGAAATTACTTTCTTGCCCGATAATTAATAAATAAAGTTTATAAATACCGCGTTCATCACAGTACCATAACCTCAAAATAGCGTTGAATTTTTCTGATAAAATTTTGTCAAGCAGAAGCCGTTTTATCAAACATTTAAAAGAAGATTTATTTAAAACAGACAAAAAGATTGATTCTATTGCGAACCAGATAAAGTATGATATGTGTGTAACATTGTTGGAAATTAAGAAGAATGCTTTGAAAATATATCTAATTTAATTCACGTTTTACTATTGGAAGGGGATTTGTTATTTTACAAAAGTGGAATGACGATTTAAATAAATGAATGGTTTGAAATTGATCAACTCAGACTTGACAAGTTTCTAATGGTAAGAATTTTACAAATTGCACAAAACCTTGTATTATATATTTTAGTTTGTACGACGTCTTCTCAAACATGCTATTTTCGTAATAAAAAACCAAAATCGTTGGCATTTAGTGATGAACCTCAAGTTATAAACCATATTAGAAAACAGATTTTTATTTATTTAATACGTCAATCAGACGTAGGTGTGGAAAAATATGTAGGTGTAGATATGATGAAAAATACAAAGCTCGGCGTGCTTTAAGATTTTCTGGAAGTATTGATGCTATGCAGAAAGTGGAAGTTTCAGATGATGAAGAAGCTGAAGCGGAAGAACAAGAACAAATTTATGATTCAAGAGCAGGAAAAGTGAATGTGAATTTACTCCAATTAAAATTTCATGCAAAAGCTGTATCTAAAGCTTTATTATTTTTTATTTTCAATTGAAGCGCACACTTCATCAGTATTCTTTTTACTACTTTTTGTCTCTGCTTAAAAATGATCAGTTGTTGTCTCTCAAAAGTACCATAACCTCAAAATAGCGTTGAATTTTGCCGATAAAATTCTGTTCTCCAGAACACTAAGTATTCATAATTTAATTTTCATTTTATAGCTCTGGTCAAAATTTAATATATTAAATTTGGTGTTATTCTGAACAAATATTTTGAATTTTATTTCAGTTATTAGTAAAGATAGAAGAATAAAACTTTTACTATTGTCGTATGTAGGTCTCCAAAACTACGTATACATAATTTATTATCTATTTTATAGCTCTGTTCGAAATTTAATATATTGAATTTTGTATCATTCTGAACAAAAATTTTAAAATTTATTACAGCTATTAGTAAAGATAAAAAAATAAAAATTTTGCTGGAGTTATACATAGTTTCTAAAACTACGTATGCATAATTTATTTTTTATTTTTTAACTCTGATCAAAATTTAATATATTGAATTTGGTGTTATTCTAAACAAATATTTTGAAATTTATCTCAGCTATAGTAAAGATAGAATGATAAAGATTTTACTGGTGTTATTATACATAAGTCTCCAGAACTACGTATACATAATGTATTTTTTATTTTATAGCTATGGTCAAAATTGAATATATTGCATTTGTTGTTATTCTGAACAAATATTTTGAAATTTATCTCAGCTATTAGTAAAGATAGAAGAATAAAAAATTTTACTGGTGTTATAGATAAGTCTCCAGAACTAAGTATACCTAAGTTATTTTTTATTTTATAGCTCTGGTCAAAATTTAATATATTAAATTTGGTGTTATTTTGCGCAAATATTTTAAAATTTATCTCAGCTATTAGTGGAGATAGAAAGATAAAAATTTTATTGGTGTTATACATGGGTCTCCAGAACTACGTATACATAATTTATTTTTCATTTTTTAGCTTTGGTCAAAATTTAATATGCTGTATTTTGTGTTATTCTGAACAAATATTTTGAAATTTATTTCAGATAATACTAAAGATAGAAGGATAAAAATTTTATTGGTGTTATACATAAGTTTTCAGAACTGCGTATACATAATTTGTTTTTTATTTCATAGCATTGATCAAAATTTAATATATTGAATTTGGTGTTATTCTGAACAAATATTTTGAAATTTATCTCAGCTATTAATAAAGATAGAAGGATAAAAATTTTACTGGTGTTATACATAGGTCTTTAGAACTACGCATACATAATTTGTTTTTCATTTTATAGCTCTGGTCAAAATTTAATATATTAAATTTGTTGTTGTTCTGAGTAAATATTTTGAAATTTATCTCAGCTATTAGTAAAGATAGAAGAATAAAATTTTTACAGGTGTTATACATAGGTCTCAGGAACTACGTATACATAAATTATTATTATTATTTTTTATTTAAATATTTAGCGTATCGACTGCATTGGTCATTAGCCCATTGGAACAGCAGTTTTGCATTTTTGTGTTACATTTGGTCATATACATTAATTATGTTTAGGTATTTTGGGATATGTTTTACACTTGAGTGTGGTGCTTGCATTAGTCTAGCCTTTATACGTTGTTCGGCAGTTTTTGGGCATTCGATTAGATGTGTAACATTGGTTATTGCAGCACTGCGGGGGTTCATTTTTTTCGATCAGGTACATGTGAGTTAGCCGAGTGTGTCCACTTATGAGTCTATATATAATATGACTTATTCTCTGCGATCTAGTTTGCATTTGTCGTTGTCCGAAATATGTAGGCATGCAGTTAGTTTTCTCCCTTGGTCCGTGTTTTGATGTTTTTTTTTGGCTTTTGTTTTGAGGAAGTTTTTAAGATCTGTTTTCTCTACGTAGGGGTCTGTGATGTCTGAATTTGATTGAGCCATGGTAACATCTTTTGCTATTTTGTCTGCTGCTTTATTGAAATCAATTCCACTATGAGATAGAATTCATATTAAGACGACTTCTTTTTGTTGAAGGGTTATTTCGTTTAACAGGGATCTGATTTTATAAGCTAGATAGTTGGGTGGTTGGAAGTGTTGGATTGTGAGTGCTCAGTGAGTCTGAGCAGATTAAAAATTTTTGTTTGGAGGAAGACTTGATTTCTTGGAGGGTGTGTTTTACTGTTTTTAATTCGGCTGTGTAGATACTTGTAATGTCAGAATATTTTAGTCTTATCACTTTGTTGTTATTTATGATAGCTGCACCAACTCCAGTGTCATTTTTAGAAGCATCAGTGTAATAGCAGGTGAAATTTTTGTATATTGTAGCAATTTTTTCACAAAACATGGCTTGGTATATTTCTGGGTTTGTATCTTCCTTCGGGTATTCTTGTAGGCTTAGGAGGCGAGTCTGTCTAGAATGAGAGAGTAAGTAGACAATGTTCGTTAATCTGATTAATATCGATCTTTAAAGAGTTTAAATAATTTTGTGCTCGGATATTTATTGGTTTTTTGCGGTTGAGTTAGTTCTATATAAGTTGGCATTATTTTGGTTTTTAAGAGATTTGTGATTAGTGTTTTTTTTATTACTGAGTACGTTGGTAAAATATGACAGTTCAAGTAGTTCTCTTTTGAGAGTTAGAGAAGATTCATTGGAGATTTTGTATAAATTACTAACCGGTGTAGATCTTAGGGTTCATAGTGCTAGACGGATGCCTTGATTATGTATTGGATTGAGTAATTTAATAACCGTTTTGTTAGTATTTGCATAAATAGTGGAGGCATAGTCTATTTTGAATTTACCGTTTTATAAAAAAGTAGTAGTGTTTTCTGGTCGGCTTCCCATGTGTTGTTCGAGAGGGTCTTCATCAGATTTAGGCGTTTTATACATTCTATTTTAAGATTTTGAATGTGGTCCTTGAAGTTTATTTTTTGGTCGAAGGTGACGCCTAGGAATTTATTGATTTTAGTTTGGGTAAGTTTTTCCTTGTTGAGATATAATGTAATATTGGTTTTAAGTTTCTTATGTTTGTAAAATTGTACTATTTTAGTTTTGGAAGTCGAAAATTTTTTACCTGTTTTTTCGGTCTATCCAATTATTTTGTTTAGACTTTTTTGAAGTTGATGTTGTGTGGAGTTGACGTTTTTCCCTCTGTTGAAAATTACAAGATCGTCTGCATATAGGTAGCTTTTACAGGTGTTTCTATACATTTTAAGACATCATTTATTGCAATCAAAAAAAGGGTGACACTTAGGATTGATCCTTGTGGGACGCCGTATTCTAATGGTTTTTTATTTGACAATTTTTCATTGATTTTTGTTTGGAATCGCCGGTTTGTTACGAAGTTTTTATAAACTGGAGTATGGGTCCAAATAATCCTGCATCGTTTAATTTTTTTTGAATGTTTTAATTTCATGTCGTATCATATGTTTTTTCTATGTCGAAGAATACTGCAGTAAGTTGTTGTTTGCTTGCAAAACTGTCTAGTATTTCAGTTTGTAAGTATGTGAGGTTATCAATTGTTGAGCGGTTTCTGCGAAGTCTGTTTTTCCCCGGAGAAATTATTTAGCTGTGTGAAGTTAGCCCCACAAAGTTAAAAAAAAAGACAAAAACAATTGCCCAGAATTGCCTATCGATAGCCCACCATTGCCCACCAAATTGTTTTGATTGTCCACTTTTGTAAAAAAAATATGTAGAAAACAAAGTTGCGGGGGCTAACTTCACGTTTTTACCGCTAAAGTAAAATTTTTGCTTTTTCCTTTTAGAGATAATTGCAAATTTATTGCCCACCATTGTCCAGTCATTACTTTTGATTGACCACCTCTAAAAATGATGATATAACACAAAAACCTGCGCGCGCTATCTGCACTGTTCTTGTTTGCCAGTTATAAATTTTTAAATTTTTCTACAGTAAATGTTAGTTTGTCAATTGCCCAAAATTGCCCGCAAATTAGTTTTAGATTACCACCCTTTTAAAAAAACTTATATCGAAAATAAAACTACAGGAAAACAAAACTGCGGGCACGATTTCTTCGCCAAGCAAAATATCGGCTTTTTCTTGTCAAAAATAATTTTAAATTAATTGCCCATTATCGGCCACTTAGTACCTTTGATTGTCCAGTCATTACTTTCAATAGCCCACCTCTAGAAATGATGATATTAAACAAAAACTGCGGTGGCTAACTTCACGTTTTCTTCATCAAGCAAAATTTCGGCTTTTTCTTGTCAAAGATAATTTCAAATTGATTGTTCATTATTGGCCACTTAGTACTTTTGATTGCCCAGTTATTACTTTCAATTGCCCACCTCTAGAAATAATGATATTAAACAAAAACTGAAGGGGCTAACTTCACGTTTTCTTCATCAAGCAAAATTTCGGTTTTTTCTTGTCAAAAATAATTTCAAATTGATTGCCTATTATCGGCCACTTAGTACTTTTGATTGCCCAGTCATTAATTTCAATTGCCTACCTCTAGAAATGATGATATGAAACAAAAACTGCGGGGGCTAACTTTACGTTTTCTTCGTCAAGCAAAATTTCGGCTTTTTTTTGTCAAAAATAATTTCAAATTGATTGCCTATTATCGGCCACTTAGTACTTTTGATTGCCCAGTCATTAATTTTAATTGCCCACCTCTAAAAATGATGATATTAAACAAAAACTGCGGGGGCTAACTTTACGTTTTCTTCGTCAAGCAAAATTTCGGTTTTTTCTTGTCAAAAATAATTTCAAATTGATTGCCTATTATCGGCCACTTAGTACTTTTAATTGCCTAGTCATTACTTTCAATTTCCCACCTCTAGAAATGATGATATTAAACAAAAACTGCGGGGGCTAACTTCACGTTTTCTTCATCAAGCAAAATTTCGGCTTTTTCTTGTCAAAAATAATTTCAAATTAATTGCCCATTATCGGTTACTTAGTACTTTTGATTGCCTATTTATTATTTTTGATTGTCCGTCTCTAAAAATGATATAAAACGAAAAACTGCGGAGGCTATCTGCACGTGTTGCTGTTTACCAGTTTAAATTTAGGAATTAGTCTAGTGTAAATGGTAGATTGTCCACTAATTAAATTTGATTTGCCACACACATAAAATTTTGTTATTTTGTTTGATTTTTAGAGCTAAGTAGATTATCATTGCTAATGGAACTTTATGCTTTTTTTAAAAATATGTATCAGAATCCGTTTTATATAATAATACAAAATGTAACAATATAAGGTTATATGCTAGGTTGGTAAAGAAAGAAACAAGAATGAAATTGAAATTACCAAATATTTTATTTACATAACATTTTTAAAAGGTTGAATTATTTTAAACCTATATTTGACTCTAAATATCACATCATCTTCAAAATATGTAATAAATTTCTGCCATAAAATGTAAAGTAAGTTTGTGTTTTGCACTTTACATTTGTATTCGGGGACCGGGACTACAATATTCTTTAGTGCTTTTTGCATTTTGTTATGTTTTGCCCTTATGGGTCTAGCACGGTAAAATAACAACTTTTTCCCCAAAAGTAAAAGTTTATTCTTTGCTACAGTACATGTCCTCGACAAGGCCGTAAACCCAACTGACTCCTGACCCTCACCCCTTGCCGCTCTGGGTGGGGGAAAAATGCCCCTACACCACATTACCTCCCCCTTAAAAAACAGAAAAACGCCGAATTTTAAAATCCAAAACGATCCGGAGGCCGGATTTGACTTCTTCTTCTTAATTCCATGATTCGGCGGTTTTCGGTTTCACTGTTATCCTCATCAGTTCTACAATTAATAATACTATTTCCTAACTCCGGTTTCATGGTATCTTTTCTGGGTAAAATTTGATCCAAATGGCGTCGCCAAATCTTACCCTCACAAGTTTCTATTAAATAAGTACGAAATCCACAAATTTTTGAAATCTTAGCTGTAACCCAAGATGGTTTAACTTTCCTAAAATCGCGAGCTAAGACTAAATCTCCTATTTTAAAAGTTAACTTCCGTTTACCTCTAAATTTTTCAATCATTTTTTCTTGTTTTTGACGTAAATTGGATTTAAAACTATCGTTTTGGTTATCAACCTTCTTCGACTCTGGCCTTAATAAATCTAACCTACATCTTAAGGTTCTACCTAACAACAATAAAGCTGGGGGTTGATCAGTAGTACAGTGGGGAGTATTCCTATAGTCTAACAAAAATTTACTTAAAGCTAGATTTAGATCCTTGCTACTTTTATTCATTAGACATTTAAAAATTGCTTTTTTAACCGTTTTTACAGAATTTTCTGCTTGACCATTTGTAGCAGGATGGTTTGGCGGCGATCTTTTAAATTGGATACCGTTCGCTTTTAAAAAACTTATAAATTTATCCGATGTAAAAGACGTCGCATTGTCTGACACTACATATTTTGGGAAACCGAATCTGGCAAAAATTTCGCGTAACATCTTAATTGTCGATTGGGTAGTAATATCCTTCATAACAATCGCTTCCACCCATTTACTGTAAGCGTCAACAATGACTAAAATTTGTTTGTTAAAAATCGGTCCCAAAAAATCTATATGAATTCTATCCCAAACTGTGTCTGGAACTGGCCAAGGAATTAATTTACTGAGAGGAGGGTTATCCCTAAGTTTCACACAATTTTCGCAATTACTGATAAAAACCTCAATTTGTGTACTCATGTTTGGCCACCATACATATGAGCGAGCTAAGCTTTTAGTTTTTACTATTCCCAAATGGGAACTATGTAACTCCTCTAAAATCTTAAGTCTTAAAGTCTCGGGAATTAGAACTCGATAACCAAAAAGAATACAGCCATTTTCAACCGTTAAATTGTTTTTAAATTGACCGAAAATTTTTAAATTTTTTGGCAATCGTTTTGGCCAACCAAGTTCTATGTACTTAAATAGTTTACTCAAATCGTTATCTTTAAGTGTCTCAGAAGCTATTATTTTACTGTCAATCGGTAAATCCTTATTTTCGAAAATATAATTAAAATACGTTTGTCTGCCCTCAGGTTCTACAAATTTTTCCGTAACTGGTAACCTCGACAAACCATCTGCCCGATTTTCCGCTGATTTAACGTATTCTATGTCATAATTATAATTTGATAAAATCAGAGCCCATCTCTGAAGTCTGTTTGCACTGAGTGTTGGAAAACCGCGTTTAGGCCCAAAAATTGTCAATAAAGGTTTATGATCCGTCTGCAAAACAAATTTATGTCCATACAGATATTGATGAAAGCGCGTCACTCCGAAAATAATGCTTAATGTTTCTTTTTCTAATTGACTATAGTTACGTTGAGCATCAGATAAGGATCTCGACGCGTATGCTATCGGTCGCTCGCCACTGTCTTTTACGTGTGATAAAATAGCTGCCATACCGTAATCAGAAGCATCAACAGTTAATTTAATCGGCAATTCTGGATCATAATGCGCTAATACGCTTGACGAAGCTAATATGTCTTTTACTTCCTCGAAAGCTAATGTACACTGTTTTGTCCAAATAAATTTTGTATTTTTTTTTAATAAATCATATAATGGTCTAAGTAAGGTTGCGTTATTCGGTATAAATTTATGATAATAATTAACTAACCCTAAAAATGCTTGTAACTGCTTTATATTTTTAGGAGTGGGCGCCTCCTTAATATCGCGTACTTTTTCGTCACATGGGTGTAACCCCTTTTTGTCAATCACATGACCTAAATATGTTACTTGATCTTTAAAAAATTCACATTTCTTTGGTTCAATTGTTAAACCGCACTTTTTTAGTCTTTCTAACACCCGTCTCACTCTCTCTAAATGCTCGCGCGCATTCCGTCCGGTTATCAAAATATCGTCCAAAAAACAAACGACTCCGTCCAACCCCTGCAAAACTGTGTCCATAATTCTTTGAAATTTTGATGGGGCACAGGCTAACCCGAAAGGTAATCGCGTATACTGAAATAAACCCTTATGAGTTGAAATCGTCGTAATTTCATTCGATTCGCGATCTAACCCTATCTGCTGATAAGCTTGTGATAAGTCAAGTTTTGTGAACTGCTGACCTTTTAAAGTCGCAAAAATTTCCTCAATTTTCGGCAAAGGGTAAAGATCCCCTTCAACTACTGGGTTAGCTGTCAATTTATAATCAGCGCAAAGTCTCACGGTTCCATTTTTCTTAACGACTGGTACTATGGGAGTACCCCAATTACTGAAATTTACCGGTTCCAATATTTTTAAACTTACCAAACGTTCAATCTCACATTCTACTTTTTTTTTAATAGCGAAAGGTAGCGGACGAGGTTTCAAAAATTTGGGAATAGCATCGCTGCGCACGCTCAAATGTATCGTCCCATTTTTAAATAATCCTAACCTTTTAGAAAAAACTGTTGGAAACTCCTCTATCAATTTAGCGACATTTCGCCCCTCCAAATCATCATTCAAATTATTTAAAAATTCCAAACCAAATTTGCGATAAAAATCACGACCTAATAAGGGTGGTCCGCCATTCCTAATAACATACAATTTCAGATCCTTACATTTATCTTTAAACCTAATCTGAGTAGTCAAATAACCTAAAGGTACAATTTTATGACCGTCATAATTTACCAAAACCTTGTCATCTTTGCCTAACCGCAAATCGGAAAAATGAACATTTTTAAAATTTTCCGAAATGACTGAAACCGACGCCCCTGTATCAAGTTCAAAACGTAAACACTCACTGTTCACTTCCACATCCAGATAGAGTGGTTCCTCACTGAATCGTGATTTAAAGTTGAACATCGTGTCCCTTGCGTCGCTGTCTTCTTTGCCATTATCGCTGTCTAAAAAGTGATGTCTACTGCCGCTCCCCTTACTTGCCTTAAGACAAACGGCCGCCAAATGTCCCTTGATTCCACATACTCGACAAAAATAATTTGAGTACCGGCACTTACTTGAATCATGTCCCATTCGCCCACAAATTCTGCAAGCTCTCTCTCTCTCCTTGGGATGTTGCTTCTGTCCACTTCCCTGCACGCTCTGCTGCTGCTGTCCACTACTCGACGATGCCGCTGGTCGAGATAGCGCTCTCTTTCCTCCCCTGAACGAACTGTCCTGCGACATACGAAACATTTCTTTATCGTTTTCTGTGAATTTTGCACTCCCGAAACGCTCTGGATCCTCCAGGTCGTACCGATGACGAGATGCTTCCTTACTGTTAGCCAAAGACACCGCCTTCTCGAATGTCAACTTCGAAACGTCTTCTTCAAAAAGTCGATCAAGTAAATCGCCTTTTCCTAGACCCATAATAAACCGGTCGCGTACTACCACGTCTAATTCTTCCCCGAAATTACATTTCGATGCCAGACTCCGCGCACGAGATGCCCAGTCGACTACACTCTCGCCTTCTCTTTTGGTCGCGTTATAAAATTTATAACGTTCCGGAAAATGCAATTTTGGAGGTACAAAATGTTTATCAAATAGTGCGATAAGTTCTTTAAAACTTTTTTCTGTCGGAAGTTTCGGAACACACAAGCTGCACAAAAGTGTAAACGTTTCTTCCGAACAACAATTTATGAGCAGTGCCCGTCGTAGATTTTCGTCTGTGATATTATTTACGATAAAATATTGATCGAGTTGGGTTTTAAAAATTAGCCAGTCGCTATTTGTCGTAAATTGTCTAAGGTGACCCAAGGTCGTACTCGCTGTCGCCATTTTGTTACTCTTCGTTTTTTCTTCCACACCCGTCACTTTTTCCTGGGTCGTCACTCACTTTTACCTCGTCGCCACTGTTATGTTTTGCCCTTATGGGTCTAGCACGGTAAAATAACAACTTTTTCCCCAAAAGTAAAAGTTTATTCTTTGCTACAGTACATGACCTCGACAAGGCCGTAAACCCAACTGACTCCTGACCCTCACCCCTTGCCGCTCTGGGTGGGGGAAAAATGCCCCTACACCACACATTTTAACGATAACCTACCCACAACAATTAGAAGATAAAAACTAGTAACTCTTAGCTTAAGTATTATAATAAGAGTTTTATTATTATAACTATATTATTATAACAAGTGTTCATTTAAAAAAGTTGTCAAGTGTGCTATGAAAAAACAAAAACATTTTGAAGTATGTCTTGGTTTAATTCGGCTGCTGTACTGTCAGTTACGACGACAAATCACGACTGCGCGCGCACTGTGAAGCTGTGTATCAAATTCCGACATCCCTTCTTCGCTAAATTTTCTTTTATCAAAATCTCATAGCACACTTGACAACTTTTTTAAATGAATAGTTTATCACCAACTCCATCAATACTAACGTATAAGGCCATGACACGTGAGGGTAAAAAGTGTTCCGTGGACAGGCATGTCATGTAGTGTCCTCTTTTAGCTGTTTTGCAAACTTGAATTTTAATAATTGCTAAATTGACAGCTCCAAATTTGAATGTCAGAAATTTTGAAATTTACATTTTGAGTTTCACATTATAACAGTCTGTGTGCTACTTGTATTTAAAACGTTTTTGTGTTTATTATTGTTGTTGTTGTTACTGTTGTTGATATTGTTCTAGTTTGGGTTTCGTTCTTTAGTTTCATTTTATATTTTACTTTGTCGTTTCGCCTGTCTATTTACTATCATTATCAGAAAAATGAGGAAAAGAAAATGTTTTCTTTGTAACAACACTGAGACACCTTTATTTGAATTTCCTAGCAACCCGCAGTTAAGGAACCAGTGGTTAACGAATTTAGAAAAAGAATATGGTATCAAACTTTAATTTTTTAGAATTTAGTAAACTAACTAAACGTTTTTCTTTAGATGTAACCAAAATTACAAGTAGAACACTTATTTGCAAAACTCACTTTAAAAATCAGTTTGTAATAGCAAATAAAAAACCTAAATTTAGTTCAGAAGCTGTCCCAACCATTTTTGTAAATATACTGCATATTTGTTGTTGATTTACTTTATTTTAGCTTTTTATGTTATTAGGAAAGTACCTGTTCTCAACTCATAATTGAACCTCCGCTTATTCCTGTTCCTAGTACAGATTTTAATTCACATGATACAAATTGTAACCATCCCGAGAACGACCCTGAAAGTGTTGAAAATCTTCGATACCACATAAAAGTATTAAATCAAAAATTAAAGGAAGCAAATAAAAAAATTAAGAAGATGCAGGCGGAAAAACAAAAAAATTTAGAAATGATAAATTTCATTAATAAAATCAAAGACGATGCATCACAAAATAATGAAAAAGCATTATTTCTTCTAGAACTGATTCAAAATTATTCCAAAAACAGACCAAAAAAATGGTCTGAAGTATCTATCCGTCTTTGTACAGTTTGGAGATTCTGTTCACCCAAAGGATACGAATTCGCTTTAAAAAATTTATTAAAAATACCATCAAAAAGGACAATACTAAGACATCTTGGAAAATTTGATAATGGTCCGACTTCACTAATTGAACAACGTCTTCAAGCTGAAGTGGCTATCTTAAAGCCAATTGAACGAGTGTGCTCGTTAATTATTGATGACATGACCATCAAAGAAAAAATGTGTTATAGTCGCCCAGAAGATGTAATTTATGGTTTAGAAAACTGCAATCCCGATAAAAAAATAAGCGAAAAACCTTTCTACAAAATTCACTATACCTGCTGGGTATTTTTTTCATCGGCAGTTATTAGCTGATACTTTTTATAAATTATCAGTCCAAATTCTTAAGCTTTTAACAGACTGCGGATTTATTGTTCTAAGACTTGTAACCGATAATAATCCATCGAATGTGAATCTATTTAAAAAAATTTGTAGTGGTCAAATGAAAAATTATATTAATCACCCTATATTAAAAACAATACCTCTATTTTTAAGTTTCGATTATTGTCATGCTCTAAAGAACGCAAAAAATCATTTTTTAAATCATGACATGAGTTCATTAGATAGAATTATAACATCATCGTTTTTAAAATCATTGTATAATTTACAAAAAGATATGCCAGTTAAACCAGTAAAATACTTAACGAAAAAACATCTATACCCTACTACATTTGAAAAAATGAATGTTCTTCGAGCTATACAAATCTTTTCACCCGCAGTTACTGCATCATTAAAAATTTTGAAAGAATTTGGAAACAACGAATTTCAATTTGTAGAAGCTACAGTACATTATATGGAATACATGTACCAATGTTTTCAAATTCATAATGTATCAAGCAGAAGGCACTACATTAAATCTTTGGACAGTATGGTGGCACCTTATACTCATGTTAACGATGAACGCCTAGAGTGGCTTAACGTAACATTTCCACAATATATTGACGAAATTCAAAGTCATTCGGAGAAAGGTTTGTCAGTTGAGACAGCCTATGCTCTAAAATTCACGGCTCAAAGCACATATTTATGTGTTAAATTTCTCCTACAAGAAGTTAGATTTTATTACGTGTTAACAAGATCGTTTAGTAGTGATGGGGTAGAAGAAATGTTTTCCCATGTTAAACTCAGAGGTGGCTCAAATGATGCCACCGATGCTAGAGCCGCAGAGTACGCAATGCGCCAAATTTTAAAGTGTGGAATTGTTAAATTTTCGAATGCAGCAAATACAGCTAATACTATTAGCTATATTAGCCAGGCAAGACCTCTAACTTCAAGTACTAACATTCATTCAAGGGAAGTAAATGAGATAGCATTTCCAATTCAATTAAGAGAAAAAATAGAAAATCTGCATGTAAATGAAGAAGCAGAGCAAACTATCTATACTGCTTCAGTTGCCTTTTTGAGTGGCTATATAATTAAAAAAATTAATGATAAATTTTACTGTGATTTATGCGTCAGTTCTTTGGTATCAACAACAACTGTTCCTGGTCCACTACTACAACTTATTGCATTACAAGATCGTGGAGGACTTATCTACCTTAATGCAAAATTTGTAGGTCTTATAAAAAGAATTGCTGACATTGTTGAAGAAGCATTGCCGTTTTTGAAACCAGAGTTAGCTTGCAAATAGTTAATGAATAGTTTCTATCCACACATAAGAAATAATCCGGTGTTTTGCTGTGAAGAACATAAGTTGGTTGTGTGTGAAATAGTAATACAGGCCACAGTAAATAACATATGTTTAAGTGTTACAGACGCATTGAAAAAAAAGTTTAAACAATAAGCCTTCAAACAGAAAAATATTAAAATTTTATTAATTGTTTTTGCTTTGTTATTACATACCTACTGTTATTTGTTTCTTGAATTTTAGACAAAAGATAGTATAAATAAAATTTTGTTGATGACTTCTAACATTTTAACATATTATTGACTAATGCGTGTACCAGCAGTGCTATATCTTGAGCCTCAACTAAGTATGTATTGCTAACGCTGAAAAGGCCTTAAGCCTCAGCATCGTCCATGTTTGCAAAAAAGAATTGTTATTAGTACTAAGAAAAATTGTAAATACGGTCGACAAAATAAATGATTATGATGATATTGCACTGCTATTTCTGAAAGCAGTCTTAAAACAAAGACGAAGTCGTTGTGCAAGAAACATACCTATTGTTTTTTTAAGGTATGGTAGTACGCTTTTGTTGTTTTTCTTCTTTCTCCTTAATTTTAATTTAACCACTGCATCTTGCATTTGTAAATTTGCATAAAAAGAAGTTTATTTCAACGTGGATAACAAATTAACCAAATGGTAAAAGCAAAAACTCAATGGAAAACTAATCAAGTAAAAATTGAAGTAGTAATAGTAAAAATGCTTGTATTTAAGACTTCTTTGACAGTAGTCACCTGGTAGTGACATTTAATGACAAATTTTTATTTCAATTTACGTTACGTTTTTTTGTGTGGTGGCGCCACATGACACTCCATTTTTCATTTGTCTTGGAACAGTTTTTACCCTCACATGTCACGGCCTTATACGTCAGTATTGATGGAGTTTGCGATGGAATAGTTACAAGTGTTCATTTAAAAAAGTTGTCAAGTGAGCTATGAAAAAATATACACATTGTGAAGTATGTCGTAGTTCAATTCAGCTGCCGTATTGACAGCTGTCAGAAATAGCGGAATTGTTCCATTATGTCGGATTAGTGACCTGAAATCTAATTTTATGGAATATGTTATAAAAAACTGTACCTTGCTCTACTGCAAAAATTATAAAATTTTAGTTCTACCCAGCTTTATAATATAAGCTGTTTAACTTCCATATTACCTTAAGAAATTAAGAACACAAACATGTACCAAAAAGAACAATCATTAATGTTACGAAATGTTGAATTATTGGGGCGCAATGGGGTCCTGAGAGCGCCGAAAAAGGGGGCTATCCAAAGTGTAAGTTTTCTGTGGGGACGACGGTGAAGGTCGATGCACCCGGTCATGGTGGTGGAATGCCGGTGACAAGACTGACAAGTGACAGGTGGCAGATGACAGCACGGTAAAATGGTGATCCAGGAGACGGAAGCGCAGGTTGATATTTCTCGTGCCTACGCAAGAAAAATAAGAGGTGTCCGCAGCGAGATTGTGTTTGAGTTGTATTTTTTTGGTTAGTTTGAATAAATTTGTAGTTTTGGTTAGAAGGATTTTTATTCGGTTCAGGGCCGCGCCGTCCTATAGGCAACTGTGTGCAGTGAACACAGGCGGTACTCTAAGGGGCGACAATTTGAGTCAGCACCGACTTTGAAAGCTCTTGCAAAATTTCATGAATTTTGAGTATTGTAATTAAACCAATATTCGTGCGAAAAATAATAATACTGTACTAAGCTTGTCAAATATCTGTTATTTTCGTTGATTGTAAGGGACAACCAAATTAATTTTAAACACAGACAGCCTCAAGCCACGGCGCGGCCCTGATTCGGTTAACAGTAAGTAAATTAATTAATAAGTTTATTTTAGTAAAATTACATTAGATGTTGAAAATGTTCACCCCCAACTTCAATACATTTTAATACACGTCGTTCTACACCCTGACACACATTTTCCAAAATTACAGGATTATTGTTGATTTCTAAAAATTTTGCTTCAATTCTTTTTTACAATTCCTCTAGGTTGTTTACTGGTGTTTGAAAAATTTTATTTTTTAGGTAAGACCACAAAAAAGTCACAAGGTGTCAAATCGCAATTTCGTGTGGGCCACGGAATATTTGTGTTTTGGTTTATTATTCGTTCATTGAAGACATCTCTTATAAACGCCAAAGAATCCATTGTACAGTGGGCAGTAGCGCCGTCTTGTTGGAAATAAAACTGTTCTTGTTCATTTTGGTTTAGCTGCTTAAAAAATGGCTGTAAAATTTCATCACGGTGTCTTGCAGCTGTTAGAGTACCTGATAAATGAGTAGTGATATAAATTTTTGTAATTTTCTAGATAATTTTAAGAAAAGAAATTTTTACTCTACGACCAAATAAAACTTACGATGGTCAAGTTTCTAAAAATTTGTTTTTAATGAAAACCTCACCTTCAAAAAATATTGGTCCAATTATTCGCCTCTGAGTCAATCCAGCCCAAACACCAATTTTTTCGGAATGAAGTGGTTCTTCAATGATCTCATGAAGGTTTTCGACGCTCCAAATTCGAGTATTTTGTGAATTTAGATACCCTTTTACGTGAAACCATGCTTCATCCGTGAAGATTACTTTTTGTAAAATTTCATTATTTTCAATCATATTGTTAAACCATTCACAAAATTCAAGTCTTCGTGGGTAATCCACGGCCAACTCTTGGACTGCTGTTATCCGGTAAGGATGCAGTTTCCTAAATCCTTCTTTAATAATTTGTGTGTAGTTCCGACCGAGATGTTAAGTTGCTGGTGTAATTGCCGAATTGATATTTTTGGTTCATTATTCATTATTTCCTGGGCATTTTGCAACATTTTTGCTGTTGGTTTTTTAGGTGCCCCATTACCGGGTTTTCTAAAAAAACTACCTGTTTTGCGAAAAAGTGTTACTACTCTTTGAACGGTGCTGCTAAATTAGGAATAATCCACAGCAAAATTTGGAAATTCCGCTTGAAATTTTTCCAAGCATTGTTGCATTGAATAAATCCACACGCCCTCAATCTTGCTACCACTTCGAAAGTAACTTTCAACTAAAAACTTTTTGTGATCTAAAATGTAATTAGCCATTACGACAAAATAACAATTAACCTAATAACAAACTAAAATGAAACTTAGAACAAACAAAAACTGAACGGGATAGAAGAAATACAATAAAACTGGAAATAACTCGAAAATCTTGTAAACACGCACAAGCGATTCTAACTCACGATTTCGGCGCCAAATTACGACTGCGCTCGCACTGTAAAGCTGTGTATTGTGGTGAGCCACCTATTTTTACCTTTGGTCAATACGCGACAATTAATTAAGAAATTGCCGTTAGAAATTTTTTTTAAAACATTGTGTCATTAAATTTAAAGTATTTAAATTTTCCTGAGGAGTCTGGAGTTCGTTTCCGGTCTCACGAACATAAATTCGGCGCCACTTATTTACAAAGGGCATTTCAAATTTGTAAATTTTAGTTTTATTACGAATTACATTAACTTAAGCTTATATTAGAGTTGAAAGGTTAATATGCGCGGCCCTAAGAGGGTGCAGAAATTTGTTTCACATTTGTGTAGCGTGAGAAGAAACGGAATTTTTGGGCACACGTGGTCTTCAAAAAAAAAGATAAAGATTGCGTAATTTGCAATATCTTATTTAACAAAATTACTAGAGTTATTAGACCAACACAATGAAAGAAACATAATTTCTCTTGTTCTATTGAAATAAAACACTAACCACTTTATTGTTATAAAAGGGCATTATTAGAACATTTGAGATAATGTAAATAGAAATTCAAATTAACAAATAAAACTAAACGGAAAACTGCATGTATAAATAAATAATGTTAGGATAATAAATAGTATTAAACAACAATGTTGAGTCAGTAAAAATAACTTAAAAATTATTATAAAATAAAGATTAATTAGGGTCTAAGTCGAGATATATGACGCCATCTGTAGGGTGGTTAATTAAGTATTGTTACAGATTTTATATTGACTATGTTACTTCAAAACATGGAAAGATCTTCTAAAAATTTAAACTATTTTATGTAGTTTAGATGTTATTTTATCTCAGCATTATTTAAACTTTTGTTTCTTTTTGAAAAACAAATTACACAAGACAAGAACCATATTTTAGTAGTTATAAATTTATAACTCTGATCTGGAATGTTAGAAAAAAGTTTTGACGGATCATTGTTTAATCCGGACAATAATTACTTTTCATTGTTGTAATGAACATATTTGTTATTATTATTAATAGTGTCTAAAACACTTTGTAAAAAGCGGTCAAGTTGGAAGGGAGCGAAAAACACACCCCAATAATTTCACTTAACCAATGAGGGCACAGAACTAGTACTTAGCGTTTGCCGCGGGGGTGTAAAACACACACACTCTAGCGTCCCTATAAAAACTTATTTTGGGAAGGGAGACTTCAGTTGAGATTAGATTGTTTCAGAAACTGAAAGAAACAAAAAATCTGAGCTAGTTTGTAAAGTTTGTGTAATTAGTTGTGTTTTGTGTTATAAAAAAAACACAATTAAATCAAAACTATTGTGACTGCGTAGAAAAATAAAAAAAATGAAGCACTAGGAATATTGAAAATACAGGTACAATTTCAATTTTATTTCGTCTGCATTAATTTTAATTTCTTAAAATATTATGCAGAGATAATTATTTTAAATAACCAAACTTGTTTCAACATAAATTTATCTAATATTATTATTGGCTTTAATGAACTAAATCACCTGAGATAATGCTTATTTCTACATCAAAATAAAAATTTTACAAAAGGAATCATTTGGATAAAGTTGATTAAAATTTAACAACTGTTTAACTTTAGCCAAACAAACTTAATTAGAGGTTATTACTTTTAATTTAACGTTACTTAATTTCTTCAAGTCCTTACTATGAAACTATCAAATTAAAGTTGAACTAAATTAAATCAATCAAATGATAATTTAATAATATTCACTTTCCTTGTCACGAGAAGAAAAACAAACAGTGATTAGTCAGAAATTGCAGGCCGTTTAGATTAAACAAAAAAATAAAAAAAAATAAAAAAAATAATAATAATAAAAAAGGAAAGGTAAAGGTTCCATAAGTTTTATAAACTCATTTTACTGTTTGTATTTTGTTTACTCATACAATGCTCATACCCATAAAGAAAAAAAAACAAAACTAGTAACGCATGTGAAAGAATTAATTGACACTGTTTTACAAGTTCCGCACAAAATTATAAAAAAGCAACTACATATAGAAGAATCAACGTGCAAGTAAGATTGAGATAAACAAAGCAAGCCAAATATTACTACATCGTCCATCTTTGTGAATAAATAAAGAAACATTACAAATAAATAAAAAAATTTTGTTGTTTGACTGTTTGTTTCTTCGTTTTGCACAAGTTGAACAAACGAACACAGTTGAATGCATCATGCATGTCTATGCTCTTTGTTTTTTTTAATAAATTTAGAAGATATTTGTACTAAAAATAAAGTTTACCGTAAAAAATAAATGTAAGGTCTTATGAGACAAAGAATTTCCTGCCCAATTGGTCCGAAAGTGTCTAGCCCATAGGTTTAATCTCAGTCTTTAAACAGTAAAAAAAGAATTATATGTAGGTACATACATACATACATAAGTAAATGCTACTTACAGTAAAGTAATCAAAGCGCAGGAACAACATGTCTGTGTGAATGCTGTGGAGAGGAGAGCAACAGGGTCTACCGGTCTAATACGCAAGCTCGATTCTGCTTGAGATTGGTCTGTCAACCGAGAAGTCTACCGCGCAACGTCTACTACGCACGGCGTCTAATCTTATTCAAAAAATGCCAACCTTGATATTTTAAGAAAAAATCCCTAAAATTTGTATTTGATGTCAAAAATACGCCAGTGATTTAAAAGTTGCATATAACAATTATTGGAAACAATAAAATTAATTAAAGATAAATTTGATATAAAATGGTAATTGTAATAAAGTAAATATTATATTTTAAATAAAAACAATAAAAGTTTAGATTGAATATTTGCCGTTTTATAAAAAAAAGGTGTAAACTTTATAAACATTAACGATAAATAAGTTATATATTTGCTTTAACACATAGTTGAAATTAATATTTTATACGAATAAAAATAGTAAAAACACTACTCTCTACATTAGTAAGTTATTTACAATACTCACATTTTACTAATATTGTGTTAATATGTAGTTGTCTTGACACAAACGTTAATAACAAATATTATGTTACAATAAAAAATATAAAAAAACAATTAAAAGTATATGTAAAAGAGAGCATGAAAAAAATAGCTATTTATGCAACAAATTGCAAAATGAGTGGAAGTTTTGCACTAGACGCAAATAACGAGTAACCCAACATCTAGGAATTTAAATTTAAATTTTTGGTATTTATTTTAAATTTACTGTTTCTTAACATAAACGTGGTTTGTAACGTGCAAATTTTAATTAACGTCAAGTTAAATTGACGCGCCATCTTCTAGCGAGTAGTGGACCCCCAACAGGAAATTTCGTTTCGACCGGCTTGCTACCGTGCCGGCGTAATAACATTTTTCCATCGACAGAAAAGACGCACGGCCATTTTTCATTTGGAAAACGTGTTGTCATTGTTTCGGTAAAAAGGAAGCGTAGTGGCGATCAGTAGATAAGCAATGCGGGTTCTAGACCAAAATCCCATGTATTTTCTTATGGAGGTTAAAGTTACGGTTTCAAGGTCGGTGTCGCTTCTGGACCACCGCGGTTTCTAGACCACACATATAATAGTCGCTTCTGGACCACAGCGGATTCTAGACCAAAGATGTCGGATGGCCCTTGTGGCTCATGGCATGCTGAAGACATCTCTCGCGGCCATTTTGTTAAGAAAAAAGAGGGGTGTATTATTATTATAAATGAAGGGATGCGGATGAAGGGATGCGGGGTGTATTATGTCGCTTCTGGACCACAGCGGATTCTAGACCAAAGATGTCGGATGGCCCTTGTGGCTCATGGCATGCTGAAGACATCTCTCGCGGCCATTTTGTTAAGAATAAAGAGGGGTGTATTATTATAAATGAAGAGATGCGGGGTGTATTATTATAAATGAAGGGATGCGGGGTGTATTATTATAAATGAAGGGATGCGGGGTGTTGCGAATTATTAAATGGGTGTATTAAATAAGAATAATAATAATTAAGTCGTATGGCCCTTGTGGCTCATGGCATGCTGAAGACATCTCTCGCGGCCATTTTGTTAAGAATAAAGAGGGGTGTATTATTATTAATTAAGGGATGTAGGGGGGGTTGCATAATATTTGTTGGGTGTTTTTACGATGATGATGATAGTGTTACTGGGGGGTGTAATATTTTTGGTGGTTTCGTGTGGTTGTTTTAAGAAGGTGTATCTATTACCTGTAATTAGAGTTAGGTAAAAAAACTTCATAAATAATAATTATTGATTTAAAAAACAATTTATTTGATACAACATGATGAGTAATGATGATGACTACTACGAAACCGCAAAATATGATATGGAACGGAAATGACGCCTACTTGTGTGTGTGTAGATAAGAGCTAAATATAAAAGCGATAAGTTTTGTTTATTAGCAAAATAAATTTAGTAAGCTTTAAACTCTTTCAAGAAGAAGAAGGTAACGAGCAAAAATAAACAAAGTAAGTTAAAATTTTTGTATGATTTTTTGTTTTTCTTTTTAAACAAATATTTTTTGTTTTAATCAGTAAAATGGATCTTAATCAAATCAATTTGGCAGGAGCCGCTACTTCCATTAGTAAAAAGGCAGTTCATCTAGAAGATTTAATTCTTGGAGTACCATATCCAATCCTAAATGTGAAAGTGATTAAAGGGACTTTTGGAGAAAGCATTCTATTAGAACTGGATGAAGTTAGCGTGTGGTTGCCCAAAAGAAGTGCTCTTGTGTGGAAGCAAAACTTAAAAAATTTTGTACCTCAAAAATACAGTGTAACATATACTGGATCGAAAACTTTGGAAAATTCGAAGCTAAAACCATTGCAATTATTTGAGATCAAAGAAGCTTAAAAATTCTCCATAAAAAATGAGTATAAAATTAGAAGAAGTCTTGTTTATTAATAATTTATTAATAATAATTTTACATGATGATTAAGAAACTGCAAAACAAGAAAATACAATACTTGTCGATATAAATAGGATTGTAATTATTTAATGTTGCTCAGTTGTTGCACTGCGCGCAAAGGTGATCTAAGAATAATTTTGGGTCAGTATGGTGAAGATTTGTTATTACTCCAGTTCGAATGCGTCCTTTGAATGCTGATTCAACATCACTTCATTTTACATTTTCACTAGCTGGGCGTTGTTTCCCAGAATAATGACCTTCACCAGTAATTTGCATAGATCGAAATATTTCTTTAAAACTTTTTATTTGTCCAATTGCTGTAGTAATTTTCATTTTTTCACCGATAGTAGTAGCTTTCAGTAGTAAATCGTTAAGTGTACGGTGTGCTTGATAGCACTTTTTCAACCCGGATGTAACATCTAACACTGCTGATTTAATTTCGCTCACAAATTCCATTGTATAGGATTATAGAGAGAAAAAAATAATGTGGCACTTAGTTCGCGTACAAACTAACTAATGAAACAATTGTGAATGATGTCTAAAATAAAAATATTATGTACGCTTTATTTTATGTTTTATTTTAATAAACCTTTTTTCCCCTCTTAAAGTGATGATTGATTACGTAATACATATTAAAAATAGAATATAACGATGATAAGGAAGAAATCTGTGAATAATGAGTAATTGTTATTTATATATATTATCTATTTATAATTTGAATGGATTTCTCTAAAACAAAAAATTTATGATATAAATAAGAGTGTAATTTTTTAATATTACTGATTTGTTATGTTAGTGTCAGAGCATAAAGGTGAAGGAATTATCAATTCTTTGATTAATTAATTACCTTTTGAATTACATCTTCCTACATATCAATATTGTGGACCAGGAACAAAACTAGAAAAAAGATTACAGAGAGGGGATCTTGGAATTAATAAACTTGATTCTTATTGTAAAGAACATGATATTAGTTATTCACAAAATAAATCTTTAGAAGAACGACATAAGGCAGATCAAATTTTAGAAAATAAAGCTTGGGAAAGAGTAAAATCAAAAGACGCTAAACTTGGAGAAAAAGCAGCTGCTTGGTTTGTTACAACAACTATGAAAGCAAAAAGAAAACTTGGAATGGGTATTAAAAAAACAGGAAAAAGTGGTTGTAACCGTCAACGTATACGGCAAAAAAAGAGAAAAATTAATGGTACTCATAGTATGTCTTTTAAGCGTAATATTCTTGATTATGTTAAAAATAATGTTGCAACTGATAATTATAATATCAAAAATCGAACAGATTTAAAAAAAGCTTCAGCAGCAGCTCTTAAAGCAGCTCGTATTGCTGTTAAAAAAGCAGGAGGTCGAAAAAATATACGTGTCCCTAGAATAATTCCATTTGATTCGACTAAAGAAGGAGGATTTTTACCTCTATTACCTATACTAGCAGGATTAGGAAGTCTAGGCTCACTAGCAGGTGGCGCTAGTGCAGTAGCAAAAACAATCATAGATGCAAAAAATGCAAAAAAGAAATTAGAAAAATTAAGTCGTCATAATAAAGCAATGGAAGAAATTGGTAAAAAAGGATCTGGACTATACATGAGAAAAAATGGTCATGGAGGTTATGGATTGTTTTTAAAAAAACCAGTATCAAAAAACCACCAATAAAGCTACCTAATAAAGCACTTTCTAATGTAGATTTAAATAAGTATGTAAAAATATTAAAAATACCAAATTTTAGAGGTGTTTTTATGCGTGACACATTACCAAAAAAATCAAATAAAAATGAATGTGCAATACTTAATTTAGATAGTAATGAACATCGCGGTACACATTGGGTAGCTTATATTAAAAGAAATAATGTTGTAACTTACTTTGATAGTTTTGGAGCTCTTAAACCACCTCAAGAGCTTATTAATTATTTAGGTCAAAAAATAAAAATTTATTATAATTATGGAAAGTTTCAAAACTATAATCAAATTAATTGTGGGCATTTATGTTTAAAATTTTTGTATAATAATAAATAAAATTCATAAAATGCATCAGTTAATTTAATGGTATGACACATGAAGGATGTCTAATATTTTTACGTTAATAAGTAATAATAACGTGCTTTCTAGTGATTTTATACATCCTATTGAACTTGATCCTAATTTTGATTACGGTTTAGCATTACTTGGTTTTCATTCATTCAATAGTATTCCAAATATTGAAGAAGGTGAAAATAAGTTTTATTTTACTGATAAGCAGCAGCAAAATCAATCAAAAGTAGTTACAATACCTACAGGATCTTACGAAATTGCTGATTTAGAAAGATATTTAAGACGTCAAATTATTCCTAAATCAGTTAAAAACAAAGAAGAGTATAACAGATATTTTTCATTGAAACCAAATAACAATAAACTAAAGTGTGATATTGAAAGTGAATTTTATTCTATAGATTTTACATCAACAGATAGTATTGGTAGACTACTAAGATTTTCAAAAACCCGTATTTTAGAACCAAAGAAATTGCATGAATCTGACCTTCCGGTAGATATAGTAAAAGTTAGAACTATTCAAATTAATTGTAATATAACTAGTGGTGCATTTTATAATCATAAGCCTTCTCATAGTATTTACGAATTTGCTATAGGTGTTAATCCAGGTTTTGCTATAGACGAAGTACCAAAAAATTTATATTACTTACCTGTAATTAATAAACATCAAATTCCGAATATAACTTTAAATATTGTAGATCAAGATTTTAAGCCGGTGAATTTTCGTGGAGAAAAAGTTATTGTTCGATTAGAACTTAAGAAATTAGTATAATAATGGGTTTAGTATTTACAGATGATAATGATGATAATGATTCAAATGATAGTAATGAAAAATCAATTCATCAAATTACCGCCGATTATAAAAAGGTTGGTGGTAACATTCATACTTCAGTCTTTAAAAGACAATTACCAAAGCTGAAAGCTTTAACGAAAGCAAATTGTTCATTTCTTAAATCTTTAGGCTACGATGTCATTAAGTCAAGCAATTCATATTTTTAAAAGACCTCGGTTAGATGAAACAATCAAAAAAGTAGAAATTCGATCGTACCATCCTTTTATACAATCATTTAAGGCTACTGATGTTATAAACATTGAAATAACTAAGTCTGATTTATTTTACTTAATGTATGATAGTGCATTAATTATAAAAGGTAAATTAGTGAAAAAAACGGGTACTGGAAATGTGGAATTAGTAAATAATGCTCCTGCTTTTTTCTTTGATTCAATGGAATATTCCATACATGAGCAAGTAGTGGAAAGTGTTCGCAATCCTGGAATTGTAAGCACTATAAGAGGTTATCTTTGCTATAGTGCTGAAGATTCTAAACATTTACAAATTGGTGGATGGAATTTTCCACATAAACAAATTATAAACGATGATGGATCCTTTGTTTATCGCGTTCCATTAAAACATATATTTAGAGTTTTTAATAGTTATCAATTAGCATCTTTTGGTACACAAAAACTACGTCTTGTTAGAGCAAATAATGATCAAAATTGTATGAAAATAACGGAAGTTGATAACAAACCGCAAGCTGCGACAACAGCTGAATTAATAATTGAAAAAATTTATTTAAAAGTTGGAATTGTTACTCCTAATGATATACCAAAACTTCAGTTATATCGAGCAATAAAAAAAGATACACCAATACTTATACCTTTCCGACAATGGACATATCATGAAAATCCTGAATTAACGCCTGGAGCATTTAAAGAAATTTGGAGAATTGGTAAACATAAGACCTTAGAATGTCCAAGATTTGTGATTATAGGTTTTCAAACTGCTAGAAATACAAAAGAAAAAGATATAACATATTTCGATCATGTTTATATAAGAAACATTCAGATTATGTTTGATCAAGACTATTATCCTAAAGAACAAATGCAACTAAATTTTGAGAATCATAATTACATTGAAGCACATCATAATTATACCGAATTTTATAAGAGTTATAAAGATAATCGCCAACATAATAAACAGCCTCTACTATATTATGTAACATTTAAAAATCATGCATTATTTGTAATAGATTGCTCTCAACAGAATGAGTTGCTAAAATCTGATAATATAGATCTTCAAATTGTTATTGAATCTGACAAAAGTTTTCCTGCTAAAACTAAAGCATATTGTATTGTTATTCATGATCGACTTGTTGAGCAGTTACCGTTTAGTGAAAAAGTAAGCACTATATCATAAACAAAGATATCTAGTAAAAATGGAAGGTGTTAAACGTATTTACATAAAAGTAAAGCAAAAAATCCTATCTAGTCAGTTCTTTAGAAGTACTTCAAACTATCAACAAGTGCAAGATGAAAATAGTGTGTGTAGATATTCAAGGATTTAATTTGAAGAACGCTCATTATAAATGGGAATTTTATCCTAAAGAACTCACCATTTACGATAGTCGCCTTTTAACACATCATTTATTTAAACCATCTTTACGTTTTCGGTGTCTATCTGACATAAATAAACAACAAGTTAAACTGGAAGAAGGAAAAATTCACAATTTGAGATATTCCCAGGGTTACACCGACTGCTACGCTATTAATAATTATAAAGAGATATTATCAGTGTTAAACAGATATGATCGAATATATGTCAAAGGTCATCAGAAGTATAATGTAATCCACAATATAATAAAGAAGATTGAAATAATTAATGTTGAAGAGTTGGAAGATGCACCCAAATTTGAGAAGCAGTTGGTATCATGTTTTTATCATTCCAAAAATTTTGCTAAATGTAGTACAACTAATTGTATAGATTTATATAATTGGGTGAATGAAAAATATTGTAAAAATGAAAAATAAATAAATAAATAAATTTAATAATAATGTTTTAATTCTTATCCTTTCTTTCTTTTCTACTCATAAATATGGTTTAGAAGATGTGTGTGTGTGTGTGTGTAAAATGTTAACTAATAGTAATAGTGAACAGAAAGATCAAGTGCTACCTAGTACTTCTGTAAAAGAGAAGAAAAAAATATATAATAAAAAATATGGATGGCATTATAGTTCATGTGCCTGGTCAAATCCTAAAGCAACGTCTGGGCCTGATACTTGTCGATGTATGTTAGAAAAATTAGCAGAGATAAGACAAGAAGAAGAAGAAGAAAAAGAAGGAGAATTACCAGATTCAGACTTTACACATACTAATGTAAAAATTAATTGTTGTGTATTAATGTAAAGAACATGAGTATAATAAAATTACTTTTTAAAAAGCACATACATATTTTATTAAAACATGTTTTAACTTTTAGTTTATGTAAAGATGCATAGCAATAAACATCAACAACAACAACAACAACAACAACAACAAGAGATATTACCTATAATCAATTTTGATTTTTTTGAAAATACAACTTATGATAGTAAACATGGCAAGTTATTACCAAATTCATTTCGAGCACTTTTTTGTGGTCCTAGTGGTTGCGGAAAAACAAATGCATTGTTAAGTTTAATATTTAGTTCTAATGGTCTTAAATTTGAAAATGTTTATGTTTATTCAAAATCACTTTTTCAACCTAAATATGAATTACTAAAATTAGTATTAAAACGTGTAAAAGGTATTAAATATTTTCCATTTGCAAATAATGATGATGTAATTGATCCTAAAGAAGCCCGTAATAATTCTCTTTTTATATTTGATGATGTGGCATGTGATAAACAAAATAAAATTAGAGAATACTATTCAATGTGTAGACATAAATCTATTGATGTAGCATATTTATGTCAAACCTATTCTAAAATACCTAAACAATTAATACGTGATAATTGTAATTTTATTGTATTATTTAGACAGGATGAAAAAAATTTGAAATATATTTTTAATAAACATGTTTCACCTGATATGTCTTATGATCAATTTAAAGAAGTATGTGTAAGTTGTTGGAGTGAAAATTATGGATGCTTAGTAATTGCTAAAGATTTCTCAATAAATTATGGGCGTTATCGTAAAAAGTTTGATAAATATATAAAAATATAGTTTTATTCTTTTATAATCAGTATTCAAAATGAATTCTATGGATCCGCATGTTTTTTTTTTTTTTTTTTGAACAAGAGGGGCCCGCAGCGCGAGCCGCACACCGAGGCCTACGCCCATTGTATGCAACCTCTCGAAATAGCACTACTGCAGTAGCCCTGTGCCTCTGATGAAGCTCAGTACCTTGTCTGCAGGAGCCTTCTCGATAGCACTGGGCTTCAGATATCGGGAGCCCAGGTGTAAATCTCTGATGCTTGCAAAAGCAGGACAGTAGCAGAGAATATGAAGAGGAGTTTCCTCATCTTCAGCACAACCTCTGCAAGTCTCGTCCTCGCTGAGTCCGATGACGTGCAGGTGTCTTTTTAGTAGGCAATGTCCTGTGTACATGCCTATCACTAACTGAAGGTCTCTACGGTTGAGACGCATCAGGTTTTCACTGCGTGCCTTGTCCGGTCCTTTAATAAAAAGCCTGGATTGCCGCATGCCTTCTTGAAACTGCCATTCAGAGAGATGGCGAAATTCCATCCACTTATGAAGTGTGTCTTTCTGTCGTCTTTTGGTAACGCCAAGAGCCGGTTCCGCCCCGATAAAGTCCATTTGTGAACCCTCTCGAGCCAGAACGTTAGCCCTCGCGTTACCCTTTAGACCACAGTGTCCCGGTACCCAACAAAGTACAACCTTTTTGTTGCACTCCGACAGTTCCTGTAATCTGTTGTGACATTCCGCATGTTACAAAAGCACTTTATAAATTATCGCAAGATATTAGAAAAAAGTATAAAGCTCTTAAATTAGGTAGAGCAGAAGAAGATATTGCATTAAATAAGTTTTTTAAGCCTATTATAGAACCTTTAACTAAAATTAGTAATTCATAATCATCATCATCAAGCAATTTAACAAAAACTATACCAAAAAAATCTGCAAAGCATAAAAAAGTGAAAAAATCTTCAACACCATCACCATTACATCTAAAAGATGATAATGATGATGATTTTTCTAGTAAAGAAATTGATAACGAAAACAATTTTAGTTTTCCAACGTTTATTTCATCATCATCACCGCAAAAAAAATATTGAAGAAGGGAATGTGTTTGAAGATGCTATGTCCGATACTTCTGAAATTTCAGAACCTGCAAAATTGGTTGAGGAATACACAAAAGGATACCTAAATGATTCGCATAAAGAAAAATACGATACGGAGTATGGTTTAAAATATAATCCTAAAAAAAAATCAATGGTTATTAGGTAATGCATCAATCAAATTTGATACAGATAGTGATGATTTTACTCAAGGAAAAACTTTTACCTAAACTTAACTTTAGTTTTACCTAAACTTAACTTAACTTTTAGTACCTAAAACTTTTAAAGGTACTAAAGGATTATATGAATTACTATTTAAAAAAGAACCTGACCCGCTTTCGTATACTAATGATGATGAAAAAAATTATGATGAAATATTAAATTTAACAAATGTATATAAAAGAAATTTTGAGCCAACAGGTTATACAAAATACAGCAATTTACCTAAATATCGAAATATAATAAGACCACTTGTTGTTAAAACTTCTAAAAAAAGACGTAGTAAGTCATTTGCTGAAAGTGGAATCAAGAATAGTATGTTAGAATATAATTCTAACGCTATAGATTATAGATATTGGGATGATCCAAATGAACTTGTATAAAAATTACTCATGGCATCAACACAAGCTGGTAATACCTCACTTACTAATGAAATGTTATCAATTATTGAAGAATTAATTGAAGCTGGTATTATTAAAGAAGCTAATTCCGGTATTACCTTTTAGTCTTAAAATGTCCCTCAACAAATTTGGTCAATCTATAGATAATTCTAATTATAATTCGATTTTACAAAAAGTGCAATTTAGTTCTGGTGTTGGTTTAAAACATACTCAAACTGGAGATATTGATGTAGAAAATTTAAAAATATCAAACGTTAAAGAACCAACTTTAGATACTGATGCGACAAATAAAAAATATGTGGATACTTCTATAAAAGAATTATATGCGACAAATAAAAAATATGAAGATACTTCTATAAAAGAATTATCAACTACTGTTTTAGAAACTATTACTAAAATATCACAAAAATTAACTAAGTCTATAAACAATTGTTATAAAATTATAGAGCAAAATACAAAAAATATTGAACATTTAGAAAATCAAGTAAAGACTCTTACTATAAAAGTGGCTGAAGATATAAAATCACTTGATACTACTATTTCAAACAAAATTTATGAAACATCAACAGCACTACAACTTTTAAGAAATAATCATTTTCAACAACTACAAGAACATGAAAAAAGTATTAACAATTTGGTGCTTGAATTGAAAACGTTCAAAACAAAAACATTGCAAAATTTCCAGACACAAAAAAACCAAGAAAAAAATATTAATGCTGAAATTGATTCAATCAAGAAACAAATTAAGAATAATGATCTAACTAACGTGGACCATATTATGAAGTAGGATTATCTAAAACACTAAAATGTATTGTAAAAAAGTACGTTTTGCAGAAGAACAAACTAAAACATATTATATATATACATGGAATTTTGCTTATCGGCAAGCACGTAAAAGTAACTGGGAACAACAGTATTTAGATCGCTTACGATTTACAGATAGAATTAGTAGATGTCAAGACATCTTAGAAAAAGTATTAAATTCTAAGCATCGAGATCAGGTTTACAAAGAAAGATTTTAAGATTATGAATAAGCAACATTCTAAAGAAGAAGTTCAGCTTGTTAATGAGCTTCATGAACCTATTCGTAGAAATTTTAAAAGACGTTCAACAATAATTAAAGGTTTAGATGATTTATGGCAAGCCGATTTAGCACAAATGAATTTATATTCATCATCTAATAAGAATCATAAATTTATATTAGTTGTTATTGATTGTTTTTCAAAGTATGCTTGGGCTAGAGCACTAAAAACTAAAACTTCTCATGAAGTAACAGAAGCATTTAAATCAATTTTAGTAAAAGAAAAAAGACAACCTAAAAATTTGCAAACAGATCAAGGTAAAGAATTCTTTAATAATGAATTCGGTAACTTGATGAAAAAATATAATATAAATCATTACAACACTTATAGTATTAAAAAAGCTAGTATGGCAGAACGCTTTATTCGAACATTAAAAGAACGATTATTTAAATATTTTAGTTTAAATGGTTCTTATAAATGGATAGATATACTTCCTTCAATTGTATCTATATATAATAATACAGTACATAGCACTATACAAATGAAACCCATTATTGTTACTAAAACAAAAGAAAAACAACTTTTAGCATCTGCTTATAATCAAATAAAAATAGCAACCGATCCAAGAAAATTTGTTATTGGTGATATTGTTAGAATAAGTAAAGCTAAATATGTTTTTAGTAAAGGATATACACCTAACTGGACAACAGAATTGTTTAAAATTGTTAAAATAAATATTACAGATCCTGTAACATATATTTTAGAAGATTTACAAGGAAACCCTATAATGGGTGCATTTTATAAAGAAGAATTACAGAAAACTGAAACTCCAGATGTATATCTTATTGAAAAAATTTTGAAACGACGTGGTAATAAAGTTTTTGTTAAATGGCTTGGTTTTGATAATACTCATAACAGTTGGATAAATAAAACAAATATTCTATGACATGTGTGACCTTGAAAAATTATTTGTTAAAAAGTGAAATTTATTGAAAAATTTTTAGTTCTATTTAAAATGTTCATGAACGCAGACCGTTATCTTAACCTTGTAAACAGTGAAAAAACAGAAAAATTAAAAAATATTCAATGTGATTCTAAATTAATAAGTGCATCTAATCGATATGAAGAAGAAGTAGAAGAAGCAATACAAAAAGAAAAATCAGAAAAAATAGAAAATATTCAATATGATTCTTCAGTAATAAGTGCATGTAATCGATATGAAGAAGCAATACAACAAGAAACAAAACTTATTCTCAATACCAGATATGACCTTGACCAGCTTTATTTTTGTATCTACTTTATTGAATGTGGTCTAAGCCCAGCAAGAAATTTTCAACCTGTTATACGAATTAATACTGGTTGTAATCAACATATTTCTTTCACTCTATATGAATGGACTGAATTTATTAGAACACTCATCAGCATTACCGAGGAAGAAGACAAAGAAAAAGAAATTACCACTAGTTTTTGGGAAAATTTTACAATTAATGTTGTTCCAGTTGATGTTCTTATGGATCGTAAAATAAGAAGGATTACGTTAACTAAAAACTCCATAATCTGCATCTACTATTAATGGATGCAGATGTTTTGGAAATTTTACGAATGAATACAGTTTTGACTTCAAAACTTTATATGTTACATAAACTAGATTTTTTTGTGTATTATTACAATGTTTTAAAAAGTGTTAATCAAATAATGATAGAAAATAATTATAATAATTATAATAATTTGTCTGTAATTGATATTGCTAAAATTGTTTGTAATTCTAATAATAGTATTGAAAATTATTGTATGCAAGAATGTTTATTTTATTGTAGTGAACAAGTTTTAGTTGATTTTAATACTTATCAAATAAACTTTTAATTACTTTATTTATCGTGTGTATGTTTTTGTTTTTTTATGAGAGGGGAAAGATAAGCAGAAATATAAAACCATATCTACTATGCGTTTTACATTATTTTAATACTTACAATCTGTGTGTCTCTGTGTGTATATATATATGTAAAAACATGGCTTTTTTAAAATTATCGTACATTGTGTTAGTTGCATTAGTGAATAATGTGCTTTATGTACAACGTCCAAAGAACGTTATTGAAAGTTTTGTTTGTTTTACTAAAGAAAATGACACTTGGCCCAATAAATGGTATCGATTGAATTTAAAATATATCGAAGACAACCAAATGGAGATGTTTCAAGTAGAAATACCACCATCAGTTTTAATGAGAAAAAAATGATACAATCCATCAAAAAATGTTATGGTATAAGATAAAATTTGTGTTTTTTGATAGAACTGTAGGTGATACAGATTGGAAAGTACTTTTAACTTTTAGTAATGTTAATAATTTAGAAAATAATTATTCATTAGTTATAAATGATAATAATAATAATAAACTTAATAAAACATTTTTTGAAGCATGTTTTGATGATCCTTATGTAAAATTATTAATAGTAAGTAGTAATTTTACAACATTTTTGATACTTGCTGTTCTTTTCATCTGTTACATGTATTTATCACTTCTCTCAAAAGTAATTCAATAAAAAAATAAATGTATATATTTATTAAAAACAAGTGTTTTATTGTCCTTAAAACCACAATTTGTGATAAGAAAAAGTTAACGAAAATATGAGACAAAAGAATTCAAAGAAATGATAAGAAAAATAATGAATCACTTAATGACACATACTTATTTTAGTTGTTTTATGGGAAGGGAAAAAGGTTTATTAATAAAATAAAAACAAAAAATGAAGCGTACATAAATCTCTTCCTTACAATACAGAAAAACCTTAATGTTCTTATCTGGTTTTGTTAGATGTAATTTTATTGAATGTTTACAAAAACAAAAAAATTTAGAACAGAAAAAACAAAATAATGTACCATTTTGGTCTTCTGACGGTGATGATGATGATGAAAATGTTGTTGTTGCTGTTGTTGTTGTTGTTATTGTTGTTGATGATGATAATAAATTGTGAAAGATAGCTGATTTTTCTTCTTCTTCTTTTTCTTCTTTGTTATTCTCCATTATAATAAATATAAAATTTGTTTTTATAGTGACCATGAGGATAGGTATTAAAAGAGTTGTTTATTAAAACTCTTTTGTCATCAAAATCAGTTAAACCAATTTTATGCTGTTTAATACTGTAAACTTTATGTGCAAATGATCTTATTGTATTTTGAGTAATTTCTTTAACTGCATGATTCTTTAAACAATCTACATAGTCTTGAAAAGTAATTTGATTTTTAACTACAGATGATTTAATTCCCTTTGATTTCTTAATACATTTTCCTCCTTGAATTTTATATGAATACATTTTAGATCTTAAACCAACAAAATGAGTCATTAAGTTACTGTTTAGTTCATCTTTCATTAAACCAGGTACTTTTTTATTAACCAAAGGTATTTTCCATTGATTATCTAAAGAGTAGTCGCTTGTATCAAATTTATGAATATCAGTTTTAATCACATCTTGATATATGTCATCACACTGAATTTCATATATAAGACTATCTGTATCTGTGTACAACAATTTGCAATCATTTAAATTGAATTTGTTTAACATATATGAATAATGAAAATCATATACACAAAGTTTTGAAATATCTAATATTGCCATACCAATATACATTGGTTTGTTAAATATAAGTTGTTTCTTTGATAATTCGATTGCCATAAGAGTTTCATTAAAAATTGTACGATTTTGAAAAAGAGGACTTGCTAATAAATTTTTTGCACCATAACGACCTTCCCATTGTCGAACCAATT
Source organism: Tribolium confusum (assembly GCA_029207805.1). Classification (NCBI taxonomy): domain Eukaryota; kingdom Metazoa; phylum Arthropoda; class Insecta; order Coleoptera; family Tenebrionidae; genus Tribolium; species Tribolium confusum. The sequence continues at coordinate 31,805,735 of JALGAY010000004.1, forward strand.
TTACTGTTCTATGTTTTCGTATATTTTCCATTGTTTTACCAAATACAGCATTGTTAGCTAATTTAAATTTATCTTTTTCAAAAGTTGTTTTTGCTTGAGCACGCAATTTTGGATTTAACTCAATGTAGGGTCTTAACCATGGAGCTTGTTTAAAACTTAATATTTTATAAATTTTCGTCAAAACTAAACCATTAGATAAAGCTTGTTTTAAATTACGATAATGAATAATATATTTACATTTATTATGTAATGTTGTCATTAGTTTCGAAATTTTTGAATTTGGAGGTTTTCTATGTTCACAACAAAAGGGTAAATCTTTATGACAATCATGAATATTATATGGGTATTCCAAATCTACTTCTAAAATATAACCAATATCAGAAGTATCAGAAATAGTGGTGACATCAAACTCATTTATATTTTCAACCCATTGAAAATCATCATATGGTAAATATTCCATCATAGCCCAGCCATACAAATTGTTAACATCGAAATAAATTATAAATTTACTAGGCTCTAAAGGATTATAATTTTTTAAATATTTATTGTTTGCTTCAGAATAACGATTACAACATTGACTTATACCACCACGAATACCTCGCTCTATAAATAATAATTTATCAACATCTTTAATAATACAAAGTTTACATCCGGTATATTTCAACATACTATCCCATAAATAACCAGGTAACGTATAATACCAAGCTGGATCTAAACCATATGTTTTATGCATTACCTGACGAAAATTTTCAAAAACATCTGTTAAAAGCAAAATATCTGTTTTCATATATAAATCTGAATATTCACTTAAAGTTTGCAAATTAAATTTAGACCAAACATTTTGAGCATGTCGATAATTTTCTAAAGAAATGTGAGTATCGTTTAATTTGTTATCAAATTGTTCGAGAGATGGCAAACATGTTTCTTCTAATTTATCAAAGCTAGTAATACAGTCATATGGAAAAATACCTTTGCGAGTTAATAATTTGAAACTATCATCGTCTAAATGTTTAAATTCTTGTTTTAAATTATTTAAATTTTCAACATTTAAAGAAGATAGTTCATCTAAAGAAGCATTCATAAATCTAAGAGAATCAATAAATCTAAATTGTATATCTGTATCATCATCAATTAATGTAAAAGATATATATTTTTCTTGATTGATTGGTAATACACTTATTTTTCCAATCTTTGAAATATCTTCAATAAGAAAATGACTATCATATCTAGACAAATTATGAAAAACTATTGGTACAAAAAATTTCTTTTTATAATTTAAGTTACATTGTGCATGTACAAATCCTCTAAATGTTCCTGTAAAATAATCATGATCTTCTACAATGTTTTTAGTATTTAAATCATTAGGATTTAAAGATTTATTACATATATGACATATTCCTGATAAATTACTATTGGAAGTATCATGTGTTTGCATTAAAATTCCTTCTTGTATTTTTCTATGAAGTAATTTTGCAATATCTTTAAGCTTCTCCGTAAACCATAATGTAGCATTATTTCCTCGAAATGAAGTGTAAAATGATAAACTATTATCGTATGAACATTTAAAATATAAACCTGCACTGTATGTTTCATGTTTTTGATATTTCATAGTTTTACCTAAAACATTATTGCCAATAGGTACTAGTATAGACTCAAAATCAGAATAAATCACAAATGGTACAGTTTGTTGATGAACATAATTTTTAAATTCAATAAAATCATATTTTGGAAAAGAAATTTTACATTTATTTATTTGTTGACAATGTTCTATATGCTCTGTTAAAAGAGCGTCATTCATAAAATAATTTAGACAGCGATCACACAAATGTACTTTTACTTTTACTTAATTGTGCTGAAACTAAACGTGACATATTTTTAATCTAACAATAATGATATTTTATTTCTGTATTATCATTATCAATAGTTGGTGCCTCATAATCATTTAAATTTACAAAATATGTATCTTGTATTTGCAATAAATTTACATGCTTATCAAGTTTTCGTTTTGTTAATCGAGCAGGAACTACATTAAAAAATGTATTAGAATTTTTTTCATTTTGAATTAATTCTAACATATATACATTAATAGAAATATTATTCAATTTTTCAAATTTTGAAAGTTGATTTATACTAATAGGAAACTCAATATTATCAGTTTTCAATACTATTTTCCAATGTGGATAGGATGATATTCTATCAGAATGTGTATCTGTGGGAAATAAACATGACATCACACTCCATGCAAAACATTCATTATCATTATAATTTTTTACATTAACACATGCATGCTTTCTTGCAATACTTTCTGGTAGTTTAATATAAAATGAACCATTACCAATTTCAAATTTATTAATATTAATTTTTAATGAAAGTATTTTATATAAAGCCCAACCAGACTCATTAAGTTGAAATTCTTCTAACTTTGCTAATATTTTATCTAAAATATAATCTTTATACCATTTTTTAATATTTGTACCTTTATCGATTATACCAGTTTTTGTATTAAAATATTTTTTTTCAATAATTTCTTCATTATTTCCTTTTCTTTTTATAAATTCACCACAAAAACATGAATAAACTTTAATAGTTAGCATTTCTTTTAAAATATTGTTAATACGGATTTTAAATAAATAAAAAGCATCATTTAAAAATTGTAAGATATCTATATGAGTTAAATTAAAAATGACACCTGTACGAACTCTAGTTTTAAAAACTGACTGCAAATCTTCCCATTTAACTCGATCACTACGTTTTTGTTTAAAACCTTCACCTATAGCTATCTGTCTATTTGCACATAATCGTTTAAGCAGTATCTGTATATGTTTTAAATAACTATAACTTGTTATTAATTTTCTTTGACCACCAACACTTAATTTTACATTGTTTATAGCTTTTTTAAAAAGTCTAATATTTGTTTTAATATGTTTTAACCAAACAGAAACATTTTGATGACAAAAGTTTTTTTGCAAAATTTGAAAAGCATCTCTAACATTATTAACAATTTGGGTACTTACTTCAGCCACTTCTTCTAATTTTATACTCATTTTTTATGGAGAATTTTTAAGCTTCTTTGATCTCAAATAATTGCAATGGTTTTAGCTTCGAATTTTCCAAAGTTTTCGATCCAGTATATGTTACACTGTATTTTTGAGGTACAAAATTTTTTAAGTTTTGCTTCCACACAAGAGCACTTCTTTTGGGCAACCACACGCTAACTTCATCCAGTTCTAATAGAATGCTTTCTCCAAAAGTCCCTTTAATCACTTTTACATTTAGGATTGGATATGGTACTCCAAGAATTAAATCTTCTAGATGAACTGCCTTTTTACTAATGGAAGTAGCGGCTCCTACCAAATTGATTTGATTAAGATCCATTTTACTAATTAAAACAAAAAATATTTGTTTAAAAAGAAAAACAAAAAATCATACAAAAATTTTAACTTACTTTGTTTATTTTTGCTCGTTACCTTCTTCTTCTTGAAAGAGTTTAAAGCTTACTAAATTTATTTTGCTAATAAACAAGACTTATCGCTTTTATATTTAGCTCTTATCTACACACACACAAGTAGGCGTCATTTCCGTTCCATATCATATTTTGCGGTTTCGTAGTAGTCATCATCATTACTCATCATGTTGTATCAAATAAATTGTTTTTTAAATCAATAATTATTATTCATGAAGTTTTTTTACCTAACTCTAATTACAGGTAATAGATACACCTTCTTAAAACAACCACACGAAACCACCAAAAATATTACACCCCCCAGTAACACTATCATCATCATCGTAAAAACACCCAACAAATATTATGCAACCCCCCCTACATCCCTTAATTAATAATAATACACCCCTCTTTATTCTTAACAAAATGGCCGCGAGAGATGTCTTCAGCATGCCATGAGCCACAAGGGCCATACGACTTAATTATTATTATTCTTATTTAATACACCCATTTAATAATTCGCAACACCCCGCATCCCTTCATTTATAATAATACACCCCGCATCCCTTCATTTATAATAATACACCCCGCATCCCTTCATTTATAATAATACACCTCCGCATCCCTTCATTTATAATAATACACCCCGCATCCCTTCATTTATAATAATACACCCCTCTTTATTCTTAACAAAATGGCCGCGAGAGATGTCTTCAGCATGCCATGAGCCACAAGGGCCATCCGACATCTTTGGTCTAGAATCCGCTGTGGTCCAGAAGCGACATAGTACACCCCGCATCCCTTCATCCGCATCCCTTCATTTATAATAATAATACACCCCTCTTTTTTCTTAACAAAATGTCCGCGAGAGATGTCTTCAGCATGCCATGAGCCACAAGGGCCATCCGACATCTTTGGTTTAGAATCCGCTGTGGTCCAGAAGCGACTATTATATGTGTGGTCTAGAAACCGCGGTGGTCCAGAAGCAACACCGACCTTGAAACCGTAACTTTAACCTCCATAAGAAAATACATGGGATTTTGGTCTAGAACCCGCATTGCTTATCTACTGCAATCTTCTGGTGAGAGTGTGATTTCGTGGATTTTGGTTATAAATGGTATGTCACGCTCCCACACGACCAACGTCGGATAATTTGGAACAAAGCCCTACGGGAAGATAGGTTGAATGGAAATATAACCTTCGGCTACAGGTCGGATCAGAAACCCTTTTACCGGCAACAAACACTGAAAAAAGTCGCCCAACATAACAGATATTATCTAAATTCAGTTTGGTCATGAATATTTGTCATTTATTGTCGTCGATGAATTCGCTGCCATTGCAGGAAGGCGAAATTGCCGTCCTCGTGGTGACGCCATCTTAGCAAGTCCTCATACGTTTTTTTCTTCTTTTTAGGCTTTATTTTTTTTTCGTTTTTTTTTTCTGTTTCGTTTTTATTTACGTTCTTCATTTACGTTTTTTATCGTACGTTTTTTATTTTACGTACACTTTATTGGTCAGTTTGGACCTCTGGTTTCTATTCCCTCCCTGGTGGACCTTCAGTCGCCAGATCTATATCCAAGGTTCGATTCTGCACCTTCAAGATCTTCAAGACGCACGAGTTGTGACTTCTGCCAACTCGAAGATTTATGCCGAGTTGCGTTACAAGTAGATGAGGTCAGGATAAAATCATAAGTGGAGACCTGAATTGGGACCCAGCCGTGGACTCCCAGTATCAGTCGAGGCCCATACTTCCAGTCCGTCAATATGGAAGGAATACAGATAAGTCCTCTTGCTGTCTTGATTATCGGTAGCGAGTTTATGAACGTTCTACCAGCACGTGCTATAATTGAATCGAATTGCGGCTACTAGCCGCTAACGTAGTTAGTTATTGTCCAATTGTGACGGAGCGAATTGGGACTGTGATAGTTCAAGCCTTTCAGGCGAGACTTACTCTTTTAGACCATTTGTACGGATTAGTTTTCTTGCTTGCAATATTCGAGTTTTATTAAGAATATTTTGTTGTCGTTTCTGCGCCCTTCTGGCTTCGTTATTGACTTAGCGATTTTAACCCGGCTCGCGACCGCGAACGAGATCAGCTGGTTTCTTTAGCGAGAGGAGTACGGAGTTGCGACGATCTTATCGGGTCGAGGCCAAAGTGGTTCACGAGCGCATGCAAATAATACTTGCAGATAGGGTTGAGAAGAACCCAACGATCGGTCCGGAGCAAGTAGTCGACGTAACAGAGTATTTAATCGCGAAACGAGTACCAATTCGACCCCGGTATAGTTGATATCTTATTTCTTGTTGAGACGTTTTACATTTTTATTGTCATTTATTCATATAATTGTTGTATATCTCGTTATACTTTTTTTTTATTTATTGTACTATCATTAGTACTTATCATTTGTTTATACACTACATATATTATATATATATATATATATATATATATATATATATATATATATAGCGCTTTAGTACAAACCTGAGCCAGAAATATGTTTGCGAGCGGTACATCCTGAGCCACTCTGACGGACCTGAGCCAAATAAATGGCTCAGGATGGCGGACCCTTATAAACCGCATATTTAAGGCCCCCACAGTGCACTGGCAAATTTTTTTTTTGGCTCAGAATTGTATGAATCTCCAATTTGTAGTTCCGGCTTTTGCCGCGCTCTGAAATGGTGGCGCTGCAGTCGCGTATTTTGTATATATTTGTATATACAATCCTGAGCCAGCAGTTTCTTAGAATTAATAAAATAAAACAAACTGGCTCAGGATTGTATTATAATTATACAAATAAAACAAATTGCGCACTACATTATTTAAGTCAGCAATGGAATACTCGTAGACATTGAGATTGCGATAATTCATGGTATTTAGTCAAAATTAATACGTCGAAACTAAATCGTTCAAACCAACTTGACGTTAATTAAACGTAATTTTTATAATTTTAACAATGCTTGCGTTGCTAAGACAACGAATTTTTTGTATCAGAGACGTAGGAAAATCTGTAAATTTGGAAGTTTTTATTCTTTAGCGCCTATAAAATTAAAACTGTTTCTTTTTCAGCTGTTTGAAACCTTTTTTTTGTTTCCGTTTTTAACAAACACTTGTACTGTGGAACGCTACTATAAACCTATGTACGGTATAATTTTTTTTTTAAATAAAAAAGCTAAATAAATTTGCAATACCATAACATTCACAGTTTGTTCAACTGCAAATATAATCATAAATTTGAAATATAAAATTAGTTTTTTTTATATTGTAAAATTATCTCATTTGCTTTTGATGCAGCTCCTTTATCTCTTGTTCTAAATTGTATTATTATTTACAGAATTATTGAACTAAATATTTAAATTGACGTCTTTTTGTTTCCTGGCAATAATAAAATCAATTTTTTCAAAGTCTGTTAGCACATAATTTATTATTTTTGACTAATTAAGCGGCACTAAGTTGTGATTCTTTTATGTAAATTCTCCAAATCTCTTGGTTTTGTTGCAAATACTTTTGATTTTATTTAGCTCTATAATAAAGTCAAATAGATTTAACTTAAAAAAGACATACTTAATGCCCAAACAGGTCGATAGAAGATCCGCACTGGATGAGAAAAACCCAAACTCAACATCCACAAAAATTGAATGTTTGAAGTGGTTTTCTCAGATACATTTTAAGATCGTATTTTTTTGAAGACATATTCATTGGACAAGGTATGTCCAAATCCTTTGTTCAAAATGTTTAATAGAGCGTTTATTGTAAACTTGTAATTTAAGTCATCATACAGGGTGTGAAAGACAGGCTCTGCAAAAAACGAAAAGTTTAGACTGCTCCCACTTTAACAAAAAAATTTTTTTTTATTTTTTTGATGGGTCCTGGAAGCGCACTGGATTAAGCCCTTAATACAGTTTTACAGATTTTAAGTTACACTTATAAATTAAAGCAATAATCTAAAAAAAACTGTTTTTTGCGCATTAAGCAATAATTTTGTTAATTGATGTAAAATTTTACCTCTTTTAAGATTATTCTAAAAATAAAAGTTTAAACTTAAAATTAAAATTGAAAAAGCAACGGTAAACATACTGTTAACATTTTGTGTAAAAAAAAAACTTCTCTAAATGACCAAATTTTTAAACAGCTCCGAATTTTAGTTTGGTAAGGCAATCATAAAAACTTAAACGTTTATTTAGAAACGTGATTGTGTTTTAAATCTTAAAACTTTTGTAGCATTAATTTACTCAGTTTAAATTGGTGGTTAAATACGATCTTTGAAGCTATCTTTTTAGAAAAAAAATTAAAATTTTTGCTCATCTAAACTGCTTGTTTCTAATAAAACAGTTGTGGATAGCTAACAGTAGCGTCCGTATCGTAGTAACGAGCTGTTTAAGTTAAAAAAAGCTTCAATTTTTACCTAAAAATGTGCTTTTAAGAATCGGATCTAATCACCGACCAATACCAAATAAACTAATGCTACAAGAATGTTGAGAAACAAAAAATAAGTTATGTGTCTAAATACACGTTTATAAGTTAAAGCCAAAATCTAAAAAAAAATTTTTACACTATAAACAATAATTTTGATAATAGGTGTAAATTTTTTTACACTTAAACTAGAATTCTGTAAAAACTTCTGTAAAAGTTCAAACTAGAATTTTGAAAAGAGTGGTAGTCATACGGTTAACATATCGTGCAATAAAAGGCTTCCAAAAATGATTAATTTTCTAAACAGCTCTGAATTTTAGTCTGGTATAACAATAATAAAAATTTAAACGTGTATTTCAAAACATGTGGGTTTAAATCTGAAGACCTTTGTAACATTAGTTTACTCGGTATGAATTAGTGTTTAAATACAATTTTTAATGCCATGTTTTTAGAAGAAAATTAAAATTTTTAAATATCAGTATTTGCATCCATGGTGATGATAATAATTGATTTTGTCGCAGGAATTTAGACTTAGAAATAAAACGCTGTTTACCTGGCTATCCTAAAAGCCAGGTAAACAGCGTTTTATTTCTAAGTCCAAATTCCTGCGACAAAATCAATTATTAAAATTTTTGTTTATCTAAGCGGCTTGTTTTTAATGAAACAATAATTATTGTAGATAGCTAACAGTAGCGTCCGTATTGTTATAACGAGTTGTTTAAGTTAGAAAAAACTTCAATATTTTTCTAAAAATATGTTTTTAAAAATCAGATGCAATCACCGACCAATACTAAATGAACTAATGCTACAAGGATGTTGAGATACAAAAATAAGTTAAGTGTCTTAATACACATTTAAATTTTTATTATTGTTTTAGTAAACTAAAATTCGAAGCTATTTAAAAAGTTGGTCATCTTTCGAGGTGTTTTTCTAAACAAAATGTAAACAGTATGTCTGCCGTTGCTTTTCGAATTTTAAGTTTAAACTTTTAGTTTTAGAATAATCTAAAAAGAGGTAAAATTTTACATCAATTAAAAAAATTATTGCTTAATGCGCAAAAAACAGTTTTTTTGGAATTATTGCTACACTTATAAATTGTGTAGCTCAAAATCTGTAAAACTGTGTTGAAGGATTAATCCAGCGCTATTCTGGGACCCATTAAAACAATCCAATTTTTTTTTAAATGGGAGCAGACTAAAGTTTTCGTTTTTTGCAAAGAATGTCTTTGAAACCTTGTATAACATAAACTACAAATTTGCGAAAAACGCTCTATTAAGCATCTTAAAGTATAAGAAATTAGCTACCAAAAAAAAAAAATATCATCTCAAATAATATTTTTTTCCAGAAGTTACAAGACATTAAACTTTGTTAAAATTTTAGTGTGTTTTATTTCAATTGTTGAGCACTGTATTTGCAACAAAATTAAGAGATTTAGAAAATTTAAGAAAAAGATCTACAAATCAGTATTGCTTAATTAGTTGAGAAATAAGGAATAAGGTGCTAACGGTGTTAGAAAATTAGTTGTGTTATTGCCAAGAAACAGAAGGACGGCAATTTAAACATTTAGTTCAGTAATTCTGATAAAAATTGCGTTTATTTTAGAAGATTTAATAAAACATTTAAATTGGTTAAATTACTTAAAGTATTTATTTTAGATCCTATAAATCTTATACTGTTATACTCTGAAAAAAAAAATAGTAAAAATTTTCACCACAAAAAATAGAGGTTGCTATTTAAAAGAATCATCGATTAGGTATGCTACAGCAAAAGACTGGTTAGAATTTTTTCTAATATAAGAGAGAAACCTGCGCAATCAAAAAATTAAACCGACTTGTTTTGGCGTTTTTTTTTATTAACTTAAAAAATATGAAATATATTTTAATTTCACCCTGCATATAATATTTTTTGTTATTAGAAATAATTGTCTTATTAACCTTAACGTTTTATATTCTTTCAAAAAGCTGACTAGTTTCGCTCCATTTTGAGCATTTTCAAAGGGAATAATATAAAACAATCAACATTTAATTCATAATAAACTAACCATAAAACAATAAAAAACATAAAAAAACATGAAAAAAATGTTGCTCTTCTTATTTTCTTTTTTACTATTAAGTGAAAAAAATTACCACGTTCAAAGTATAAAATTTTCTAACTATTAATATATTTTTATCTTGTTAGAAAATTCTTACTTTATTTGTTAAACAATAGCTTTTTTTAATATTTACATTACTTAAGTAAACTAAATTTTAGTCTTTCCTGTTGCGTGAACATCGACATGCATCATGACTGTCGATATAAAATAAAACTCTCCGTAAGAGAAATAAAGTTCAGCTGTTATTACTGTTGCTATGGGGCAGGATTGTCGGTAAAAATTTAACTTGTGATTATTGTGGTATATACGTACGGCTTAGTCATTGCTGTTGCTATGGAGCAGGATTGTCGGTATATTATATATATGGCTCAGGTTTGTCAAAACTGTTGGCTCAAGAAAGTCTTGTATATGTAAACATATACAAGTCTGGCTCAGGTTTGCTGCATTTTCAATAGGCTCAGGATAGTACGAAATATTTCGTATAAAATTCAAATTTTTTTTATGAGTTAGCCGTGTATATATTGCAGAATTAAGCTTAAAAAATTACAAAAAAAGAATATACGCCTGACTTTGGTTCGAATCTACGCTATTTCTTGGTGGAGCGGGATTGCATGGAATTCCAATTGGTCTGAGTTTGTACTAAAGATCTATATATATATATATATATATATATATATATATATATATATATTCCACGTGTATAAAGTGAGCCCCGGCTGTGGAAAAACTGCGTTTGAAGTGAGGTCCGGTACAAAGTGAGGTCCAATATACGGACCTCACTTTGACAATCCTATACAATTCATTCCAGCACCTTCTCCTACCACTACATAGGCATATCTGTTAAATTTAGCTGGACCTCACTTTCATCACACTATGGTCCAAGTTGTATATTTTAGTTCAACAGTTATGTGAGTGGTGGCGCTCTCCACGGTGTATAATTTCTAGACGTATACTTTGCAGATCGTGGCCATTACCTAGTGAGGACCGATGATGCGGCAACCGCGCATGGTCCTCACTTTCCGCATAGTATATGTTTGAGGGTTTCACTTAACGGTGCATTTCTAAATACAATTATCAAACATTCCAAAGCATTGCAAGGTCACATTTAGACTTGTAGTGGCTGGCGGATTTTGTCCTTTCTGTATTATCAAACGGAGGACAGAATGTAATTGTTTCTTTCTTTTTCGTTTCTTATAGAATAAGCGGCAAAAGTATGGAATATCCAAGATAACTTTAAAACTATTTATTTATTTAAAAATCGCTAAGACAGGTCAATTTTATTTTTAAATTGGGCATTTTTTAAAATAACAATTTTTATACAAGGTATTTTAAAAATGATATACACATCAACTTTGTTTTTTTAAATAGAATCTTGTATTATTTATTGCATTTTAGATACTATGACAAATTCTGGACATATCTTATAAATAATGTTTTATACCTATTTTCAACTGTTTTCGAAATATTGACAGTTAAATAAAAACAAAAAAATATATATTTAATTTTTTCTTCAGTTAATTGTTTAAATAACTACTCACAGATCATTTTGTAGTTAGATGTCTGTCTGTCTTTAACTTATTAAAGGTTGAAATAATATAAAAATTAAGAAAAAAAGATATTTATTATTATTGAACTCCTTTTAAAAATCTATAGCATCCTAGAACTTTTTGGCAAATTACAAAATAGTGACAGTTAAAAACTTGTTGAAAACAATAAAATGAAAAAATTTAAAAATAAAATTGACCTGTATAAACATTTTTTTTTATGCTCCATAATTTTGCCGCTTTTTGAAAACTTGTTTGTATCGGGTGTAAAAAATATTAGGCTTACCCCTTTTTCTAATAGTACCTTTATAAATAAACACACGAGACTTGGAGAACTTATTATGTTAAAAAATCCTCATTAATTAAGTAAAAAATAAACTTTCGATCACTTCCGGTTTTAACGGAAACAACTGTAACTTTAGATTTTTAAATAGAATACTATTATATTTTTATACTTTTAGAATCTACGTTAAATTCTGAGTCTCATACACTAATTTAAAAAAAAAAATGTGATAATTTTTTTTGTAATTTTTGTTTTTTTATCTAGAAGGCTGTGATAATAAAAAAATATTAAATAATGTAGGCAATCATTAAAAAATAAAACCTATCCCACAAATGATCTAATTTAGAAAAAACACGAATTTAAATTAGCATGAATTAGCTTTTCTGATTTAATTCATTTTTTTCAGATGAAACAATAGTGGCTCACTTTGCTTTTAAAATTAACGTTTTATTTGTCAATTTGTTTAAAATTTGAAAAAAAAATATGTTAAGAAAATATTTTAAACAAGTTAGCATTTTAACAATAAAATAAAATTAACAGTTATAAAACATAATTTGTTACTTTTCTTCTGTTTTACATTCTGCTTAAATTTAGATTAACTTTTAAGAATTTTTCCAAATATTTTAAATTTTTGTTTTTTTTTATTATCAGAAAAAATGTATTTAAAATGTCGAAGAGCCACTATTATTCTATTTGAAAAAATTGAGTAAGACGAGAAAAACTAATTTATTTCAGTTTAAACTCCTGTATTTTCTAAATTAAAATATTTATGGCACTGGTTTTATTTTTTAGTTGTTGTCTTTTTATTTAGAAATATTTTTTAACCATCACAGCCTTCTAGATAACAATAAAAATTACAAAAAATTTTTTTTATCTTACAAAAAGTTATAAAGAGTAGTGTATTAAATTCGGAATTTACTGTGGATTTTAAAAATATAAAAACATGCACAGTATTTTATTTAAAAATCCAATGTTACAGTCGTTTTCGGTAAAACCAGAAGTGATAAAAGCTATTTTTCATTTACTTAATGGGGATTTTCTAACATCATATGTTTACTAAATATCATTGTTTTATTTAAAAGAAAATACTACTAACAAAAAGAGTGAGCCTAATTTCGTTTACACCCGGTGTATGTTTTTTTCCCTAGTTGGCTCCTAATTGGGATAGCCTGTAAGTAATAGTAAATAATAATTTAAGTAAGTAATAAAATAATAATAGTAAATAATAGTATTATTAGTATTATTGTTATTGATAATTTATAAAATTATAATAACGGTAAATTTAAAATCGTTTTATTATTAATAAAAAAAATCGTTTTAAAAGATTTTTTCTGGCAAAAGCTCAATTCAGTCGTTGTGGCTGTTTTGCCAAAATAAAAAATATATTTAAAAATTATTGGTTTTTGAGGGCGTTTCAAACTTTAAAAACCAATATCTCCGTTCAACATTGAACAAAATTTAAGTGACTTTATAGTTTTTTGTCACTTTTCAGCAATTAGGTATCGCAACAACTAAACCTTAACTTAAAAACTATGTTTTTAGAAAAACAAATTGTCACAGTATTTGTGATTAGAATGGCGTTACATTTATATTTTTTGTCGTTTTTGCAAATATAAATAATATAATAAATAAACCCTTAGGAAGAAATATCTAAAAGTTATGCTATCTATAATAAATGCATTTGTGTTTTATTTTGCAATGAAAGTGTCTTGTAGGTCTTAGACAAACAATGCAGGTATAAAGTAATAAAAGTAGGTAGACGCCCGGCCAGGCATCAGGCATCCCCTTCTGCTGGAATTTTTAGAGACCTTCGATTCTTTATTTTAATTTTTATCAAATAAATAAATAATAACTCTTAAATAATGCATCGGAAAATGTAAAACGGAAAAAAAACTAAATTACCAAAGTATGCTCATATTGTTTAATGTATGGAATTAAGGTAAAATTTTGTTTTTCCGATCAAACACAAAATTAATTTATAAAACATTGGGTTAGTTTTTAAAAAAACATTATAAAAATTTTCATAATTTTCAATAAATTTTAGTCAAAAAATAGCAAGTTTTTTCATGCAGCGCAAATTGAAATTAAAAGTTTTAATCTGTTTAAGTGCTATTTCTGGTTAAATTTTTCATTTATTCTTTCTTACTTATAGAAGAAAGTATTAGAAAACGAAAAATAGAGTGCTGCTTTTAAAAATAAAAGCTAGAAAATTTAAGTAAAAGCTGCTTAATATATGGTTCATTATGTTTTATTAAATATAGTAGTTATTATTGTAATTAAAAATTAACGTAATAAAAAAGATTTATAATAATTGTCTTTGGTATGAATTCGAACATTTAGCTTATGTGCAATAAATAAATTGAAATTGTGACTGAATATTTATTATTGATTATTTCAATACTTTTTGGAAAAAAATTTGGAAAACTTATTTTTTAAATGTATTTTATAATTTTTGATAAATTTTGCCCACACAGGAAAGCAGGTGCTTTTATATAGTCAAAACCGCAATAAAAAATTTTTATTTGTTTACAAGTCAAAAATTGCATTGATTTTATGATTGAAAATGAGACTGTCTTAAGACATCTAATCTGTAGAGATAACACAAAAAAAATGTTTGCCAATTTTTATCATTTGTAATGCTATATTTCAAACTAAAATTTTGACACCTAATTTTAAATAATCCCGTAAAAATTTGTTTACTTTTGAGATATATTGTTAAAGTTTTTCGTCAAAAACTTCGTTGTAATACGCTGTGTATTTAAAAAAAAAAACAGCAACAAAGTCTTACACCAGGCAAAATTTATGCACATATTTCAATCATAAGAAACTGAGATAACACATTGGGTTTAGTACAAAAACAACTTTTTATTTTTATTATTTCGCATTTCTTCTACAAGGACGATCATTTGTTAAAATTTCTAAACTAATTGCAAAAACACCTTGTATATTTACTAATTTTTGGAGACACTTTTTATTATTTATTTAATTGTTACTAATAGTATAAAAATATGTATTTGTTATTTAGTTTAAAATTTCATTCTGATTCTTTATTTAGTCGAAATTATTTACTTCTTATTATTTTTCTATTATTTTACTTTTTACTATATTTACTTCATATAATATTAGGAAATCTTGATATCCCTAGAGCAGCGTTTCTCAATTAATTTTAGCCGCGGAACCCTTTTAGATTTGGAACATCAAGACGGAACCCGGTATAAAAGTAAAATACAAAAAATCAAGTTACATTTTAATGGGAGAAATGTGATTTTTTCTTCCTTTGGCAAATTCTTTTTATATCTGTTTTATATCTGGACCAAACGTTGGCCCTCGTCTCGGAGTAATTTAATTTGTACATTTATTTATTTTATTTTTTCTATTCGTGTGTTTTTTTAATCGTGGTTTTGTCTTTTCGCGGAACCCCTGCTTTTATCTCGCGGAACCTCAGGGTTCCGCGAAACCCAATTGAGAAACGCTGCCCTAGAGTAACACTTTAAATACGGCCAGCACACGGCCCAGACGCCAAGCAAAACTTGGCAACATCGCATGGACCTCACTTTAATCATTTGATAAACATATACACACAAATCGGTCCTCACAAGAATCAGAGACTGAAACGTAAATATACGGTCCTCGCTTTGTTAACAAGACGATAAGGACCTCACTTTGACATGATATACACCGAAAAATTATATCCGCCACCTGTAATTCTTTAAGTGTATATTTGCGAGGAATCTATGAACTTTGATGTAGGAAACTGTAATCAACCTAGCGCGCCGCTGTATATCTGGTCCTTTTAGTGGTCCTCACTTGATACACGCTACGTTTGGTCCTCACTTTGGTATCTGGCCATATATATATATATATATATATATATATACATCCCGCTATCATTAGCACGTCCGTCGAAAAAACATTATTAGAGCGTCCGGGCCTAAAACTCACTGAAGTAAGCTGTTTTTTAAAAGTTTTCCACCAGTATACATCGTCTATTCCCTTACAGGTGGCGTTGCCTAAATATGAAGCAAATCTAAAGTTTTCAAATCCGTTGTACCACCATTGCAGCGTCCTTTTACGGAACAATCAATGAGGCGTCCGTATATTGGTGCATAGAGCGTCCCTTGGTGTATATAGACCGTCATAGAGCGTCATGCGGTGTTGCCAGTTGTAATTCTCATTTTGTGTCTATAAATAGAATATACACAAAAGGACGCTTTATGCATGCAAATATATGGACGTTTCAATGGTGGTTTAAAAGTCAATTTTTTAACGACCAGTGCAATCTTACTAACAATAAGCCGCAATCTGTGTACGCGGATTTGGTTAAAATATCTTCTATTAATAATTATTAATTTAATTATGAAAATATTATTTCTGTTTGAAATAGTTATTACTTGGACATAAAAGGTAGGCTATATACCAAAAAAGTTCTCTATCTTTCTGTTAACATTTGAGGCATGGGAACATTGAAAAAAGAAAATAAAAATTACTGAAACGTCAAAAAGTTTCAACAATAACAATTTAAAACAACATGAACGTTACTAAGAAAACTAGTCTTACTCAAGGTTCGATAAAAAATAAATGTAAGTTTGATTTTGCCATAGAAAACTATTAATTCCAATTGCTATTTATTATTAGTTATTAATTTGCTTCGTTTTTGATACAATTAGCATAACGTAAAGCCTCTTTTCTAATATGTTTTAAAATGTCAGTAGTTAAAAATCTTTAAAGGAGTTGTAAAGATGTGAGTAAGCTTAGATCTTTTTTTCAACTGCCCATTTTTGTTTTTCTAATAGTAGAAAAATGATTGTCTAAAAAACCATAGATTTGTACACTTTTTTCATTTTGGTAATGTATTGCACAATCGATCTTATTTTTGCTTAGAAGTTTCGTCTTCTGATCTTTCTTTAATTTTGAGAATTCTACTTTCATCTTCGTCAATCCAAAAATTTAGATTATTAACTATATTTTGCATATCCTCAAATGTAAGTGCTTTTTTGAAATTAATTTTTTACTGTAAATAATAAAAAATAAAGTTTTTATATAAACAAAAGATACAACAGTTACTAATGTAAATTAACATTAATTTTTTATGTAACATATATAAGAAACGTTATTTTTTGAGAAAATCAAAGAGAAACCCGGATTTAAATAATACTTTATTTTTGAAATTTGTTTTTATTGCTGTCCTGTTTATTTGACACTGGGTGTTAACGGGTTTTATAGATAAAAAGCTTGATTTTACTAAGTAAATGTTAACTAAAATTCTGACAATAAATCTAAAAATTTGACAAATGTGTGCTGTTTTTTTTTGTTTTCTAACCAATGAACATTTTATGAAAATTTAGAAAAATTCGTGTAAAAAGAGTAATTGTTCTAATTTGAAAACATCGCGTTTATGCTCTAAAGATTAAATTCAAGCAGATTACAAGCGTAATTTAAAACAAGAAAAACTAGGCTATTTAATAGAAATAGAAATTTTAATAGAAAGCAAATTGTTTAAAAAAAGGAGAATGAAGGAAGTTACAACTTAGTAAATAGTAGATTGTTTGACAAGTTAAGAAAACTGAATTTTTTTTAATGTTTTATTATAACGAAATTTACATTTTTAGAACCTTCTTTTGTTCTTCTTTTTCTTTTGTAAAACTTAGTAAACACCAACCACATTTCAATGACCATTTAAGGGCACTAAACTATCACATTTAGTGACTAGGCAATACGTTAGCATCTTTATAGACTAAGCAGTAAAGCAAACACTTTAAAGCCGTTTTTTAGTTGTCATAAAATTTTGAGGCTAATTGTCAAACATCAAGTTGTTCTAAAAAAAATGAACTGATAATATCCAAAAAATTATATATGGATAATAAAGCTCATTGCCCTACCAGACTGCCAATGACAGCATTAAATCACATGTTTTATTGCTTAATTAAACAAAGAATTATTTATTATATCATTTTTGTATGTCGTAATAATATTACAATAAAAGATTTTTTAATGTTTTATTAATATACTAAAATAATATTTAGAAAATATTAATAAATATATCTTGAAAAATATAGACAAAATTTTGAAAAATATAAACAAAAATTAAAAATGCAAAATAAACAGGAGATAATGTATATCTGATACATAGAAAAAATTGGGAAGAACAGATAAATATGCTAAAACTAAAAAAAAATAATTAGAAATCTAGCAGAATAAAAAACTTTTCACAGAAAAAAAAGAAATAAAAACTTTTATCAAAAAAATCGGAATAAAAAAAAGAATAAAAAAGAAACTAACAAGAAACAATAAAATACTGAATTCGAGAATTGGGACAATGACAAACGACAACTAGTCGTAATTGAAAAAAACTCATCTACAAAACAAAGAACACGGAAAGTAAGAAAAGATAATCAAGTTGACGAATTGACAATAAAAGAGTATAATAAAAAAATAGTAGAATTAGAAAATAGGGAAAAAGTTAAATACAAAAATAATACAACAGCATTGACAGTAGACAACAGGAACCAAAAACCGAAATGAAATATTAGGAAAGTTACTAAGATCAGAAATTAAAAAAAGATAAAAAAAATGCTATACTAATAGAATAGAGACTAAACAAAGGTATAACGAAATTTAATGTAAACAATACAAAAATATAAAAAATACAAAAAAAAATACAAAGAAAAAACAAAAATGCCCTAAAATATTTTTAATAAATCAGTTCTAGAAATATGTGGAGTAAACAAAACAACAAATACGAAAAAGCTAAAACACTGGTAGAACAATGAAATTAAACAAGAAGTAATTAAGGAAAAACTGTTATCAAAAAAGTACTTAGAGAACAACAAAAACCTAGATGACTACCAACTGTATAAAGAACAAGAAGAGAACATAAAAATTATAGTAAAAACGGTAAAGCAAAGTTATGAGAAAAGTCTGAAATAAAGATTAAAAAAACCGCTTTAGGCAATGCAAAAGTAGTGTCCAATATTGTAAACAATTTAAGAAAATATAGCTTAAAAAAACAAAAAAAAAGATATTATTAAAAATAAACTCAAAAATTATTAAGTAAATAGTAGATTGTTTGACAAGTTAAAAAAACTGATTGTTTTTCAGTGAGCGTTAATGTTTCATTATAATGAAATTTACACAAACCCAGAAAACTTACTTTTTTAACGTGATGAACATGTTATATTTTCGTATACTTTATAAAATTCTCTGTGATTTAAAGATTTAAAATTATAAAGAATTAATTATAAAATTATGAATCTAGGCGCTGTAAGTCGCCTATCAAACGACCATTTGCTGAGATTTTATAGCCAAAAAAGTTATTAAAAATCAATACTTATAATTATTACACTGACAGTAGGAGAAAAGTTACTTTATGTTGGAAATAAAATTTTTTGTTATTACAAATTAAAGAAACCATTTATTGCAACACACTTATCTATAATTTTATTATTTTTTACTAATTTATATTTATGTATAAATATTTTAGCTTTAATAATTTAAAAACTTTTTTTAAATATTTCTAATTTTAAAATTAAATTTTATTACATTTTTATCAAATGAATAATCAGCAGCATTGAAAAGCAAAACAAAATTAATTAAAGCAAGAAAATGGTATTAGTAAAATTTAAACTAATAATTTAAAATATCTTTTTAGGCCTCCGTTCAGAAACATTAAATTTCTCGTCGTATAAATCGTTCGAAAGGTAATTGTTTGCGTTTGTCACTATTTTACACTGTCTAGACATTAAACGTAAATGTAATAAAAAGTATAGAATGTCCTTTAAAAAAAACAAAGTTGAAGTCGGTATCTTATTTTTGGTCACACTGAATAAAAATGATATTAAAATTAATTAACAAATTATTATTAAAATGCGCAATTTAATAATAAAATTGACCTGTACAAACAATTTTTTAAAAAATAAATACTTTTAAAGCTATTTTAAATGATTCACAATATTACCGCTTACTAGTAGATTCAAATATGAAGCATTAGCGCGCGCGTCTAACTTTTCATTCCTCACAACTCAGGTCAGGAATCGTTTATGTATCGTTACAGTGTTGCCGAACTGACGGACGCTCTAATACACCGAGGTTGAATATACGTATATTACGCCAGCGCCACCACCCTATATACGCCGGAACTAAAAATTATACGAATTTTTCATCCAGAAATCATTAAAGCGTCCAAATCGATTTTTGCCATTCGCTTCCTCTTGGTGTAGGAAGGCTCCCAAATTTTTTTTACATGGGGTTGCAGCAGAGCGTCCATATACGGGCGCTCTATGCACTTGGACGTCCTAATGATAGGGATCGGGCAATGTATGGCCGTGCTAATGATAGCAGGATATATATATATATATATATATATATATATGGCCAGATACCAAAGTGAGGACCAACCGTAGCGTGTATCAAGTGAGGACCACTAAAAGGACCAGATATACAGCGGCGCGCTAGGTTGATTACAGTTTCCTACATCAAAGTTCATAGATTCCTCGCAAATATACACTTAAAGAATTACAGGTGGCGGATATAATTTTTCGGTGTATATCGTGTCAAAGTGAGGTCCTTATCGTCTTGTTAACAAAGCGAGGACCGTATATTTACGTTTCAGTCTCTGATTCTTGTGAGGACCGATTTGTGTGTATATGTTTATCAAATGATTAAAGTGAGGTCCATGCGATGTTGCCAAGTTTTGCTTGGCGTCTGGGCCGTGTGCTGGCCGTATTCAAAGTGTTACTCTAGGGCGGCGTTTCTCAATTGGGTTTTGCGGAACACTGGGGTTCCGCGAAAAGACAAAACCACGATTAAAAAAACACACGAATAGAAAAAATAAAATAAATAAATGTACAAATTAAATTACTCCGAGACGAGGGCCAACGTTTGGTCCAGATATAAAACAGATATGAAAAGAATTTGCCAAAGAAAGAAAAAATCACATTTCTCCCATTAAAATGTAACTTGATTTTTTGTATTTTACTTTTATACGGGGTTCCGTCTTGATGTTCCAAATCTAAAAGGGTTCCGCGGCTAAAATTAATTGGGAAACGCTGCTCTAGGGATATCAAGATTTCCTAATAGTCTAAGATCTCAGAGCGATCAGACATAACTTATTTTCAAATAGACGAAACCTTAGGTTTTCAGTAGCTTCTCATGTGCTTTGAATACCTGTGTGTTTGTGGAGCTCGCCTTGGAGCACCTGGGCAGGTACCAGGTGAGAAAGATAACTAAAAATAAGAGTAACTTAACTGAAATTTGTATGGCTGATTTTTATATATGTTTTGTAGAATATTATTTTAAAACAGTATCATAAGTGTCAGACACTTTCCATGGGCCAAAACTTTTGACAGACGCTTTAAAGCTCCACAAAATATAAATAAACTTTATTTATTTTTAAATGTCTGACTTTCAAATATGTTATTAAGATAACTATTATAAAGTTATATTCCGTCAGTCAGACAAATTGTTATGGCCCAACAGCCCCAAAACACAAAAATATCAGCCAGAAGTATGAGCAGATATTTTTGTGTTTTGGGGCTGTTGGGCCATAACAATTTGTCTGACTGATGGAATATAACTTTATAATAGTTATCTTAATAACATATTTGAAAGTCAGACATTTAAAAATAAATAAAGTTTATTTATATTTTGTGGAGCTTTAAAGCGTCTGACAAAAGTTTTGGCCCATGGAAAGTGTCTGACACTTATGATACTGTTTTAAAATAATATTCTAAAAAACATATATAAAAATCAGCCATACAAATTTCAGTTAAGTTACTCTTATTTTTAGTTACCTTTCTCACCTGGTACCTGCCCAGGTGCTCCAAGGCGAGCTCCACAAACACACAGGTATTCAAAGCACATGAGAAGCTACTGAAAACCTAAGGTTTTGTCTATTTGAAAATAAGTTATGTCTGATCGCTCTGGGATTTTACTCTATAATATTATATGAAGTAAATATAGTAAAAAGTAAAATAATAGAAAAATAATAAGAAGTAAATAATTTCGACTAAATAAAGAATCAGAATGAAATTTTAAACTAAATAACAAATACATATTTTTATACTATTAGTAACAATTAAATAAATAATAAAAAGTGTCTCCAAAAATTAGTAAATATACAAGGTGTTTTTGCAATTAGTTTAGAAATTTTAACAAATGATCGTCCTTGTAGAAGAAATGCGAAATAATAAAAATAAAGAGTTGTTTTTGTACTAAACCCAATGTGTTATCTCAGTTTCTTATGATTGAAATATGTGCATAAATTTTGCCTGGTGTAAGACTTTGTTGCTGTTTTTTTTTTTAAATACACAGCGTATTACAACGAAGTTTTTGACGAAAAACTTTAACAATATATCTCAAAAGTAAACAAATTTTTACGGGATGATTTAAAATTAGGTGTCAAAATTTTAGTTTGAAATATAGCATTACAAATGATAAAAATTGGCAAACATTTTTTTTGTGTTATCTCTACAGATTAGATGTCTTAAGACAGTCTCATTTTCAATCATAAAATCAATGCAATTTTTGACTTGTAAACAAATAAAAAAAATTTATTGCGGTTTTGACTATATAAAAGCACCTGCTTTCCTGTGTGGGCAAAATTTATCAAAAATTATAAAATACATTTTAAAAATAAGTTTTCCAAATTTTTTTCCAAAAAGTATTGAAATAATCAATAATAAATATTCAGTCACAATTTCAATTTATTTATTGCGCATAAGCTAAATGTTCGAATTTATACCAAAGACAATTATTATAAATCTTTTTTATTACGTTAATTTTTAATTACAATAATAACTACTATATTTAATAAAACATAATGAACCATATATTAAGCAGCTTTTACTTAAATTTTCTAGCTTTTATTTTTAAAAGCAGCACTTTATTCTTCGTTTTGTAATACTTTCTTCTATAAGTAAGAAAGAATAAATGAAAAATTTGACCAGAAATAGCACTTAAACATATTAAAACTTTTAATTTCAATTTGCGCTGCATGAAAAAACTTGCTATTTTTTGACTAAAATTTATTGAAAATTATGAAAATTTTTATAATGTTTTTTTAAAAACTAACACAATGTTTTATAAATTAATTTTGTGTTTGATCGGAAAAACAAAATTTTACCTTAATTCCATACATTAAACAATATGAGCATACTTTGGTAATTTAGTTTTTTTCCGTTTTACATTTTCCGATGCATTATTTAAGAGTTATTATTTATTTATTTGATAAAAATTAAAATAAAGAACCGAAGGTCTCTAAAAATTCCAGCAGAAGGGGATGCCTGATGCCTGGCCGGGCGTCTACCTACTTTTATTACTTTATACCTGCATTGTTTGTCTAAGACCTACAAGACACTTTCATTGCAAAATAAAACACAAATGCATTTATTATAGATAGCATAACTTTTAGATATTTCTTCCTAAGAGTTTATTTATTATATTATTTATATTTGCAAAAACGACAAAAAATATAAATGTAACGTCATTCTAATCACAAATACTGTGACAATTTGTTTTTCTAAAAACATAGTTTTTAAGTTAAGGTTTAGTTGTTGCGATACCTAATTGCTGAAAAGTGACAAAAAACTATAAAGTCACTTAAATTTTGTTCAATGTTGAACGGAGATATTGGTTTTTAAAGTTTGAAACGCCCACAAAAACCAATACATTTTTAAATATATTTTTTATTTTTATTTTAAAACGATTTTTTTTTATTAATAATAAAACGATTTTAAATTTATCGTTATTATAATTTTATAAATTATCAATAACAATAATACTAATAATGCTATTATTCGTATTAAGATGGCTTACAGGCTATCCCAATTAGGAGCCAACTAGGGAAAAAAACATATACCGGGTGTAAACGAAATTAGGCTCACTCTTTTTGTTAGTAGTATTTTCTTTTAAATAAAACAATGATATTTAGTAAACATATGATGTTAGAAAATCCCCATTAAGTAAATGAAAAATAACTTTTATTACTTCCGGTTTTACGGAAAACGACTGTAACATTGGATTTCTAAATAAAATACTGTGCATGTTTTTATATTTTTAAAATCCACAGTAAATTCCGAATTTAATACACTACTCTTTATAACTTTTTGTAAGATAAAAAAAATTTTTGGTAATTTTTATTGTTATCTAGAAGGCTGTGATGGTTAAAAAATATTTCTAAATAAAAAGACAACAACTAAAAAATAAAACCAGTGCCATAAATATTTTAATTTAGAAAATACAGGAGTTTAAACTGAAATAAATTAGTTTTTCTCGTCTTACTCAATTTTTTCAAATAGAATAATAATGGCTCTTCGACATTTTAAATACATTTTTTCTGATAATAAAAAAAAACAAAAATTTAAAATATTTGGAAAAATTCTTAAAAATTAATCTAAATTTAAGCAGAATGTAAAACAGAAGAAAAGTAACAAATTATGTTTTATAACTGTTAATTTTATTTTATTGTTAAAATGTTAACTTGTTTAAAATATTTTCTTAACATAATTTTTTTTTCAAATTTTAAACAAATTGACAAATAAAACGTTAATTTTAAAAGCAAAGTGAGCCACTATTGTTTCATCTCAAAAAAATGAATTAAATCAGAAAAGCTAATTCATGCTAATTTAAATTCGTGTTTTTTCTAAATTAGATCATTTGTGGGATAGGTTTTATTTTTTAATGATTGCCTACATTATTTAATATTTTTTTATTATCACAGCCTTCTAGATAAAAAAACAAAAATTACAAAAAAAATTATCACATTTTTTTTTTAAATTAGTGTATGAGACTCAGAATTTAACGTAGATTCTAAAAGTATAAAAATATAATAGTATTCTATTTAAAAATCCAAAGTTACGGTTGTTTCCGTTAAAACCGGAAGTGATCGAAAGTTTATTTTTTACTTAATTAATGAGGATTTTTTAACATAATAAGTTCTCCAAATCTCGTGTTTTTATTTAAAAAGGTACTATTAGAAAAAGGGGTAAGCCTAATATTTTTTACACCCGATACAAACAAGTTTTCAAAAAGCGGCAAAATTATGGAACATAAAAAAAAATGTTTATACAGGTCAATTTTATTTTTAAATTTTTTCATTTTATTGTTTTCAACAAGTTTTTAACTGTCACTATTTTGTAATTTGCCAAAAAGTTCTAGGATGCTATAGATTTTTAAAATGAGTTCAATAATAATAAATATCCATTTTTCTTAATTTTTATATTATTTCAACCTTTAATAAGTTAAAGACAGACAGACATCTAACTACAAAATGATCTGTGAGTAGTTATTTAAACAATTAACTGAAGAAAAAATTAAATATATTTTTTTTTGTTTTTATTTAACTGTCAATATTTCGAAAACAGTTGAAAATAGGTATAAAACATTATTTATAAGATATGTCCAGAATTTGTCATAGTATTTAAAATGCAATAAATAATACAAGATTCTATTTAAAAAAACAAAGTTGATGTGTATATCATTTTTAAAATACCTTGTATAAAAATTGTTATTTTAAAAAATGCCCAATTTAAAAATAAAATTGACCTGTCTTAGCGATTTTTAAATAAATAAATAGTTTTAAAGTTATCTTGGATATTCCATACTTTTGCCGCTTATTGTATAAGAAACGAAAAAGAAAGAAAGAATTACATTCTGTCCTCCGTTTGATAATACAGAAAGGACAAAATCCGCCAGCAACTACAAGTCTAAATGTGACCTTGCAATGCTTTGGAATGTTTGATAATTGTATTTAGAAATGCACCGTTAAGTGAAACCCTCAAACATATACTATGCGGAAAGTGAGGACCATGCGCGGTTGCCGCATCATCGGTCCTCACTAGGTAATGTCCACGATCTGCAAAGTATACGTCTAGAATTTATACACCGTGGAGAGCGCCACCACTCACATAACTGTTGAACTAAAATATACAACTTGGACCATAGTGTGATGAAAGTGAGGTCCAGCTAAATTTAACAGATATGCCTATGTAGTGGTAGGGGAAGGTGCTGGAATGAATTGTATAGGATTGTCAAAGTGAGGTCCGTATATTGGACCTCACTTTGTACCGGACCTCACTTCAAACGCAGTTTTTCCACAGCCGGGGCTCACTTTATACACGTGGAATATATATATATGGCCAGATACCAAAGTGAGGTCCAACCGTAGCGTGTATCAAGTGAGGACCACTAAAAGGACCAGATATACAGCGGCGCGCTAGGTTGATTACAGTTTCCTACATCAAAGTTCATAGATTCCTCGCAAATATACACTTAAAAAATTACAGGTGGCGGATATAATTTTTCGGTGTATATCGTGTCAAAGTGAGGTCCTTATCGTCTTGTTAACAAAGCGAGAACCGTATATTTACGTTTCAGTCTCTGATTCTTGTGAGGACCGATTTGTGTGTATATGTTTATCAAATGATTAAAGTGAGGTCCATGCGATGTTGCCAAGTTTTGCTTGGCGTCTGGGCCGTGTGCTGGCCGTATTCAAAGTGTTACTCTAGGGCAGCGTTTCTGAATTGGGTTTCGCGGAACCCTGGGGTTCCGCGAGATAAAAGCAGGGGTTCCGCGAAAAGACAAAACCACGATTAAAAAAACACACGAATAGAAAAAATAAAATAAATAAATGTACAAATTAAATTACTACGAGACGAGGGCCAACGTTTGGTCCAGATATAAAACAGATATAAAAAGAATTTGCCAAAGGAAGAAAAGATCACATTTCTCCCATTAAAATGTAACTTGATTTTTTGTATTTTACTTTTATACCGGGTTCCGTCTTGATGTTCCAAATCTAAAAGGGTTCCGCGGCTAAAATTAATTGGGAAACGCTTCTTTAGGGATATCAAGATTTCCTAATATTATATGAAGTAAATATAGTAAAAAGTAAAATAATAGAAAAATAATAAGAAGTAAATAATTTCGACTAAATAAAGAATCAGAATAAAATTTTAAATTAAATAACAACATATTTTTATACTATTAGTAACAATTAAATAAATAATAAAAAGTGTCTCCAAAAATTAGTAAATATACAAGGTGTTTTTGCAATTAGTTTAGAAATTTTAACAAATGATCGTCCTTGTAGAAGAAATGCGAAATAATAAAAATAAAAAGTTGTTTTTGTACTAAACCCAATGTATTATCTCAGTTTCTTATGATTGAAATATGTGCATAAATTTTGCCTGGTGTAAGACTTTGTTGCTGTTTTTTTTTTAAATACACAGCGTATTACAAAGAAGTTTTTGACGAAAAACTTTAACAATATATCTCAAAAGTAAACAAATTTTTACGGGATGATTTAAAATTAGGTGTCAAAATTTTAGTTTGAAATAAAGCATTACAAATGATAAAAATTGGCAAACATTTTTTTTGTGTTATCTCTACAGATTAGATGTCTTAAGACAGTCTCATTTTCAATCATAAAATCAATGCAATTTTTGACTTGTAAACAAATAAAAATTTTTTATTGCGGTTTTGACTATATAAAAGCACCTGCTTTCCTGTGTGGGCAAAATTTATCAAGAATTATAAAATACATTTAAAAAATAAGTTTTCAAAATTTTTTTCCAAAAAGTATTGAAATAATCAATAATAAATATTCAGTCACAATTTTAATTTATTTATTGCACATAAGCTAAATGTTCAAATTTATACCAAAGACAATTATTATAAATCTTTTTTATTACGTTAGTTTTTAATTACAATAATAACTACTATATTTAATAAAACATAATGAACCATATATTAAGCAGCTTTTACTTAAATTTTCTAGCTTTTATTTTTAAAAGCAGCACTCTATTTTTCGTTTTCTAATACTTTCTTCTATAAGTAAGAAAAAATAAATGAAAAATTTGACCAGAAATAGCACTTAAACAGATTAAAACTTTTAATTTTAATTTGCGCTGCATGAAAAAACTTGCTATTTTTTGACTAAACTTTATTGAAAATTATGAAAAATTTTATAATGTTTTTTTTTAAAAACTAACACAATGTTTTATAAATTAATTTTGTGTTTGATCGAAAAAACAAAATTTTACCTTAATTCCATACATTAAACAATATGAGCATACTTTGGTAATTTAGTTTTTTTCCGTTTTACATTTTCCGATGCATTATTTAAGAGTTATTATTTATTTATTTGATAAAAATTAAAATAAAGATTTGAAGGTCTCTAAAAATTCCAGCAGAAGGGGATGCCTGATGCCTGGCCGGGCGTCTACCTACTTTTATTACATTATACCTGCATTGTTTGTCTAAGACCTACAAGACACTTTCATTGCAAAATAAAACACAAATGCATTTATTATAGATAGCATAACTTTTAGATATTTTTTCCTAAGAGTTTATTTATTATATTATTTATATTTGCAAAAACGACAAAAAATATAAATGTAACGCCATTCTAATCACAAATACTGTTACAATTTGTTTTTCTAAAAACATAGTTTTTAAGTTAAGGTTTAGTTGTTGCGATACCTAATTGCTGAAAAGTGACAAAAAACTATAAAGTCACTTAAATTTTGTTCAATGTTGAACGGAGATATTGGTTTTTAAAGTTTGAAACGCCCACAAAAGCCAATACATTTTTAAATATATTTTTTATTTTGGCAAAACAGCCACAACGACTGAATTGAGTTTTTGCCAGAAAAAATCTTTTAAAACGATTTTTTTTATTAATAATAAAACGATTTTAAATTTACCGTTATTATAATTTTATAAATTATCCATAACAATAATACTAATAATACTATTACTCGTATTAAGATGGCTTACAGGCTATCCCAATTAGGAGCCAACTAGGGAAAAAAACATATACCGGGTGTAAACGAAATTAGGCTTACTCTTTGTTAGTAGTATTTTCTTTTAAATAAAACAATGATATTTAGTTAACATATGATGTTAGAAAATCCCCATTAAGTAAATGAAAAATAACTTTTATCACTTCCGGTTTTACCGAAAACGACTGTAACATTGGATTTTTAAATAAAATACTGTGCATGTTTTTATATTTTTAAAATCCACAGTAAATTCCGAATTTAATACACTACTCTTTATAACTTTTTGTAAGAAAAAAAAATTTTTGGTAATTTTTATTTTTATCTAGAAGGCTGTGATGGTTAAAAAATATTTCTAAATAAAAAGACAACTAAAAAATAAAACCAGTGCCATAAATATTTTAATTTAGAAAATACAGGAGTTTAAACTGAAATAAATTAGTTCTTCTCCTTACTCAATTTTTTCAAATAGAATAGTAGTGGCTCTTCGACATTTTAAATACATTTTTTCTGATAACAAAAAAAAACAAAAATTTAAAATATTTGGAAAAATTCTTAAAAGTTAATCTAAATTTAAGCAGAATGTAAAACAGAAGAAAAGTAACAAATTATGTTTTATAACTGTTAATTTTATTTTATTGTTAAAATGCTAACTTGTTTTAAATATTTTCTTAACATAAATTTTTTTTCAAATTTTAAACAAATTGACAAATAAAACGTTAATTTCAAAAGCAAAGTGAGCCACTATTGTTTCATCTGAAAAAAATGAATTAAACCAGAAAAGCTAATTCATGCTAATTTAAATTCGTGTTTTTTTCTAGATAAAAAAACAAAAATTACAAAAAAAATTATCACATTTTTTTTTAAATTAGTGTATGAGACTCAGAATTTAACGTAGATTCTAAAAGTATAAAAATAAAATAGTATTCTATTTAAAAATCCAAAGTTACGGTTGTTTCCGTTAAAACCGGAAGTGTTCGAAAGTTTATTTTTTACTTAATTAATGAGGATTTTTTAACATAATAAGTTCTCCAAGTCTCGTTTTTTTATTTAAAAAGGTACTATTAGAAAAAGGGGTAAGCCTAATATTTTTTACACCCCAAAAATTACTAGAAAAATTAATCCTCCTATACCTTTCAACATTATAATTCCCCTCTCGAATAATCCATTAACGATACAAACAAGTTTTCAAAAAGCGGCAAAATTATGGAACATAAAAAAAATGTTTATACAGGTCAATTTTATTTTTAAATTTTTTATTTTATTGTTTTCAACAAGTTTTTAACTGTCACTATTTTGTAATTTGCCAAAAAGTTCTAGGATGCTATAGAAGTAGATAAGCAATGCGGGTTCGGGACCAAAATCCCATGTATTTTCTTATGGAGGTTCAAGTTAGCGTTTCAAGGTCGGTACCGCTACGGGACCACAGTCGCTACGGGACCACAGTGTCGCTACGGGACCATAGTCGCTACGGGACCAAAGATGTCGGGGATGGACCTTGTGGCTCATGGCATGCTGAAGACATCTCTCGCGGCCATTTTGTTAAGAATAAAGAGGGGTGTATTAAATGAAGGGATGCGGATGAAGGGATGCGGGGTGTATTATTATAAATGAAGGGATGCGGGGGTGTATTATTATAAATGAAGGGATGCAGGGTGTATTATTATTATTATTATTATTATTATAAATGAAGGGATGCAGGGTGTATTATTATTATTATAAATGAAGGGATGCGGGGTGTATTATTACAAATGAAGGGATGCGGGGTGTATTATTATAAATGAAAGGATGCGGGGGTGTATTATTATAAATGAAGGGATGCAGGGTGTATTATTATTATTATTATTATTATTATTATAAATGAAGGGATGCAGGGTGTATTATTATTATTATAAATGAAGGGATGCGGGGTGTATTATTATAAATGAAGGGATGTAGGGGGGTTGCATAATATTTGTTGGATGTTTTTTACGATGATGATGATGATGATAGTGTTACTGGGGGGTGTAATATTTTTGGTGGTTTCGTGTGGTTGTCTTATGAAGGTGTATCTATTACCTGTAATTAGAGTTAGGTAAAAAACAAAACGTAATAATTAATATTTTATTTTTTGTTTCTTATCATTTTATTAAATAATTTGATACAACAACATGATGAGTAACGCAACCGCAAAATAGGATATGGAACGGAAATGACGCCTACTTGCATGTAGATAAGAGCTAAATATAAAAGCGATAAGTCTTGTTTATTATGAAAATAAATTCAGTAAGCTTTAAACTCTTTCAAGAAGAAGAAGGTAACGAGCAAAAATAAACAAAGTAAGTTAAAATTTTTGTATGATTTTTTGTTTATTTTTTTAAACAAATATTTTTTGTTTTAATCAGTAAAATGGATCTTAATCAAATCAATTTGGCAGGAGCCGCTACTTCCATTAGTAAAAAGGCAGTTCATCTAGAAGATTTAATTCTTGGAGTACCATATCCAATCCTAAATGTGAAAGTGATTAAAGGAACCTTTGGAGAAAGCATTCTATTAGAACTGGATGAAGTTAGCGTGTGGTTGCCCAAAAGAAGTGCTCTTGTGTGGAAGCAAAACTTAAAAAATTTTGTACCTCAAAAATACAGTGTAACATATACTGGATCGAAAACTTTTGAAAATTCGAAGCTAAAACCATTGCAATTATTTGAGATCAAAGAAGCTTAAAAATTCTCCATAAAAAATGAGTATAAAATTAGAAGAAGTGGCTGAAGTAAGGACCCAAATTGTTAATAATGTTAGAGATGCTTTTCAAATTTTGCAAAAAAACTTTTGTCATCAGAATGTTTCTGTTTGGTTAAAACATATTAAATCAAATATTAGACTTTTTAAAAAAGCTATAAACAATGTAAAATTAAGTGTTGGTGGTCAAAGAAAATTAATAACAAATTATAGTTATTTAAAACATATACAGATACTGCTTAAACGATTATGTGCAAATAGACAGATAACTATAGGTGAAGGCTTTAAACAAAAACGTAGTGATAGAGTTAAATGGGAAGATTTGCAGTCAGCTTTTAAAACTAGAGTTCGTACAGGTGTCATTTTTAATTTAACTCATATAGATATTTTGCAATTTTTAAATGATGCTTTTTATTTATTTAAAATCCGTATTAACAATATTTTAAAAGAAATGCTAACTATTAAAGTTTATTCATGTTTTTGTGGTGAATTTATAAAAAGAAAAGGAAATAATGAAGAAATTATTGAAAAAAAATATTTTAATACAAAAACTGGTATAATAGATAAAGGTACAAATATTAAAAAATGGTATAAAGATTATATTTTAGATAAAATATTAGCAAAGTTAGAAGAATTTCAACTTAATGAGTCTGGTTGGGCTTTATATAAAATACTTTCATTAGAAATTAATATTAATAAATTTGAAATTGGTAATGGTTCATCTTATATTAAACTACCAGAAAGTATTGCAAGAAAGCAAGCATGTATTAATGTAAAAAATTATGACGATAATGAATGTTTTGCATGGAGTGTGATGTCATGTTTATTTCCCGCAGATACACATTCTGATAGAATATCATCCTATCCACATTGGAAAACAGTATTGAAAACTGATAATATTGAGTTTCCTATTAGTATAAATCAAATTTCAAAATTTGAAAAATTGAATAATATTTCTATTAATGTATATATGTTAGAATTAATTCAAAATGAAAAAAATTCTAATACATTTTTTAATGTAGTTCCTGCTCGATTAACAAAACGAAAACTTGATAAGCATGTAAATTTATTGCAAATACAAGATACATATTTTGTAAATTTAAATGATTATGAGGCACCAACTATTGATAACGATAATACAGAAATAAAATATCATTATTGTTGGATTAAAAATATGTCACGTTTAGTTTCAGCACAATTAAGTAAAAGTAAAAGAAAATTACATTTGTGTGATCGCTGTCTAAATTATTTTATGAATGAAGCTGTTTTAACAGAACATATAGAACATTGTCAACAAATAAATAAATGTAAAATTTCTTTTCCAAAATATGATTTTATTGAATTTAAAAATTATGTTCATCAACAAACTGTACCATTTGTTATTTATTCTGATTTTGAGTCTATACTAGTACCTATTGACAATAATGTTTTAGGTAAAACTATGAAATATCAAAAACATGAAACATACAGTGCAGGTTTATATTTTAAATGTTCATACGATAATAGTTTATCATTTTACACTTCATTTCGAGGAAATAATGCTACATTATGGTTTACAGAGAAGCTTAAAGATATTGCAAAATTACTTTATAGGAAAATACAAGAAGGAATTTTAATGCAAACACATGATACTTCCAATAGTAATTTATCAGGAATATGTCATATATGTAATAAATCTTTAAATCCTAATGATTTAAATACTAAAAACATTGTAGAAGATCATGATTATTTTACAGGAACATTTAGAGGATTTGTACATGCACAATGTAACTTAAATTATAAAAAGAAATTTTTTGTACCAATAGTTTTTCATAATTTGTCTGGATATGATAGTCATTTTCTTATTGAAGATATTTCAAAGATTGGAAAAATAAGTGTATTACCAATCAATCAAGAAAAGTATATATCTTTTACATTAATTGATGATGATACTGATATACAATTTAGATTTATTGATTCTCTTAGATTTATGAATGCTTCTTTAGATGAACTATCTTCTTCTTTAAATGTTGAAAATTTAAATATTTTAAAACAAGAATTTAAACATTTAGATGATGATAGTTTTAAATTATTAACTCGCAAAAGTATTTTTCCATATGACTATATTACTAGCTTTGATAAATTAGAAGAAACAAGTTTGCCATCTCTCGAACAATTTGATAACAAATTAAACGATACTCACATTTCTTTAGAAAATTATCAACATGCTCAAAATGTTTGGTCTAAATTTAATTTACAAACTTTAGGTGAATATTCAGATTTATATATGAAAACAGATATTTTGCTTTTAGCAGATGTTTTTGAAAATTTTCGTCAGGTAATGCATAAAACATATGGTTTAGATCCAGCTTGGTATTATACGTTACCTGGTTATTCATGGGATAGTATGTTGAAATATACCGGATGTAAACTTGGTATTATTAAAGATGTTGATAAATTATTATTTATAGAGCGAGGTATTCGTGGTGGTATAAGTCAATGTTGTAATCGTTATTCTGAAGCAAACAATAAATATTTAAAAAATTATAATCCTTTAGAGCCTAGTAAATTTATAATTTATTTCGATGTTAACAATTTGTATGGCTGGGCTATGATGGAATATTTACCATATGATGATTTTCAATGGGTTGAAAATATAAATGAGTTTGATGTCACCACTATTTCTGATACTTCTGATATTGGTTATATTTTAGAAGTAGATTTGGAATACCCATATAATATTCATGATTGTCATAAAGATTTACCCTTTTGTTGCGAACATAGAAAACCTCCAAATTCAAAAATTTCGAAACTAATGACAACATTACATAATAAAAGTAAATATATTATTCATTATCGTAATTTAAAACAAGCTTTATCTAATGGTTTAGTTTT
Source organism: Tribolium confusum (assembly GCA_029207805.1). Lineage (NCBI taxonomy): Eukaryota > Metazoa > Arthropoda > Insecta > Coleoptera > Tenebrionidae > Tribolium > Tribolium confusum. The sequence goes on from JALGAY010000004.1 coordinate 31,839,877, forward strand.
GACGAAAATTTATAAAATATTAAGTTTTAAACAAGCTCCATGGTTAAGACCCTACATTGAGTTAAATACAAAATTGCGTGCTCAAGCAAAAACAACTTTTGAAAAAGATAAATTTAAATTAGCTAACAATGCTGTATTTGGTAAAACAATGGGAAATATACGAAAACATAGAACAGTAAAATTGGTTCGACAATGGGAAGGTCGTTATGGTGCAAAAAATTTATTAGCAAGTCCTCTTTTTCAAAATCGTACAATTTTTAATGAAACTCTTATGGCAATCGAATTATCAAAAAAACAACTTATATTTAACAAACCAATGTATATTGGTATGGCAATATTAGATATTTCAAAACTTTGTGTATATGATTTTCATTATTCATATATGTTAAACAAATTCAATTTAAATGATTGCAAATTGTTGTACACAGATACAGATAGTCTTATATATGAAATTCAGTGTGATGACATATATCAAGATGTGATTAAAACTGATATTCATAAATTTGATACAAGTGACTACCCTTTAGATAATCAATGGAAAATACCTTTGGTTAATAAAAAAGTACCTGGTTTAATGAAAGATGAACTAAACAGTAACTTAATGACTCATTTTGTTGGTTTAAGATCTAAAATGTATTCATATAAAATTCAAGGAGGAAAATGTATTAAGAAATCAAAGGGAATTAAATCATCTGTAGTTAAAAATCAAATTACTTTTCAAGACTATGTAGATTGTTTAAAGAATCATGCAGTTAAAGAAATTACTCAAAATACAATAAGATCATTTGCACATAAAGTTTACAGTATTAAACAGCATAAAATTGATTTAACTGATTTTGATGACAAAAGAGTTTTAATAAACAACTCTTTTAATACCTATCCTCATGGCTACTATAAAAACTAATTTTATACTTATTATAATAAAGAATAACAAAGAAGAAAAAGAAGAAGAAGAAAAATTAGCTATCTTTCACAATTTATTATTATCATCAACAACAATAACAACAATAACAACAACAACAACAACAACAACAACAACATTTTCATCATCATCATCACCGTCAGAAGACCAAAATGGTACATTATTTTGTTTTTTCTGTTCTAAATTTTTTTGTTTTTGTAAACATTCAATAAAATTACATCTAACAAAACCAGATAAGAACATTGAGGTTTTTCTGTATTGTAAGGAAGAGATTCCTGATAGTGATTAGGACTTAGATAAAACAATTGTGAAAGATGACTAAAATAAAATATTATGTACACTTCATTTTTTGTTTTTATTTTATTAATAAACCTTTTTCCCTTCCCATAAAACAACTAAAATAAGTATGTGTCATTAAGTGATTCATTATTTTTTCTTATCATTTCTTTGAATTCTTTTGTTTAATATTTCCGTTAACTTTTTCTTATCACAAATTGTGGTTTTAGGGACAATAAAACACTTGTTTTTAATAAATATATACATTTATTTTTTTATTGAATTACTTTTGAGAGAAGTGATAAATACATGTAACAGGTGAAAAGAACAGCAAGTATCAAAAATGTTGTAAAATTACTACTTACTATTAATAATTTTACATAAGGATCATCAAAACATGCTTCAAAAAATGTTTTATTAAGTTTATTATTATTATTATCATTTATAACTAATGAATAATTATTTTCTAAATTATTAACATTACTAGAAGTTAAAAGTACTTTCCAATCTGTATCACCTACAGTTCTATCAAAAAACACAAATTTTATCTTATACCATAACATTTTTTGATAGATTGTATCATTTTTTCTCATTAAAACTGATGGTGGTATTTCCGCTTGAAACATCTCTATTTGGTTGTCTTCGATATATTTTAAATTCAATCGATACCATTTATCAGGCCAAGTGTCATTTTCTTTAGTAAAACAAACAAAACTTTCAATAACGTTCTTTGAACGTTGTACATAAAGCACATTATTCACTAATGCAACCAACACAATGTACGATAATTTTAAAAAAGCCATGTTTTTACATATATACATACACACAGATACACACTGATTGTAAGTATTAAAATAATGTAAAACGCATAGTAGATATGGTTTTATATTTCTGCTTATCTTTCCCCTCTCATAAAAAAAAAACAAAAACATACACACGATAAATAAAGTAATTAAAAGTTTATTTGATAAGTATTAAAATCAACTAAAACTTGTTCACTACAATAAAATAAACATTCTTGCATACAATAATTTTCAATACTATTATTAGAATTACAAACAATTTTAGCAATATCAATTAGAGACAAATTATTATAATTATTATAATTATTTTCTATCATTATTTGATTAACACTTTTTAAAACATTGTAATAATACACAAAAAAATCTAGTTTATGTAACATATAAAGTTTTGAAGTCAAAACTGTATTCATTCGTAAAATTTCCAAAACATCTGCATCCATTAATAGTAGATTTATGGAGTTTTTAGTTAACGTAATTCTTCTTATTTTACGATCCATAAGAACATCAACTGGAACAACATTAATTGTAAAATTTTCCCAAAAACTAGTGGTAATTTCTTTTTCTTTGTCTTCTTCCTCGGTAATGCTGATGAGTGTTCTAATAAATTCAGTCCATTCATATAGAGTGAAGGAAATATGTTGATTACAACCAGTATTAATTCGTATAACAGGTTGAAAATTTCTTGCTGGGCTTAGACCACATTCCATAAAGTAGATACAAAAATAAAGCTGGTCAAGGTCGTATCTGGTATTGAGAATAAGTTTTGTTTCTTGTTGTATTGCTTCTTCATATCGATTACATGCACTTATTACTGAAGAATCATATTGAATATTTTCTATTTTTTCTGATTTTTCTTTTTGTATTGCTTCTTCTACTTCTTCTTCATATCGATTAGATGCACTTATTAATTTAGAATCACATTGAATATTTTTTAATTTTTCTGTTTTTTCACTGTTTACAAGGTTAAGATAACGGTCTGCGTTCATGAACATTTTAAATAGAACTAAAAATTTTTCAATAAATTTCACTTTTTAACAAATAATTTTTCAAGGTCACACATGTCATAGAATATTTGTTTTATTTATCCAACTGTTATGAGTATTATCAAAACCAAGCCATTTAACAAAAACTTTATTACCACGTCGTTTCAAAATTTTTTCAATAAGATATACATCTGGAGTTTCAGTTTTCTGTAATTCTTCTTTATAAAATGCACCCATTATAGGGTTTCCTTGTAAATCTTCTAAAATATATGTTACAGGATCTGTAATATTTATTTTAACAATTTTAAACAATTCTGTTGTCCAGTTAGGTGTATATCCTTTACTAAAAACATATTTAGCTTTACTTATTCTAACAATATCACCAATAACAAATTTTCTTGGATCGGTTGCTATTTTTATTTGATTATAAGCAGATGCTAAAAGTTGTTTTTCTTTTGTTTTAGTAACAATAATGGGTTTCATTTGTATAGTGCTATGTACTGTATTATTATATATAGATACAATTGAAGGAAGTATATCTATCCATTTATAAGAACCATTTAAACTAAAATATTTAAATAATCGTTCTTTTAATGTTCGAATAAAGCGTTCTGCCATACTAGCTTTTTTAATACTATAAGTGTTGTAATGATTTATATTATATTTTTTCATCAAGTTACCGAATTCATTATTAAAGAATTCTTTACCTTGATCTGTTTGCAAATTTTTAGGTTGTCTTTTTTCTTTTACTAAAATTGATTTAAATGCTTCTGTTACTTCATGAGAAGTTTTAGTTTTTAGTGCTCTAGCCCAAGCATACTTTGAAAAACAATCAATAACAACTAATATAAATTTATAATTTTTATTAGACGATGAATATAAATCCATTTGTGCTAAATCGGCTTGCCATAAATCATCTAAACCTTTAATTATTGTTGAACGTCTTTTAAAATTTCTACGAATAGGTTTATGAAGCTCATTAACAAGCTGAACTTTTTCTTTAGAATGTTGCTTATTCATAATCTTGAAATCTTTCTTTGTAAACCTGATCTCTATGCTTAGAATTTAATACTTTTTCTAAGATGTCTTGACATCTACTAATTCTATCTGTAAATCGTAAGCGATCTAAATACTGTTGTTCCCAGTTACTTTTACGTGCTTTCCGATAAGCAAAATTCCATGTATATATATAATATGTTTTAGTTTGTTCTTCTGCAAAACGTACTTTTTTACAATACATTTTAGTGTTTTAGATAATCCTACTTCATAATATGGTCCACGTTAGTTAGATCATTATTCTTAATTTGTTTCTTGATTGAATCAATTTCAGCATTAATATTTTTTTCTTGGGTTTTTTGTGTCTGGAAATCTTGCAATGTTTTTGTTTTGAACGTTTTCAATTCAAGCACCAAATTGTTAATACTTTTTTCATGTTCTTGTAGTTGTTGAAAATGATTATTTCTTAAAAGTTGTAGTGCTGTTGATGTTTCATCAATTTTGTTTGAAATAGTAGTATCAAGTGATTTTATATCTTCAGCCACTTTTATAGTAAGAGTCTTTACTTGATTTTCTAAATGTTCAATATTTTTTGTATTTTGCTCTATAATTTTATAACAATTGTTTATAGACTTAGTTAATTTTTCTGATATTTTAGTAATAGTTTCTAAAACAGTAGTTGATAATTCTTCTATAGAAGTATCTACATATTTTTTATTTGTCGCATATAATTCTTTTATAGAAGTATCCACATATTTTTTATTTGTCGCATCAGTATCTAAAGTTGGTTCTTTAACGTTTGATATTTTTAAATTTTCTACATCAATATCTCCAGTTTGAGTATGTTTTAAACCAACACCAGAACTAAATTGCACTTTTTGTAAAATCGAATTATAATTAGAATTATCTATAGATTGACCAAATTTGTTGAGGGGCATTTTAAGACTAAAAGGTAATACCGGAATTAGCTTCTTTAATAATACCAGCTTCAATTAATTCTTCAATAATTGATAACATTTTATTAGTAAGTGAGGTATTACCAGCTTGTGTTGATGCCATGAGTAATTTTAACCTATCAACAAGTTCATTTGGATCATCCCAATATCTATAATCTATAGCGTTAGAATTATATTCTAACATACTATTCTTGATTCCACTTTCAGCAAATGACTTACTACGTCTTTTTTTAGAAGTTTTAACAACAAGTGGTCTTATTATATTTCGATATTTAGGTAAATTGCTGTATTTTGTATAACCTGTTGGCTCAAAATTTCTTTTATATACATTTGTTAATTTTAATATTTTATCATAATTTTTTTCATCATCTTTAGTATACGAAAGCGGGTCAGGTTCTTTTTTAAATAGTAATTCATATAATCCTTTAGTACCTTTAAAAGTTTTAGTTACTCCTTGAGTACCTCTAGAACTTTTTGTATCAGTACTATCAATAATAAAATCATCACTATCTGTATCAAATTTGATTGATGCATTACCTAATAACCATTGATTTTTTTTAGGATTATATTTTAAACCATACTCCGTATCGTATTTTTCTTTATGTGAATCATTTAGGTATCCTTTTGTGTATTCCTCAACCAATTTTGCAGGTTCTGAAATTTCAGAAGTATCGGACATAGCATCTTCAAACACATTCCCTTCTTCAATATTTTTTTGCGGTGATGATGATGAAATAAACGTTGGAAAACTAAGATTGTTTTCGTTATCAATTTCTTTACTAGAAATATTATCATCATTATCATCTTTTAGATGTAATGGTGATGGTGATGAAGATTTTTTCACTTTTTTATGCTTTGCAGATTTTTTTGATATAGTTTTTGTTAAATTGCTTGATGATGATGATGATGAATTACTAATTTTAGTTAACGGTTCTATAATAGGCTTAAAAAACTTATTTAATGCAATATCTTCTTCTGCTCTACCTAATTTAAGAGCTTTATACTTTTTTCTAATATCTTGCGATAATTTATAAAGTGCTTTTGTAACATGCGGATCCATAGAATCCATTTTGAATACTGATTATAAAAGAATAAAACTATATTTTTATATATTTATCAAACTTTTTACGATAACGCCCATAATTTATTGAGAAATCTTTAGCAATTACTAAGCATCCATAATTTTCACTCCAACAACTTACACATACTTCTTTAAATTGATCATAAGACATATCAGGTGAAACATGTTCATTATAAATATATTTCAAATTTTTTTCATCCTGTCTAAATAATACAATAAAATTACAATTATCACGTATTAATTGTTTAGGTATTTTAGAATAGGTTTGACATAAATATGCTACATCAATAGATTTATGTCTACACATTGAATAGTATTCTCTAATTTTATTTTGTTTATCACATGCTACATCATCAAATATAAAAAGAGAATTATTACGGGCTTCTCTAGGATCAATTACATCATCATTATTTGCAAATGGAAAATATTTAATACCTTTTACACGTTTTAATACTAATTTTAGTAATTCATATTTAGGTTAAATAAGTGATTTTGAATAAACATAAACATTTTCAAATTTAAGACCATTAGGACTAAATATTAAACTTAACAATGCATTTGTTTTTCCGCAACCACTAGGACCACAAAAAATTGCTCGAAATGAATTTGGTAATAACTTGCCATGTTTACTATCATAAGTTGTATTTTCAAAAAAATCAAAATTGATTATAGGTAATATCTCTTGTTGTTGTTGTTGTTGTTGATGTTTATTGCTATGCATCTTTACATAAACTAAAAGTTAAAACATGTTTTAATAAAATATGTATGTGCTTTTTAAAAAGTAATTTTATTATACTCATGTTCTTTACATTAATACACAACAATTAATTTTTACATTAGTATGTGTAAAGTCTGAATCTGGTAATTCTCCTTCTTTTTCTTCTTCTTCTTCTTCTTCTTGTCTTATTTCTGTTAATTTTTCTAACATGCATCGACAAGTATCAGGGCCAGACATTGCTTTAGGATTTGACCAGACACATAAACTATAATGCCATCCATATTTTTTATTATATATTTTTTTCTTCTCTTTTACAGAAGTACTAGGTAGCACTTGATCTTTCTGTTCACTATTACTATTAGTTAACATTTTATAAAAATTTACTATTGAGATGGTGAAAGTTAGAAAACAACTAAAATAAATTTGTAAAAGAACATTATTAAATATAAAAATATTTTAGGTTTATTCACCTTCTAAACCATATTTATGAGTAGAAAAGAAAGAAAGGATAAGAATTAAAACACTATTATTAAATTTATTTATTTATTTAATTTTTATTTTTACAATATTTTTCATTCGCCCAATTATATAAATCTATACAATTAGTTGTACTACATTTAGCAAAATTTTTGGAATGATAAAAACATGATACCAACTGCTTCTCGAATTTGGGTGCATCTTCCAACTCTTCAACATTAATTATTTCAATCTCCTTTATTATATTGTGGATTACATTATACTTCTGATGACCTTTGACATATATTCGATCATATCTGTTTAACACTGATAATATCTCTTTAATAGCGTAGCAGTCGGTGTAACCCTGGGAATATCTCAAATTGTGAATTTTTCCTTCTTCCAGTTTAACTTGTTGTTTATTTATGTCAGATAGACACCGAAAACGTAAAGATGGTTTAAATAAATGATGTGTTAAAAGGCGACCATCGTAAATGGTGAGTTCTTTAGGATAAAATTCCCATTTATAATGAGCGTTCTTCAAATTAAATCCTTGAATATCTACACACACTATTTTCATCTTGCACTTGTTGATAGTTTGAAGTACTTCTAAAGAACTGACTAGATAGGATTTTTTGCTTTGCTTTTATGTAAATACTTTTAACACCTTCCATTTTCACTAGATATCTTTGTTTATGATATAGTGCTTACTTTTTCACTAAACGGTAACTGCTCAACAAGTCGATCATGAATAACAATACAATATGCTTTAGTTTTAGCAGGAAAACCTTTGTCAGATTCAATAACAATTTGAAGATCTATATTATCAGATTTTAGCAACTCATTTTGTTGAAAGCAATCTATTACAAATAATGTATGATTTTTAAATGATACATAATCTAGTAGAGGTTGTTTATTATGTTGACGATTATCTTTATAACTCTTATGGAATTCGGTATAATTATGATGTGCTTCAATGTAATTATGATTCTCAAAATTTAGTTGCATTTGTTCTTTAGGATAATAGTCTTGATCAAACATAATCTGAATGTTTCTTATATAAACATGATCGAAATATGTTATATCTTTTTCTTTTGTATTTCTAGCAGTTTGAAAACCTATAATCACAAATCTTGGACATTCTAAGGTCTTATGTTTACCAATTCTCCAAATTTCTTTAAATGCTCCAGGCGTTAATTCAGGATTTTCATGATATGTCCATTGTCGGAAAGGTATAAGTATTGGTGTATCTTTTTTTATTGCTCGATATAACTGAAGTTTTGGTATATCATTAGGAGTAACAATTCCAACTTTTAAATAAATTTTTTCAATTATTAATTCAGCTGTTGTCGCAGCTTGCGGTTTGTTATCAACTTCCGTTATTTTCATACAATTTTGATCATTATTTGCTCTAACAAGACGTAGTTTTTGTGTACCAAAAGATGCTAATTGATAACTATTAAAAACTCCAAATATATGTTTTAATGGAACGCGATAAACAAAGGATCCATCATCATTTATAATTTGTTTATGTGGAAAATTCCATCCACCAATTTGTAAATGTTTAGAATCTTCAGCACTATAGCAAAGATAACCTCTTATAGTGCTTACAATTCCAGGATTGCGAACACTTTCCACTACTTGCTCATGTATGGAATATTCCATTGAATCAAAGAAAAAAGCAGGAGCATTATTTACTAATTCCACATTTCCAGTACCCGTTTTTTTCACTAATTTACCTTTTATAATTAATGCACTATCATACATTAAGTAAAATAAATCAGACTTAGTTATTTCAATGTTTATAACATCAGTAGCCTTAAATGATTGTATAAAAGGATGGTACGATCGAATTTCTACTTTTTTGATTGTTTCATCTAACCGAGGTCTTTTAAAAATACGAATTGCTTGACTTAATGACATCGTAGCCTAAAGATTTAAGAAATAAACAATTTGCTTTCGTTAAAGCTTTCAGCTTTGGTAATTGTCTTTTAAAGACTGAAGTATGAATGTTACCGCCAACCTTTTTATAATCAGCGGTAATTTGATGAATTGATTTTTCATTACTATCATTTGAATCATTCTCATCGTTATCATCTGTAAATACTAAACCCATTATTATACTAATTTCTTAAGTTCTAATCGAACAATAACTTTTTCTCCACGAAAATTCACCGGCTAAAAATCTTGATCTACAATATTTAAAGTTATATTCGGAATTTGATGTTTATTAATTACAGGTAAGTAATATAAATTTTTTGGTACTTCGTCTATAGCAAAACCTGGATTAACACCTATAGCAAATTCGTAAATACTATGAGAAGGCTTATGATTATAAAATGCACCACTAGTTATATTACAATTAATTTGAATAGTTCTAACTTTTACTATATCTACCGGAAGGTCAGATTCATGCAATTTCTTTGGTTCTAAAATACGGGTTTTTGAAAATCCTAGTAGTCTACCAATACTATCTGTTGATGTAAAATCTATAGAATAAAATTCACTTTCAATTTCACACTTTAGTGTATTGTTATTTGGTTTCAATGAAAAATATCTATTATACTCTTCTTTGTTTTTAACTGATTTAGGAATAATTTGACGTCTTAAATATGTTTCTAAATCAACAATTTCGTAAGATCCTGTGGGTATTGTAACTACTTTTGATTGATTTTGCTGCTTATCAGTAAAATAAAACTTATTTTCACCTTCTTCAATATTTGGAATACTATTGAATGAATGAAAACCAATTAATGCTAAACCGTAATCAAAATTCGGATCAAGTTCAATAGGATGTATAAAATCACTAGAAAGCACGTTATTATTACTTATTAACGTAAAAATATTAGACATCCTTCATGTGTCATACCATTAAGTTAACTGATGCATTTTATGAATTTTATTTATTTTTATACAAAAATTTTAAACATAAATGTCCACAATTAATTTGATTATAGTTTTGAAACTTTCCATAATTATAATAAATTTTTATTTTTTGACCTAAATAATTAATAAGCTCTTGAGGTGGTTTAAGAGCTCCAAAACTATCAAAGTAAGTAACAACATTATTTCTTTTAATATAAGCTACCCAATGTGTACCGCGATGTTCATTACTATCTAAATTAAGTATTGCACATTCATTTTTATTTGATTTTTTTGGTAATGTGTCACGCATAAAAACACCTCTAAAATTTGGTATTTTTAATATTTTTACATACTTATTTAAATCTACATTAGAAAGTGCTTTATTAGGTAGCTTTATTGGTAGTTTTTTGATACTGGTTTTTTTAAAAACAATCCATAACCTCCATGACCATTTTTTCTCATGTATAATCCAGATCCTTTTTTACCAATTTCTTCCATTGCTTTATTATGACGACTTAATTCTTCTAATTTCTTTTTTGCATTTTTTGCATCTATAATTGTTTTTGCTACTGCACTAGCGCCACCTGCTAGTGAGCCTAGACTTCCTAGTCCTGCTAGTATAGGTAATAAAGGTAAAAATCCTCCTTCTTTTGTCGCATCAAATGGAATTATTCTAGGGACACGTATATTTTTTCGACCTCCTGCTTTTTTAACAGCAATACGAGCTGCTTTAAGGGCTGCTGCTGAAGCTTTTTTTAAATCCGTTCGATTTTTGATATTATAATTATCGGTTGCAACATTATTTTTAACATAATCAAGAACATTACGCTTAAAAGACATACTATGAGTACCATTAATTTTTCTCTTCTTTTGTTGCATACGTTTACGGTTACAACCGCCTTTTCTTGTTTTTTTAATACCCATTCCAAGTTTTCTTTTTGCTTTCATAGTTGTTGTAACAAACCAAGCAGCTGCTTTTTCTCCAAGTTTAGCGTCTTTTGATTTTACTCTTTCCCAAGCTTTATTTTCTAAAATTTGATCTGCCTTATGTCGTTCTTCTAAAGATTTATTTTGTGAATAACTAATATCATGTTCTTTACAATAAGAATCAAGTTTATTAATTCCAGGATCCCCTCTCTGTAATCTTTTTTCTAGTTTTGTTCCTGGTCCACAATATTGATATGTAGGAAGATGTAATTCAAAAGGTAATTTATTAATCAAAGAATTGATAATTCCTTCACCTTTATGCTTTGACACTAACATAACAAATGAGTAATATTAAAAAATTACACTCTTATTTATATCATAAATTTTTGTTTTAGAGAAATCCATTCAAATTATAAATAGATAATATATATAAATAACAATTACTCATTATTCACAGATTTCTTCCTTATCATCGTTATATTCTATTTTTAATATGTATTATGTAATCAATCATCACTTTAGGAGGGGGAAAAAGGGTTTATTAAAATAAAACATAAAATAAAGCGTACATAATATTTTTATTTTAGACATAATTCACAATTGTTTCATTAATTAGTTTGTACGTGAACTCAGTGCTACATTATTTTTTCTCTCTATAATCTTATACAATGGAATTTGTGAGCGAAATTAAATCAGCAGTGTTCAGTGCTAATCCAGATGTTACATCCAGATTGAAAAAGTGCTATCAAGCACACCGTACACTTAACGATTTACTACTGAAAGCTACTACTATCGGTGAAAAAATGAAAATTACTGCGGCAATTGGACAAATAAAAAGTTTTAAAGAAATATTCCGATCCATGTAAATTACTGGTGAAGGTCATTATTCTGGGAAAAAACGCCTCAGCTTAAGACAATGTGAAATGGAGCGATGTTGAATCAGCATTCAAAGGACGCATTCGAACTGGAGTAATAACAAATCTTCACCATACTGACCCAAAATTATTCTTAGAAGACACCTTCCATCACCTTTGCGCGCAGTGCAACAACTGAGCAACATTAAATAATTACAATCCTATTTATATCGATAAGTATTGACAAGTATTGACAAGTATTGTATTTTCTTGTTTTACGGTTTCTTAATCATCATGTAAAATTATTATTAATAAATTATTAATAAACAAGACTTATCGCTTTTATATTTAGCTCTTATCTACATGCAAGTATGAGTCATTATCATCCTTATCACGTTGTATCAAATAAATTGTTTTTTAAATCAATAATTATTCAATAATTATGTTTTTTTACCTAACTCTAATTACAGGTAATAGATACACCTTCTTAAGACAACCACACGAAACCACCAAAAATATTACACCCCCCCCCCCCCCAGTAACACTATCATCATCGTAAAAAACATCCAACAAATATTATGCAACCCCCCTACATCCCTTCATTTATAATAATACACCCCCGCATCCCTTCATTTATAATAATACACCCCTTTCATAATTCGCAACACACCTACATCCCTTAATTTATAATAATACACCCCGCATCCCTTCATTTAATACACCCCTCTTTATTCTTAACAAAATGGCCGCGAGAGATGTCTTCAGCATGCCATGAGCCACAAGGATCATCCGACATCTTTGGTCCCGTAGCGACTATGGTCCCGTAGCGACACTGTGGTCCCGTAGCGACTGTGGTCCCGTAGCGGTACCGACCTTGAAACGCTAACTTGAACCTCCATAAGAAAATACATGGGATTTTGGTCCCGAACCCGCATTGCTTATCTACTTATAGATTTTTAAAATGAGTTCAATAATAATAAATATCCTTTTTTCTTAATTTTTATATTATTTCAACCTTTAATAAGTTAAAGACAGACAGACATCTAACTACAAAATGATCTGTGAGTAGTTATTTAAACAATTAACTGAAGAAAAAATTAAATATATATTTTTTTGTTTTTATTTAACTGTCAATATTTCGAAAACAGTTGAAGATAGGTATAAAACATTATTTATAAGATATGTCCAGAATTTGTCATAGTATTTAAAATGCAATAAATAATACAAAATTCTATTTAAAAAAACAAAGTTGATGTATATATCATTTTTAAAATACCTTGTATAAAAATTGTTATTTTAAAAAATGCCCAATTTAAAAATAAAATTGACCTGTCTTAACGATTTTTAAATAAATAAATAGTTTCAAAGTTATCTTGGATATTCCATACTTTTGCCGCTTATTGTATAAGAAACGAAAAAGAAAGAAACAATTACATTCTGTCCTCCGTTTGATAATACAGAAAGGACAAAATCCGCCAGCCACTACAAGTCTAAATGTGACCTTGCAATGCTTTGGAATGTTTGATAATTGTATTTAGAAATGCACCGTTAAGTGAACCCCTCAAACATATACTATGCGGAAAGTGAGGACCTTGCGCGGTTGCCGCATCATCGGTCCTCACTAGGTAATAGCCACGATCTGCAAAGTATACGTCTAGAATTTATACACCGTGGAGAGCGCCACCACTCACATAACTGTTGAACTAAAATATACAACTTGGACCATAGTGTGATGAAAGTGAGGTCCAGCTAAATTTAACAGATATGCCTATGTAGTGGTAGGGGAAGGTGCTGGAATGAGTTGTACAGGATTGTCAAAGTGAGGTCCGTATATTGGACCTCATTTTGTACCGGACCTCACTTCAAACGCAGTTTTTACACAGCCGGGGCTCACTTTATACACGTGGAATATATATACAATATATATATACAATATATATATATATATATATATGGCCAGCTATCAAAGTGAGGTCCAACCGTAGCGTGTATCAAGTGAGGACCACTAAAAGGACCAGATATACAGCGACGCGCTAGGTTGATTACAGTTTCCTACATCAAAGTTCATAGATTCCTCGCAAATATACACTTAAAAAATTACAGATGGCGGATATAATTTTTCGGTGTATATCGTGTCAAAGTGAGGTCCCTATCGTCTTGTTACCCAAGTGAGGTCCGTATATTTACGTTACAGTCTCTGATTCTTGTGAGGACCGATTTGTGTGTATATGTTTATCAAATGATTAAAGTGAGGTCCATGCGATGTTGCCAAGTTTTGCTTGGCGTCTGGGCCTTGTGCTGGCCGAATACAAAGTGTTACTTTAGGGGTATCAAGTTTTCCTAATATTATACAGAAAAATAGTAAGAAGTAAAATAATAGAAAAATAATAAAAAATAAATAAATTCGACTAAATAAAAATTGGAATAAAATTTTAAACAAAATAACAAATACATATTTTTATACTATTAGTAACAATTAAATAAATAATAAAAAGTGTCTCCAAAAATTGGTAAATATACTAGGTGTTTCTGCAATTAGTTTAGAAATTTTAACAAGTGATCGTCCTTGTAGAAAAAATGCGAAATAATAAAAATAAATAGTTGTTTTTGTACAAAACCTAATGTATTATTTCAGTTTCTTGCAATACGAGGTATGATTCAAATATGTGCATAAATTTTGCCTGGTGTTAGTCGTTGTTGCTGTTATTTTTTTAAATACACAGCGTATTACAACTAAGTTTTTGACGAAAACTTTAACACTATTTCTCAAAAGTAAACAAATTTATACGGGGTGATTTAAAATTACGTGCCAAAATTTTAGTTTGAAATATAGCATTACAAATGATAAAAATTGGCAAACATTTTTTTGTGTTATATCTACAGATTTGATGTTTTAAGACAGTCCCCTTTTCAAGCATAAAATCAATGCAATTTTTGAATTGTAAACAAATAAAATTTTCTAATTGCGGTTTTAACTATATGAAAGCACATGCTTTCCTGTGTGGGCAAAATTTATCAGAAATTATAAAATACATTTAAAAAATAAGTTTTTCAAATTTTTTTCAAAAAATATTGAGATAATCAATAATAAATATTCAGTCAAAATTTCAATTTATTTATTGCATATAAACTAAATGTTCAAATTTATACCAAAGACATTATAAATTTTTGTTATTACGTTAATTTTTAATTACAATAATATCTATTTACAATATTTAATAAAACATAATGAACCATATATTAAGCAGCTTTTACTTAAATTTTCTAGCTGTTATTTTTAAAAGCAGCACTTTATTCTTCGTTTTCTAATACTTCTTTCTATAAGTAAGAAAAAATTAATGTAAAATTTGACAAAAAATAACACTTAAACAGATTATAACTTTTAATTTCAGTTTGCGCTGCATGATGGAACTTGCTATTTTTTGACTAAAATTTATTAAAAATTATGAAAATTTCCATAATGTTTTTCTAAAAACTAACACAATATTTTATAAATTAATTTTGTGTTTGATCGGAAACACAAAATTTTACCTTAATTCCATACATTATGAGCATACTTTGGTAATTTAGTTTTTTATCGTTTTACATTTTCCGATGCATTCTCTAATAGTTATTATTTATTCATTTGATAAAAATGAAAATAAAGAATCGAAGGTCTCTAAAAATAGTGCAGAAGGGGATGCCTGGCCGAGCGGTTACCTACTTTTATTACTTTATACCTGCATTGTTTGTCTAAGACCTACAAGACACTTTCACTGCAAAGCATTTTGTTCTGTTGGCCCTAGTTTTGCTACACCTCAGCTCCAAATTCGAAATTTACCGATAACTTTTAGATATTTTTTCCTAAGAGTTTATTTATTATATTATTTATATTTGCAAATACGACAAAAAATATAAATGTAACGCCATTTTAATCACAAATAATGTGACAAATTTTTTTCTAAAAACATAGTTTTTAAATTAAGGTTTAGTTGTTGAGATACCTTATTGTTGAAAAGTGACAAAAAACGATAAAGTCGCTTAAATTTTGTTTATTGTTGAACGGATATATTGGATTTTAAAGTTTCAAACGCTCACAAAAACCAATACATTTTTAAATATAATGTTTATTTTGACAAAACGGTCACAACGACGGAATTGAACTTTTTCCAGAAAAAATCTTTGTTTTAAAGCGATTTGTTTTTTTTTAATTAGTAATAAAACGATTTTAAATATACCGTTATTTTAATTTATTAAATTATCAATAATAATAATACTAATAATAATATTATTGGTATTAAGTTGACTTACAGGCTATCCCAATTAGGAGCCAACTAGGGAAAAAGCATATACCGGATGTAAACGAAATTAGGCTTACCCTATTTGTTAATAGTATTTTTTTAAATAAAACAATGATATTTAGTAAACATATGATGTTAGAAAATCTCTATTAAGTAAATGAAAAATAAACTTTTATCACTTCCGGTTTTACCGAAAACGACCGTAACATTGGATTTTTAAATAAAACACTGTGTATGTTTTTATATTTTTCAAATCTGCAGTAAATTCCGAATCTAATACACTACTCTTTATAACTTTTTGTATGATGAAATTTTCTTTTTGTAATTTATATTGTGTTATCTAGAAGGCTGTGATGGTTAAAAAATATTTCTAAATAACTTAGACAACAACCAAAAAAAAACCGGTGCCATAAATAATTTAATTTGAAAAATACAGGAGTTTAAGCTGAAATTAATTAGTTTTTTTCGTCTTACTCATTTTTTTCAAATGGAACAATAGTGGCTCCTCGACATTTTAAATACATTTTTTCTGCTAATAAAAAAACCAAAAATTTAAAAATCTGTTTAGTAATTTTTGTAATATTTACAAAAATATTTGGAAAAATTTCTAAAAGTTAATTTAAATTTAAGCAGGCTGTAAAACAGAAAAAAGTAATAAATTATGTTAAATAACTGTCAATTTTATTTTGTTGTTAAAATGCTAACTCGTTTAAAATAGTTTTTTAATTTATGTTTTTATTTAACATATTTTTTTTTAATTTTAAACAAATTGACAAATAAAACGTTAATTTTAAAAACCAAGCGAGCCACTATTGTTCCATCTGAAAAAAATGAATTAAACCGGAAAAGCTAATTTATTCTAATTTAAGTTCATGTTTTTTCTAAATTAGATCATTTGTGGGATAGGTTTTATTTTTTAATGATTGCCTATATTATTTAATATTTTTTTATAATCACAGCTTTCCATATAAAAAAACAAAAATTAAAAAAAATCACATTTTTGTTTTAATTAGTGTATGAGACTCAGAATTTAACGTAGTTTCTAAAAGTATAAAAATATAATAGTATTCTATTTAAAAATACAAAGTTACGGTTGTTTCCGTAAAACCGGAAGTGATCAAAAGTTTATTTTTTACTCAATTAATGAAGATTTTTTAACATAATAATTTCTCCAAGTTTCGTTTTTTTATTTAAAAAGGTACTATTAAAAAAAGGGAATTTTTTTACACTCGGTACAAACAAATTTTCAAAAGCGGCAAAATTATGAAACATCTAAAATCACTTCAAAGCTATTTATTTAAAAAGAAAATGTATATACAGGTCAATTTTATTTTTACATTTTTTTTATTCTTTTTAACAAATTTTTACCTGTCACTATTTTTTAAATTGACAAAAAGTCCTAGGATGCTATAGATTTTTAATAATAAGTAATATTAATAATAAATTTCCTTTTTTTTAATTTTTATATTATTTCAAACTTTAATAAGTTAAAGACAGACAGACATCTGACTACAGAAAGATCTGTGAGTAGTTATTTAAACAATTAACTGAAGAAAAAATGAAAGATTAATTTTTTTGTTTTTATTTAACTGTCAATATTTCGAAAACAGTTGAAGATAGGTATAAAACATTATTTATAAGATATGTCCAGAATTTGTCATAGTATTTAAAATGCAATAATTAATACAAGATTCCATTTAAAAAAAACAAAGTTGATGTGTATTACATTTTTAAAATACCTTGTATAAAAATTGTTATTTTAAAAAATGCCCAATTTAAAAATAAAATTGACCTGTTTTAACGATTTTTAAATAAATAAAGAGTTTTCTTGGATTTTCTTGGATGTTCTATACTTTTGCCGCTTACTGTATAAGAAACGAAAAAAAAAAAGAAACAATTACTTAAACATTCTGTCTTCCGTTTGAAAATACAGAAAGGACAACATCCGCCAGCCACTACAAGTCTAAATGTGACCTTGCAATGCTTTGGAATGTTTGATAATTGTATTTAGAAATGCACCGTTAAGTGAAACCCTCAGATATATACTATGCGGAAAGTGAGGCCCTTGCGCGGTTGCCGCATCATCGGTCCTCACTAGGTAATGGCCACGATCTGCAAAGTATACGTCTAGAATTTATACACCGTGGAGAGCGCCACCACTCACATAACTGTTGAACTAAAATATACAACTTGGACCATAGTATGATGAAAGTGAGGTCCATCTAAATTTAACAGATATGCCTATGTAGTGGTAAGGGAAGGTGCTGGAGTGAATTGTACAGGATTGTCAAAGTGAGGTCCGTATATCGGACCTCACTTTGTAGCGGACCTCACTTCAAACGCAGTTTTTCCACAGCCGGGGCTCACTTTATACACGTGGAATATATATATATATATATATATATATATATATATATATATATATATATCCTGCTATCATTAGCACGGCCATACATTGCCCGATCCCTATCATTAGGACGTCCTTGTGCATAGAGCGCCCGTATATGGACGCTCTGCTGCAACCCCATGTAAAAAAATTTGGGAGCTTTCCTACACCGAGACGAAGCGAATGGCAAAAATCGATTTGGACGCTTTAATGATTTCTGGATGAAAAATTCGTATAATTTTTAGTTCCGGCGTATATAGGGTGGTGGCGCTGGCGTAATATACGTATATTCAACCTCGGTGTATTAGGGCGTCCGTCAGTTCGGCAACACTGTAACGATACGAATGAAATTAAATAAACGATTCCTGACCTGAGTTGTGAGGAATGAAAAGATAGACGCGCGCGCTAATGCTTCAAATTTAAATCTACTAGTAAGCGGTAATATTGTGAAACATTTAAAATAACTTTAAAAGTATTTATTTTTTAAAAAATTGTTCGTACAGGTCAATTTTATTATTAAATTGCGCATTTTAATAATAATTTGTTAATTAATTTTAATATCATTTTTATTCAGTGTGACCAAAAATAAGATACCGACTTCAACTTTGTTTTTTTTAAAGGACATTTTATACTTTTTATTACATTTTTAAATTTTATAACAAATTTTGAACATATTTTATGTATAATGTGCTATACCTATCTTTACTAAAATTTTTGTGACATTCTTAAATTATTAAATGTTGGAATAAAACAAAAATTAAAAAACTGAAATTTATTATTATTGAACTTATTGTTAAAATCTGGCACTCTATGACTTTTTGACAATTTAAAAAATACTGGCAGTTAACAATTTGTTGGATACAATAACTAACACTTTAATTTTTTAAAATAAAGTTTTAATTATAAATTATTTGTTTTTTTTTTCAATGAACTGGTATTGTCAGATAACAGATAATACCCGAGCGATTTTTTTTAAATAAATAGTTTAAAAGTTATTTTAGATGTTTTATATTTTTGCCGCTTACTCTATATCAAAAAAGTTTTGTATCTTTTTGCCTACATTTCGGGGATGGTAAAAAAATTACTGAAACGTCGAAAAGTAATAATAATTTAAAACAACATGAACGTTACTAAGAAAACTAATATTACTTAAAGTTTGATAAAAAATAAATGCAAGTTTTATTTTCCTATCGAAAACTATTAATTCCAATTGCTAGTTAATATTAATTATACAGAAATAGTTATTTCTATGACAATGCCAGAAACTGTCGTTTTGCGAATATAAGCACGGATTGTGGTCTGAGGCGAAGCCGAGTCTTACAAGTGCGAATAGTCGTAAAAAAGTTTCTGGCCGTGTGACAAACAACCTTATTAACGCCGAAAAGTTGCTTAAACTAAAAAAAACTATTTTCAATATTATGATAACTATTTTAGATTTAAAATATAATTGACAATAAAAAATTATATATTCTGTTAAATCATGCTTTTGTGCTAAAATAAATAAAACTTCTTCCAATAAATCAAAAAATAAAAGATGATAATAACCCAAAACATTTAAAAAAACGCAGCCTGAAAAGCAATTGCAAATTTCCTGTCTGAAAAATCATATAACCGGTATAGGAATAAATACAATTTAAAAACAGAAAATCTCTAGATTTTACGTTTAATGTTTAGACAGTGTAAAATAGTGACAAACGCAAACAATTACCTTTCGAACGATTTATACGACGAGAAATTCAATGTTTCTGAACGGAGGCCTAAGAAGATATTTTAAATTATTAGTTTAAATTTTACTAATACCATTTTCTTGCTTTAATTAATTTTGTTTTGCTTTTCAATGCTGCTGATTATTCATTTATAAAAAATGTAATAAAATTTAATTTTAAAATTAGAAATATTAAAAAAAAGTTTTTAAATTATTAAAGTTAAAATATTTATACATAAATATAAATTAGTAAAAAATAATAAAATTATAGGTAAGAGTGTTGCAATAAATGGTTTCTTTAATTTGTAATAACAACAAATTTTATTTCCAACATAAAGTAACTTCTCTCCTACTGTCAGTGTAATAATAATAAATATTGATTTTTAATAACTTTTTTTGGCCATAAAATCTTACCAAATTGTCGTTTGATAGGCGATTTACAGCGCCTAGATTCATAATTTGATAATTAATTTTTTATAATTTTTAAATCTTTAAATCACAGAGAATTTTATAAAGTATACGAAAATATAACATCTTCATCACGTTAAAAAAGTGAGTTTTCTGGGTTTGTCTAAATTTCATTATAATGAAACATTAACGCTCACTGAAAAACAATCAGTTTTTTTAACTTGTCAAAAAATCTACTATTTACTTAATAATTTTTGAATTTATTTTTAATAATATCCTTTTTTGTTTTTTAAGCTATATTTTCTTAAATTGTTTACAATATTGGACACTATTTTTGCATTGCCTAAAGCGGTTTTTTTAATCTTTATTTCAGACTTTTTTCATAACTTTGCTTTACCGTTTTTACTATAATTTTTATGTTCTCTTCTTGTTCTTTATACAGTTGGTAGTCATCTAGGTTTTTGTTGTTCTTTAAGTACTTTTTTGATAACAGTTTTTTCTTAATTACTTCTTGTTTAATTTCATTGTTTTACCAGTGTTTTAGCTTTTTTGTATTTGTTGTTTTGTTTACTCCACATATTTCTAGAACTGATTTATTAAAAATATTTTAGAGCATTTTTGTTTTTTCTTTGTATTTTTTTTGTATTTTTTATATTTTTGTATTGTTTACATTAAATTTCGTTATACCTTTGTTTAGTCTCTATTCTATTAGTATAGCATTTTGTTATCTTTTTTTAATTTCTGATCTTAGTAACTTTCCTAATATTTCATTTTGGTTTTTGGTCCCTGTTGTCTACTGTCAATGCTGTTGTATTATTTTTTCTTTAACTTTTTCCCTATTTTCTAATTCTACTATTTTTTTATTATACTCTTTTATTGTCAATTCGTCAACTTGATTATCTTTTCTTACTTTCCGTTTTCTTTGTATTGTAGATGAGTTCTTTTCAATTACGACTAATTGTCGTTTGTCATTGTCCCAATTCAGGTATTCAGTATTTTATCGTTTATTGTTAGTTTCTTTTTTCTTCTTATCTTCCTCTTTCTTTTATTTCGATTTAATTGATAAAAGTTTTTATTTCTTTTTTTTCTGTGAAAAGTTTTTTATTCTGCTAGATTTCTAATTATTTTTTTTTAGTTTTAGCATATTTATCTGTTCTTCTCAATTTTTTCTATGTATCAGATATACATTATCTCCTGTTTGTTTTGCATTTTTAATTTTTGTTTAAATTTTTCGAAATTTTGTCTATATTTTTCAAGATATTTTTATTAATATGTTCTAAATATTATTTTAGTATATTAATAAAACATTAAAAAATCTTTTATTGTAATATTATTACGACATACAAAAATGATATAATAAATAGTTCTTTGTTTAATTAAGCAATAAAACATGTGATTTAATGCTGTCATTGGCAGTCTGGTAGGGCAATGAGATTTATTATCCATATATAATTTTTTGGATATTATCAGTTCATTTTTTTTTAGAACAACTTGATGTTTGACAATTAGCCTCAAAATTTTGTGACAAGTATAAAACTGCGGCTTTAAAGTGTTTTAGTGCTTAGTCTATAAAGATGCTGACGTATTGCCTAGTCATTAAATGTGATAGTTTAGTACCCTTAAATGGTCATTGAAATGTGGTGTTTACTAAGTTTTACAATAGAAAAAGAAGAACAAAAGAAGGTTCTAAAAATGCAAATTTCATTATAATGAAACATTAACACTCACTGAAAAAAAATCAGTTTTCTTAACTTGTCAAACAATCTACTATTTACTAAGTTGTAACTTTCTTCATTTTTCTTTTTTTAAACAATTTGCTTTCTATTAAAATTTTATTTAAATGACGAATTTTGAAAATCATTCTTGATTTTTTTGTTAAATAGCCTAGTTTTTCTTGTTTTAAATTACGCTTATAATCTGCTTGAATTTAATCTTTAGAGCATAAACGCGATGTTTTCAAATTAAAACAATTACTCTTTTTACACGAATTTTTCTAAATTTTCATAAAATGTTCATTGGTTGGAAAACAAAAAAAAACAGCACACATTTGTCAAATTTTCTGACTTATTGTCAGAATTTTAGTTAAACATTTACTTAGTAAAATCAAGCTTTTTATCTTTAATTAACACGTTAACACCCAGTGTCATATGAACAGGACAGCAATAAAAACAAATTTCAAAAATAAAATATTATTTAAATCCAAGTTTTTCTTTGATTTTCTCAAAAAATAACGTTTCTTATATATGTTGCATAAAAAATTAACGTTAATTTACATTAGTAACTGTTGTATCTTTTGTTTATATAAAAACTTTATTTTTTATTATTTACAGTAAAAAATTTATTTCAAAAAAGCATTTACATTTAAGGATATGCAAAATATAGTTAATAATCTAAATTTTTGGATTGACGAAGATGAAAGTAGAATTTCCAAAATTAAAGAAAGATTAGAAGACGAAACTTCTAAGTAAAAATAAGATCGATTGTGCAATACATTACCAAAATGAAAAAAGTGTACAAATCTATGGTTTTTTAGACAATCATTTTTCTACTATTAGAAAAACAAAAATGGGCAGTTGAAAAAAAGATCTAAGCTTACTCACATCTTTACAACTCCTTTAAAGATTTTTAACTACTGACATTTTGAAACATATTAGAAAAGAGGCTTTACGTTATGCTAATTGTATCAAAAACGAAGCAAATTTTGCTCTAGAAATTAATAAATTTAAAATGCTTCATCGAAATACTTTTTTTTCTGGTTACCACAAAGTACCATCGGAAACTTGTTACATGTTACTAATTTTAAATTAGTAACATTTGAACTAATAATTTAAAATATTTTTTTTTGAATAACTAATAATAAATAGCAATTGGAATTATTAGTTTTCTTAGTAACGTTCGTGTTATTTTAAATTGTTATTGTTGAAACTTTTTGACGTTTCATTAATTTTTATTTTCTTTTTTCAATGTTCCCATGCCCGAAATGTTAACAGAGCGATAGAGAACTTTTTTGGTATATAGCCTACCTTTTATGTCCAAGTAATAAGTAATAATTCAAACAGAAATAATATTTTCTTAATTAAATTAATAATTATTAATAGAAGATATTTTAACTAAATCTGCGTACACAGATTGCGGCTTATTGTTAGTAAGATTGCACTGGTCGTTAAAAAATTGACTTTTAAACTACCATTGGAACGTCCATATATTTGCATGCATAAAGCGTCCTTTTGTGTATATTCTATTTATAGACACAAAATGAGAATTCCAACTGGCAACACCGCATGACGCTCTATGACGGTCTATATACACAAAGGGACGCTCTATGCACCAATATACGGACGCTTCATTGATTGTTCTGTAAAAGGACGCTGCAATGGTGGTACAACGGATTTGAAAACTTTAGATTTGCTTCATATTTAGACAACGCGACCTGTAAGGAAATAGACGATGTATACTGGTGAAAAAGTTTTAAAAAACAGCTTACTTCAGTGAGTTTTAGACCCGGACGCTCTAATAATGTTTTTTGGACGGACGTGCTAATGATAGCGGGATGTATATATATATATATATATATATATATATATATATATATATATATATATTCCACGTGTATAAAGTGAGCCCCGGCTGTGGAAAAACTGCGTTTGAAGTGAGGTCCGCTACAAAGTGAGGTCCGATATACGGACCTCACTTTGACAATCCTGTACAATTCACTCCAGCACCTTCCCCTACCACTACATAGGCATATCTGTTAAATTTAGCTGGACCTCACTTTCATCATACTATGGTCCAAGTTGTATATTTTAGTTCAACAGTTAAGTGAGTGGTGGCGCTCTCCACGGTGTATAAATTCTAGACGTATACTTTGCAGATCGTGGCCATTACCTAGTGAGGACCGATGATGCGGCAACCGCGCAAGGGCCTCACTTTCCGCATAGTATATATCTGAGGGTTTCACTTAACGGTGCATTTCTAAATACAATTATCAAACATTCCAAAGCATTGCAAGGTCACATTTAGACTTGTGGTGGCTGGCGGATTTTGTAATCTCTATATTTTCATGATGGAGAACAGAATGTTCAAGAGTTTAAGTAATTGTTTCTCTTTCTTTTGTTTCTTATACAGCAAGCGGCAAAAGTATGGAACATCCAAGATAACTTTAAAACTCTTTATTTATTTAAAAATCGCTAAGACAGGTCAATTTTTTTTAAAATTAGGCATTTTTTAAAATAACAATCTTTATACAAGGTATTTTAAAAATGAAATACAGACATCAATGTTTTTTTTTTAAACAAAATCGTATATTATTTATTGCATTTTAAATACTATGACAAATTCTGGACATATCTTATAAATAATGTTTTATTTTCAACTTCAACTGTTTTCGAAATATTGACAGTTAAATATAAACAAAAAAATTAATATTTAATTTTTTGTTTAGTTATTAGTAATTACTCACAGATCTTTTTGTAGTCAGATGTTTGTCTGTCTTAAAGAAAATTTATTATTATTAAACTCATTTTAAAAATCTATAGCATCCTAGGACTTTTTGGCAGTTTAAAAAATAGTGACAGGTAAAAATTTGTTAAAAACAATAAAAAAAATGTAAAATGTAAAAATCAAATTGACCTGTATAAACATTTTTTTTTAAATAAATAGTTTTGAAGTTATTTTAGATGTTTCATAATTTTGCCGTTTTTTGAAAACTTGTTTGTACCGAGTGTAAAAAAAATCACTTTTTCTAATGGTACCTTTTTAAATAAAAAAACGAGACTTGGAAAAATTATTATGTTAAAATATCTTCATTAATTGTGTAAAAAATAAACTTTTGATCACTTCCGGTTTTAACGGAAACAACCGTAACTTTGGATTTTTAAATATAATACTATTATATTTTTATACTTAGAACTACGTTAAATTCTGAGTCTCATACACTAATTTAAAAAAAATGTGATATTTTTTTTTAATTTTTGTTTTTTTATTTAGAAAGCTGTGATTATAAAAAAATATTAAATAATATAAGCAGTCATTAAAAAATAAAACCTATCCCACAAATGATCTAGTTTAGAAAAAACATGAATTTAATTTAGAATAAATTAGTTTTTTCGGTTTAATTCATTTTTTTTCAGATGGAACAATAGTGGCTCGCTTGGTTTTTGAAATTAACGTTTTATTTGTCAATTTGTTTAAAATTTAAAAAAAAAATATGTTAAATAAAAACATAAATTTAAAAATTAGTTTAAATAAGTTAGCATTTTAACAACAAAATAAAATTGACAGTTATTAAACATAATTTGTTACTTTTTTTCTGTTTTACAGCTTGCCTAAATTTGAATTAACTTTTAGAAATTTTTCCAAATATTTTTGTAAATATTACAAAAATTACTAAACAGATTTTTAAATTTTTGGTTTTTTTTATTAGCAGAAAAAATGTATTTAAAATGTCGAGGAGCCACTATTGTTCCATTTAAAAAAATTGAGTAAGACGAGAAAAACTAATTTATTTCAGCTTAAACTCCTGTATTTTTCAAATTAAATTATTTATGGCACCGGTTTTATTTTTTAGTTGTTGTCTAAGTTATTTAGAAATATTTTTTAACCATCACAGTCTTCTAGATAGCACAATAAAATTTACAAAAAAAATCTTTCATCTTACAAAAAGTTATAAAGAGTAGTGTATTAGATTCGGAATTTACTGTAGATTTTAAAAATATAAAAACATACACAGTGTTTTATTTAAAAATCCAATGTTACGGTCGTTTTCGGTAAAACCGGAAGTGATAAAAGTTTATTTTTAATAATAATAATAATAATAATAAAGTTTATTGCACATTAAAACAAAAATGTACAAAAGGTTAAATGGCAGACACAAATCTGATTTTATAATTTAACCTAGAGAAATAGTTAAAACATAATAAAATACTAATAAATATACTTACAATAAACATAACACAAAATAATACAACAGATTAAAATTTGCTAAGATCAATTGCAGAAAGTTTTTGCGACAAAATTAGTTTTTTACATTTTTTTTTTAAATATACGGAAGTGTCAACTGTTAAAAGATCAGAGCAGTTACTTAATATATATGGTACAATATATGAAAAAGACGTCTGAAATAAAGTAGTCTTGTGTGCTGGAAAGTGAAAATGCTTTTCAACAAATCGTAAATTTCTAAAGTGTGTTTCACAGCGTTTGATTAATTTAACATACAAATAATCAGGAATTTTTAACTTTAGTAATTTGAAACAAAAACATAAATAATGAACGAAGCGTTGCTCATTCAATTTAAGCAATCCTAAAGATCTTAGGTAGGGAGTAACATGTGCAAAGTGAGGTATACTAATCACAAATCGTAAACAGTAGTTTTGAATTTTTTGAAGTTTTTGTTTATTACTTTCAGTTAGGCGCGGGCCATAAACAATATCACAGTAATGCAGATTGGATAAAACTAGTGAGTTAATTAAAATTAGTTTAGTCTTTTGATTTAAAAACTCTTTAAACTGTGTAAGTTGCTTAAATTTAAAATAACAATGTTTAGATAACTGGGAAACATGATTAGTAAAATTGAGTTGTGAATCCATAGTAATACCAAGATTTTTGACTGTACTTTGGGAAGGAATTTCTACATTATTAATTCGAACGGTGTGTTTTAGATTTTCTGCTTTATTCGTTGTTCCAATTTTTCATATACTTAATGGAAATTTTCTAACATCATATGTTTACTAAATATCATTGGTTTATTTAAAAAAATACTACTAACAATTAGGGTAAGCCTAATTTCGTTTACACCCGGTATATGTTTTTTTCCCTAGTTGGCTCCTAATTGGGATAGCCTGTAAGTCAACTTAATACCAATAATAGTATTATTAGTATTATTATTATTGATAATTTATTAAATTATAATAACGGTATATTTAAAATCGTTTTATTACTAATAAAAAAAAACAAATCGCTTTAAAACAAAGATTCTTTCTGGCAAAAGCTCAATTCCGTCGTTGTGACCGTTTTGTCAAAATAAAAATTATATTTAAAAATGTATTGGCTTTTGTGAGCATTCGAAACTTTAAAATCCAATATATCCGTTCAACATTGAAGAAAATTTAAGTGACTTTATCGTTTTTTGTCACTTTTCAACAATTAGGTATCTCAACAACTAAACCTTAATTTAAATACTATGTTTTTAGAAAAAAAATGTCACATTATTTGTAATTAGAATGGCGTTACATTTATATTTTTTGTCGTTTTTGCAAATATAAATAATATAATAAATAAACTCTTAGGAAGAAATATCTAAAAGTTAGCGGTACATTTGTATTTTGCTTTGCAATGTGAGTGTCTTGTAGGTCTTAGACAAACAATGCAGGTATAAAGTAATAAAAGTAGGTAACCGCTCGGCCAGGCATCCCCTTCTGCTGGAATTTTTAGAGACCTTTCAGTCTTTACTTTAATTTTTATCAAATAAATAAATAATAACTATTAGAGAATGCATCGGAAAATGTAAAACGATAAAAAACTAAATTACCAAAGTATGCTCATGTTGTTTAATGTATGGAATTAAGGTAAAATTTTGTTTTTCCGATCAAACACAAAATTAATTTATAAAACATTGTGTTAGTTTTTAGAAAAACATTATGGAAATTTTCATAATTTTTAATAAATTTTAGTCAAAAAATAGCAAGTTCTTTCATGCAGGGCAAACTAAAATTAAAAGTTTTAATCTGTTTAAGTGTAATTTTTTGTCAAATTTTACATTTATTTTTTCTTACTTATAGAAAAAAGTATTAGAAAACGAAGAATAAAGTGCTGCTTTTAAAAATAAGAGCTAGAAAATTTAAGTAAAAGCTGTTTAATATATGGTTCATTATGTTTTATTAAAGATAGTAAATAATTATTATTGTAATTAAAAACTAACGTAATAACAAAAATTCATAATAATCTTTGGTATAAATTTGACCATTTAGTTTATATGCAATAAATAAATTGAAATTTTGACTGAATATTTATTATTTTTTAAACTTATTTTTTAAATGAATTTTATAATTTCTGATAAATTTTGCCCACACAGGAAAGCATGTGCTTTCATATAGTTAAAACCGCAATTAGAAATTTTTATTTGTTTACAATTCAAAAATTGCATTGATTTTATGCTTAAAAATGGGACTGTCTTAAAACATCTAATCTGTAAATATAACACAAAAAAATGTTTGCCAATTTTTATCATTTGTAATGCTATATTTCAAACTAAAATTTTGGCACGTAATTTTAAATCACCCCGTATAAATTTGTTTACTTTTGAGAAATAGTGTTAAAGTTTTTCGTTAAAAACTTCGTTGTAATACGCTGTGTATTTAAAAAAATAACAGCAACAACGACTAACACCAGGCAAAATTTATGCACATATTTGAATCATACCTCGGGTTTCAAGAAACTGAGATAATACGTTGAGTTTTGTACAAAAACAACTTTTTTATTTTTATTATTTCGCATTTCTTCTACAAGGACGATCACTTGTTAAAATTTCTAAACTAATTGCAGAAACACCTAGTATATTTACTAATTTTTGGAGACACTTTTTATTATTTATTTAATTGTTACTAATAGTATAAAAATATGTATTTGTTATTTTGTTTAAAATTTTATTCTAATTCTTTATTTAGTCGAATTTATTTATTTTTTAGTATTTTTCTATTATTTTACTTCTTACTATATTTACTTCTTACTATTTTTCTATATAATATTAGGAAAACTTGATACCCTTAAAGTAACACTTTGTATACGGCCAGCACACGGCCCAGACGCCAAGCAAAACTTGGCAACATCGCATGGACCTCACTTTAATCATTTGATAAACATATACACACAAATCGGTCCTCACAAGAATCAGAGACTGTAATGTAAATATACGGACCTCACTTGGGTAACAAGACGATAGGGACCTCACTTTGACACGATATACACCGAAAAATTATATCCGCCATCTGTAATTTTTTAAGTGTATATTTGCGAGAAATCTATGAACTTTGATGTAGGAAACTGTAATCAACCTAGCGCGCCGCTGTATATCTGGTCCTTTTAGTGGTCCTCACTTGATACACGCTACGGTTGGACCTCACTTTGATAGCTGGCCAGCTATATATATATATATATATATATATATATATATATATATCTTGCTATCATTAGCACGGCCATACATTGCCCGATCCCTATCATTAGGACGTCCAAGTGCATAGAGCGCCCGTATATGGACGCTCTGCTGCAACCCCATGTAAAAAAAATTTGGGAGCCTTCCTACACCAAGACGAAGCGAATGGCAAAAATCGATTTGGACGCTTTAATGATTTCTGGATGAAAAATTCGTATAATTTTTAGTTCCGGCGTATATAGGGGTGGTGGCGCTGGCGTAATATACGTATATTCAACCTCGGTGTAATAGAGCGTCCGTCAGTTTGGCAACACTGTAACGATATGAATGAAAATAAATAAACGATTCCTGACCTGAGTTGTGAGGAATGAAAAGATAGACGCGCGCGCTAATGCTTCAAATTTAAATCTACTAGTAAGCGGTAATATTGTGAAACATTTAAAATAAATTTAAAAGTATTTATTTTTTTAAAAATTGTTCGGACAGGTCAATTCTATTTTTAAATTGCGCATTTTAATAATAATTTGTTAATTAAATTTAATATCTATTTTATTTAGTGTGACCAAAAATAAGATACCGACATCAACTTTGTTTTTTCAAAGAACACTCTACAATTTTAATTACATTTTTAAAATTTATGACAAATGTTGAACATATTTTGTGTATGATGTGCTAAACCT
This sequence comes from Tribolium confusum, assembly GCA_029207805.1. NCBI lineage: Eukaryota > Metazoa > Arthropoda > Insecta > Coleoptera > Tenebrionidae > Tribolium > Tribolium confusum. The sequence goes on from JALGAY010000004.1 coordinate 31,870,321, forward strand.
ATTTTTACTAAAATTTTTGTGACATTCTTAAATTATTAAAAGTTAAAATAAAATAAAAATTAAAAAACTGAAAATCTGAAATTTATTATTATTGAACTTATTGTTAAAATCTAGCACCTTATAACTTTTTAACAGTGTAAAAAATACTGGCAGTTAAAAATTTCTTGGAAACAATAATTAACACTTTAATTTTTTAAAATAAAGTTTTAATTATAAATTATTTGTTTTTTTTAATGAACTGGTATTGTCAGATAACAGATAGTGCCCAAGCATTTTTTTTTAAATAAATAGTTTTAAAGTTATTTTAGATGTTCCATACTTTTGCCGGTTACTGTATATAAAAAAAGTTTTGTATCTTTTTGCCTACATTTCGGGGATGGTAAAAAAATTACTGAAACGTCGAAAAGTAATAATAATTTAAAACAACATGAACGTTACTAAGAAAACTAAAATTACTTAAAGTTTTATAAAAAATAAATGTAAGTTTTATTTTTCTATAGAAAACTATTAATTCTAGTTGCCATTTATTATTAATTATACAGAAATAATTATTTCTATGACAAAGCCAGAAACTGTCGTTTTGTGAATATGAGCACGGATTGTGGGCTGAGGCGAAGCCGAGTCTCACAAGTGCGAATACTTGCAAAAAGGTTTCTGGCCGTGTGATAAACGACGTTTTTTAGGCCGAAAAGTTGTCTAAACTAAAAAAAAAACTATTTTGATTATTATGATAACTATTTTAATTGACAATAAACAATTATAAATTGTGTCAAGTCGTGCTTTTGTGCTAAAATAAATAAAACTTCTTCCAATAAATCAGAAAATGGAAGACGATAATAATCCAGAACATCTAAAAAACGCAGTCAGAAAAGCAACTGAAAATTTGCTGTCTGAAAAATCACATAACAGGTATTGGAATAAATACAATTCAAAAACAGAAAATTCTTAAATTTTACTATCAATGTCTAGACAGTGCAAAATAGTGGCAAACGCAAACAATAATCTTTCCGACGATTTCTACGACTAGAAATTTAGTGTTTCTAAACGGAGACCTAAAAAAATATTTTAAATTATTAGTCCAAATTTTACTAATAGCATTTTTTTGCTTCAAGTAATTATATTTTGCTTTTCAATGCTTTTGATCATTTATTTATAAAAATGTAGTAAAATCAAATTTTCAAATTAAAAAAATAAAAAAAAAATAATTTAAATTTTTTTAAATTATTAGGGTTAAAGTATTTATACATAAATATAAATTGGTTAAAAATAATAAAATTATAGGTAAAAATGTTGCAATAAATGGTTTTTTTAATTTGCAATAACAAAAAATTTTATTTCTAACATAAAGTAACTTCTCTCCTACTTGTCAGTCTAATAATTATAAATATTGACTTTTAATAACTTTTTCGGCCATATAATATTCTTATAAAGTTGTCGTTCGATAAATAGTTTACAGTGCTTAGACTTATTTCATAATTTTTAATTCTTTAAATTACAGTGAATTTTATCAAGTATACGAAAAAATAACATGTTCAACACGTTAAAAAAAGTGAGTTTTTTAGGATCGTGTAAATTTCATTATAATGAAACATTAACACTCACTGGAAAACAATCAGGTTTTTTTAACTTGTTAAACAATCTCTATCACTTGATAATTTTGAGTTTATTTTCAATAATATCTTCTCTTGGTTTTTTTACGATCTATTTTCTTAAATTGTTTACAATATTGTACACTATTTTTGCATTGCTTAAAGCGGTTTTTTTATCTTTATTTCAAACTTTTTTCATAACTTTGCTTTACCGTTTTTACTATAATTTTTATGTTCTCTTTTTGTTCTTTATACAGTTGGTAGTCATCTAGGTTTTGTTGTTCTCTAAGTACTTTTTCGATAACAGTTTTTTTCTTAATTACTTCTTGTTTAATTTTATTGTTCTACCAATGTTTTAGCTTTTTCGTATTTGTTGTTTTGTTTACTCCACATTTTTTTAAAACTGATTTTTTTAAAATATTTTTGGAAATTTTGTTTTTTTTTTAATTTTTTTTTGAATGTTTTATATTCTTGTATTTTTTTATGAAATTTTGTTATACCTTTGTTTAGTCTCTATTCTATTAGTATAACATTTTTTATTTTTTTTTTATTTCTGATCTTAGAAACTTTCCTATTACTTCATTTCGGTTTTTGGTTCCTGTTGTCTACTGTCAAAGCTGTTGTATTATTTTTGTATTTTACTTTTTACTAATTTTCTATTTCTACTATTTTTTTATTATACTCTTTTATTGTCAATTCGTCAACTCGATGGTTATCTTTCCTTACATTCCGTTTTTTGTTTTATAGATGAGTTTTTTTTCAATTACGACTAGTTGTCGTTTGTCATTGTCCTAATCCTTGAATTCACTATTTTATTGTTTATTGTTAGTTTTTTTCTTCTTCTTATTTTTTTCTTACTTTTATTTCGATTTCTCTGATAAATGTTTATATTTTTTTTTACTGTGAAAAATTCTTAATTCTGCAAGATTTCTAATTATTCATTTAAGTTTTAGCATATTTATCTGCTTTTCCCAATTTTTTTTTATGTATTTGATATACATTATCTCCTGTTTGTTTTGCATTTTTAATTTTTGTTTAAATTTTTAGAAATTTTGTCTATATTTTTTAAGATATTTTTATTAATATGTTCTAAATATTATTTTAGTATATTAATAAAATATTAAATAATCTTTTATTTTAATATTATAACGACATCCAAAAATAATGTAATAGATAGTTATTTTTGAATTAAGCAATAAAACATGTGATTTAAAAAACAGCTTTTTTTAAGAGAAACTTGATGTTTGACATCTAGTCTCAAAATTTTGTGACAAATGAAAAACGGCTTTAAAGTGTTTGCTTTACTGCTTAGTCTATAAAAATGCTGTATTGCCTAGTCATTAAATGTGATAGTTTAGACCGCTTAAATTGTCATTAAAATGTTGTGTTTACTAAGTTTTACAGAAGAAAAAGTAGACCAAAAAAGGTTCTAAAAATGCAAATTTCATTAGAATGAAACAATTACTTTTTTTACACAAATTTTTCTAAATTTTCATAAAATGTTCATTAGTTGGAAAACAAAAAAACAGCACAGATTTGGCAAATTTTTTGACTTATTGTCAGAATTTTAGTTAAACATTCACTTAATAAAATTAAACTTTTTATCTCTAATTAACCCGTTAACACCCAGTGTCATATAAACAGGACAGCAATTAAAACAAATTTGAAAAATAAAGTATTATTTAAGTCCGGGTTTTTCTTTAATTTTCTCAAAAAATAACGTTTCTTATATGTTACCTAGAAAATCAATGTTAATTTACATTAGTAACTGTTGTATCTTTTGTTGATATAAAAACTTTATTTTTTATGATTTACAGTAAAAAATTAATTTTAAAAAAGCATTTACATTTGAGGAAATGGAAGATATAGTTAATAATCAAAATTTTTGGATTGACGAAGATGAAAATAGAATTCCCGAAATTAAAGAAAAATCAGAAGCCGAAACTTCCAAGCCAAAATAAGAGCGATTGTGCAATACATTACCAAATTGGAAAAAGTGTGTACCAATCTATAGTTTTTTAGACAATCATTTTTCAACTATTAAAAAAACAAAAATAGACAGTTGAAAAAAAGGTCTAAGCTTTCTCACATCTTTACAATTCCTTTAAAGATTTTTAACTACTGACATTTTGAAATATATTAGAAAAGAGGCTTTACGTTATGCTAATTGTATAAAAAATAAAGCAAATTTTGCTCTAGAAATTAATGAATTTAAAGTGCTTCATCGAAATACTTTTATTTTCTTGTGTCCATAAAATACCATAGGAAACTTGTTACATGTTACTAATTTTAAATTAATAACATTTGAACTAATAATTTAAAATATTTTTTTTGAATAACTTATAATAAATAGCAATTGGAATTAATAGTTTTCTATGGCAAAATCAAACTTACATTTCTTTTTTATCGAATCTTGAGTAAGACTAGTTTTCTTAGTAACGTTCATGTTGTTTTAAATTGTTATTGTTAAAACTTTTCGACGATTTGGTATTTTTTATTTTCTTTTTTCAATGTTCCCATGTCTCAAATGTTAACAGAGAGATAGAGAACTTTTTTGGTTTTTAGCCTACCTTTTATGTCCAAGTAATAACTATTTCAAACAGAAATAATATTTTTATAATTAAATTAATAATTATTAATAGAAGATATTTTAACTAAATCTGCGTACACAGATTGCGGCTTATTGTTAGTAAGATTGCACTGGTCGTTAAAAAATTGACTTTTAAACCACCATTGGAACGTCCATATATTTGCATGCATAAAGCGTCCTTTTGTGTATATTCTATTTTTAGACACAAAATGAGAATTACAACTGGCAACACCGCATGACGCTCTATGACGGTCTATATACACCAAGGGACGCTCTATGCACCAATATACGGACGCTACATTGATTGTTCCGTAAAAGGACGCTGCAATGGTGGTACAACGGATTTGAAAACTTTAGATTTGCTTCATATTTAGGCAACGCCACCTGTAAGGGAATAGACGATGTATACTGGTGGAAAACTTTTAAAAAACAGCTTACTTCTGTGAGTTTTAGACCCGGACGCTCTAATAATGTTTTTCGGACGGACGTGCTAATGATAGCGGGATGTATATATATATATATATAGACATATTAACCGGCATTACCAAGCCCAAAATGATAAACTTTACGGTGGATACCAAGCCCGACACCTACTTACGAAGCCCGGTTTCGGGCTTCGCAATTTTTACGTGTATAAACTATTACCTTGGATTACGTACCATATCTAGACACTTGTGACGTTTTTTTTCACTGGGCCTCGGAAGGTCGCCAAATATCGAAAAATACACGCGTTTAGTTTGAGCGAATGCTGTATAGGGGGCGTACAGTTGTTTCTGTATATACATTGAATATGTTCTACCGATTTTACCCACCCTATGTGCTAAACGCATAATACGAGGCCCGTAAAATTGGCAACATTGCATTGTAAGACAACACAATACAGTGATTGAGATGATAACACAAAATTTAAATTCTTTGCATTTTTTTAACAGTTTCGTTTTACTTAGTGCGACTTCAAAAAAACATTTGTATTATTACGTTTAGGCATTCTTATTATTATCTTATTATATCTTATTATTATAATCTATTATACAGAGTGATTTTTTAAAAACAGTCCACATCAATTTTCTCTGGAGTAATTTGGATTTAAAAAAAACGGGACAGGTCGATTTTTATTGCCAGGGAAACATTTTTTTCACCACCCCCTTGAACACAGGGTTTGGACTTGAAAATATTTTGTACAATGCTTGATGACGTATTTTTCATACAAGACGCCGTATTCCTTGGTTCGGACTTGAAAATAATTCACACAATCCTTAACGACATAGTTTTCGTAGTCATTGATAAAACAAAGAGAGGAGTATCCACTCGTCAGTTAAAATCTACATGTGATTGAGAGAGTCAGCAACGGCTACTTGACCTTGCGGTGCGCATTGAATTAAAAATTGCATTATGGTTTTATGTCAAAAAAATTCATTGTTTTACATACGAATTCTTTCCGTAAGATTTAGTTAATTATTTACATAATAAATAAAAATCCAAAGCTTTAATTAAAAATGAATATTTACCAATAAATCGAATAAATATTATATCTAATTTAAACATCTATCTCTGTCTCAGGGTCGACCTGACCAACTTTGATGTTTTTCGGCACGAAACTGCGGAACACGGCCCCTTCGGTCCACACAAGGCCTGTCAAAAAGTTTCGTAAAGTTCGGTTTAGAGACGGCCGCAAGAGCCCAACCGACGCCGATAACACCTCACACTAATAAGATTTTGCCGGACTTTTCTTATTTCAAAAATTTATATCTTTTGGACAGTTTAAAAAATTTCCCTGAAATTTTCACCAGAGCCCCTGACGACAGTGCCCTTTTGGCGTATCTACTCAGAACTAGGGATAGTTGAGAGCAAGGGCCCCAACCCAGAAAAGGCGCGATAACCGGGACAGTGACACCACTGGTGAAAAACCGATTTCCCGGTCACTTTCCCGCACGGAAATCAGGAACACGGCACCTTGAGATCACAAAACTCCTCACAAAAAGTTTCGGCACGATTGGTCGAAAAACAACTGCGAAAATCCAACTTATCCGGTAGCACTTTTCACCGTTGAAATCTAACCGAACTTAATCACTTTCTAAAATTGTTTTCTCCGAAACGGTCGGGCCAAAACTCTGGAAATTTGCGCTGGAGACTACACTAACAGTGCCCTGTCGGTCTCTGCCACCAGAATTAAGGGTAGTTGGATGGAAAGGCCCAAACCAGAAAATCGCGCGAAAAGCGCAGGGCGTCACCCACACGAAAAGTCACTAATTTTTACACTTTGGGCCAATTTGATCGCTTTAAAATCGCTGTCCAATAATGTCTACCTTGGTCCTTGGCCCCAAAGGCTTTCCCGACGCGGAAAACTGTGAAAAAACGACACTTCCGGTGGAAAGGCGCGAAAAGTTCTAACGGTCAGGAAAACCGGATTTTTCCGAAACAAACACTCAGAAAACTCACAGAAGAGCTTTTTGGAGCACTTTCGATGACTTCACACTGAAAAATCATAAACATCTAAACTAAAAGTTTTTTGATAAGATTTTTTTCAACAAAAATGTTTGTTTACTCTGATGCTCTCGACATTATTTTTTCCGAAGATTCAAATAAAAAATAAGTGAATGTATTAGTTCTCTCTTATTATTTATAAATTAATAAAATAAAATGTTCCATTAACTTCGTTTGTTAATTGTTAAATGGTCAAATAGCATTTAAATACGACCAAAATACCTCCACCAACACCAAACGTAATGCTAATCAAATGGATCAATCAGAGATTGGTCGTAACGTCGTAAGCTAATAAAACTTTAACAGAATGCTTTTGGCGTCCAAGAAATAATTTATATTTTTTTAAAGATTTTTTTTCAATTGAAACATTCTAAGATTCAAACAAAATAGGAAAAACCCACTCAAATGAAATGAAACAATTCGTTTTTTTTTTATTTAATATACTTATATATACCTTCTAGTAAATTCAATCACGAAACTAATATAACAATGTTCAAAAACCGTTTAAAACGATTCAGTAAATATTGGCAACATCGCCAGGCTTCATATAATGCGTAAAACATTTGCACTATATACAAATGGGATTCTTATAGTAACCAAAACATATCGGGCTTTGTATAAACGGTGATAAATATTTTTAGGTGTATATTAAAATAATTTACCCCTCTGCTGTTGCGCTGTATTATAATGCATTATACAATGATTATAAATAAAATATACATCTCCAAGTGGAAAGGAAAGGCCGGGCTTCTGAGTGCCTGTAGAACATGTCGGGCTTGGTATAGATAGCTGGGTACGTATATATATATATATATATATATATATATATATATCCTGCTATCATTAGCACGGCCATACATTGCCCGATCCCTATCATTAGGACGTCCTTGTGCATAGAGCGCCCGTATATGGACGCTCTGCTGCAACCCCATGTAAAAAAAAATTGGGAGCCTTCCTACACCAAGAGGAAGCGAATGGCAAAAATCGATTTGGACGCTTTAATGATTTCTGGATGAAAAATTCGTATAATTTTTAGTTCCGGCGTATATAGGGGTGGTGGCGCTGGCGTAATATACGTATATTCAACCTCGGTGTAATAGAGCGTCCGTCAGTTCGGCAACACTGTAACGATACGAATGAAATTAAACAAACGGTTCTTGGCCTGAGTTGTGAGGAATGAAAAGCTAGACGCGCTGCGCTAATGCTTCAAATTGAAACTTGTTAAAATAGGGTAAGCGGTAAAATTGTAGAATATTTAATTTAATACTTAATTAAAATAACTTTAAAAATATTTATTTTTTAAAAAAATCGTTTGGACAGGTCAATTTTATTATTAAATTGCGCATTTTAATAATTATTTGTTAATTAATTTAATTTTTTTTTTATTTAGTGTGGCCCCAAAATAAGATAGCGACATCAACTTTGTTTTTCTAAAAAGCACCTTATACTTTTTATTGCATCTTTAGATTCTATGACAAATTTTGGACATATTTAGCAGAATAGAGTAATACAAACTCAGTTAAACTGAGTTTGCATTATTCACTCATATTTTTGTGTTAAACTGAGTTTGGATTATTAAACTCATATTTTATGTATAATGTCCTATACCTATCTTTAACTGTTTTCGAAATATTAGAAAAAACAAAGAAAAATTAATATTCAATTTATTGTAGAGTTAATTGTTTAAATTAGTACCAAAATAATCTTTTGACAGTATTAAGTTATCAAAAGTTAAAATAAAATAAAAATTAAAAAACTAAAATTTATTATTATTAAACTCGTTGTCAAAATCTAGCACTCTATAACTTTTTGACAGTTTAATAAAAACTGGCAGTTAAAAATTTGTTGGAAACAATAATCAATACTTATTTTTTAAAATAAAGTGTCAATTATAAATTATGTATTTGTTTTTTTTAATGAACAGTTTTAAAATAATTTTAGATGTTCCATAATTTTGCCGCTTACTGTACATCAAAAAAGCTTTGTACTTCTCTGCCTACATTTTGGCAAAAAAAAACTAAAACATCAAAAAGTAGTCATAATAATTTAAAACAACATGAACGTTACTAAGAAAACTGATATTACTTAAAGTTTAATAAAAAACAAATGCAAATTTTATTTTGCTATACAAAACTATTAATTCTAATTAGTATTTTATTATTAATTATACAAAAAAATATTTTAAATTATTAGTCTAAAGGTTTCTAGTAGCATTTTTTTGCTTTAAGTAATTTTATTTTGCTTTACAATGCTACTGATTATCTATTTACAATAATGTAGTAAAATCTAATTTTGAAATTGAAAAATTAAAAAAAATATATTTTTTTAAATAATTAAAGTTAATAACTAAAGTTTATACATGATTTTAAAATGGTTAAAAATAATAAGTTTATAGGTAAAAATTTTGCAATTAAAGGTTTCTTTAATTTTTGATTACAAAAAATTCTATTGCCAACATAAAGTAACTTCTCTCTTACTTTTAGTGTAATAATTATAAATGTTGACTTTTAATAATTTCTTCTGGCAAAAAATCAAATAACGTTGTCGTACAATAGGTAATATACGGTGCTTACACTCATCCTCGCCTTCAGCTCGGGCCTGAAATCGAGTCCAATAATTTTTAGTTTTTTATATTACAGTAAATTTTATCAAGAACACGAAAAAATAACATGTTTTACGCGCTAAGAAAATGAAGTTTTCCAAATTTGTGTAAATTTTATTATAATGAAACATTAACATTCACTGAAAAACAATCAGTTTTTTTAACTTGTCAAACAATCTGCTAATCACTTAATAATTTTGAGTTTATTTCTAATAATTTTTATTTTTAATTCTATTTTTTTTAAATTGCTTACAACATTGTACAATACTTGTGCATTGCGTTGAAGTTTTTTTTATTTTTATTTCAAATGGTTTTCATAACTTTGCTTTACCGTTTTTACTATTATTTTTATCTTCTCTTATTGTTCTTTATACAGTTGGTAGTTATCTAGGTTTCTGTTACTCTAGGTACTTTTTCGATAAAAGTTTTTTCTTAATTACTTTTTGTTTAATTTCATTGTTCCACTAGTGTATTAGCTTCTTCGTGTTTGTTGTTTTGTTTACTCCACATATTTCTAGAACTGATTTATTAAAAATATTTTAGAGCATTTCTGTTTCTTCTTTGATTTTTTTGTAATTTATACATTCTATTTTTGTCTTCTGTTACTTTTTTGTGTTGTTTTATTTTTCACCAAAAAATTGTCATTTCCTATGTCAAAAACTTTTTAACGCGCATGTCTTTAATTCTTTTTAAAATATTTTGTCTATCACTAATAGGAAGATTATAGATTTTTTATTTCTGCTTAGCATCTCACCTGTATACATATATGTAAATATTTTTGTGTCGGTAGAAGTTGTTTCCTATTACCAAATTTGTTTATTGTATAAAAATCTATGATGTTTTAGCCATTAATAACATTTTTTTTTAAAAAAATTTTGCTATTTACTTTTTCTCTATTAATTTTTACCTTTTCTTTTATATCATTTGTTAGTATTAGGATTTTTTTTGTTGTTATCTCTTATTCTGGGAAGCTATTTCTACTTAGAAACTGTTCTAAAATTTGTTTACAGTGAATTTTGTTATACCTTCGTTTAGTCTCTATTCTATTAGTATAGTATTTTTTATCTTTTTTTATTTCTGATCTTAGTAGCTTTCCTAATATTTCTTTTTGGTTCTTGATTCCTGTTGTCTACTGTCAACGCTCTTGTATTATTTTTGTCTTTAGCTTTCTCCCTATTTTCTATTTTTACTATTTTTTTTATTATACTCTCTTATTGTCAATTCATCAACTTATCTGTCTTTACTTTCCAATTTCTTCGTTTTATAGATGACTTTTTTCAAATACGACTAGTTTTTGATTGTCATTGTCCCAGTTTGGTTTTTTTGTCGTTTGTTGTTAGTTTCTTTAAAGTTTTTAATTCTGCTATATTTCCAATTATTCTTTTAAGTTTTAGCATATTTATCTACTCTTTGCAATTTTTTCTATGTATTAGACATACATTATCTCCGGTTTGTTTTGCATTTTTAATTCTTATTTAGATTTTTTGAAATTTTGTCTATATTTTTCAAGATATTTTTATTAATATTTTCTAAATATTATTTTAAGATATTAATAAAATATTAAAAAATCTTTCATTGTAATATTATTACGACATACAAAAATGATATAATAAATAGTTATTTTTTTAATTAAGCAATAAAACATGAGATTTAATGCCGTAATTGGCAGTCTGGTAAGGCAATGAGCTTTTTGGCCATATATAATTTTTTTGGATATTATCAGTTCATTTTTTTTAGAACAACTTGATGTTTGACAATTAGCCTCAAAATTTTGTGACTAAACTAAAAACGGTTTTAAAGTGTTTGCTTTACTGCTTAGTCTATATAGATGCTGACGTATTACCTAATCATTAAATGCGATAGTTTAGTGCCCTTAAATGGTCATTGAAATGTAGTGTTTACTAAGTTTTACAGAAGAAAAAAAAGAACAAAAGAAGGTTCTAAAAATGCAAATTTCATTATTATGAAACATTAACACTCACTGGAAAAAAATCAGTTTTCTTAACTTGTCAAACAATCCACTATTTACTAATAAGTTGTAACTTCCTTCATTTTTCTTTTTCTAAACAATTTGCTTCCTATCAAAATTTTATTTAAATGACGAATTTTGAAAAGCATTCTTGATATTATTTTTGTTAAATAGCCTAGTTTTTCTTGTTTTAAATTATACTTATAATCTGCTTGAATATAATGTTTAGAGCATAAACGCGATGTTTTCAAATTAAAAGAATTACTCTTTTTGCACGAATTTTTCTAAATTTTTATAAAATATGTTATTGGCTGGAAAACGAAAAAACAGCACAGATTTGTCAAATTTTTTTACTTATTGCCTTTATATGTATTTCTTATATATGTTACATAAAAAAATCAATGTTAATTAATTTACATTAGTAACTGTTGTAACTTTTTTTTTATAAAAACTTTATTTTTTATTATTTAGAGTAAAAAATTAATTGCAAAAAAATCTTTACATTTGAGGAAATTGGAGATATACTTAATGATCTCAATTTTTGGATTGGCAAAGATGAAAGTAGAATTCCCGAGATTAAAGAAAGATCAGAAGGCGAAACTTTTAACCAAAAATAAGAGCGATTGTGCAATACATTATCAAATTGGAAAAAGTATGTACCAATCATAGTTTTTTAGACAATTATTTTTGAACTATTAAAAAAACAAAAATGGACAGTTCAAAAAAAGATCTAAGTTTCCTCACACCTTTACAACAGTTTGAAAAATTTTTAACTACTGACATTTTAAAACATATTAGAAAAGAGTCTTTACGCTATGCTAATTGTATCAAAAATAAAGCAAATTTTGCTTTAGAAATTAATGAATTTAAAATGCTTCATCGAAATACTTTTATTTTCTGGTTACCATAAAGTACCATCGGGAACTTTACATGCTACTGTTACATGTTACTAATTTTAAATTAGTAACATTTGGACTAATAATTTTAATTTTTTTTTTTGAATTACTAATAATAAATAGCAATTGGAATTAATAGTTTTCTATAGCAAAATCAAACTTACATTTATTTTATATAAAACCTTGAGTAAGACCAGTTTTTTTAGTAACGTTTATGTTGTTTTAAATTGTTATTGTTGAAACTCTTCGACGTTTCCGTAATTTTTATTTTCTTTTTTCAATGTCCCCATGCCCGAAATGTTGGCAGAGATGTAGAGAACTTTTCTGGTATACAGTCTACCTTTTATGTCCAAGTAATAACTATTTCAACCTGAAATAATATTTTTATAATTAAATTGATAATTATTAATAGAAGATATTCTAACCAAGTCTGCGTACACAGATTGCGGCTTATTGTTAGTAAGATTGCACTGGTCGTTTGAAACCAGCATTGAAACGTCCATATATTTGCATGCATAAAGCGTCCTTTTGTGTATATTCTATTTATAGACACAAAATGAGAATTACAACTGGCAACACCGCATGACGCTCTATGACGGTCTATATACACCAAGGGACGCTGTATGCACCTATATACGGACGCTTCAATGATTGTTCCGTAAAAGGACGCTGCAATGGTGGTAGATTGGATTTGAAAACTTTAGATTTGCTTCATATTTAGGCAACGCCACCTGTAAGGAAATAGACGATGTATACTGGTGGAAAACTTTTAAAAAACAGCTTACTTCTGAGAGTTTTAGACCCGGACGCTCTAATAATGTTTTTCGGACGGACGTGCTAATGATAGCGGGATGTATATATATATATATATATATATATATATATATATATATAGCGCTTTAGTACAAACCTGAGCCAGAAATGTGTTTGCGGGCGGTACATCCTGAGCCACTCTGACGGACCTGAGCCAAATATATGGCTCAGGATGGCGGACCCTTATAAACCGCATATTTAAGGCCCCAACAGTGCACTGGCAAATTTTTTTTTTGGCTCAGAATTGTATGAATCTCCAATTTGTAGTTCCGGCTTTTGCCGCGCTGTAAAATGGTGGCGCTGCAGTCGCGTATTTTGTATATATTTGTATATCCAATCCTGAGCCAGCAGTTTCTTAGAATTAATAAAATTAAACAAACTGGCTCAGGATTGTATTATACAAATAAAACAAATTGCGCACTACATTATTTCAGTCAGCAATGGAATACTCGTAGACATTGAGATCACGAAAATTCATGGTATTTAGTCAAAATTAATACGTCGAAACTAAATCGTTCAAACCAACTTGACGTTAATTGAACGTCAAAGCTATAAGTAATTTTTATAATTTTAACAATGCTTGCGTTGCTAAGACAACAAATTTTTTGTATCAGAGACGTAGAAAAATCTGTAAATTTAGAAGTTTTTATACTTCAGCGCCTATAAAATTAAAACTGTTTTTTTCCAGCTGTTTAAAACCTTTTTTTTGTTAACGTTTTTAACAAACACTTGTATTGTAGAACGCTGCTATAAACCCTATATGCTTTATAATTTTTTTTTAATTTAATAAGCTAAATAATTTTGCAATACCATAACATTCACAGTTTGTTCAACAGCAAATATAATCATAAATTTGAATTATAAAATTTGTATTTTTTAGATTGTAAAATTATCTCATTTGCTGTTGAAGCAGCTCCTTTATCTTTTGTTCTAAATTGTATTATTATTTACAGAAATATCGAGCTAAATGTTTAAATTGACATCTTTTTGTTTCCTGGCAATAATACAATCAATTTTTTCGAACTCTGTTAACACATAATTTATTATTTTTTGACTAATTAAGCGCCACTAAATTGTGATTTTTTTTTGTAAATCCTCCAAATCTCTTGGTTTTGTTGCAAATACTTTTGATTTTATGTAGCTTTATAATAAAGTCAAATAGATTTAATCTAAATAGGTTGATAGAAAATCCGCACTGGATGAGAAAAACCCAAACTCAACATCCACAAAAATTGAATGTTTGAAGTGGTTTTCTCAGATACATTTTAAGACCGTATTTTTTTGAAGACATTCATTGAACAAGGTATGTCCAAATCCATTGCTCAAAATGTTTAATAGAGCGTTTATTGTAAACTTGTAATTTAAGTCATCATAAGACAGGCTCTGCAAAAACGAAGTTTAGACTGCTCCCACTTTAACAAAAAAAAAATTTTTAATTTTTTTAATGGGTCCTGGAAGCGCGCTGGATTAAGCCCTTAATACAGTTTTACAGATTTTAAGTTACACTTTTTGCGCATTAAACAATAATTATTTTAATTCATGTAAAATTTTACCTCTTTTAAGATTATTATAAAAATAAAAGTTTAAACTTAAAATTGGAAAGGCAACAGTAAACATACTGTTAACATTTTGTGTAGAAAAAAAAAACTTCTCTAGATGACCAAATTTTTAAACAGCTCCGACTTTTAGTTTGGTAAGACAATCATAAAAATTTAAACGTGTATTTAGAAACGTGACTTGTGTTTTAAATCTTAACACTTTTGTAGCATTAATTTACTCAGTCTAAATTGGTAGTTAAATACGATCTTTAAAGCCATGTTTTTAGAAAAAAAATGATACTTTTGCTCATCTAAATTGCTTGTTTCTAATAAAACAGTTGTGGGTAGCTAACAGTAGCGTCTGTATCGTAGTAACGAGCTGCTTAAGTTAAAAAAAGCTTCAATATTTTCCTAAAAATGTGCTTTTAAGAATCGGATCTAATCACCGACCAATACTAAATAAACTAATGCTACAAAAATGTTGAGAGACAAAAAACAAATTAATTGTCTAAATACACGTTTATAAATTAAAGCCAAAATCCAAAAAAAAAAAATTTTAGACTATAAGCAATAATTTTGTTAATAGGTGTAAATTTTTTTACACCTAAACTAGAATTCTGTAAAAAATTCTGTAAAAGTTCAAACTGGAATTCTAGAAAGAGTGGTAGTCATACGGTTAACATTTCGTGTAATAAAAGGCTTCCAAAAATGATTAATTTTTCAAACAGCTCTGAATTTTAGTCTGGTATAAAAATAATAAAAATTTAAACGTGTATTTTAAAACATGACTTGGGTTTAAATCTGAAGACCTTTGTAGCATTAGTTTACTAGGTATAAATTAGTGTTTAAATACAATTTTTAATGCCATGTTGTTAGAAGAAAATTAAAATTTTTAAATATCAGTATTTGCATCCATGGTGATGATAATAATTGATTTTGTCGCAGGAATTTGGACTTAGAAATAAAACGCTGTTTACCTGGCTATCCTAAAAGCCAGGTAAACAGCGTTTTATTTCTAAGTCCAAATTCCTGCGACAAAATCAATTATTAAAATTTTTGTTTATCTAAACGGCTTGTTTTTAATGAAACAATAATTATTGTAGATAGCTAACAGTAGCGTCCGTATTGTTGTAACGAGTTGTTTAAGTTAGAAAAAACTTTAATATTTTTCTAAAAATATGTTTTTAAAAATCAGATGCAATCACCGACCAATACTAAATGAACTAATGCTACAAGGATGTTGAGATACAAAAATAAGTTAAGTGTCTTAATACACATTTAAATTTTTATTATTGTTTTAGTAAACTAAAATTCGAAGCTATTTAAAAAGTTGGTCATCTTTCGAGGTGTTTTTCTAAACAAAATGTAAACAGTATGTCTGCCGTTGCTTTTCGAATTTTAAGTTTAAACTTTTATTTTTAGAATAATCAAAAAAGAGGTAAAATTTTACATCAATTAAAAAAATTATTGCTTAATGCGCAAAAAACAGTTTTTTTGGAATTATTGCTTTAATTTATAAGTGTAGCTCAAAATCTGTAAAACTGTGTTGAAGGATTAATCCAGCGCTATTCTGGGACCCATTAAAACAATCCAAATTTTTTTTTAAATGGGAGCAGTCTAAAGTTTTCGTTTTTTGCAAAGAATGTCTTTGAAACCTTGTATAACTTAAACTACAAATTTGCGAAAAACCCTCTATTAAGCATTTTAAAGTATAAGAAATTAGTTACCAAGAAAAAAAGATCATCTCAATTAATAATTTTTTCAAAAGTTACAAGACATTAAACTTTGTTAAAATTTTAAGGTGTTTTATTTCAATTGTTGAGCACTGTATTTGCAACAAAATTAAGAGATTTAGAAAATTTAAAAAAAGATCTACAAATCAGTATTGCTTAATTAGTTGAGAAATGAGGAATAATGTGCTAACGGTGTTCGAAAATTAGTTGTGTTATTGCCAAGAAACGGAAGGACGGCAATTTAAACGTTTAGTTCAGTAATTCTGATAAAAATTGCGTTTATTTTAGAAAATTTAATGAAACATTTAAATTGGTTAAATTACTTAAAATTTTTATTTTAGATCCTATACACCTTATACTCTGTATAGGATCTAAAATAAAATAAATTATACTGTTATACTCTGAAAAAAAAATAGTAACCATTTTCACCAAGAAAAATAGAGGTTGCTATTTAAAAGAATCATCGATTAGGTACGTCACAGCAAAAGACTGGTTAGAATTTTTTCTAATATAAGAGAGAAATGTGCACAATAAAAAAATAAAACCGATTTGTCTTGGCGTTTTTTTTATTAACTTAAAAAATATGAAATATACTTTTATTTCACCCTGCATATAATATTTTTTGCACTAAACCGACTCTATAGTTTGTTTTTTTTTTTGCTAGGCAATCTAGTGATCGCTGTAAATTCTAAATATTTATTTGTAATTAGTGGATTTCAATAATTATCCAATTATAAATGAGCATTTCAAATTTCTAGTGCTTACTAGTTTGCCTATTATAAAAAAAACTGTATCAAAACCAGCAAAACAAGAAAGGATCAAAGTCAGTAAAACAAAACTTTTACAGTTAGTAGTTGGCAAAACTTTTTTTTATCTGTGCAATTTTTTGTAATCTCAAAAAAAAGAAACAGAAATACATAATCGACTGTCATCTATTTATTGACATACACTCTACCAGTGCCAAAATTATCTTATTTTGAGTGCTTACATCGACATTCGTTAATTAAGTTGTCAATTTATCTGTACAGCTAAGACAAAACACAAAAGATATAGCTTAAAACAATCGAGATTTTTGCTCAAAAACGACACCAACTGTGTGAACATCAAGAAAACATATCTAAGTAAATAATGAAAAAATTTTGCTTTTCTTATTTTCTTTTTTACTATTAAGTGAAAAATATTACCACGTTCAAAGTATAAGATTTTCTAACTATTAATATATTTTTATCTTGTTAAAAAATTCTTACTTTATTTGTTAAACAATAGCTTTTTTTAATATTTACATTACTTAAGTAAACTATATTTTAGTCCTTCCTGTTGCTTGAACATCGACTTGCATCATGACTCTCGATATAAAATAAAACACTCCGTAAGTGAAATAAAGTTCAGCTGTTATTACTGTTGCTATGGGGCAGGATTGTCGGTAAAAATTTAACTTTTGATTATTATGGTATATTCATTCGGCTTAGTCATTGCTGTTGCTATGGAGCAGGATTGTCGGTATATTATATATATGGCTCAGGTTTGTCAAAACTGTTGGCTCAAGATAGTCTTGTATATGTAAACATATACAAGTCTGGCTCAGGTTTGCTGCATTTTCAATAGGCTCAGGATAGTACGAAATATTTCGTATAAAATTCAAATTTTTTTTAAGAGTTAGCCGTGTATATATTGCAGAATTAAGCACAAAAAATTACAAAAAAAGAATATACGCCTGACTTTGGTTCGAATCTACGCTATTTCTTGGTGGAGCGGGATAGTATGAAATGCTAATGATAGCAGGATATATATATATATATATATATATATATATATATATTTAATTGTTGTATTTCTTATTATACTACTTATTTTGTAAATAGTGGTTATCATTGGTGTCTCACGCCTCCTTATTTCTTCCCCTTTCCAACTTTATCGATTTAGGTAGTGAAAAGCATACACAAGATCATTATCTTCGACCTTGGGTATCGAGCGTAGGCATCAGGCTGGTAATAGACCCCCAACAAGGTCGTGGCGCCCCGAACATCTAAAAAGTCCTGACCCACCCCGTCGCCGTTGGTCTAGTCGGAAACCCTGGGGTACTAGCCTGCCTACAAACACATTCTCACAATTTGGTCTTTGCCTTTCCTTTTTTGAGCTTGGTTTGTGGCAACCTTTTGCTGCGCGTCTCGGGAACGTCACAAGCTTTTAATTTTTTGACGTGTCTCGTACATTAAGAGTTTTTTTTTTAATTTTTAAAATTGACATACTGGACAGAATTATATGACAAGTTGTACAAAGGATGAAAAATTTTGATTAACAATGGGTTATGTTACATATAACTATAATTACGTTTATTTAAATAGCATTACTTGAGTGAGGAATTAAAATTAATAATTAGGCAATTTAAATCAATAAATGAGCAACAGTAGACAATTAATCAGAAATCATTTATGACAAAAAAACACAGTAATTTTACTTGGCGAAGATAACGTGAAGTTAGAATCCGCAGTTTTTGTTTAATATCATCATTTTTAGAGGTAAGCAATTGAAAGTAATGACTAGGCAATCAAAAGTACTAAGTAGCCGATAATAGGCAATCAATTTGAAATTATTTTTGACAAGAAAAAGCCGAAATTTTGCTTGACGAAGAAATCGTGCCCGCAGTTTTGTTTTCCCGTAGTTTTATTTTCGATATAAGTTTTTTTTAAAGGGCGGTAAATTAAAACTAATTTGTGGGCAATCTTAAGCAATTGACAAACTAACATTTACAGTAGAAAAATTTAGAAATTTATAACTGGCGAACAACAACAGGTGCAGATAGCGCGCGCAGGTTTTTGTGTTATATCATCATTTTTAGAGGTGGGCAATCAAAAGTAATGACTGGGCAATGGTGGGCAATGAATTTGCAATCATCTCTAAAAAGAAAAAACAAAAATTTTACTTTGGCGGTAAAAACGTGAAGTTAGCCCCCGCAATTTTGTTTTCTACATATTTTTTTTTACAAAAGTGGTCAAATAAAACAATTTGGTGGGCAATGGTGGGCTATCGATGAGCAATTTTGGGCAATTATTTTTATCTTTTTTTTTAACTTTGTGGGGTTAACTTTACACAGCTAGATTATTTGATGTTTGTCTAAGAAGCCGACGAGACGATGATTTACTATTTTTTTAAGAGTCTTGCACATTGTGCAAGTTAAAGGAATTGGTCTGTAGTTTTGTGAATTTTTCTTATCTTTGCCGGGTTTGTGAATGGGTATTACATGAAATAGTCGCCATTGTTCAGGAAAAGTTGGAGTTGTCCAAATTTGGTTGTAGATATTGAGTAATCTGTTTAGTCCAGCTTCGGGGAGATTTTTAATGAACGCGTATAGAATGTTGTCAGGTCTTGGGCTTGAGTTTTTACAAGACTGAAAAGCAATTTTTATTTTTTGGATTGTTATGGGGCTATTTATTATCTCTATTTCCTGGTTACTATGCAGTTTGAATTCAGTATTTTCTATTTTTTTTATAGCATAGAAAGGTTTGATTGCAGTTTTTATTGCTTGAATTTCGTGCTAATGTGTCAGCGATGACGATGACTATTTCTTCTGTGTTTGTGACAAATTCTCCTTTTTCATTTATCATTCCTCTAACTTTTGCTTGCGATTTATTTCTTTTTATTCTCCGTATCTTAGTCCAAATTTCTGTAATTGGTGTAGAGCTAGCTAATATAGATACGTATTTTTGCCATGATTTTTTCTTGCTCTCATTAATTGTTAATCTAGATCGTGCTTTTTTTGGTTTATAGTCTAAGAGATTTTGTAGTGTTGGAATTTTTTTGTATTTATTGAGCGCTTTTTTGCTTCTTTTTAAATTTTTGTTGCATTGTTTGTTCTACCATAGTACTATCGTTGGACGTTGATTTTTTGTTCTTAGGACAGATCCTTCTGCTGCTTCGATTATTGTCCTGGTAAAAGATGTTACTTCGTCATTGATATTTCTGCTGGGTTGTCTGAGTGCCAAAAGGTGTGTCACCTTATCTGCGAAGCTGTTCCAATCTGCATTTTTTATTTTCTATTTGGTTGTTGGGGGATCGGTGAGATCACTTTTATTGTTGGGTATTTCTATTTTTATAGGGATATGGTGACTATCATAGGTATACTATAGGGTTTCCCATGTGTATTGAAGTGCGGTGTTAGGATATCCAAACGAGAGGTCGATGTTTAAAAAATTTCCATTTTGAGGATTTAATCTGGTCGGCGATCCAGTATTTAAGAGAATGATGTTGTTATTTGTTATAATGTTTTTTATTGTTGTGCCTCGCTCATTTGTTTTTTTCGAGCCTCAGAGGAGGTTGTGTGAGTTGAAATCACCAATTATTATAAATGGTTTTGGTAGTTGGTTTATGATTTTATTTAGTTCTGTTGAGGATAGATTTTGGTTTGGAGGGATATAGATATTGCAGAAGGTTGTTCTTTGGGGACACCATATGGTAACGCATATTAATTCAAGCGAAGTCTGGATAGGTATTATTTCAGAATAATATTTGTCGTTTACGATAATAGAAACGCCTCTACTTGCTATTAAATAATTTGTTCTATTTTTGTAGTATGTTTTGTGTCTTTTTATTTGGGGGTTTTGTCCTTCTTTTAGATTGGTTTTTTGTAGTCCAGTTGCGACTGGTTTGTATTTTGATATTAAGTGTTGAATAAAATTAATACGGGTGAAAAACCCGTTAACGTTCCATTGAATTATAGATTTGAATTTCAATTGTCTTTATTAGAGAATTTTTAGCAAAAGGAGTGTTGAGAGGAAATTGATTTGTTGTCTGAAGAGTTTGTTGATTTTTCTTCGGGATTGAGTTGCTTTTTAAGTTTTTTTTGGAGCCGAGTAATTTGATTTTTTGATCTTTAAGCGTCGGGTAAATGTTGTAGAGTGTTCTTATTAGTTCGGAGATATTTTCTGTATACCGTTTTACTTTACTTAGTGGGTCTGGGCTGCCAAAAGAGTTTTCTAAGAACATTTTCAGGTTTTCGTAGTTTATTGGATATTCGTCAGGCGTTTCTTCAATTTTTTTTTTGCGCTTTTAAGATGAGTGTCCAAATTTTCAATAAGTTGTTCGCTTAATGATGATTTTTTGAGTTTTTTGGTCGATTTTTGGCTGTTCGGGTTTTTTGAATGTTGTCGATGGTTCATTTTTGTGTATTATTTTCCGGTTTGGCTCGGTTAACATTTTGTCTGGTTTCAAGATTTCTATTCTATCTAGTGTTTCTTCCGTCGTTGACGTTAAAATGTGTGGTCTTTTGTTCACGTTTTTGTGGTTGATTGCAAATTGTTTGGTTGAGGGGTTTGGATGCTTTCTGTGTTTAGTGATTCTATGTTGTTTTGTTTTGAATTTGCATTGTTATAGTGTTATTAGTTAGACATTTTGTGGCTACGTGTCCGCGCTTTTTGCATAGAATGCAGGTTAATTTATCAGTGTTCAAAAAAAATCTGAAGGCTGTGTCTTCAAATTTAATTAGGATAAATGGCGAGATGTCTAGGGGTTGGTCAAAGGGAGGTAGAATAAATACCTGTTGTTTGAAGTTTTTGATGTGGCTGTATTCACCTTCTTGCATGCCTACTTTTAGTGTTGTGATTGGAGATGCAAGTTGATATCCGAGATTTGTTAGGGCTTTTTTGATGAGCTTATTGGGGATTGCGGTTAAAACAGTGATATGACTATTCTTTTGGTAGGGCTTACTAGTTTTCTAATTTTGATGTTGTAGTCTTGTACATTATTATGTTGGTGAGTGCTGGTAAGTTGGTCTGTTTGTTCGATGCTTGATAAATATATGCACACACGGTTATTTGCTATTTTAGAGGCAGAAATAATGTTCTTAAGAGAAACAATATTTTCAACTTTTATGATGTAGTCACCTAATTGTAGGTCAGCTTCAATGGTGTCTAGGACAATCGCTTGTTCTTTTTTCGGTAGTTTTGTTAAATATTGTTTTTTGAATGCATTTGAGTAACTTGGGATTGGTAGGTTTTAATTTATTGTGGTTGGTTGATCATCTTTGCTGTAGGTTGAATTTTGTGTTGTAGCCATCGCTGGGCTGATTGCAGCCACCTTGCAGGCTGGCTTTGATCAGTTATTTTATCACTGCACTTTATGTTAAATCAAATATAATGCACTGTTTTCAGGGTTTAAGTGGCTTATTTTGGTTTTTAAAAGCAATTTCGTGAACAATCATTTGCACAGGATGTCACATTTTTGTTTTTCCTGGTGCTGATTTAAAAGTTTATTTTAGTGTAAGAAATATGCACAAATTCTACTCGGAGATATGTCACACGTTTTGTACACGTTCCAAAACTCCGAAATTATTTTTTATTTTATAGCTTTAATTAAAATTTAATTTATTGAATTTGGTGTTATTCTGAACAAAGTTTTTAGAATTTATCTCAGTTATTAGTCAAGATAGAAGGATAAAATTTTTACTAATGTTATACAGAGGTTTTCAAAACTACAAATACATAATTTGTATTTTATTTTATAGCTCTGGTCAAAATTTAATATATTGAATTTAGTGTTATTTTGAACAAATATTTTGAAATTTATTTTAGTTATTAGTAAAGATAGATGGATAAAAAAAATTTTAGTGTTATACATAGGTCTTCAAAAGTACGTATACATAATTTATTTTCTATTTTTTTAGCTCTAGTCAAAATGTAATATATTGAATTTGGTGTTATTCTGAACAAATATATTGAAATCTATCTCACCTATTAGTAAAGATATAAAAATAAAAGTTTTACTGGAGTTATACATAGGTTTTCAGAACTACGTAAACATAATTTATTTTTCATTTTATAGCTCTGTTCGAAATTTAATATATTGAATTTTTTATCACTCTGAACAAAAATTTTTAAATTTATCTCAGCTATTAGTAGAGATAAAAAGATAAAAAATTTTCTGGTGTTATACGTAAGTCTTCAGAACTACGTATTCATAATTCATTTTTTATTTTATAGCTCTGTTCGAAATTTAATATATTGAATTTTCTGTCACTCTGAACAAAAATTTTTAAATTTATCTCAGCTATTAGTAAGGATAAAAAGATAAAATTTTTACTGGTGTTATACGTAAGTTTCCAAAACTACGTATACATAATTATTGTTTCATTTTATAGTTCTGTTTAAAATTTAATATATTGAATTTTCTATCACTATGAACAAAAATTTTTAAATTTATCTTAGCTATTAGTAGAGATAAAAAGATAAAAATTTAACTGGTGTTATACGTAAGTCTCTAGAACTACGTGTACATAATTTATTTTTTATTTTATAGCTTTGTTCGAAATTTAATATATTTAATTTTCTATCACTCTGAACAAAAATTTTTAAAATTATCTCAGCTAATAGTAATGATAAAAGGATAAAAATTTTACTGGTGTTATACGTAAGTCTTCAAAACTACGTGTACATAATTTATTTTTTATTTTATAGCTTTGTTCGAAATTTAATATATTGAATTTTCTATCACTCTGAACAAAAAATTTTAAATTTATCTCAGCTATTAGTAGAGATAAACGGATAAAATTTTTACTGGTGTTATACGTAAATCTCCAAAACTACGTATACATAATTTATTTTTCATTTTATAGCTCTGTTTGAAATTTAATATATTGAATTTTCTATCACTCTGAACAAAAATTTTTAAATTTATCTCAGCTATTAGTAGAGATAAAAAAATAAAAATTTCACTGGGGTTATACGTAAGTCTCCAAAACTACGGATACATAATTTATTTTTCATTTTATAGCTTTGTTTGAAATTTAATATATTGAATTTTCTATCACTCTGAACATAAATTTTTAAATTTATCTCAGTTATTAGTAGAGATAAAAAGATAAAAATTTTACTGGTGTTATACGTAAGTCTTCAGAACTACGTATACATAATTTATTTTTCATTTTATAGCTCTGTTCGAAATTTAATATATTGAACTTTCTATAACACTGAACATAAATTTTTAAATTTATCTCAGCTATTAAAAGAGCTAAAAGGATAAAAATTTTACTGGTGTTATACGTAAGTCTCCAGAACCACGTATATATAATTTATTTTTTATTTTATAGCTTTGTTTGAAATTTAATATATTGAATTTTCTATCACTTTGAACAAAAATTTTTAAATTTATCTCAGCTATTAGTAGAGATAAAAGAATAAAAATTATACTGGTGTTATACGTACGTTTTCAAAACTACGTAAATATAAATTATTTTTCATTTTATAGCTCTGTTCGAAATTTAATATATTGAACTTTCTGTCACTCTGAACAAAAATTTTTAAATTTATCTCAGCTATTAGTAGGAATAAAAATTTTATTGGTGTTATACGTAAGTTTTTAGAACTACGCATACATAATTAATTTTTTATTTTACAGCTCTGTGCAAAATTTAATATTTTGAATTTTCTATCACTCTCAACAAAAATTTTTAAATTTATCTCAGCTATTAGTAGAGATAAAAAGACAAAAATTTTACTGGTGTTATACGTAAATCTTTAAAACTACGTATACATAATTTATTTTTTATTTTATAGCTTTGTTCGAAATTTAATATATTGAATTTTCTATCACTCTGAACAAAAATTTTTAAATTTATCTCAGCTATTAGTAAAGATAAAAGGATAAAAATTTTATTGGTGTTATACGTAAGTCTCCAAAACTACGTATACATAATTTATTTTTTATTTTATAGCTTTGTTTGAAATTTAATATATTGAACTTTCTGCCACTCTGAACAAAAATTTTTAAATTTATCTCAGCTATTAGTAGAGAAAAAAAGATAAAAATTTTACTGGTGTTATACGTAGGTCTCCAAATCTACGCATACATAATTTATTTTTTATTTTATAGCTCTGTTTGAAATTTAATATATTAAATTTTCTATCAATCTGAACAAAAATTTTTAAATTTATCTCAGCTATTAGTAGAGATAAATAGATAAAAATTTTATTGGTTTTATACGTAAGTCTCCAGAACTACATATAATACATAATTTATTTTTCATTTTATAGCTCTGTTCGAAATTTAATATATTGAAATTTTTATCACTCTGAACAAAATTTTTTAAAGTTATCTCAGCTATTAGTAGAGATAAAAGGATAAAAATTTTACTGGTGTTATACGTAAATCTCCAGAATTACGTATACATAATTTATTTTTTATTTTATAGCTCTCTTCAAAATTTAATATATTGAATTTTCTATCACTCTGAACAAAAATTTTAAATTTATCTCAGCTATTAGTAGAAATAAAATAATAAATTTTTACTGGTGTTATACGTAAGTCTCCAAAACTACGTATACATAATTTATTTTTCATTTTATAGCTCTGTTCGAAATTTAATGTATTGAATTTTCTATCACTCTGAACAAACATTTTTAAATTTATCTCAGCTATTAGCAGAAATAAAAAAATAAAAATTTTACTGGTGTTATACGTAAGTCTTCAGAACTACGCATACATAATTTATTTTTCATTTTATAGCTTTGTTCGAAATTTTATATATTAAATTTTCTATCACTCTGAACAAAAATTTTTAAATTTATTCAAGTTATTAGTAGAGATAGAAAAATAAAAATTTCACTAATGTTATACGTAAGTCTCCAAAACTACCTATACATAATTTATTTTTCATTTTATAGCTCTATAACACTAAACACATATTTTTAAATTTATCTCAGCCATTAGTAGAGATAAAAGGATAAAAATTTTACGTGTGTTATACGTAAGTCTTCAGAACTACGTATACATAATTTATTTTTCATTTTATAACTCTGTTCAAAATTTAATATATTGAATTTTCTATCACTCTAAACAAAATATTTTAAATTTATCTCAGCTATTAGTAGGGATAAAAGGATAAAAATTTTACTGGTGTTATACGTAAGTTTCCAGAACTACGTGTACATAATTCATTTTTCATTTTATAGCTCTGTTCGAAACTTAATATATTGAATTTTCTATCACTCTGAACAAAAAATTTTAAATTTATCTCAGCTATTAGTAGAGATACAAGGATAAAAATTTTACTAGTGTTGTACGTAAGTCTTTAAAACTACGTAAACATAATTTATTTTTCATTTTATAGTTCTGTTTGAAATTTAATATATTGAATTTTTTATCACTCAGAACAAATATTTTTAAATTTATCTCAGCTACTAGTAGAGACAAATGGATAAAAATTTTACTGGTGTTATACGTAAGTTTCCAAAACTACGTATACATAATTTATTTTTTATTTTATAGCTCTCTTCAAAATTTAATATATTGAATTTTTTATCAATCTGAACAAATATTTTTAAATTTAGCTCAGCTATTAGTAGAGATAAAAGGATAAAAATTTTACTGTTATACGTAAGCCTCAAGAATTACGTGTACACAATTTATTTTTTATTTTATAGCTCTGTTCGAAATTTAATATATAGAATTTTCTATCACTCTGAACAAAAAATTTTAAATTTATCTCAGCTATTAGTAAAGATAAAAGAATAAAAATTTTATTGGTGTTATACGCAAGTCTCCAAAACTACGTATACATAATTTATTTTTTATTTTATAGCTCTGTTTGAAATTTAATATATTGAATTTTCTATCACTCTGAACAAAAATTTTTAAATTTATCTCAGCTATTAGTAGAGATAAAAAGATAAAAATTTTACTGGTGTTATACGTAGGTCTCCAGAACTACGTATACATAATTTATTTTTTATTTTATAGCTCTGTTCGAAATTTAATATATTGAAATTTTTATCACTTTGAACAAAATTTTTTAAAGTTATCTCAGCTATTAGTAGAGATAAAAGGATAAAAATATTATTGGTGTTATACGTAAGTCTCCATAACTACGTATACATAATTTATTTTTTATTTTATAGCTCTCTTCAAAATTTAATATATTGAATTTTTTATCACTCTGAACAAAAGTTTTAAATTTGTCTCAGCTATTAGTAGAGATAAAAGGATAAAAATTTTACTGGTGTTATACGTAAGTCTCCAGAACTACGTATAGACAATTTATTTTTTATTTTATACTTCTGTTCGAAATTTAATATATAGAATTTTCTATCACTCTGAACAAATATTTTTAAATTTATCTCAGCTATTAGTAAAAATAAATAGATAAAAATTTTACTGGTGTTATACGTAAGTTTCCAGAACTACGTATAATACATAATTTATTTTTTATTTTATAGCTCTGTTCGAAATTTAATATATTGAATTTTCTATCACTCTGAACAAAATTTTTTAAAGATATCTCAGCTATTAGTAGAGATAAAAGGATAAAAATTTTACTAGTGTTGTACGTAAGCCTTTAAAACTACGTATACATAATTTATTTTTCATTTTATAGTTCTGTTTGAAATTTAATATATTGAATTTTTTATCACTCAGAACAAATATTTTTAAATTTATCTCAGCTACTAGTAGAGATAAATGGATAAAAATTTTACTGGTGTTATACGTAAGTTTCCAAAACTACGTATACATAATTTATTTTTTATTTTATAGCTCTCTTCAAAATTTAATATATTGAATTTTTTATCAATCTGAACAAATATTTTTAAATTTAGCTCAGCTATTAGTAGAGATAAAAGGATAAAAATTTTACTGGTGTTATACGTAAGCTTCCAGAATTACGTGTACACAATTTATTTTTTATTTTATAGCTCTGTTCGAAATTTAATATATAGAATTTTCTATCACTCTGAACAAATATTTTTAAATTTATCTCAGCTATTAGTAGAGATAAAAGGATAAAAATTTTACTGGTGTTATACGTAAGTCTCCAGAATTAGGTGTACACAATTCATTTTATATTTCATAGCTCTGTTAGAAATTTAATGTATTGAATTTTCTATCAATCTGAACAAAAATTTTTAAATTTATCTCAGCTATTAGTAGAGATAAAAGGTTAGAAAATTTACTGGTATTATACGTAAGTCCGCAGAACTACGTATACATAATTTATTTTTTATTTTATAGCTCTGTTTGAAATTTAATATATTGAATTTTCTATCACTTTGAACAAAAATTTTTAAATTTATCTCAGCTATTAGTAGAGATAAAAGGATAAAAATTTTACTGATGTTATACGTAAGTTTCCAAAACTACGTATACATAATTTATTTTTTATTTTATAGCTCTCTTCAAAATTTAATATATTGAATTTTTTATCAATCTGAACAAATATTTTTAAATTTAGCTCAGCTATTAGTAGAGATAAAAGGATAAAAATTTTACTGGTGTTATACGTAAGCCTCCAGAATTACGTGTACACAATTTATTTTTTATTTTATAGCTCTGTTCGAAATTTAATATATAGAATTTTCTATCACTCTGAACAAATATTTTTAAATTTATCTCAGCTATTAGTAGAGATAAAAGGATAAAAATTTTACTGGTGTTATACGTAAGTCTCCAGAATTACGTGTACACAATTCAATTTTTATTTCATAGCTCTGTTAGAAATTTAATGTATTGAATTTTCTGTCAATCTGAACAAAAATTTTTAAATTTATCTCAGCTATTAGTAGAGATGAAAGGTTAGAAAATTTACTGGTATTATACGTAAGTCCGCAGAACTACGTATACATAATTTATTTTTTATTTTATAGCTCTGTTTGAAATTTAATATATTGAATTTTCTATCACTTTGAACAAAAATTTTTAAATTTATCTCAGCCATTAGTAGAGATAAAAGGATAAAAATTTTACTGATGTTATACGTAAGTCTCCAGAACTGTTCATACATAATGTATGTTTTATTTTATAGCTTTGTTCGAAATTTAATATATTGAATTTTCTATAACTCTGAACAAAAATTTTTAAATTTATCTCAGCTATTAGTAGAGATAAAAAAATAAAAATTTTACTGGTGTTATATGTAAGTCTTCAGAGCTACGTATACATAATTTATTTTTCATTCTATAACTCTGTTCGAAATTTAATATATTAAATTTTCTATCACTCTGTACAAAAATTTTTAAATTTATCTCAGCTATTAGTAGAAATAAAAAGACAAAAGTTTTACTGGTGTTATACGTAAGTTTCCAGAACTACGTATACATAATTTATTTTTTATTTTATTGCTCTGTTCGAAATTTAATATACTGAATTTTCTATCACTCTGAACAAAAATATTTAAATTTATTTCAGCTATTAGTAGAGATAAAAAGATAAAAATTTTACTAGTGTTATACGTAAATCTCCAGTACTACGCATACATAATTTATTTTTCATTTTATAGCTCTGTTTGAAATTTAATATATTGAATTTTCTATCACTTTGAACAAAAATTTTTAAATTTATCTCAACTATTAGTAGAGATAAAAAAATCAAAATTTTTCTGGTGTTATACGTGAGTTTCCAGAACTACGTATACATAATTTATTTTTTATTTTATAGCTCTGTTCGAAATTTAATATATAGAATTTTCTATCACTCTGAACCAAAATTTTTAAATTTATCTCAGCTATTAGTAGAGATAAATAAATAAATTTTTACTGGTTTTATACGTAAGTCTCCAGAACTACGTATACATAATTTATTTTTTATTTCATAGCTCTGTTCAAAATTTAATATATTGAAATTTCTATCACTCTGAACAAAATTTTTTAAATTTATCTCAGTTATTAGTAGAGATAAAAGGATAAAAATTTTACTGGTGTTATACGTAAGTCTTCAGAACTACGGATACATAATTTATTTTTCATTTTATAGCTTTTTTCGAAATTTAAAATATTGAATTTTCTATCACTCGAAACAAAAAGTTTTAATTTATCTCAGCTATTAGTAGAGATAAATGGATAAAAATTTTACTGGTGTTATACGTAAGTCTCCAGAACTACGTATAATACATAATTTATTTTTCATTTTATAGCTCTGTTCAAAATTTAATGTATTGAAATTTCTATCACTCTGAACAAAATTATTTAAAGTTATTTCAGCTATTAGTAGAGATGAAAGGATAAAAATATTACTGGTGTTATACGTAAGTCTCCAAAACTACGTATACATAATTTATTTTTCATTTTATAGCTCTCTTCGAAATTTAATGTATTGAATTTTCTATCACTTTTAACAAAAATTTTTAAATTTATTTTAGCTATTAGTAGAGATAAATGAATAAAAAATTTACTGGTATTATACGTAAATTCTTAGAACTATGTATGAATAATTTATTTTTCATTTTATATTTCTGTTCGAAATCTAATATATTAAATTTTCTATCACTCTGAACAAAAAGTTTTAAATTTATCTCAGCTATTAGTAGAGATAAAAGAATAAAATTATTACTGGTGTTATACGTAAGTCTCCAGAACTACTTATACATAATTTATTTTTCATTTTATAGCTCTCTTCAAAATTTAATGTATTGAATTTTCTATCACTCTAAACAAAAATTTTTAAATTTATTTCAGCTATTAGTAGAGATAAATGGATAAAAAATTTACTGGTATTATACGTAAGTCTTTAGAACTATGTATGAATAATTTATTTTTTATTTTATATTTCTGTTCGAAATTTAATATATTGAATTTTATATCACTCTAAACAATTTTTTTTAAATTTATTTCAGCTATTAGTAGAGAAAAAAGGATAAAAATTTTACTGGTGTTATACGTAAGTTTCGAGAACTACGTATACATAATTTATGTTTTATTTTATAGCTCTGTTCGAAATTTAATATATTGAATTTTCTATCACTTTTAACAAAAATTTTTAAATTTATTTTAGCTATTAGTAGAGATAAATGGATAAAAAATTTACTGGTATTATACGTAAGTTTTTAGAACTATGTATGAATAATTTATTTTTCATTTTATATTTTTGTTCGAAATCTAATATATTGAATTTTCTATCACTCTGAACAAAAAGTTTTAAATTTATCTCAGCTATTAGTAGAGATAAAAGGATAAAAATATTACTGGTGTTATACGTAAGTCTCCAGAACTACGTGTACATAATTTATTTTTCATTTTATAGCTCTCTTCAAAATTTAATGTATTTTATTTTCTATCACTCTAAACAAAAATTTTTAAATTTATTTTAACTATTAGTAGAGATAAAAGGATAAAAATTTTACTGGTGTTATACGTAAGTTTCGAGAACTACGTATACATAATTTATGTTTTATTTTATAGCTCTGTTCGAAATTTAATATATTGAATTTTCTATAAGTCTGAACAAAAATTTTTAAATTTATTTTAGCTATTAATAGAGATAAAAAAATAAAAGTTTTACTGGTGTTATACGTAAGCCTTTATAACTACGAGTACATAATTTATTTTTCATTTTATAGCTCTGTTCGAAACTTAATATATTGAATTTTCTATCACTCTGAACAAAAATTTTTAAATTTATCTCTGCTATTAGTAAAGATAAAAGGATAAAAATTTTATTGGTGTTATACGTAAGTCTCCAAAACTACGTATACATAATTTATTTTTCATTTTATAGCTTTGTTTAAAATTTAATATATTGAACTTTCTGCCACTCTGAACAAAAATTTTTAGATTTATCTCAGCTATTAGTAGAGAAAAAAAGATAAAAATTTTACTGCTGTTATACGTAGGTCTTCAAATCTACGTATACATAATTTATTTTTTATTTTATAGCTCTGTTTAAAATTTAATATATTAAATTTTCTATCACTCTGAACAAAAATTTTTAAATTTATCTCAGCTATTAGTAGAGATAAAAAGATAAAAATTTTAATGGTGTTATACGTAAGTCCCCAGAACTACGTATACATAATTTATTTTTCATTTTATAGCTCTGTCCAAAATTTAATATATTGAATTTTATATCAATCTGAACAAAAAGTTTTAAATTTATCTCAGTTATTAATAGAGATAAAAGGATAAAAATATTACTGGTGTTATACGTAAGTCTTCAGAACTACGCATACATAATTTATTTTCCATTTTATTGCTTTGTTAGAAATTTAATATATTGAATTTTCTATCACACTGAACAAAATTTTTTAAATTAATCTCAGCTATTAGTAGAGATAAAAAAATAGAAATTTTACTGGTGTTATACGTAAGTTACCAGATCTACGTATACATATATTATTTTTCATTTTAAAGCTCTGTTCGATATTTAATATATTGAATTTTCTATCACTTTGAACAAAATTTTTTAAATTAATCTCAGCAATTAGTAGAGATAAAAGGATGAAAATTTTACTGGTGTTATACGTAAGTCTCCAGAACTACGTATACATAATTTATTTTTCATTTTATAGCTCTCTTCAAAATTTAATGTATTTTATTTTCTATCACTCTAAACAAAAATTCTTAAATTTATTTTAGCTATTAGTAGAGATAAAAGGATAAAAATTTTACTGGTGTTATACGTAAGTTATACATAATTTATGTTTTATTTTATAGCTCTGTTCGAAATTTAATATATTGAATTTTCTATAACTCTGAACAAAAATTTTTAAATTTATTTTAGCTATTAATAGAGATAAAAAAATAAAAGTTTTACTGGTGTTATACTAAGCCTTTATAACTACGAGTACATAATTTATTTTTTATTTTATAGCTCTGTCCAAAATTTAATATATTGAATTTTATATCAATCTGAACAAAAAGTTTTAAATTTATCTCAGTTATTAATAGAGATAAAAGGATAAAAATATTACTGGTGTTATACGTAAGTCTTCAGAACTACGCATACATAATTTATTTTCCATTTTATTGCTTTGCTCGAAATTTAATATATTAAATTTTCTATCACACTGAACAAAAATTTTTAAATTAATCTCAGCTATTAGTAGAGATAAAAAAATAGAAATTTTACTGGTGTTATACGTAAGTCTCCAGAACTACGAATACATATATTATTTTTCATTTTAAAGCTCTGTTCGATATTTAATATATTGAATTTTCTATCACTTTGAACAAAAATTTTTAAATTTATCTCAGCTATTAGTAGAGATAAAAAGATAAAAATTTTACTGATGTTATACGTAAGTCTACAAAACTACGTATACATAATTTATTTTTCATTTTATAGCTCTGTTCAAAATTTAATATATAGAATTTTCTATCATTCTGAACAAATATTTTTAAATTTATCTCAGTTATTAATAGAGATAAAAGGATAAATATTTTACTGGTGTTATACGTAAGTAACCAAAATTACGTACATTTAATTTTTTTTTCATTTTATAGCTCTGTTCGAAATTTAATATATTGAATTTTCTATCACTTTGAACAAAAATTTTTAAATTTATCTCAGCCATTAGTAAAGATAAAAGAATAAAAATTTTACTGATGTTATACGTAAGTCTCCAAAACTACGTATACATAATTTATTTTTCATTTTATAGCTCTGTTCGTAATTTAATATATAGAATTTTCTATCATTCTGAACAAATATATTTAAATTTATCTCAGCTATTAGTAGAGATAAAAAGATAAAAATTTTATTGGTTTTATACGTAAGTCTTCAAAATTACTAATACATAATTTATTTTTCATTTTATAGCTGTGTTTGAAATTTGATGTATTGAATTTTCTATCACTCTGAACAAAAATTTTTAAATTTATCTCAGCTGTTAGTAGAGAAAAAAAGATAAAAATTTTATTGGTGTTATACGTAAGTCTTCAAAATTACTAATACATAATTTATTTTTCATTTTATAGCTCTGTTCAAAATTTAATATACTGAATTTTCTGTCACTCTGAACAAAAATGTTTAAATTTATCTCAGCTATTAGTAGAAATAAAAGGATAAAAATTTTACTGGTGTTATACGTAGATCTCTAGAACTACGCATACATAATTTATTTTTCATTTTATAGCTCTTTTCGAAATTTTATATATTAAATTTTCTATCACTCTGAACAAAAATTTTTAAATTTATCTCAACTATTAGTAGAGATAAAAAAATCAAAATTTTTCTGGTGTTATACGCAAGTTTCCAGAAATACGTATACATAATTTATTTTTTATTTTATAGCTCTGTTCGAAATTTAATATATTGAATTTTCTATCACCTTGAACAAAAATTTTTAAATTTATCTCAGCTATTAGTAGACATAAAAGGATAAAAATTTTATTAATGTTATACGTAAGTCTCCAGAACTATTCATATATAATGTATTTTTTATTTTATAGCTTTGTTCGAAATTTAATATATTGAATTTTCTATCACTCTGAACAAAAATTTTTAAATTTATCTCATCTATTAGTAGAGATAAAAGGATAAAAATTTTACTGGTGTTATACGTAAATCCCCAAAATTACGTATATATAATTTTTTTTTCATTTTATAGCTCTGTTCGAAATTTAATATATTGAATTTTCTATCACTTTGATCAAAATTTTTTAAATTTATCTCATCTATTAGTGGAGATAAATAGATAAAAAATTTACTGGTGTTATACGTACGTCTCTAAAACTACGTATACATAATTTATTTTTCATTTTATAGCTCTGTTTAAAATTTAACGAATTGAAATTTCTATCACTCTGAACAAAAATTTTTAAATTTATCTCAGCTATTAGTAGAGATAAATGGATAAAAATTTTACTGGTGTTATACGTAAGTTTTCAGAACTACGTTTACAAAATTTATTTTTTATTTTATAGCTCTGTTCGAAATTTAATATATTGAATTTTCTATCACTCTGAACAAAAATTTTTAAATTTATCTCAGCTATTAGTAGAGATAAAAGGATAAAAATTTTACTGGTGTTATACGTAAGTCCCCAAAATTACGTATATATAATTTTTTTTTATTTTATAGCTCTGTTCGAAATTTAATATATTGAATTTTCTATCACTTTGAACAAAATTTTTTAAATTTTTCTCAGCTATTAGTGGAGATAAATAAATAAAAAATTTACTGGTGTTATACGTAAGTCTCTAAAACTACGTATACATAATTTATTTTTTATTTTTTAGCTATGTTCAAAATTTAATAGATTGAATTTTTTATCACTCTGAACAAAAATTTTAAATTAATCTCAGCTATTAGTAGAGATAAAAAAATAGAAATTTTACTGGTGTTATACGTAAGTCACCAGATCTACGTATACATATATCATTTTTCATTTTATAGCTCCCTCCGAAATTTAATATGTAGAATTTTCTATCACTCTGAACAAATATTTTTAAATTTATCTCAGCTATTAGTAGAGATAAGAAGATAAAAATATTACTGGTGTTATACGTAAGTCTTCAGAACTACGTATACATAATTTATTTCTCATTTTATAGCTCTTTTCGAAATTTAAAATATTGAATTTTCTATCACTCTGAACAAAAAGTTTTAAATTTATCTCAGTTATTAATAGAGATAAAAGGATAAAAATATTACTCGTGTTATACGTAAGTCTTCAGAACTACGCATACATAATTTATTTTCCATTTTATTGCTTTGTTAGAAATTTAAGATATTGAATTTTCTATCACACTGAACAAAAATTTTTAAATTAATCTCAGCTATTAGTAGAGATAAAAAAATAGAAATTTTACTGGTGTTATACGTAAGTTACCAGATCTACGTATACATATATTATTTTTCATTTTAAAGCTCTGTTCGATATTTAATATATTGAATTTTCTATCACTTTGAACAAAAATTTTTAAATTAATCTCAGCTACTAGTAGAGATAAAAGGATGAAAATTTTACTGGTGTTATACGTAAATTTCTAGAACTACGCATACATAATTTATTTTCCATTTTATTGCTTTGTTCGAAATTTAATATATTGAATTTTCTATCACACTGAACAAAAATTTTTAAATTAATCTCAGCTATTAGTAGAGATAAAAAAATAGAAATTTTACTGGTGTTATACGTAAGTCTCCAGAACTACGTATACATATATTATTTTTCATTTTAAAGCTCTGTTTGATATTTAATATATTGAATTTTCTATCACTCTGAACAAAAATTTTTAAATTTATTTCAGCTATTAATAGAAATAAATGGATAAAAATTTTACTGGTATTATACGTAAGTCTTCAGAATTATGTATGAATAATTTGTTTTTCATTTTATATTTCTGTTCGAAATTTAATATATTGAATTTTATATCATTCTGAACAAATATTTTTAAATTTATCTCAATTATTAATAGAGATAAAAGGATAAATATTTTACTGGTGTTATACGTAAGTCCCCAAAATTACGTATATTTAATTTTTTTTTCATTTTATAGCTTTGTTCGAAATTTAATATA
This sequence comes from Tribolium confusum, assembly GCA_029207805.1. NCBI lineage: Eukaryota > Metazoa > Arthropoda > Insecta > Coleoptera > Tenebrionidae > Tribolium > Tribolium confusum. The sequence continues at coordinate 31,906,751 of JALGAY010000004.1, forward strand.
TTGAATTTTCTATCACTCTGAACAAAAATTTTTAAATTTATCTCAGCTATTAGTAGAGATAAAAGGATAAAAATTTTACTGGTGTTATACGTAAGTCCCCAAAATTACGCATATATAATTTTTTTTTATTTTATAGCTCTGTTCGAAATTTAATATATTGAATTTTCTATAACTTTGAACTAAAATTTTTAAATTTTTCTCAGCTATTAGTGGAGATAAATAGATAAAAAATTTACTGGTGTTATACGTAAGTCTCTAAAACTACGTATACATAATTTATTTTTTATTTTTTAGCTATGTTCAAAATTTAATATATTGAATTTTCTATCACTATGAACAAAAATTTTTAAATTTATTTTAGCTATTAATAGAGATAAAAGGATAAATATTTTACAGGTGTTATACGTAAGTCTCCAGAACTACGTATAAATATTTTTTTTCATTTTATAATTCTATTCGAAATTGAATATATTGAATTTTCTATCACTCTGAACAAAAATTTTTAAATTTATCTCAACTATTAGTAGAGATAAAAAAATCAAAATTTTTCTGGTGTTATACGCAAGTTTCCAGAAATACGTATACATAATTTATTTTTTATTTTATAGCTCTGTTCGAAATTTAATATATTGAATTTTCTATCACCTTGAACAAAAATTTTTAAATTTATCTCAGCTATTAGTAGACATAAAAGGATAAAAATTTTATTAATGTTATACGTAAGTCTCCAGAACTATTCATATATAATGTATTTTTTATTTTATAGCTTTGTTCGAAATTTAATATATTGAATTTTCTATCACTCTGAACAAAAATTTTTAAATTTATCTCATCTATTAGTAGAGATAAAAGGATAAAAATTTTACTGGTGTTATACGTAAATCCCCAAAATTACGTATATATAATTTTTTTTTCATTTTATAGCTCTGTTCGAAATTTAATATATTGAATTTTCTATCACTTTGATCAAAATTTTTTAAATTTATCTCATCTATTAGTGGAGATAAATAGATAAAAAATTTACTGGTGTTATACGTACGTCTCTAAAACTACGTATACATAATTTATTTTTCATTTTATAGCTCTGTTTAAAATTTAACGAATTGAAATTTCTATCACTCTGAACAAAAATTTTTAAATTTATCTCAGCTATTAGTAGAGATAAATGGATAAAAATTTTACTGGTGTTATACGTAAGTTTTCAGAACTACGTTTACAAAATTTATTTTTTATTTTATAGCTCTGTTCGAAATTTAATATATTGAATTTTCTATCACTCTGAACAAAAATTTTTAAATTTATCTCAGCTATTAGTAGAGATAAAAGGATAAAAATTTTACTGGTGTTATACGTAAGTCCCCAAAATTACGTATATATAATTTTTTTTTATTTTATAGCTCTGTTCGAAATTTAATATATTGAATTTTCTATCACTTTGAACAAAATTTTTTAAATTTTTCTCAGCTATTAGTGGAGATAAATAAATAAAAAATTTACTGGTGTTATACGTAAGTCTCTAAAACTACGTATACATAATTTATTTTTTATTTTTTAGCTATGTTCAAAATTTAATAGATTGAATTTTTTATCACTCTGAACAAAAATTTTAAATTAATCTCAGCTATTAGTAGAGATAAAAAAATAGAAATTTTACTGGTGTTATACGTAAGTCACCAGATCTACGTATACATATATCATTTTTCATTTTATAGCTCCCTCCGAAATTTAATATGTAGAATTTTCTATCACTCTGAACAAATATTTTTAAATTTATCTCAGCTATTAGTAGAGATAAGAAGATAAAAATATTACTGGTGTTATACGTAAGTCTTCAGAACTACGTATACATAATTTATTTCTCATTTTATAGCTCTTTTCGAAATTTAAAATATTGAATTTTCTATCACTCTGAACAAAAAGTTTTAAATTTATCTCAGTTATTAATAGAGATAAAAGGATAAAAATATTACTCGTGTTATACGTAAGTCTTCAGAACTACGCATACATAATTTATTTTCCATTTTATTGCTTTGTTAGAAATTTAAGATATTGAATTTTCTATCACACTGAACAAAAATTTTTAAATTAATCTCAGCTATTAGTAGAGATAAAAAAATAGAAATTTTACTGGTGTTATACGTAAGTTACCAGATCTACGTATACATATATTATTTTTCATTTTAAAGCTCTGTTCGATATTTAATATATTGAATTTTCTATCACTTTGAACAAAAATTTTTAAATTAATCTCAGCTACTAGTAGAGATAAAAGGATGAAAATTTTACTGGTGTTATACGTAAATTTCTAGAACTACGCATACATAATTTATTTTCCATTTTATTGCTTTGTTCGAAATTTAATATATTGAATTTTCTATCACACTGAACAAAAATTTTTAAATTAATCTCAGCTATTAGTAGAGATAAAAAAATAGAAATTTTACTGGTGTTATACGTAAGTCTCCAGAACTACGTATACATATATTATTTTTCATTTTAAAGCTCTGTTTGATATTTAATATATTGAATTTTCTATCACTCTGAACAAAAATTTTTAAATTTATTTCAGCTATTAATAGAAATAAATGGATAAAAATTTTACTGGTATTATACGTAAGTCTTCAGAATTATGTATGAATAATTTGTTTTTCATTTTATATTTCTGTTCGAAATTTAATATATTGAATTTTATATCATTCTGAACAAATATTTTTAAATTTATCTCAATTATTAATAGAGATAAAAGGATAAATATTTTACTGGTGTTATACGTAAGTCCCCAAAATTACGTATATTTAATTTTTTTTTCATTTTATAGCTCTGTTCGAAATTTAATATATTGAATTTTCTATCACTCTGAACAAAAATTTTTAAATTTATCTCAGCTATTAGTAGAGATAAAAGGATAAAAATTTTACTGGTGTTATACGTAAGTCCCCAAAATTACGCATATATAATTTTTTTTTATTTTATAGCTCTGTTCGAAATTTAATATATTGAATTTTCTATAACTTTGAACTAAAATTTTTAAATTTTTCTCAGCTATTAGTGGAGATAAATAGATAAAAAATTTACTGGTGTTATACGTAAGTCTCTAAAACTACGTATACATAATTTATTTTTTATTTTTTAGCTATGTTCAAAATTTAATATATTGAATTTTCTATCACTATGAACAAAAATTTTTAAATTTATTTTAGCTATTAATAGAGATAAAAGGATAAATATTTTACAGGTGTTATACGTAAGTCTCCAGAACTACGTATAAATATTTTTTTTCATTTTATAATTCTATTCGAAATTGAATATATTGAATTTTCTATCACTCTGAACAAAAAGTTTTAAATTTATCTCAGCTATTAGTAGAGATAAAAAGATAAAAATTTTACTGGTGTTATACGTAAGTCTTCAGAACTACGTATACATAATTTATTTTTCATTTTATAGCTCTGTTCAAAATTTAATATATAGAATTTTCTATCATTCTGAACAAATATTTTTAAATTTATCTCAGCTATTAGTAGAGATAAAAAGATAAAAATTTTACTGGTGTTATACGTAAGTCTCCAAAATTACTAATATATAATTTATTTTTCATTTTATAGCTCTGTTCGAAATTTAATGTATTGTTACGGAGGGTTGAGCTGCTGGGGCACAATGGGGTCCTGAGGGCGCCGAAGATGGGGGCAATCCAGAAGAGGACGAGCCGACGACGGTGAAGGTCGATGCCCTCGGCCTTGGTGGGGATTTTTCTGGTGACGGTGACAGCTGACAGGTGACAGCGCGGGAAACTTTTGACGCAGGTGGAAGCGGCTCAGGAACTCACTTCCCGTGCCGCATGCGAACGCAACAGGTGTCGAGAGAGTTAGTTAGTTTTGAATTGTGATTTAGGAGTTAAATTGAATAAACTTTTAGTTTTGGGTTTCATAGAGTTTTATTGAGTTAACAGTTTTAGAAGTGGGATAGGATTTGGTCGGATTGGGGTGTTTTAAAAGGTGCTGTGGTGTGAAAATTGACAGGGTGTGGTCGCGTGGTGAAAAAGGAAGATGGCGGGCAAGCCGCCGCGTGCAAAACGGTCGACACTTGTTCGGCGTTCCGAGGACGCCGTGGTGGGTGAAATGGACGAGACGGGTAAAATTTTAGATTTCGGGGTGGATGAAGAACTGATGGAGCTGGGCCAAAAGGAGGCAGATCTTCGACAGCGCATCCTGGAGCGAAAGATGGCTGCCGATCTTCGAGCCATGTTCCAGCAACAGGTGACGGAGATGCGGGAAGAAATGCGGGCCCAATTTGCTGCGCTTGCGCAGGTGCCAACCCCGGGTGGTACAGGTGAGGTGAGGGTGTCAGTTTCAGGTGCTCCAAGTACCACGGTGTCAGGTATTGATGAGGGGCCACAGCGAAGCTGGTCTGACGTCACCAGGGTCGGTGTGGTGGTACCGGTGTTCGACCCTGACGGCAAAGACGCCAATGTAGCCGCCTGGGTGAACAAGATAGACTAGCTGGAAAGGGCTTATAGGTGGAAGGAGGGAGAAAAGATATGTGTTATGCACATGAAATTGGAGGGTGCAGCCAGGAGGTGGTTCCAGTCCCTGGCAACCTACGACTTGACATGGAATGAGTGGAAAGCAGCCCTGGAGAAAGCGTTTCCCCGGCAGCACGATTTCGCGGTGCTCCTGGCGAAGCTGGTGGGGAGGGTGAAGTACCCAGGTGAGTCGTATACGGCTTATTTTAGGGAGAAGCTGGCAATGTGTGAGAGGGTGAAGGTGAAGGGACCAGATGCCACCTCGTGCATCGTTCACGGCCTTCCGGAGCATTTGAAGCCTTATGCATAGGCTCTGCGGTGCCAGCAGCCGGAGATGCTGTATAGCGACTTCCTGTCGAAGCTCGACGGCACGGAGGAGTCAAGGAAGGGTGGAAAACAGGTGGGTGAGAGGACGGGACAGGCGAAAGGAATGGTGCTTCCTAAGCTTGCAACTCGTGGTGGGAGGGAGTCGACGGCCCTGGCTAAGGCGTCGACTTCGACTGGGGTTTCGGTGGGTGCGAGGCCGTTAGCTCGGTGTTACAATTGCCAGAAGATGACAACGCACATGTGTCGGGACTGTCTGGAGCCCAAACAGCAGCGGTGCATGCGTTGTCAACAGCCGGGGCACTTTGGAGAGAACTGTCCCAGCAAGAAGAGAGCAAGAGGAGCGGTGAACACGGTGAGTACCATTTCTGCTTTCAGGAAATGGGCAACGACCCCAAGCGGAGAGATTCTGTCGGTGCTAGTCGATACAGGGAGTGAGCACAATGTGTTGTCGCTGAATTGTGCCAAACGAATACAAGTGGTGATACGTCCTCGAGAAGTGGCACTTCGGGGATTTGGTGGGAGTATGGCGTTCACAGATGGTGAGGCAAAAATGGTGATTTGTATCGACAGCATCAATCTGGAGCTGGTGGCGTTGGTGACGACGGAGACGGTGACTAATGTTAATCTGATTCTAGGGCAACCGGTGCTGAGGGATGAAGACATCATCCTGAAGGTGGAGGGGGGTATGGCAAAGTTGTCGAGGCTCAGCGACAAATTCAAAGACCTGACGTTGACTGAACATGGTGGAAAACGGACAGGACGACTGGTGAGGAAAACAGTGCTGGCCCCAAACACAATGACGATGGCGGAAATCTCTCTCACGGAGTCCGAACCGGGTGGGGTCTGGATGATGCCGTCGAAGATGATTGAGAACGGACGAAATTGTGTCGCAGTAGCAGAGTGTGTGCTAGGCCCGAAACGAAACACTGCCATCCTAGCCGTGACCAATCTCGGAGAAGAGGACGTGGAGTGGCCAGAGAACATGGTGGTTGGAAGAGCAGAACTGGTGGCAAATGGAGAGGAGATTCGGGATGCTGCTTCAGGTCCAACGGTGAGTATAATAAGCGAAGGCAAAGCGAGCAGCGCGAGCGATGCATGCATGATAAAGCTGGAGCGTCTTCGCGTTGGTGCGATTTCAGAGCAGTAGCGAGCCGACCTGGTGGAACTGCTGAAGGCTAATTCTCGATGTTTTGTCGGTGATGACGGTGATTTAGGTTTAACTCATTTAGGTGCAATGAAAATAAACTTGTCGTCCGACAAACCCGTTTATAGAAGACCATATCGGCTCCCGGAGATCGAGAGACAGAAGGTGAAAGACAAGGTGGATGAATTGATAAGAACAGGAGTGGTGAGAGAGAGTGAATCAGATTATGGTAGTCCTATTATCGTGGTGCCAAAGAAGAACGGTGATATCAGACTTTGTGTGGACTACAGAGCGCTGAATGCTGCAACGGTGAAAGACAGATATCCTCTTCCATTGGTGGAAGACCAGCTCAGCAAATTATCGGGGAAGTGTTATTATACAACACTGGATCTGGCACAAAGGTTCCATCAGGTGCCTATGGATCCCGAATCGGTGCACAAGACAGCGTTCAACACACCAGATGGACACTATGAGTTTCTCAGAGTACCTTTTGGTTTAGCAAATTCTTCCGCTGTGATTCAGAGATCAATCAACAAGATGCTAGGACATCTGAGAGGTGACAAGGTGCTGGCATACATGGATGACCTATTAATTCCAACGGTGTCGGTAAAGGAGGAGCTGGAGCTATTATCTGAAGTGTTGAAATTAATTGGAAATGCCGGATTCAAGTTGAATTTGGAAGAATGTATTTTCCTGGAGAATTCGTTGGAGTATTTGGGGCATGAAATCTCAGCAAAAGAAGTTCGACCAGGGCTAAGAAAAACGGAAGCAATAAGGGCTTTCCCTCGACCCACTCAGGTGCATCAGGTGCGAAGCTTCGTGGGGTTAACGAGCCATTTCAGAAAGTTTATTAAAGATTATGCTTTCAAGGTGAAACCTTTGACAGATTTGGCCAAGAAGAATGTGGTGTTCAATTGGGGAGACAAACAGGAGGGAGCACTCCAGGAGTTGAAACAGGCACTGAGTGAAAGACCCATATTAGCCCTATACGACAGCAAAAACGAGACTGAGGTGCATACAGATGCTAGTTAACTTGGCATAGGAGGAATAATGTTGCAAAGACAAACAACTGGTGATTTGAAAACGGTGAATTATTACAGTAGAGCAACTACTCCCATGGAGCAAAATTATCACAGTTACGACCTGGAGACTTTAGCAGCTGTCGAAACTATTCGGAGATTTAGAGTGTATTTATTGGGAGTGCCCTTCAAACTGGTGACAGACTGTGTGGCTTTACGAGCAACCTTCTTGAAGAGAGATTTGAAACCCAGGGTGGCAAGATGGTGGCTTTCAATACAGGAGTATGACTTCCACATAGAGTATCGACTTGGAGAACGCATGAAACATGTAGATGCTCTAAGTAGGAATCCGGTGATCGGTGAGGTGAACATGCTGGAGGACTAGGAGGACTGGTTCCTAACGGTGCAACTACAAGATAAACGGGTTCAAGCCATATTTTCGGCCCTTAGCAATGGAATAGCTGACAGACAAATGCAGAGCGAATTCAAGGTAAAAAATGGGAGAGTTTGCAGACGAACATTAGAGGGAGATCAATTATATGTGCCAGCGATGTCAAAATTTAGCTTATTGAGGAAATGTCACGATGAGGTAGGACACCCAGGGTAAGAAAGATGCCTAGAATTGGTTAAAAAGACCTAATGGTTTCCTCAAATGAGGAGGTTTGTTAGGAAATATGTTTCAGCTTGTCTCGATTGTGCTTTCAGCAAAGGAAATTATGGTAAGAAGGAGGGAAAACTTCATCCAATTGTAAAGGTAGACAAACCATTTGACACGGTACATGTGGATCACCTGGGGCCTTTAGTAAAAAGCAGACGAGGAAATTCGTACATGCTGGTAGTGATCGACGCCTTCACGAAGTTTGTGGTAGTCAGGGCTGTCCGAACGGTGGGTGCTGGAGAAACGGTGAGCAAATTAATGGACGTATTTGGGATGTTTGGTCGTCCCCGGAGGGTGGTGAGTGATAAAGGCAAGGCATTTGACTGTAAACCTTTCAGGCAGTTCATGACTACACAAGGGGTAAAACATGTAATAAATGCGGTGGCAACGTCCAGGGCAAATGGGCAGGTGGAAAGAGTCAACAGAACTCTTACGGAGGCAATCTTGGCTAGCTGTACTCCTGGAGACGAGTCCAGTTGGGAGGATAAACTGCCCGAGGTGGTGTGGGGCATAAACAATACAGTTCATGCTACCACACGACAGGTACCCTTTGACTTGGTGTTTGCTTTTACAGGTGGGGCAGTGGTAGGAGATTTGGTGAGTAGTGGTAAAGGTGGAAATGATGTGCATGCAAAGCGTAGGAGAGCAAAGCGGCCTATCGATGAGCAAGGGCTCAAGGTAGAAACGCGATACGATAAGCGGAGAAAGGTCGCGACCGAGTACAAACGCGGTGACTTGGTGCTTTGGCGTGGTGCATCCACCTGCGCCACTACCAAAGGTGTCAATAGTAAGCTTACGCGGAGGTTTGGTGGACCATACATGGTGGCCAGAGCTCTAGGCAGTAATCGCTATGTGATCACAGCAGTGAAGGGGGTGAAAGGGTACCGAAGCAGGCGCTTTGTTGTGGCGAGCGATTCACTGCGGCGTTATAACAGTGTAGTGAGGGTGGACGCACCTGAACACTGTGGCGAGCGTGCGAAGACGGCAGACGACATGCTTGATCTCCTAGAGGGCTGATTTTACTCGGGGAAATAGCAAGACGTTGGCCAGTTAGGAATAATTTAATTAATGAGGACATTAATCTGTTTCAGGATGGTCGAATGTTACGGAGGGTTGAGATGCTGGAGCACAATGGGGTCTTGAGGACGCCGAAGATGGGGGCAATCCAGAAGAGGACGAGTCGAGGACGGTGAAGGTCGATGCCCTCGGCCTTGGTGGGGGATTTTCTGGTGACGGTGACAGCTGACAGGTGACAGCGCGGGAAACTGGTGACGCAGGTGGAAGCGGCGCAGGAACTCACTTCCCGTGCCGCATGCGAACGCAACAGATGTCGAGAGAGTTAGTTAGTTTTGAATTGTGATTTAGGAGTTAAATTGAATAAACTTTTACTTTTGGGTTTCGGAGAATTTTATTGAGTTAACAGAATTGAATTTTCTATCACTCTGAACAAAAATTTTTAAATTTATCTCAGCTATTAGTAGAGAAAAAAGAATAAAAATTTTACTGGAGTTATACGTAAGTCTTCAAAATTACTAATACATAATTTATTTTTCATTTTATAGCTCTGTTCGAAATTTAATATACTGAATTTTCTATCACTCTGAACAAAAATTTTTAAATTTATCTCAGCTATTAGTAAAGATAAAAAGATAAAAATTTTATTGGTGTTATACGTAGATTTCCAGAACTACGCATACATAATTTATTTTTTATTTTATAGCTCTGTTCGAAATTTTATATATTAAATTTTCTATCACTCTGAACAAAAATTTTTAAATTTATCTCAGCTATTAGTAAAGATAAAAAGATAAAAATTTTACTGGTGATATACGTAGATTTCCAAAACTACGCATACATAATTTATTTTTTATTTTATAGCTCTGTTCGAAATTTAATATATTGAATTTTCTATCACTTTGAACAAAAATTTTTAAATTTATCTTAGCTATTAGTAGAGATAAAAAGATAAAAATTTTACTAATGTTATACGTAAGTCTCTAGAACTATTCATACATAATGTATTTTTTATTTTATAGCTTTGATCGACTTTTAATATATTGAATTTTCTATCACTCTGAACAAAAATTTTTAAATTTTTCTCAGCTATTAGTGCAGATAAATAGATAAAAAATTCACTGGTGTTATACGTAAGTCTCCAAAACTACGTATACATAATTTATTTTTCATTTTATAGCTCTGTTTAAAATTTAATATGTTGAAATTTCTATCACTATGAACAAAAATTTTTAAATTTATTTTAGCTATTAATAGAGATAAAAAGATAAATATTTTACTGGTGTTATACGTAAGTCTTCAGAACTACGTATAAATATTTTTTTTTTCATTTTATAACTCTGTTCGAAATTTAATATATTGAATTTTCTATCACTTTGAACAAAAATTTTTAAATTTTTCTCAGCTATTATTGGAGATAAATAGATAAAAAATTTACTGGTGTTATACGTAAGTCTCTAAAACTACGTATACATAATTTATTTTTTATTTTTTTGCTATGTTCGAAATTTAATATATTGAATTTTCTATCACTTTGAACAAAAGTTTTTAAATTTATCTCAGTTACTAGTAGAGATAAAAAGATAAAAATTTTATTGGTAGTATACGTAAGTCTCCAAAACTACGTATACATAATTTATTTTTCATTTTATAGCTCTGTTCGAAATTTAATGTATAGAATTTTCTATCATTTTGAACAAATATTTTTAAATTTATCTCAGCTATTAGTAGAGATAAAAAGATAAAAATTTTACTGGTGTTATACGTAAGTCTCTAAAATTACTAATACATAATTTATTTTTTATTTTATAGCCCTGTTCGAAATTTAATGTATTGAATTTTCTATCACTCTGATCAAAAATTTTTAAATTTATATCAGCTATTAGTAGATAAAAAAGAATAAAAATTTTACTGGTGTTATACGTAAGTTTCCAGTTCTACGTATACATAATTTATTTTTTATTTTATAGCATTGTTCAAAATTTAATATATTGAACTTTCTATCACTCTGAACAAAAATTTTTAAATTTATCTCAGCTATTAGAAAAGATAAAAAAAATAATTTTTACTGGTGTTATACGTAAGTCTTTAAAACTACGTATACATAATTTATTTTTCATTTTATAGCTTTGTTCAAAACTTAATAGATTGAATTTTTTATCACTCTGAACAAAAATTTTTAAATTTATCTCAGCTATTAGTAAAGATAAAAAGATAAAAATTTTTCTGGTGTTATACGTAAGTCTTTAAAACTACGTTTACATAATTTATTTTTTATTTTATTGCTCTGTTTGAAATTTAATATACTGAATTTTCTATCACTCTGAACAAAAAGTTTTAAATTTATCTCAGCTATTAGTAGAGATAAAAGAATAAAAATTTTATTGGTGTTATACGTAGATCTCCAGAACTACGCATACATAAGTTATTTTTTATTTTATAGCTCTGTTCGAAATTTAATATATTGAATTTTCTATCACTTTGAACAAAAATTTTTAAATTTATCTCAGTTATTAGTAGAGATAAAAGGATAAAAATTTTACTGTTGTTATACGTAAGTCTCCAGAACTCATACATAATGTAATTTTTATTTTATAGCTTTGTTCGAAATTTAATATATTGAATTTTTTATCACTTTGAACAAAAATTTTTAAATTTTTCTCAGCTATTAGTGGAGATATATAGATAAAAATTTCACTGGTGTTATACGTAAGTCTCCAGAACTACGCATACATAATTTATTTTTCATTTTATAGCTCTGTTCAAATTTTAATATATTGAAATTTCTATCACTCTGAACAAAAATTTTTAAATTTATCACAGCTATTAGTAGAGATAAATGGATAAAAGTTTTACTGGTGTTATACGTAAGTCTCCAAAACTACGTATAATATATAATATAATTTTCATTTTATAGTTCTGTTCGAAATTTAATATATAGAATTTTCTATCATTCTGAACAAATATTTTTAAATTTATCTCAGCTATGGGTAGAGATAAAAAGATAAAAATTTTATTGGTGTTATACGTAAGTCTCCAAAATTACTAATACATAATTTATTTTTTATTTTATAGCTCTGTTCGAAATTTAATGTATTGAATTTTCTATCACTCTGAACAAAAATTTTTATATTTATCTCAGCTATTAGTAGAGAAAAAAGGAGAAAAATTTTATTGGTGTTATACGTAAGTCTTCAGTTCTACGTATACATAATTTATTTTTTATTTTATAGCATTGTTCAAAATTTAATATATTGAATTTTCTATCACTCTGTACAAAATTTTTTAAATTTATCTCAGCTATTAGTAAAGATAAAAAAAATAATTTTTATTGGTGTTACACGTAAGTCTCCAGAATTACGTATATATAATTTATTTTTCATTCTATAGCTCTGTTCGAAATTTAGTATATTGAATTTTCAATCACTCTGAACAAAAAGTTTTAAATTTATCTCAGCTATTAGTAGAGAAAAAAGGATAAAAATTTTACTGGTGTTATACGTAAGTCTCCAGAACTACGTATACATAATTTATTTTTTATTTATAGCTCTGTTCAAAATTTAATGTATTAAAGTTTCTATCACTCTGAAGAAAATTTTTTAAATTTATCTCAGCTATGGGTAGAGATAGAAAGATAAAAATTTTACTGGTGTTTTACGTAAGTCTCCAGAACTACGTATACATAATTTATTTTTTATTTTATAACTCTATTCGAAATCTAATATATTAAAGTTTCTATCACTCTGATCAAAAACTTTTAAATTTATCTCAGCTATTAGCAAAAATAAAAGGATAAAAATTTTACTGGTGTTATACGTAAGATTTCAAAACTACGTATACATAATTTATTTTTCATTCTATAACTCTGTTCGAAATTTAATATATTGAATATTCTATCACTCTGAACAAAAATTTTTAAATTTATCTCAGCTATTAGTAGAGATATAAACATAAAAATTTTACTGGTGTTATATGTAAGTCTCCAAAACTACGTATACATAATTTATTATTTATTTTATAGTTCTGTTCGAAATTTAATATATTGAATTTTCTATCACTCTGAACAAAATTTTTTAAATTTATCTCAGTTATTAGTAGAGATAAAAGGATAAAATTTTTACTGGTGTTATACGTAAGTTTTCAGAATTACGTATACATAATTTATTTTTCATTCTATAACTCTGTTCGAAATTTAATATATTGAATATTCTATCACTCTGAACAAAAATTTTTAAATTTATCTCAGCTATTAGTAGAGATAAAAAGATAAAAATTTTACTAGTGTTATACGTAAGTTTTTAGAACTACGTATACATAATTTATTTTTCATTTTATAGCTCTGTTCGAAATTTAATATATAGAATTTTCTATCACCCTGAACAAATGTTTTTAAATTTATCTCAGCTATTAGTAGAAATAAAAAGATAAAAATTTTACTGGTGTCATACGTAAGTCTCCAACATTACGAATACATAATTTATTTTTCATTTTATAGCTCTGTTCGAAATTTAATATATTGAATTTTATATCACTCTGAACAAAAATTTTTAAACTTATCTCAGCTATTAGAAGAGATAAAAGGTTAAAAATATTACTGGTGTTATACGTAAGTCTTTAGAACTACATATACATAATTTATTTTTTATTTTATAGCTCTCTTCGAAATTTAATGTATTGAATTTTCTATCACTCTAAACAAAAATTTTTAAATTTATTTCAGCTATTAGTAGAGATAAATCGATAAAAAATTTACTGGTATTATACGTAAGTCTTTAAAACTATGTATAAATAATTTATTTTTCATTTTATATTTCTGTTCGAAATTTAATATATTGAATTTTATATCACTCTGAACAAAAATTTTTAAATTTATCTCAGCTATTAGTAGAGAAAAAAGGATAAAAATTTTACTGGTGTTATACGTAAGTTTCCAGATCTACGTATACATAATTTAATTTTTTATTTTATAGCTTTTTTTAAAATTTAATATATTGAATTTTCTATCACCCTGAAAAAAATTTTTTAAGTTTATCTCAGCTATTAGTAGAAATAAAAAAATAAATTTTTACTGGTGTTATACGTAAGTTTCCAGAACTACGTATACATAATTTATTTTTTATTTTATAGCTTTGTTTAAAATTTAATATATTGAAATTTCTATCACTCTAAACAAAAATTTTTAAATTTATCTCAGCTATTAGTAGAGATAAAAAGATAAAAATTTTACTGGTGTTATACGTAAGTCTCCAAAATTACGTTTACATAATTTATTTTTTATTTTGTTGCTCTGTTCGAAATTTAATATACTGAATTTTCTATCACTCTGAACAAAAATTTTTAAATTTATCTCAGCTATTAGTAGAGATAAAAGGATAAAAATTTTACTGGTGTTATACGTAGATCTCCAGAACTACGCATACATAATTTATTTTTTATTTTATAGCTCTGTTCGAAATTTAATATATAGAATTTTCTATCACTCTGAACAAATATTTTTAAATTTATCTCAGCTATTAGTAGAGATAAAGAATAAATTTTTATTGGTGTTATACGTAAGTCTCCAGAACTACGTATACATAATTTATTTTTTATTTTATAGCTCTGTTCGAAATTTAATGTATTGAATTTTCTATCACTCTGAACAAAAATTTTTAAATTTATCTCAGCTATTGGTAGAGATAGAAAGATAAAAATTTTACTGGTGTTTTACGTAAGTCTTCAGAACTACGTATACATAATTTATTTTTCATTTTGTAACTTTGTTCGAATTTTAATGTATTGAATTTTCTATCATTCTGAACAAAAATTTTTAAATTTATTTCAGCTATTAGTAGAGATAAAAAGATAAAAATTTTACTGGTGTTATACGTAAGTCTTTAGAACTACGTATACATAATTTATTTTTTATTTTATAGCTTTGTTCGTAATCTAATAAATTGAATTTTCTATCACTCTGATCAAAAAAATTTAAATTTATCTCAGCTATTCGTAGAGATAAAAAAATAAAAATTTTACTGGTGTTATACGTAAGTCTCCAGAACTACGTATACGAAATTTATTTCTCATTTTATAGCTCTGTTCGAAATTTAATATATTGAACTTTCTATCACTCTGAACAAAAATTTTTAGATTTATCTCAACTATTAGTAGAGATAAAAGATCAAAAATTTTACTGGTGTTATACGTAAGTCTCCAGAACTACGTATACATAATTTACTTTTCATTTTATAACTCTGTTCAAAATTTAATATATTGAATTTTCTTTCGATCTGAACAAAAAATTTTAAATTTAACTCAACTACTAGTAGAGATAAATGGATAAAAATTTTATTGGTGTTATACGTAAGTTTCTAGAACTACGTATAATACATAATTTATTTTTCATTTTATAGCTCTGTTCGAAATTTAATATATTGAATTTTCTATCACTTTGAACAACAATTTTTAAATTTATCTCAGCTATTAGTAGAGATAAAAGGATAAAAATTTTACTGGTGTTATACGTAAGTCTTTAGAACTACGTATACATAATTTATTTTTTATTTTATAGCTCTGTTAGAAATTTAATATATAGAATTTTCTATCAGTCTGAACAAATATTTTTAAATTTATCTCAGCTATTAGTAAAGATAAAAAGATAAAAATATTACTGGTGTTATTCGTAAGTCTCCAGAACTACGTATACATAATTTACTTTTTATTTTATAGCTCTCTTCGAAATTTAATATATTGAATTTTCTATCACTCTGAACAAAAATTTTAAATTTATCTCAGCTACTAGTAGAGATAAAAAGATAAAAATATTACTGGTGTTATACGTAAGTTTTCAGAACTACGTATACATAATTTATTTTTCTTTCTATAGCTCTGTTCGAAATTTAATATATTGAAATTTCTATCACTCTGAACAAAAATTTTTAAATTTATCTCAGCGATTAGTAGAGATAAAAAGATAAAAACTTTACTGGTGTCATACGTAGGTCTCCAGAACTACGTATAAATATATTTTTTTTTATTTTATAACTCTGTTCGAAATTTAATATATTGAATTTTTTATCACTCTGAACAAAAATTTTTAAATTTATCTCAGCTATTAGTAGAGATAAAAAGATAAAAGTTTTACTGGTGTTATTATATACGTATACATAATCTATTTTTTATTTTAAAGCTCTGTTCGAAATTTAATATATTGAATTTTCTATCACTCTGAACAAAAATTTTTAAATTTATTTCAGCTATTAATAGAGATAAATGGATAATTATTTTACTGGTGTTATACGTAAGTCTCCAGAACTACGTATAAATATTTTTTTTTATTTTATAACTCTGTTCGAAATTTAATATATTGAATTTTCTATCACTCTGAACAAAAATTTTTAAATTTATCTCAGCTATTAGTAAAGATAAAAATATAAAAATTTTACTGGTGTTATACGTAAGTCTCCAGAACTACGTATACATAATTTATTTTTCATTTTATAGCTCTGTTCGAAATTTAATATATTGAATTTTCTATCACTCTGAACAAAAATTTTTAAATTTATCTCAGCTATTAGTAGAGATAAAAAGATAAAAATTTTACTGGTGTTATACGTAAGTCTCTAAAACTACGTATACATAAATTATTTTTCATTTTATAGCTCTGTTCGAAATTTAATATATTGAATTTTCTGTCACTCTGAACAAAAACTTTTAAATCTATCTTAGCTATTAGTAAAGATAAAAGGAAGAAAATTTTACTGGTGTTATACGTAGGTCTCCAAAACTACGCATACATAATTTATTTTCCATTTTATAGCCCGGTTTAAAATTTAATATATTGAATTTTCCATCACTCTAAAAAAAATTTTTAAACTCAGCTATTAGTAAAAATAAAAGAATAAAAATATTATTGGTGTTATACGTAAGTCTCCAGAACTACGCATACATAATTGATTTTCTATTTTATTGCTCTGTTCGAAATTTAATATATTGAATTTTCTATCACTCTGAACAAAAATTTTTAAATTAATCTCAGCTATTAATAGAGATAAAAGAATAAAAATTTTACTGGTATTATACGTAAGTCTTCAGAACTACGTATGCATAATTTATTTTTCATTTTATAGCTCTGTTCGTAATTTAATATATTGAATTTTCTATCACTCTGATCAAAAATTTTCAAAATTATCTCAGCTATTAGTAGAGATAAAGCGATAAAAATTTTACTGGTGTTATACGTAGGTCTCCAGAACTACGTATACATAATTTATTTTTTATTTTATAGCTCTGTTCGTAATTTAATATATTGAATTTTCTATCACTCTGATCAAAAATTTTGAAAATTATCTCAGCTATTAGTAGAGATAAAGCGATAAAAATTTAACTGGTGTTATACGTAGGTCGTCAGAACTACGTATACATAAATTATTATTTATTTTATAGCTCTGTTCGTAATTTAATATATTGAATTTTCTATCACTCTGATCAAAAATTTTGAAAACTATCTCAGCTATTAGTAGAGATAAAGCGATAAAAATTTTACTGGTGTTATACGTAGGTCTCCAGAACTACGTATACATAATTTATTTTTTATTTTATAGCTCTGTTCGTAATTTCATATATTGAATTTTCTATCACTCTGATCAAAAATTTTGAAAATTATCTCAGCTATTAGTAGAGATAAAGCGATAAAAATTTAACTGGTGTTATACGTAGGTCTCCAGAACTACGTATACATAATTTATTTTTTATTCTATAGCTCTGTTCGTAATTTAATATATTGAATTTTCTATCACTCTGATCAAAAATTTTGAAAATTATCTCAGCTATTAGTAGAGATAAAGCAATAAAAATTTAACTGGTGTTATACGTAGGTCTCCAGAACTACGTGTGCATAATTTATCTTTCATTTTATAGCTCTGTTCGTAGTTTAATATATTGAATTTTCTATCACTTTGATCAAAAATTTTGAAAATTATCTCAGCTACTAGTAGAGATAAAGCAATAAAATTTTTACTGGTGTTATACGTAGGTCTCCGGAACTACGTATACATAATTTATTTTTTATTTTATAGCTCTGTTCGTAATTTAAAATATTGAATTTTCTATCACTCTGATCAAAAATTTTGAAAATTATCTCAGCTATTAGTAGAGATAAAGCGATAAAAATTTTACTGGTGTTATACGTTAGTCTCCAGAACTACGTATACATAATTTATTTTTCATTTTATAGCTCTGTTCGTAATTTAATATATTGAATTTTCTATCACTCTGATCAAAAATTTTGAAAATTATTTCAGTTATTAGTAGAGATAAAACGATAAAAATTTAACTGGTGTTACACGTAGGTCCCCAGAACTACGTATACATAAATTATTATTCATTTTATAGCTCTGTTCGTAATTTAATATATTGAATTTTCTATCACTCTGATCAAAAATTTTGAAAATTATCTCAGCTATTAGTAGAGATAAAGCGATAAAAATTTTACTGGTGTTATACGTAGGTTTCCAGAACTACGTATACATAATTTATTTTTTATTTTATAGCTCTGTTCGTAATTTAATATATTGAATTTTCTATCACTCTGATCAAAAATTTTGAAAATTATCTCAGCTATTAGTAGAGATAAAGCGATAAAAATTTTACTGATGTTATAGGTAGGTCTCCAGAACTACGTATACATAATTTATTTTTTATTTTATAGCTCTGTTCGTAATTTAATATATTGAATTTTCTATCACTCTGATCAAAAATTTTGAAAATTAACTCAGCTATTAGTAGAGATAAAGCGATAAAAATTTAACTGGTGTTATACGTAGGTCTCCAGAACTACGTGTGCATAATTTATCTTTCATTTTATAGCTCTGTTCGTAGTTTAATATATTGAATTTTCTATCACTTTGATCAAAAATTTTGAAAATTATCTCAGCTACTAGTAGAGATAAAGCAATAAAATTTTTACTGGTGTTATACGTAGGTCTCCGGAACTACGTATACATAATTTATTTTTTATTTTATAGCTCTGTTCGTAATTTAAAATATTGAATTTTCTATCACTCTGATCAAAAATTTTGAAAATTATCTCAGCTATTAGTAGAGATAAAGCGATAAAAATTTTACTGGTGTTATACGTTAGTCTCCAGAACTACGTATACATAATTTATTTTTCATTTTATAGCTCTGTTCGTAATTTAATATATTGAATTTTCTATCACTCTGATCAAAAATTTTGAAAATTATTTCAGTTATTAGTAGAGATAAAACGATAAAAATTTAACTGGTGTTACACGTAGGTCCCCAGAACTACGTATACATAAATTATTATTCATTTTATAGCTCTGTTCGTAATTTAATATATTGAATTTTCTATCACTCTGATCAAAAATTTTGAAAATTATCTCAGCTATTAGTAGAGATAAAGCGATAAAAATTTTACTGGTGTTATACGTAGGTTTCCAGAACTACGTATACATAATTTATTTTTTATTTTATAGCTCTGTTCGTAATTTAATATATTGAATTTTCTATCACTCTGATCAAAAATTTTGAAAATTATCTCAGCTATTAGTAGAGATAAAGCGATAAAAATTTTACTGATGTTATAGGTAGGTCTCCAGAACTACGTATACATAATTTATTTTTTATTTTATAGCTCTGTTCGTAATTTAATATATTGAATTTTCTATCACTCTGATCAAAAATTTTGAAAATTAACTCAGCTATTAGTAGAGATAAAGCGATAAAAATTTAACTGGTGTTATACGTAGGTCCCCAGAACTACGTATACATAAATTATTATTTATTTTATAGCTCTGTTCGTAATTTAATATATTGAATTTTCTATCACTCTGATCAAAAATTTTGAAAATTATCTCAGCTATTAGTAGAGATAAAGCGATAAAAATTTTACTGATGTTATAGGTAGGTCTCCAGAACTACGTATACATAAATTATTATTTATTTTATAGCTCTGTTCGTAATTTAATATATTGAATTTTCTATCACTCTGATCAAAAATTTTGAAAATTATCTCAGCTATTAGTAGAGATAAAGCGATAAAAATTTTACTGGTGTTATACGTAGGTCTCCAGAACTACGTATACATAATTTATTTTTCATTTTATAGCTCTGTTCGTAATTTAATATATTGAATTTTCTATCACTCTGATCAAAAATTTTGAAAATTATCTCAGCTATTAGTAGAGATAAAGCGATAAAAATTTTACTGGTGTTATACGTAGGTCTCCAGAACTACGTATACATAATTTATTTTTTATTCTATAGCTCTGTTCGTAATTTAATATATTGAATTTTCTATCACTCTGATCAAAAATTTTCAAAATTATCTCAGCTATTAGTAGAGATAAAGCGATAAAAATTTTACTGATGTTATAGGTAGGTCTCCAGAACTACGTATACATAAATTATTATTTATTTTATAGCTCTGTTCGTAATTTAATATATTGAATTTTCTGTCACTCTGATCAAAAATTTTGAAAATTATCTCAGCTATTAGTAGAGATAAAGCGATAAAAATTTTACTGGTGTTATACGTAGGTCTCCAGAACTACGTATACATAATTTATTTTTCATTTTATAGCTCTGTTCGTAATTTAATATATTGAATTTTCTATCACTCTGATCAAAAATTTTGAAAATTATCTCAGCTATTAGTAGAGATAAAGCGATAAAAATTTTACTGATGTTATAGGTAGGTCTCCAGAACTACGTATACATAAATTATTATTTATTTTATAGCTCTGTTCGTAATTTAATATATTGAATTTTCTATCACTCTGATCAAAAATTTTGAAAATTATCTCAGCTATTAGTAGAGATAAAGCGATAAAAATTTTACTGGTGTTATACGTAGGTCTCCAGAACTACGTATACATAATTTATTTTTCATTTTATAGCTCTGTTCGTAATTTAATATATTGAATTTTCTATCACTCTGATCAAAAATTTTGAAAATTATCTCAGCTATTAGTAGAGATAAAGCGATAAAAATTTTACTGGTGTTATACGTAGGTCTCCAGAACTACGTATACATAATTTATTTTTTATTCTATAGCTCTGTTCGTAATTTAATATATTGAATTTTCTATCACTCTGATCAAAAATTTTCAAAATTATCTCAGCTATTAGTAGAGATAAAGCGATAAAATTTTTACTGATGTTATAGGTAGGTCTCCAGAACTACGTATACATAATTTATTTTTTATTTTATAGCTCTGTTCGTAATTTAATATATTGAATTTTCTATCACTCTGATCAAAAATTTTGAAAATTAACTCAG
The DNA here is from genome assembly GCA_029207805.1 of Tribolium confusum. NCBI lineage: Eukaryota > Metazoa > Arthropoda > Insecta > Coleoptera > Tenebrionidae > Tribolium > Tribolium confusum. Next base: position 31,927,718 of record JALGAY010000004.1, read on the forward strand.
CTATTAGTAGAGATAAAGCGATAAAAATTTAACTGGTGTTATACGTAGGTCCCCAGAACTACGTATACATAAATTATTATTTATTTTATAGCTCTGTTCGTAATTTAATATATTGAATTTTCTATCACTCTGATCAAAAATTTTGAAAATTATCTCAGCTATTAGTAGAGATAAAGCGATAAAAATTTTACTGGTGTTATAAGTAGGTCTCCAGAACTACGTAGGCATAATTTATTTTTCATTTTATAGCTCTGTTCGTAATTTAATATATTGAATTTTCTATCACTCTGATCAAAAATTTTGAAAATTATCTCAGCTATTAGTAGAGATAAAGCGATAAAAATTTAACTGGTGTTATACGTAGGTCCCCAGAACTACGTATACATAAATTATTATTTATTTTATAGCTCTGTTCGTAATTTAATATATTGAATTTTCTATCACTCTGATCAAAAATTTTGAAAATTATCTCAGCTATTAGTAGAGATAAAGCGATAAAAATTTTACTGGTGTTATACGTAGGTCTCCAGAACTACGTATACATAATTTATTTTTCATTTTATAGCTCTGTTCGTAATTTAATATATTGAATTTTCTATCACTCTGATCAAAAATTTTCAAAATTATCTCAGCTATTAGTAGAGATAAAGCGATAAAAATTCTACTGGTGTTATACGTAGGTCTCCAGAACTACGTATACATAATTTATTTTTCATTTCATAGCTCTGTTCGTAATTTAATATATTGAATTTTCTATCACTCTGATCAAAAATTTTCAAAATTATCTCAGCTATTAGTAGAGATAAAGCAATAAAATTTTTACTGGTGTTATACGTAGGTCTCCAGAACTACGTATACATAATTTATTTTTTATTTTATAGCTCTGTTTGTAATTTAATATATTGAATTTTCTATCACACTGATCAAAAATTTTGAAAATTATCTCAGCTATTAGTAGAGATAAAGCAATAAACATTTTACTGGTGTTATAGGTAGGTTTTCAGAACTACTTATACATAATTTATTTTTTATTTTATAGCTCTGTTTGTAATTTAATATATTGAATTTTCTATCACTCTGATCAAAAATTTTGAAAATTATCTCAGCTATTAGTAGAGATAAAGCGATAAAAATTATACTGGTGTTATACGTAGGTCTCCAAAACTACGTATACATAATTTATTTTTCATTTTATAGCTCTGTTCGTAATTTGATATATTGAATTTTCTATCACTCTGATCAAAAATTTTCAAAATTATCTCAGCTATTAGTAAAGATTAAGCGATAAAAATTTTACTGGTGTTATACGTAAGTCTCCAGAACTAAGTATACATAATTTATTTTTCATTTTATAGCTCTGTTTGTAATTTAATATATTGAATTTTCTATCACTCTGATCAAAAATTTTGAAAATTATCTCAGCTATTAGTAGAGATAAAGCGATAAAAATTTTACTGGTGTTATACGTAGGTCTCCAGAATTACCAATGCATAATTTATTTTTCATTTTATAGCTCTGTTCGTAATTTAATATATTGAATTTTCTATCACTCTGATCAAAAATTTTCAAAATTATCTCAACTATTAGTAGAGATAAAGCAATAAAAATTTTACTGATGTTATACGTAGGTCTTTAAAACTACGTATACATAATTTATTTTTCATTTTATAGCTCTGTTTGTAATTTAATATATTGAATTTTTTATCACTCTGATCAAAAATTTTCAAAATTATCTCAGCTATTAGTAGAGATAAAGCAATAAAAATTTTACTGGTGTTATACGTAGGTCTCCAGAACTACGTATGCATAATTTATCTTTCATTTTATAGCTCTGTTCGTAATTTAATATATTGAATTTTCTATCACTCTGATCAAAAATTTTGAAAATTATCTCAGCTATTAGTAGAGATAAAACGATAAAAATTTTACTGGTGTTATACGTAGGTCTCCGGAACTACGTATACATAATTTATTTTTCATTTTATAGCTCTGTTCGTAATTTAATATATTGAATTTTCTATCACTCTGATCAAAAATTTTCAAAATTATCTCAACTATTAGTAGAGATAAAGCAATAAAAATTTTACTGATGTTATACGTAGGTCTTTAAAACTACGTATACATAATTTATTTTTCATTTTATAGCTCTGTTTGTAATTTAATATATTGAATTTTTTATCACTCTGATCAAAAATTTTCAAAATTATCTCAGCTATTAGTAGAGATAAAGCAATAAAAATTTTACTGGTGTTATACCTAGGTCTCCAGAACTACGTATGCATAATTTATCTTTCATTTTATAGCTCTGTTCGTAATTTAATATATTGAATTTTCTATCACTCTGATCAAAAATTTTGAAAATTACCTCAGCTATTAGTAGAGATAAAGCGGTAAAATTTTTACTGGTGTTATACGTAGGTCTCCAGAACTACGTATGCATAATTTATTTTTCATTTTATAGCTCTGTTTGTAATTTAATATACTGAATTTTCTATCACTCTGATCAAAAATTTTGAAAATTATCTCAGCTATTAGTAGAGATAAAGCGATAAAAATTTTACTGGTGTTATACGTAGGTCTCCGGAACTACGTATACATAAATTATTATTCATTTTATAGCTCTGTTCGTAATTTAATATATTGAATTTTCTATCACTCTGATCAAAAATTTTGAAAATTATCTCAGCTATTAGTAGAGATAAAGCGATAAAAATTTTACTGGTGTTATACGTAGGTCTCCAGAACTACGTATGCATAATTTATCTTTCATTTTATAGCTCTGTTCGTAATTTAATATATTGAATTTTCTATCATTCTGATCAAAAATTTTGAAAATTATCTCAGCTATTAGTAGAGATAAAGCAATAAAAATTTTACTGGTGTTATACGTAGGTCTCCGGAACTACGTATACATAATTTATTTTTTATTTTATAGCTCTGTTCGTAATTTAATATATTGAATTTTCTATCACTCTGATCAAAAATTTTGAAAATTATCTCAGCTATTAGTAGAGATAAAGCGATAAAAATTTTACTGGTGTTATACGTTAGTCTCCAGAACTACGTATACATAATTTATTTTTCATTTTATAGCTTTGTTCGTAATTTAATATATTAAATTTTCTATCACTCTGATCAAAAATTTTCAAAATTATCTCAGCTATTAGTAGAGATAAAGCGATAAAAATTTAACTGGTGTTATATGTAGGTCCCCAGAACTACGTATACATAAATTATTATTCATTTTATAGCTCTGTTCGTAATTTAGTATATTGAATTTTCTATCACTCTGATAAAAAATTTTGAAAATTATCTCAGCTATTAGTAGAGATAAAGCGATAAAAATTTAACTGGTGTTATACGTAGGTCTCCAGAACTACGTATTCATAATTTATTTTCTATTTTATAGCTCTGTTCGTAATTTAATATATTGAATTTTTTATCACTCTGATCAAAAATTTTCAAAATTATCTCAGCTATTAGTAGAGATAAAGCGATAAAAATTTTACTGGTGTTATACGTAGGTCTCCAGAACTACGTATACATAATTTATTTTTTATTTTATAGCTCTGTTTGTAATTTAATATATTGAATTTTCTATCACTCTGATCAAAAATTTTGAAAATTATCTCAGCTATTAGTAGAGATAAAGCGATAAAAATTTAACTGGTTTTATACGTAGGTCCCCAGAACTACGTATACATAATTTATTTTTCATTTTATAGCTCTGTTCGTAATTTAATATATTGAATTTTCTATCACTCTAATCAAAAATTTTGAAAATTATCTCAGCTATTAGTAGAGATAAAGGGATAAAAATTTTACTGGTGTTATACGTAGGTTTCCAAAACTACGTATACATTATTTATTTCTCATTTTATAGCTCTGTTCGTAATTTAATATATTGAACTTTCTATCACTCTGATCAAAAATTTTGAAAATTATCTCAGCTATTAGTAGAGATAAAGCGATAAAAATTTTACTGGTGTTATACGTAGGTTTTCAGAACTACGTATACATAATTTATTTTTTATTTTATAGCTCTGTTCGTAATTTAATATATTGAATTTTCTATCACTCTGATCAAAAATTTTGAAAATTATCTCAGCTATTAGTAGAGATAAAGCGATAAAAATTTTACTGGTGTTATACGTAGGTCTCCAGAACTACGTATACATAATTTATTTTTCATTTTATAGCTCTGTTCGTAATTTAATATATTGAATTTTCTATCACTCTGATCAAAAATTTTGAAAATTATCTCAGCTATTAGTAGAGATAAAGCGATAAAAATTTTACTGGTGTTATACGTAGGTCTCCAGAACTACGTATACATAATTTATTTTTTATTCTATAGCTCTGTTCGTAATTTAATATATTGAATTTTCTATCACTCTGATCAAAAATTTTCAAAATTATCTCAGCTATTAGTAGAGATAAAGCGATAAAAATTTTACTGGTGTTATACGTAGGTCTTCAGAACTACGTATACATAATCTACTTTTCATTTTATAGCTCTGTTCGTAATTTAATATATTGAATTTTCTATCACTCTGATCAAAAATTTTCAAAATTATCTCAGCTATTAGTAGAGATAAAGCGATAAAAATTTTACTGGTGTTATACGTAAGTCTCCAGAACTACGTATACATAATTTATTTTTCATTTTATAGCTCTGTTTGTAATTTAATATATTGAATTTTCTATCACTCTGATCAAAAATTTTGAAAATTATCTCAGCTATTAGTAGAGATAAAGCGATAAAAATTTTACTGGTGTTATACGTAGGTCCCCAGAACTACGTATGCATAATTTATTTTTCATTTTATAGCTCTGTTCGTAATTTAATATATTGAATTTTCTATCACTCTGATCAAAAATTTTCAAAATTATCTCAGCTATTAGTAGAGATAAAGCAATAAAAATTTTACTGGTGTTATACGTAGGTCTCCAGAACTACGTATGCATAATTTATATTTATTTTATAGCTCTGTTCGTAATTTAATATATTGAATTTTCTATCACTCTGATCAAAAATTTTCAAAATTATCTCAGCTATTAGTAGAGATAAATCAATAAAAATTTTACTGGTGTTATACGTAGGTCTCCGGAACTACGTATACATAATTTATTTTTCATTTTATAGCTCTGTTTGTAATTTAATATATTGAATTTTCTATCACTCTAATCAAAAATTTTCAAAATTATCTCAGCTATTAGTAGAGATAAAGCAATAAAAATTTTACTGGTGTTATACGTAGGTCTCCAGAACTACGTATGCATAATTTATCTTTCATTTTATAGCTCTGTTCGTAATTTAATATATTGAATTTTCTATCACTCTGATCAAAAATTTTCAAAATTATCTCAGCTATTAGTAGAGATAAAGCAATAAAATTTTTACTGGTGTTATACGTAGGTCTCCAGAACTACGTATACATAATTTATTTTTTATTTTATAGCTCTGTTTGTAATTTAATATATTGAATTTTCTATCACACTGATCAAAAATTTTGAAAATTATCTCAGCTATTAGTAGAGATAAAGCAATAAACATTTTACTGGTGTTATAAGTAGGTTTTCAGAACTACTTATACATAATTTATTTTTTATTTTATAGCTCTGTTTGTAATTTAATATATTGAATTTTCTATCACTCTGATCAAAAATTTTGAAAATTATCTCAGCTATTAGTAGAGATAAAGCGATAAAAATTATACTGGTGTTATACGTAGGTCTCCAGAACTACGTATACATAATTTATTTTTCATTTTATAGCTCTGTTCGTAATTTGATATATTGAATTTTCTATCACTCTGATCAAAAATTTTCAAAATTATCTCAGCTATTAGTAAAGATTAAGCGTTAAAAATTTTACTGGTGTTATACGTAAGTCTCCAGAACTAAGTATACATAATTTATTTTTCATTTTATAGCTCTGTTTGTAATTTAATATATTGAATTTTCTATCACTCTGATCAAAAATTTTGAAAATTATCTCAGCTATTAGTAGAGATAAAGCGATAAAAATTTTACTGGTGTTATACGTAGGTCTCCAGAATTACCAATGCATAATTTATTTTTCATTTTATAGCTCTGTTCGTAATTTAATATATTGAATTTTCTATCACTCTGATCAAAAATTTTCAAAATTATCTCAACTATTAGTAGAGATAAAGCAATAAAAATTTTACTGATGTTATACGTAGGTCTTTAAAACTACGTATACATAATTTATTTTTCATTTTATAGCTCTGTTTGTAATTAAATATATTGAATTTTTTATCACTCTGATCAAAAATTTTCAAAATTATCTCAGCTATTAGTAGAGATAAAGCAATAAAAATTTTACTGGTGTTATACGTAGGTCTCCAGAACTACGTATGCATAATTTATCTTTCATTTTATAGCTCTGTTCGTAATTTAATATATTGAATTTTCTATCACTCTGATCAAAAATTTTGAAAATTATCTCAGCTATTAGTAGAGATAAAACGATAAAAATTTTACTGGTGTTATACGTAGGTCTCCGGAACTACGTATACATAATTTATTTTTCATTTTATAGCTCTGTTCGTAATTTAATATATTGAATTTTCTATCACTCTGATCAAAAATTTTCAAAATTATCTCAACTATTAGTAGAGATAAAGCAATAAAAATTTTACTGGTGTTATACGTAGGTCTTTAAAACTACGTATACATAATTTATTTTTCATTTTATAGCTCTGTTTGTAATTTAATATATTGAATTTTTTATCACTCTGATCAAAAATTTTCAAAATTATCTCAGCTATTAGTAGAGATAAAGCAATAAAAATTTTACTGGTGTTATACCTAGGTCTCCAGAACTACGTATGCATAATTTATCTTTCATTTTATAGCTCTGTTCGTAATTTAATATATTGAATTTTCTATCACTCTGATCAAAAATTTTGAAAATTACCTCAGCTATTAGTAGAGATAAAGCGGTAAAATTTTTACTGGTGTTATACGTAGGTCTCCAGAACTACGTATGCATAATTTATTTTTCATTTTATAGCTCTGTTTGTAATTTAATATACTGAATTTTCTATCACTCTGATCAAAAATTTTGAAAATTATCTCAGCTATTAGTAGAGATAAAGCGATAAAAATTTTACTGGTGTTATACGTAGGTCTCCGGAACTACGTATACATAATTTATTTTTCATTTTATAGCTCTGTTTGTAATTTAATATATTGAATTTTTTATCACTCTGATCAAAAATTTTCAAAATTATCTCAGCTATTAGTAGAGATAAAGCAATAAAAATTTTACTGGTGTTATACGTAGGTCTTCAGAACTACGTATACATAATTTATTTTTCATTTTATAGCTCTGTTCGTAATTTAATATATTGAATTTTCTATCACTCTGATCAAAAATTTTCAAAATTATCTCAGCTATTAGTAGAGATAAAGCAATAAAAATTTTACTGGTGGTATACGTAGGTCTTCAGAACTACGTATACATAATTTATTTTTCATTTTATAGCTCTGTTTGTAATTTAATATATTGAATTTTCTATCACTATGATCAAAAATTCTCAAAATTATCTCAACTATTAGTAGAGATAAAGCAATAAAAATTTTACTGGTGTTATACGTAGGTCTTTAAAACTACGTATACATAATTTATTTTTCATTTTATAGCTCTGTTTGTATTTTAATATATTGAATTTTTTATCACTCTGATCAAAAATTTTCAAAATTATCTCAGCTAATAGTAGAGATAAAGCAATAAAAATTTTACTGGTGTTATACGTAGGTCTCCAGAACTACGTATGCATAATTTATCTTTCATTTTATAGCTCTGTTCGTAATTTAATATATTAAATTTTCTATCACTCTGATCAAAAATTTTGAAAATTACCTCAGCTATTTGTAGAGATAAAGCGATAAAATTTTTACTGGTGTTATACGTAGGTCTCCAGAACTACGTATGCATAATTTATTTTTCATTTTATAGCTCTGTTTGTAATTTAATATAATGAATTTTCTATCACTCTGATCAAACATTTTCAAAATTATCTCAGCTATTAGTAGAGATAAAGCGATAAAAATTTTACTGGTGTTATACGTAGGTCTCCAGAACTACGTATACATAATTTATTTTTTATTTTATAGCTCCGTTCGTAATTTAATATATTGAATTTTCTATCACTCTGATCAAAAATTTTGAAAATTATCTCAGCTATTAGTAGAGATAAAGCAATAAAAATTTTACTGGTGTTATACGTAGGTCTCCAAAACTACGTATACATAATTTATTTTTTATTTTATAGCTCTGCTCGTAATTTAATATATTGAATTTTCTATCACTCTGATCAAAAATTTTGAAAATTATCTCAGCTATTAGTAGAGATAAAGCGATAAAAATTTCACTGGTGTTATACGTAGGTCCCCAGAACTACGTATACATAAATTATTATTCATTTTATAGCTCTGTTTGTAATTTAATATATTGAATTTTCTATCACTCTGATCAAAAATTTTGAAAATTATCTCAGCTATTAGTAGAGATAAAGCGATAAAAATTTTACTGGTGTTATACGTAGGTCTCCATAACTACGTATACATAATTTATTTTTAATTTTATAGCTCTGTTCGTAATTTAATATATTGAATTTTCTATCACTCTGATCAAAAATTTTGAAAATTATCTCAGCTATAAGTAGAGAAAAAGCAATAAAAATTTTACTGGTGTTATACGTAAGTCTCCAGAACTACGTATACATAATTTATTTTTTATTTTATAGCTCTGTTCGTAATTTAATATATTGAATTTTCTATCACTCTGATCAAAAATTTTGAAAATTATCTCAGCTATTAGTAGAGATAAAACAATAAAAATTTTACTCGTGTTATACGTAGGTTTCCAGAACTACGTATACATAAATTATTTTTTATTTTATAGCTCTGTTCGTAATTTAATATATTGAATTTTCTATCACTCTGATCAAAAATTTTCAAAATTATCTCAGCTATTAGTAGAGATAAAGCGATAAAATTTTACTGGTGTTATACGTAGGTCTCCAAAACTACGCATACATAATTTATTTTTTATTTTATAGCTCTGTTCGTAATTTAATATATTGAATTTTCTATCACTCTGATCAAAAATTTTCAAAATTATCTCAGCTATTAGTAGAGATAAAGCGATAAAAATTTTACTGGTGTTATACGTAGGTCTTCAGAACTACGTGTACATAATTTATTTTTCATTTTATAGCTCTGTTCGTAATTTAATATATTGAATTTTCTATCACTCTGATCAAAAATTTTGAAAATTATCTCAGCTATTAGTAGAGATAAAGGAATAAAAATTTTACTGGTGTTATACGTAGGTCTCCAGAACTACGTATACATAATCTATTTTTCATTTTATAGCTCTGTTCGTAATTTAATATATTGAATTTTCTATCACTCTGATCAAAAATTTTGAAAATTATCTCAGCTATTAGTAGAGATAAAGCGATAAAAATTTAACTGGTGTTATACGTAGGTCTTCAGAACTACGTATACATAATTTATTTTTCATTTTATAGCTCTGTTTGTAATTTAATATATTAAATTTTCTATCACTCTGATCAAAAATTTTCAAAATTATCTCAGCTATTAGTAGAGATAAAGCGATAAAATTTTTACTGGTGCTATACGTAGGTCTCCAGAACTACGTATGCATAATTTATTTTTCATTTTATAGCTCTGTTTGTAATTTAATATATTGAATTTTCTATCATTCTGATCAAAAATTTTCAAAATTATCTCAGCTATTAGTAGAGATAAAGCGATAAAAATTTTACTGGTGTTATACGTAGGTCTCCAGAACTACGTATACATAATTTATTTTTCATTTTATAGCTCTGTTCGTAATTTAATATATTGAATTTTCTATCACTCTGATCAAAAATTTTCAAAATTATCTCAGCTATTAGTAGAGATAAAGCGATAAAAATTTTACTGGTGTTATACGTAGGTCTCCAGAACTACGTATACATAATTTATTTTTCATTTTATAGCTTTGTTCGTAATTTAATATATTGAATTTTCTATCACTCTGATCAAAAATTTTCAAAATTATCTCAGCTATTAGTAGAGATAAAGCGATAAAAATTTTACTGGTGTTATACGTAGGTCTCCAGAACTACGTATACATAATTTATTTTTCATTTTATAGCTCTGTTCGTAATTTAATATATTGAATTTTCTATCACTCTCATCAAATATTTTTAAATTTATCTCAGCTATTAGTAGAGACAACAAGATAAAAATTTTACTGGTGTTATACGTAAGTCTTCAAATTTACTAATACATAATTTATTTTTCATTTTATAGCTCTGTTCGAAATTTAATATATTGAATTTTCTATCACTCTGAACAAAAATTTTTAAATTTACCTTAGCTATTAGTAGAGATAAAAAGATAAAAATTTTACTGGTGTTATACGTAAGTCTCCAAAACTACGTATACATAAATTATTTTTCATTTTATAGCTCTGTTCGAAATTTAATATATTGAATTTTCTGTCACTCTGAACAAAAACTTTTAAATTTATCTTAGCTATTAGTAAAAATAAAAGGAAGAAAATTTTACTGGTGTTATACGTAGGTCTCCAAAACTACGCATACATAATTTATTTTCCATTTTATAGCTCGGTTTGAAATTTAATATATTGAATTTTCAATCACTCTAAAAAAAAATTTTTAAACTCAGCTATTAGTAGAAATAAAAGGATAAAAATATTATTGGTGTTATACGTAAGTCTCCAGAACTACGCATACATAATTGATTTTCTATTTTATTGCTCTGTTCGAAATTTAATATATTGAAATTCCTATCACTCTGATCAAAAATTTTGAAAATTATCTCAGCTATTAGTAGAGATAAAGCGATAAAAATTTTACTGGTGTTATACGTAGGTCTCCAGAACTACGTATGCATAATTTATTTTTCATTTTATAGCTCTGTTCGTAATTTATTATATTAAATTTTCTATCACTCTGATCAAAAATTTTCAAAATTATCTCAGCTATTAGTAGAGATAAAGCGATAAAAATTTTACTGGTGTTATACGTAGGTCTCCAGAACTACGTATACATAGTTTATTTTTTATTCTATAGCTCTGTTCGTAATTTAATATATTGAATTTTCTATCACTCTGATCAAAAATTTTGAAAATTATCTCAGCTATTGGTAGAGATAAAGCGATAAAAATTTAACTGGTGTTATACGTAGGTCCCCAGAACTACGTATACATAAATTATTATTCATTTTATAGCTCTGTTCGTAATTTAATATATTGAATTTTCTATCACTCTGATCAAAAATTTTGAAAATTATCTCAGCTATTAGTAGAGATAAAGCGATAAAAATTTTACTGGTGTTATACGTAGGTCTCCGGAACTACGTATGCATAATTTAGCTTTCATTTTATAGCTCTGTTCGTAATTTAATATATTGAATTTTCTATCATTCTGATCAAAAATTTTGAAAATTATCTCAGCTATTAGTAGAGATAAAGCAATAAAAATTTTACTGGTGTTATACGTAGGTCTCCGGAACTACGTATACATAATTTATTTTTTATTTTATAGCTCTGTTCGTAATTTAATATATTGAATTTTCTATCACTCTGATCAAAAATTTTGAAAATTATCTCAGCTATTAGTAGAGATAAAGCGATAAAAATTTTACTGGTGTTATACGTTAGTCTCCAGAACTACGTATACATAATTTATTTTTCGTTTTATAGCTTTGTTCGTAATTTAATATATTGAATTTTCTATCACTCTGATCAAAAATTTTCAAAATTATCTCAGCTATTAGTAGAGATAAAGCGATAAAAATTTAACTGGTGTTATATGTAGGTCCCCAGAACTACGTATACATAAATTATTATTCATTTTATAGCTCTGTTCGTAATTTAGTATATTGAATTTTCTATCACTCTGATAAAAAATTTTGAAAATTATCTCAGCTATTAGTAGAGATAAAGCGATAAAAATTTAACTGGTGTTATACGTAGGTCTCCAGAACTACGTATTCATAATTTATTTTCTATTTTATAGCTCTGTTCGTAATTTAATATATTGAATTTTTTATCACTCTGATCAAAAATTTTCAAAATTATCTCAGCTATTAGTAGAGATAAAGCGATAAAAATTTTACTGGTGTTATACGTAGGTCTCCAGAACTACGTATACATAATTTATTTTTTATTTTATAGCTCTGTTTGTAATTTAATATATTGAATTTTCTATCACTCTGATCAAAAATTTTGAAAATTATCTCAGCTATTAGTAGAGATAAAGCGATAAAAATTTAATTGGTTTTATACGTAGGTCCCCAGAACTACGTATACATAATTTATTTTTCATTTTATAGCTCTGTTCGTAATTTAATATATTGAATTTTCTATCACTCTAATCAAAAATTTTGAAAATTATCTCAGCTATTAGTAGAGATAAAGGGATAAAAATTTTACTGGTGTTATACGTAGGTTTCCAAAACTACGTATACATTATTTATTTCTCATTTTATAGCTCTGTTCGTAATTTAATATATTGAACTTTCTATCACTCTGATCAAAAATTTTGAAAATTATCTCAGCTATTAGTAGAGATAAAGCGATAAAAATTTTACTGGTGTTATACGTAGGTTTTCAGAACTACGTATACATAATTTATTTTTTATTTTATAGCTCTGTTCGTAATTTAATATATTGAATTTTCTATCACTCTGATCAAAAATTTTGAAAATTATCTCAGCTATTAGTAGAGATAAAGCGATAAAAACTTTACTGGTGTTATACGTAGGTCTCCAGAACTACGTATACATAATTTATTTTTCATTTTATAGCTCTGTTCGTAATTTAATATATTGAATTTTCTATCACTCTGATCAAAAATTTTCAAAATTATCTCAGCTATTAGTAGAGATAAAGCGATAAAAATTTTACTGGTGTTATACGTAGGTCTCCAGAACTACGTATACATAATTTATTTTTCATTTTATAGCTCTGTTTGTAATTTAATATATTGAATTTTCTATCACTCTGATCAAAAATTTTGAAAATTATCTCAGCTATTAGTAGAGATAAAGCGATAAAAATTTTACTGGTGTTATACGTAGGTCTCCAGAACTACGTATGCATAATTTATTTTTCATTTTATAGCTCTGTTCGTAATTTAATATATTGAATTTTCTATCACTCTGATCAAAAATTTTCAAAATTATCTCAGCTATTAGTAGAGATAAAGCAATAAAAATTTTACTGGTGTTATACGTAGGTCACCAGAACTACGTATGCATAATTTATCTTTTATTTTATAGCTCTGTTCGTAATTTAATATATTGAATTTTCTATCACTCTGATCAAAAATTTTCAAAATTATCTCAGCTATTAGTAGAGATAAAGCAATAAAAATTTTACTGGTGTTATACGTATGTCTCCGGAACTACGTATACATAATTTATTTTTCATTTTATAGCTCTGTTTGTAATTTAATATATTGAATTTTCTATCACTCTAATCAAAAATTTTCAAAATTATCTCAGCTATTAGTAGAGATAAAGCAATAAAAATTTTACTGGTGTTATACGTAGGTCTCCAGAACTACGTATGCATAATTTATCTTTCATTTTATAGCTCTGTTCGTAATTTAATATATTAAATTTTCTATCACTCTGATCAAAAATTTTGAAAATTATCTCAGCTATTAGTAGAGATAAAGCAATAAAAATTTTACTGGTGTTATACGTAGGTCTCCGAAACTACGTATACATAATTTATTTTTTATTTTATAGCTCTGTTCGTAATTTAGTATATTGAATTTTCTATCACTCTGATCAAAAGTTTTCAAAATTATCTCAGCTATTAGTAGAGATAAAACGATAAAAATTTTACTGGTGTTATACGTAGGTCTCCAGAACTACGTATACATAAATTATATTTATTTTATAGCTCTGTTCGTAATTTAATATATTGAATTTTCTATCACTCTGATAAAAAATTTTGAAAATTATCTCAGCTATTAGTAGAGATAAAGCAATAAAAATTTTACTGGTGTTATACGTAGGTCTCCAGAACTACGTATGCATAATTTATTTTTCATTTTATAGCTCTGTTCGTAATTTAATATACTGAATTTTCTATCACTCTGATCAAAAATTTTCAAAATTATCTCAGCTATTAGTAGAGATAAAGCGATAAAAATTTTACTGGTGTTATACGTAGGTCTCCAGAGCTACGTATACATAATTTATTTTTTATTCTATAGCTCTGTTCGTAATTTAATATATTGAATTTTCTATCACTCTGATCAAAAATTTTGAAAATTATCTTAGCTATTAGTAGAGATAAAGCGATAAAAATTTAACTGGTGTTATACGTAGGTCCCCAGAACTACGTATACATAAATTATTATTTATTTTATAGCTCTGTTCGTAATTTAATATATTGAATTTTCTATCACTCTGATCAAAAATTTTGAAAATTATCTCAGCTATTAGTAGAGATAAAGCGATAAAAATTTTACTGGTGTTATACGCAGGTCTCCAGAACTACGTATGCATAATTTATCTTTCATTTTATAGCTCTGTTCGTAATTTAATATATTGAATTTTCTATCACTCTGATCAAAAGTTTTGAAAATTATTTCAGCTATTAGTAGAGATAAAGCAATAAAATTTTTACTGGTGTTATACGTACGTCTCCGGAACTACGTATACATAATTTATTTTTTATTTTATAGCTCTGTTCGTAATTTAAAATATTGAATTTTCTATCACTCTGATTAAAAATTTTGAAAATTATCTCAGCTATTAGTAGAGATAAAGCGATAAAAATTTTACTGGTGTTATACGTTAGTCTCCAGAACTACGTATACATAATTTATTTTTCATTTTATAGCTCTGTTCGTAATTTAATATATTGAATTTTCTATCACTCTGATCAAAAATTTTCAAAATTATCTCAGCTATTAGTAGAGATAGAGCGATAAAAATTTTAGTGGTGTTATACGTAGGTGTCCAGAACTACGTATACATAATTTGTTTTTCATTTTATAGGTCTGTTCGTAATTTAATATATTGAATTTTCTATCACTCTGATCAAAAATTTTCAAAATTATCTCAGCTATTAGTAGAGATAAAGCAATAAAAATTTTACTGGTGTTATACGTAGGTCACCAGAACTACGTATGCATAATTTATCTTTTATTTTATAGCTCTGTTCGTAATTTAATATATTGAATTTTCTATCACTCTGATCAAAAATTTTCAAAATTATCTCAGCTATTAGTAGAGATAAAGCAATAAAAATTTTACTGGTGTTATACGTAGGTCTCCGGAACTACGTATACATAATTTATTTTTCATTTTATAGCTCTGTTTGTAATTTAATATATTGAATTTTCTATCACTCTAATCAAAAATTTTCAAAATTATCTCAGCTATTAGTAGAGATAAAGCAATAAAAATTTTACTGGTGTTATACGTAGGTCTCCAGAACTACGTATGCATAATTTATCTTTCATTTTATAGCTCTGTTCGTAATTTAATATATTAAATTTTCTATCACTCTGATCAAAAATTTTGAAAATTATCTCAGCTATTAGTAGAGATAAAGCGATAAAAATTTTACTGGTGTTATACGTAGGTTTTCAGAACTACGTATACATAATTTATTTTTTATTTTATAGCTCTGTTCGTAATTTAATATATTGAATTTTCTATCACTCTGATCAAAAATTTTGAAAATTATCTCAGCTATTAGTAGAGATAAAGCGATAAAAACTTTACTGGTGTTATACGTAGGTCTCCAGAACTACGTATACATAATTTATTTTTCATTTTATAGCTCTGTTCGTAATTTAATATATTGAATTTTCTATCACTCTGATCAAAAATTTTCAAAATTATCTCAGCTATTAGTAGAGATAAAGCGATAAAAATTTTACTGGTGTTATACGTAAGTCTCCAGAACTACGTATACATAATTTATTTTTCATTTTATAGCTCTGTTTGTAATTTAATATATTGAATTTTCTATCACTCTGATCAAAAATTTTGAAAATTATCTCAGCTATTAGTAGAGATAAAGCGATAAAAATTTTACTGGTGTTATACGTAGGTCTCCAGAACTACGTATGCATAATTTATTTTTCATTTTATAGCTCTGTTCGTAATTTAATATATTGAATTTTCTATCACTCTGATCAAAAATTTTCAAAATTATCTCAGCTATTAGTAGAGATAAAGCAATAAAAATTTTACTGGTGTTATACGTAGGTCACCAGAACTACGTATGCATAATTTATCTTTTATTTTATAGCTCTGTTCGTAATTTAATATATTGAATTTTCTATCACTCTGATCAAAAATTTTCAAAATTATCTCAGCTATTAGTAGAGATAAAGCAATAAAAATTTTACTGGTGTTATACGTATGTCTCCGGAACTACGTATACATAATTTATTTTTCATTTTATAGCTCTGTTTGTAATTTAATATATTGAATTTTCTATCACTCTAATCAAAAATTTTCAAAATTATCTCAGCTATTAGTAGAGATAAAGCAATAAAAATTTTACTGGTGTTATACGTAGGTCTCCAGAACTACGTATGCATAATTTATCTTTCATTTTATAGCTCTGTTCGTAATTTAATATATTAAATTTTCTATCACTCTGATCAAAAATTTTGAAAATTATCTCAGCTATTAGTAGAGATAAAGCAATAAAAATTTTACTGGTGTTATACGTAGGTCTCCGAAACTACGTATACATAATTTATTTTTTATTTTATAGCTCTGTTCGTAATTTAGTATATTGAATTTTCTATCACTCTGATCAAAAGTTTTCAAAATTATCTCAGCTATTAGTAGAGATAAAACGATAAAAATTTTACTGGTGTTATACGTAGGTCTCCAGAACTACGTATACATAAATTATATTTATTTTATAGCTCTGTTCGTAATTTAATATATTGAATTTTCTATCACTCTGATAAAAAATTTTGAAAATTATCTCAGCTATTAGTAGAGATAAAGCAATAAAAATTTTACTGGTGTTATACGTAGGTCTCCAGAACTACGTATGCATAATTTATTTTTCATTTTATAGCTCTGTTCGTAATTTAATATACTGAATTTTCTATCACTCTGATCAAAAATTTTCAAAATTATCTCAGCTATTAGTAGAGATAAAGCGATAAAAATTTTACTGGTGTTATACGTAGGTCTCCAGAGCTACGTATACATAATTTATTTTTTATTCTATAGCTCTGTTCGTAATTTAATATATTGAATTTTCTATCACTCTGATCAAAAATTTTGAAAATTATCTTAGCTATTAGTAGAGATAAAGCGATAAAAATTTAACTGGTGTTATACGTAGGTCCCCAGAACTACGTATACATAAATTATTATTTATTTTATAGCTCTGTTCCTAATTTAATATATTGAATTTTCTATCACTCTGATCAAAAATTTTGAAAATTATCTCAGCTATTAGTAGAGATAAAGCGATAAAAATTTTACTGGTGTTATACGCAGGTCTCCAGAACTACGTATGCATAATTTATCTTTCATTTTATAGCTCTGTTCGTAATTTAATATATTGAATTTTCTATCACTCTGATCAAAAGTTTTGAAAATTATTTCAGCTATTAGTAGAGATAAAGCAATAAAATTTTTACTGGTGTTATACGTAGGTCTCCGGAACTACGTATACATAATTTATTTTTTATTTTATAGCTCTGTTCGTAATTTAAAATATTGAATTTTCTATCACTCTGATTAAAAATTTTGAAAATTATCTCAGCTATTAGTAGAGATAAAGCGATAAAAATTTTACTGGTGTTATACGTTAGTCTCCAGAACTACGTATACATAATTTATTTTTCATTTTATAGCTCTGTTCGTAATTTAATATATTGAATTTTCTATCACTCTGATCAAAAATTTTCAAAATTATCTCAGCTATTAGTAGAGATAGAGCGATAAAAATTTTAGTGGTGTTATACGTAGGTGTCCAGAACTACGTATACATAATTTGTTTTTCATTTTATAGGTCTGTTCGTAATTTAATATATTGAATTTTCTATCACTCTGATCAAAAATTTTCAAAATTATCTCAGCTATTAGTAGAGATAAAGCAATAAAAATTTTACTGGTGTTATACGTAGGTCACCAGAACTACGTATGCATAATTTATCTTTTATTTTATAGCTCTGTTCGTAATTTAATATATTGAATTTTCTATCACTCTGATCAAAAATTTTCAAAATTATCTCAGCTATTAGTAGAGATAAAGCAATAAAAATTTTACTGGTGTTATACGTAGGTCTCCGGAACTACGTATACATAATTTATTTTTCATTTTATAGCTCTGTTTGTAATTTAATATATTGAATTTTCTATCACTCTAATCAAAAATTTTCAAAATTATCTCAGCTATTAGTAGAGATAAAGCAATAAAAATTTTACTGGTGTTATACGTAGGTCTCCAGAACTACGTATGCATAATTTATCTTTCATTTTATAGCTCTGTTCGTAATTTAATATATTAAATTTTCTATCACTCTGATC
Organism: Tribolium confusum; assembly: GCA_029207805.1. Classification (NCBI taxonomy): domain Eukaryota; kingdom Metazoa; phylum Arthropoda; class Insecta; order Coleoptera; family Tenebrionidae; genus Tribolium; species Tribolium confusum. Next base: position 31,946,330 of record JALGAY010000004.1, read on the forward strand.
AAAAATTTTGAAAATTATCTCAGCTATTAGTAGAGATAAAGCAATAAAAATTTTACTGGTGTTATACGTAGGTCTCCGAAACTACGTACACATAATTTATTTTTTATTTTATAGCTCTGTTCGTAATTTAGTATATTGAATTTTCTATCACTCTGATCAAAAGTTTTCAAAATTATCTCAGCTATTAGTAGAGATAAAACGATAAAAATTTTACTGGTGTTATACGTAGGTCTCCAGAACTACGTATACATAAATTATATTTATTTTATAGCTCTGTTCGTAATTTAATATATTGAATTTTCTATCACTCTGATAAAAAATTTTGAAAATTATCTCAGCTATTAGTAGAGATAAAGCAATAAAAATTTTACTGGTGTTATACGTAGGTCTCCAGAACTACGTATGCATAATTTATTTTTCATTTTATAGCTCTGTTCGTAATTTAATATATTGAATTTTCTATCACTCTGATCAAAAATTTTCAAAATTATCTCAGCTATTAGTAGAGATAAAGCGATAAAAATTTTACTGGTGTTATACGTAGGTCTCCAGAGCTACGTATACATAATTTATTTTTTATTCTATAGCTCTGTTCGTAATTTAATATATTGAATTTTCTATCACTCTGATCAAAAATTTTGAAAATTATCTTAGCTATTAGTAGAGATAAAGCGATAAAAATTTAACTGGTGTTATACGTAGGTCCCCAGAACTACGTATACATAAATTATTATTTATTTTATAGCTCTGTTCGTAATTTAATATATTGAATTTTCTATCACTCTGATCAAAAATTTTGAAAATTATCTCAGCTATTAGTAGAGATAAAGCGATAAAAATTTTACTGGTGTTATACGCAGGTCTCCAGAACTACGTATGCATAATTTATCTTTCATTTTATAGCTCTGTTCGTAATTTAATATATTGAATTTTCTATCACTCTGATCAAAAGTTTTGAAAATTATCTCAGCTATTAGTAGAGATAAAGCAATAAAATTTTTACTGGTGTTATACGTAGGTCTCCGGAACTACGTATACATAATTTATTTTTTATTTTATAGCTCTGTTCGTAATTTAAAATATTGAATTTTCTATCACTCTGATTAAAAATTTTGAAAATTATCTCAGCTATTAGTAGAGATAAAGCGATAAAAATTTTACTGGTGTTATACGTTAGTCTCCAGAACTACGTATACATAATTTATTTTTTATTTTATAGCTCTGTTCGTAATTTAGTATATTGAATTTTCTATCACTCTGATCAAAAGTTTTCAAAATTATCTCAGCTATTAGTAGAGATAAAACGATAAAAGTTTTACTGGTGTTATACGTAGGTCTCCAGAACTACGTATACATAAATTATATTTATTTTATAGCTCTGTTCGTAATTTAATATATTGAATTTTCTATCACTCTGATAAAAAATTTTGAAAATTATCTCAGCTATTAGTAGAGATAAAGCAATAAAAATTTTACTGGTGTTATACGTAGGTCTCCAGAACTACGTATGCATAATTTATTTTTCATTTTATAGCTCTGTTCGTAATTTAATATATTGAATTTTCTATCACTCTGATCAAAAATTTTCAAAATTATCTCAGCTATTAGTAGAGATAAAGCGATAAAAATTTTACTGGTGTTATACGTAGGTCTCCAGAGCTACGTATACATAATTTATTTTTTATTCTATAGCTCTGTTCGTAATTTAATATATTGAATTTTCTATCACTCTGATCAAAAATTTTGAAAATTATCTTAGCTATTAGTAGAGATAAAGCGATAAAAATTTAACTGGTGTTATACGTAGGTCCCCAGAACTACGTATACATAAATTATTATTTATTTTATAGCTCTGTTCGTAATTTAATATATTGAATTTTCTATCACTCTGATCAAAAATTTTGAAAATTATCTCAGCTATTAGTAGAGATAAAGCGATAAAAATTTTACTGGTGTTATACGCAGGTCTCCAGAACTACGTATGCATAATTTATCTTTCATTTTATAGCTCTGTTCGTAATTTAATATATTGAATTTTCTATCACTCTGATCAAAAGTTTTGAAAATTATCTCAGCTATTAGTAGAGATAAAGCAATAAAATTTTTACTGGTGTTATACGTAGGTCTCCGGAACTACGTATACATAATTTATTTTTTATTTTATAGCTCTGTTCGTAATTTAAAATATTGAATTTTCTATCACTCTGATTAAAAATTTTGAAAATTATCTCAGCTATTAGTAGAGATAAAGCGATAAAAATTTTACTGGTGTTATACGTTAGTCTCCAGAACTACGTATACATAATTTATTTTTCATTTTATAGCTCTGTTCGTAATTTAATATATTGAATTTTCTATCACTCTGATCAAAAATTTTCAAAATTATCTCAGCTATTAGTAGAGATAGAGCGATAAAAATTTTAGTGGTGTTATACGTAGGTGTCCAGAACTACGTATACATAATTTGTTTTTCATTTTATAGGTCTGTTCGTAATTTAATATATTGAATTTTCTATCACTCTGATAAAAAATTTTGAAAATTATCTCAGCTATTAGTAGAGATAAAGCGATAAAAATTTTACTGGTGTTATACGTATTTCTCCAGAACTACGTATGCATAATTTATTTTTCATTTTATAGCTCTGTTCGTAATTTAATATATTGAATTTTCTATCACTCTGATCAAAAATTTTCAAAATTATCTCAGCTATTAGTAGAGATAAAGCGATGAAAATTTTACTGGTGTTATACGTAGATCTTCAGAACTACGTATACATAATTTATTTTTTATTCTATAGCTCTGTTTGTAATTTAATATATTGAATTTTCTATCACTCTGATCAAAAATTTTGAAAATTATCTCAGCTATTAGTAGAGATAAAGCGATAAAAATTTAACTGGTGTTATACGTAGGTCCCTAGAACTACGTATACATAAATTATTATTCATTTTATAGCTCTGTTCGTAATTTAATATATTGAATTTTCTATCACTCTGATCAAAAATTTTGAAAATTATCTCAGCTATTAGTAGAGATAAAGCGATAAAAATTTTACTGGTGTTATACGTAGGTTTCCAGAACTACGTATACATAATTTATTTTTCATTTTATAGCTCTGTTCGTAATTTAATATATTGAATTTTCTATCACTCTGATCAAAAATTTTGAAAATTATCTCAGCTATTAGTAGAGATAAAGCGATAAAAATTTTACTGGTGTTATAGGTAGGTCTCCAGAACTACGTATACATAATTTATTTTTTATTTTATAGCTCTGTTCGTAATTTAATATATTGAATTTTCTATCACTCTGATCAAAAATTTTAAAAATTAACTCAGCTATTAGTAGAGATAAAGCGACAAAAATTTTACTGGTGTTATACGTAGGTCTCCAGAACTACGTATGCATAATTTATTTTTCATTTTATAGCTCTGTTCGTAATTTAATATATTGAATTTTCTATCACTCTGATCAAAAATTTTCAAAATTATCTCAGCTATTAGTAGAGATAAAGCGATAAAAATTTTACTGGTGTTATACGTAGGTCTCCAGAACTACGTATACATAATTTATTTTTCATTTTATAGCTCTGTTCGTAATTTAATATATTGAATTTTCTATCACTCTGATCAAAAATTTTAAAAATTAACTCAGCTATTAGTAGAGATAAAGCGACAAAAATTTTACTGGTGTTATACGTAGGTCTCCAGAACTACGTATGCATAATTTATTTTTCATTTTATAGCTCTGTTCGTAATTTAATATATTGAATTTTCTATCACTCTGATCAAAAATTTTCAAAATTATCTCAGCTATTAGTAGAGATAAAGCGATAAAAATTTTACTGGTGTTATACGTAGGTCTCCAGAACTACGTATACATAATTTATTTTTCATTTTATAGCTCTGTTCGTAATTTAATATATTGAATTTTCTATCACTCTGATCAAAAATTTTGAAAATTATCTCAGCTATTAGTAGAGATAAAGCGATAAAAATTTTACTGGTGTTATAGGTAGGTCTCCAGAACTACGTATACATAATTTATTTTTTATTTTATAGCTCTGTTCGTAATTTAATATATTGAATTTTCTATCACTCTGATCAAAAATTTTAAAAATTAACTCAGCTATTAGTAGAGATAAAGCGACAAAAATTTTACTGGTGTTATACGTAGGTCTCCAGAACTACGTATGCATAATTTATTTTTCATTTTATAGCTCTGTTCGTAATTTAATATATTGAATTTTCTATCACTCTGATCAAAAATTTTGAAAATTATCTCAGTTATTAGTAGAGATAAAGCGATAAAAATTTTACTGGTGTTATAGGTAGGTTTCCAGAACTACGTATACATAATTTATTTTTTATTTTATAGCTCTGTTCGTAATTTAATATATTGAATTTTCTATCACTTTGATCAAAAATTTTCAAAATTATCTCAGCTATTAGTAAAGATAAAGCGATAAAAATTTTACTGGTGTTATACGTAAGTCTCCAGGACTACGTATACATAATTTATTTTTCATTTTATAGCTCTGTTTGTAATTTAATATATTGAATTTTCTATCACTCTGATCAAAAATTTTGAAAATTATCTCAGCTATTAGTAGAGATAAAGCGATAAAAATTTAACTGGTGTTATACGTAGATCCCCAGAACTACGTATACATAAATTATTATTTATTTTATAGCTCTGTTCGTAATTTAATATATAAAATTTTCTATCACTCTGATCAAAAATTTTGAAAAATATCTCAGCTATTAGTAGAGATAAAGCGATAAAAATTTTACTGGTGTTATACGTAGGTCTCCAGAACTACGTATGCATAATTTATCTTTTATTTTATAGCTTTGTTCGTAATTTAATATATTGAATTTTCTATCACTCTGATCAAAAATTTTGAAAATTATCTCAGCTATTAGTAGAGATACAGCAATAAAATTTTCACTGGTGTTATACGTAGGTCTCCGGAACTACGTATACATAATTTATTTTTTATTCTATAGCTTTGTTCGTAATTTAATATATTGAATTTTCTATCACTCTGGTCAAAAATTTTGAAAATTATCTCAGCTATTAGTAGAGATACAGCAATAAAATTTTTACTGGTGTTATACGTAGATCCCCAGAACTACATATACATAAATTATTATTTATTTTATAGCTCTGTTCGTAATTTAATATATTGAATTTTCTATCACTCTGATCAAAAATTTTGAAAATTATCTCAGCTATTAGTAGAGATAAAGCGATAAAAATTTTACTGGTGTTATACGTAGGTCTCTAGAACTACGCATGCATAATTTATCTTTTATTTTATAGCTCTGTTCGTAATTTAATATATTGAATTTTCTATCACTCTGATCAAAAATTTTGAAAATTATCTCAGCTATTAGTAGAGATAAAGCAATAAAATTTTTACTGGTGTTATACGTAGGTCTTCGGAACTACGTATACATAACTTATTTTTTATTTTATAGCTTTGTTCGTAATTTAAAATATTGAATTTTCTATCACTCTGATCAAAAATTTTGAAAATTATCTCAGCTATTAGTAGAGATAAAGCGATAAAAATTTTACTGGTGTTATACGTAGGTCTCCAGAACTACGTATGCATAATTTATCTTTAATTTTATAGCTCTGTTCGTAATTTAATATATTAAATTTTCTATCACTCTGATCAAAAATTTTGAAAATTATCTCAGCTATTAGTAGAGATAAAGCGATAAAAATTTAACTGGTGTTATACGTAGATCCCCAGAACTACGTATACATAAATTATTATTTATTTTATAGCTCTGTTCGTAATTTAATATATTGAATTTTCTATCACTCTGATCAAAAATTTTGAAAATTATCTCAGCTATTAGTAGAGATAAAGCGATAAAAATTTTACTGGTGTTATACGTAGGTCTCCAGAACTACGCATGCATAATTTATCTTTTATTTTATAGCTCTGTTCGTAATTTAATATATTGAATTTTCTATCACTCTGATCAAAAATTTTGAAAATTATCTCAGCTATTAGTAGAGATAAAGCGATAAAAATTTTACTGGTGTTATACGTAGGTCTCCAAAACTACGTATGCATAATTTATTTTTTATTTTATAGCTCTGTTCGTAATTTAATATATTGAATTTTCTATCACTATGATCAAAAATTTTCAAAATTATCTCAGCTATTAGTAGAGATAAAGCGATAAAAATTTTACTGGTGTTATACGTAGGTCTCCAGAACTACGTATACATAATTTATTTTTTATTCTATAGCTCTCTTCGTAATTTAATATATTGAATTTTCTATCACTCTGATCAAAAATTTTGAAAATTATCTCAGCTATTAGTAGAGATAAAGCGATAAAAATTTAACTGGTGTTATACGTAGGTCCCCAGAACTACGTATACATAATTTATTTTTTATTTTATAGCTCTGTTCGTAATTTAATATATTGAATTTTCTATCACTCTGATCAAAAATTTTGAAAATTATCTCAGCTATTAGTAGAGATAAAGCGATAAAAATTTTACTGGTGTTATAGGTAGGTTTCCAGAACTACGTATACATAATTTATTTTTTATTTTATAGCTCTGTTCGTAATTTAATATATTGAATTTTCTATCACTCTGATCAAAAATTTTGAAAATTAACTCAGCTATTAGTAGAGATAAAGCAATAAACATTTTACTGGTGTTATAGGTAGGTTTTCAGAACTACGTATACATAATTTATTTTTCATTTTATAGTTCTGTTTGTAATTTAATATATTGAATTTTCTATCACTCTGATCAAAAATTTTGAAAATTATCTCAGCTATTAGTAGAGATAAAGCGATAAAAATATTATACTGGTGTTATACGTAGGTCTCCAGAACTACGTATACATAATTTATTTTTCATTTTATAGCTCTGTTCGTAATTTAATATATTGAATTTTCTATCACTTTGTTCAAAAATTTTCAAAATTATCTCAGCTATTAGTAAAGATAAAGCGATAAAAATTTTACTGGTGTTATACGTAAGTCCCCAGAACTACGTATACATAATTTATTTTTTATTTTATAGCTCTGTTTGTAATTTAATATATTGAATTTTCTATCACTCTGATCAAAAATTTTGAAAATTATCTCAGCTATTAGTAGAGATAAAGCGATAAAAATTTTAGTGGTGTTATACGTAGGTCTGCAGAACTACGTATGCATAATTTATTTTTCATTTTATAGCTCTGTTCGTAATTTAATATATTGAATTTTCTATCACTCTGATCAAAAATTTTCAAAATTATCTCAGCTGTTAGTAGAGATAAAGCAATAAAAATTTTACTGGTGTTATACGTAGGTCTCCAGAACTACGTATGCATAATTTATCTTTTATTTTATAGCTCTGTTCGTAATTTAATATATTGAATTTTCTATCACTCTGATCAAAAATTTTGAAAATTATCTCAGCTATTAGTAGAGATAAAGCAATAAAAATTTTACTGGTGTTATACGTAGGTCTCTGGAACTACGTATACATAATTTATTTTTCATTTTATAGCTCTGTTTCTAATTTAATATATTGAATTTTTTATCACTCTGATCAAAAATTTTCAAAATTATCTCAGCTATTAGTAGAGATAAAGCAATAAAAATTTTACTGGTGTTATACGTAGGTCTTCAGAACTACGTATACATAATTTATTTTTCATTTTATAGCTCTGTTCGTAATTTAATATATTGAATTTTCTATCACTCTGATCAAAAATTTTCAAAATTATCTCTGCTATTAGTAGAGATAAAGCGATAAAAATTTTAGTGGTGTTATACGTAGGTCTGCAGAACTACGTATGCATAATTTATTTTTCATTTTATAGCTCTGTTCGTAATTTAATATATTGAATTTTCTATCACTCTGATCAAAAATTTTCAAAATTATCTCAGCTGTTAGTAGAGATAAAGCAATAAAAATTTTACTGGTGTTATACGTAGGTCTCCAGAACTACGTATGCATAATTTATCTTTTATTTTATAGCTCTGTTCGTAATTTAATATATTGAATTTTCTATCACTCTGATCAAAAATTTTGAAAATTATCTCAGCTATTAGTAGAGATAAAGCAATAAAAATTTTACTGGTGTTATACGTAGGTCTCTGGAACTACGTATACATAATTTATTTTTCATTTTATAGCTCTGTTTCTAATTTAATATATTGAATTTTTTATCACTCTGATCAAAAATTTTCAAAATTATCTCAGCTATTAGTAGAGATAAAGCAATAAAAATTTTACTGGTGTTATACGTAGGTCTTCAGAACTACGTATACATAATTTATTTTTCATTTTATAGCTCTGTTTGTAATTTAATATATTGAATTTTCTATCACTCTGATCAAAAATTTTCAAAATTATCTCAGCTATTAGTAGAGATAAAGCAATAAAAATTTTACTGGTGTTATACGTAGGTCTTCAGAACTACGTATGCATAATTTATCTTTCATTTTATAGCTCTGTTCGTAATTTAATATATTGAATTTTTTATCACTCTGATCAAAAATTTTCAAAATTATCTCAGCTATTAGTAGAGATAAAGCAATAAAAATTTTACTTGTGTTATACGTAGGTCTCCAGAACTACGTATGCATAATTTATCTTTCATTTTATAGCTCTGTTCGTAATTTAATATATTGAATTTTCTATCACTCTGATCAAAAATTTTGAAAATTACCTCAGCTATTAGTAGAGATAAAGCGATAAAATTTTTACTGGTGTTATACGTAGGTCTCCAGAACTACGTATGCATAATTTATTGTTTATTTTATAGCTCTGTTTGTAATTTAATATATTGAATTTTCTATCACTCTGATCAAAAATTTTCAAAATTATCTCAGCTATTAGTAGAGATAAAGCGATAAAAATTTTACTGGTGTTATACGTAGGTCTCCAGAACTACGTATACATAATTTATTTTTTATTTTATAGCTCTGTTCGTAATTTAATATATTGAATTTTCTATCACTCTGATCAAAAATTTTGAAAATTATCTCAGCTATTAGTAGAGATAAAGCGATAAAAGTTTTACTGGTGTTATACGTAGGTCTCCAGAACTACGTATGCATAATTTATCTTTTATTTTATAGCTCTGTTCGTAATTTAATATATTGAATTTTCTATCACTCTGATCAAAAATTTTGAAAATTATCTCAGCTATTAGTAGAGATACAGCAATAAAATTTTTACTGGTGTTATACGTAGGTCTCCGGAACTACGTATACATAATTTATTTTTTATTCTATAGCTCTGTTCGTAATTTAATATATTGAATTTTCTATCACTCTGATCAAAAATTTTGAAAATTATCTCAGCTATTAGTAGAGATAAAGCGATAAAAATTTAACTGGTGTTATACGTAGATCCCCAGAACTACGTATACATAAATTATTATTTATTTTATAGCTCTGTTCGTAATTTAATATATTGAATTTTCTATCACTCTGATCAAAAATTTTGAAAATTATCTCAGCTATTAGTAGAGATAAAGCGATAAAAATTTTATTGGTGTTATACGTAGGTTTCCAGAACTACGCATGCATAATTTATCTTTTATTTTATAGCTCTGTTCGTAATTTAATATATTGAATTTTCTATCACTCTGATCAAAAATTTTGAAAATTATCTCAGTTATTAGTAGAGATAAAGCAATAAAATTTTTACTGGTGTTATACGTAGGTCTCCGGAACTACGTATACATAATTTATTTTTTATTTTATAGCTCTGTTCGTAATTTAAAATATTGAATTTTCTATCACTCTGATCAAAAATTTTGAAAATTATCTCAGCTATTAGTAGAGATAAAGCGATAAAAATTTTACTGGTGTTATACGTAGGTCTCCAGAACTACGTATGCATAATTTATCTTTTATTTTATAGCTCTGTTCGTAATTTAATATATTGAATTTTCTATCACTCTGATCAAAAATTTTGAAAATTATCTCAGCTATTAGTAGAGATAAAGCAATAAAATTTTTACTGGTGTTATACGTAGGTCTCCGGAACTACGTATACATAATTTATTTTTTATTCTATAGCTCTGTTCGTAATTTAATATATTGAATTTTCTATCACTCTGATCAAAAATTTTGAAAATTATCTCAGCTATTAGTAGAGATAAAGCGATAAAAATTTAACTGGTGTTATACGTAGATCCCCAGAACTACGTATACATAAATTATTATTTATTTTATAGCTCTGTTCGTAATTTAATATATTGAATTTTCTATCACTCTGATCAAAAATTTTGAAAATTATCTCAGCTATTAGTAGAGATAAAGCGATAAAAATTTTACTGGTGTTATACGTAGGTCTCCAGAACTACGCATGCATAATTTATCTTTTATTTTATAGTTCTGTTCGTAATTTAATATATTGAATTTTCTATCACTCTGATCAAAAATTTTGAAAATTATCTCAGCTATTAGTAGAGATAAAGCAATAAAATTTTTACTGGTGTTATACGTAGGTCTCCGGAACTACGTATACATAATTTATTTTTTATTTTATAGCTCTGTTCGTAATTTAAAATATTGAATTTTCTATCACTCTGATCAAAAATTTTGAAAATTATCTCAGCTATTAGTAGAGATAAAGCGATAAAAATTTTACTGGTGTTATACGTAGGTCTCCAGAACTACGTATGCATAATTTATTTTTCATTTTATAGCTCTGTTCGTAATTTAATATATTGAATTTTCTATCACTCTGATCAAAAATATTCAAAATTATCTCAGCTATTAGTAGAGATAAACCGATAAAAATTTTACTGGTGTTATACGTAAGTCTCCAGAACTACGTATACATAATTTATTTTTTATTCTATAGCTCTGTTCGTAATTTAATATATTGAATTTTCTATCACTCTGATCAAAAATTTTGAAAATTATCTCAGCTATTAGTAGAGATAAAGCGATAAAAATTTTACTGGTGTTATAGGTAGGTCTCCAGAACTACGTATACATAATTTATTTTTTATTTTATAGCTCTGTTCGTAATTTAATATATTGAATTTTCTATCACTCTGATCAAAAATTTTGAAAATTAACTCAGCTATTAGTAGAGATAAAGCGATAAAAATTTTACTGGTGTTATACGTAGGTTTCCAGAACTACGTATGCATAATTTATTTTTCATTTTATAGCTCTGTTCGTAATTTAATATATTGAATTTTCTATCACTCTGATCAAAAATTTTGAAAATTAACTCAGCTATTAGTAGAGATAAAGCGATAAAAATTTTACTGGTGTTATACGTAGGTCTCCAGAACTACGTATACATATTTTATTTTTTATTCTATAGCTCTGTTCGTAATTTAATATATTGAATTTTCTATCACTCTGATCAAAAATTTTGAAAATTATCTCAGCTATTAGTAGAGATAAAGCAATAAACATTTTACTGGTGTTATAGGTAGGTTTTCAGAACTACGTATACATAATTTATTTTTCATTTTATAGCTCTGTTTGTAATTTAATATATTGAATTTTCTATCACTCTGATCAAAAATTTTGAAAATTATCTCAGCTATTAGTAGAGATAAAGCGATAAAAATATTATACTGGTGTTATACGTAGGTCTCCAGAACTACGTATACATAACTTATTTTTCATTTTATAGCTCTGTTCGTAATTAAATATATTGAATTTTCTATCACTTTGATCAAAAATTTTCAAAATTATCTCAGCTGTTAGTAGAGATAAAGCAATAAAAATTTTACTGGTGTTATACGTAGGTCTCCAGAACTACGTATGCATAATTTATCTTTTATTTTATAGCTCTGTTCGTAATTTAATATATTGAATTTTCTATCACTTTGATCAAAAATTTTCAAAATTATCTCAGCTGTTAGTAGAGATAAAGCAATAAAAATTTTACTGGTGTTATACGTAGGTCTCCAGAACTACGTATGCATAATTTATCTTTTATTTCATAGCTCTGTTCGTAATTTAATATATTGAATTTTCTATCACTCTGATCAAAAATTTTGAAAATTATCTCAGCTATTAGTAGAGATAAAGCAATAAAAATTTTACTGGTGTTATACGTAGGTCTCCAGAACTACGTATGCATAATTTATTTTTCATTTTATAGCTCTGTTTGTAATTTAATATATTGAATTTTCTATCACTCTGATCAAAAATTTTCAAAATTATCTCAGCTATTAGTAGAGATAAAGCAATAAAAATTTTACTGGTGTTATACGTAGGTCTCCAGAACTACGTATACATAATTTATTTTTTATTTTATAGCTCTGTTCGTAATTTAATATATTGAATTTTCTATCACTCTGATCAAAAATTTTGAAAATTATCTCAGCTATTAGTAGAGATAAAGCAATAAAAATTTTACTGGTGTTAAACGTAGGTCTCCAAAACTACGTATACATAATTTATTTTTTATTTTATAGCTCTGTTCGTAATTTAATATATTGAAATTTCTATCAGTCTGATCAAAAATTTTGAAAATTATCTCAGCTATTAGTAGAGATAAAGCGATAAAAATTTTACTGGTGTTATACGTAGGTCCCCAGAACTACGTATACATAAATTATTATTCATTTTATAGCTCTGTTCGTAATTTAATATATTGAATTTTCTATCACTCTGATCAAAAATTTTGAAAATTATCTCAGCTATTAGTAGAGATAAAGCGATAAAAATTTCACTGGTGTTATACGTAGGTCCCCAGAACTACGTATACATAAATTATTATTCATTTTATAGCTCTGTTCGTAATTTAATATATTGAATTTTCTATCACTCTGATCAAAAATTTTGAAAATTATTTCAGCTATTAGTAGAGATAAAGCGATAAAAATTTTACTGGTGTTATACGTAGGTCTCCAGAACTACGTATACATAATTTATTTTTTATTTTATAGCTCTGTTCGTAATTTAATATATTGAATTTTCTATCACTCTGATCAAAAATTTTCAAATTATCTCAGCTATTAGTAGAGATAAAGCAATAAAAATTTTACTGGTGTTATACGTAGGTCTCCAGAACTACAAATGCAATTTATCTTTTATTTTATAGCTCTGTTCGTAATTTAATATATTGAATTTTCTATCACTCTGATCAAAAATTTTGAAAATTATCTCAGCTATTAGTAGAGATAAAGCAATAAAAATTTTACTGGTGTTATACGTAGGTCTCCGGAACTACGTATACGTAATTTATTTTTCATTTTATAGCTCTGTTTGTAATTTAATATATTAAATTTTTTATCACTCTGATCAAAAATTTTCAAAATTATCTCAGCTATTAGTAGAGATAAAGCAATAAAAATTTTACTGGTGTTATACGTAGGTCTTCAGAACTACGTATACATAATTTATTTTTCATTTTATAGCTCTGTTTGTAATTTAATATATTGAATTTTCTATCACTCTGATCAAAAATTTTCAAAATTATCTCAGCTATTAGTAGAGATAAAGCAATAAAAATTTTACTGGTGTTATACGTAGGTCTTCAGAACTACGTATACATAATTTATTTTTTATTTTATAGCTCTGTTTGCAATTTAATATATTGAATTTTCTATCACTCTGATCAAAAATTTTCAAAATTATCTCAACTATTAGTAGAGATAAAGCAATAAAAATTTTACTGGTGTTATACGTAGGTCTTCAGAACTACGTATACATAATTTATTTTTTATTTTTTAGCTCTGTTTGTAATTTAATATATTGAATTTTCTATCACTCTGATCAAAAATTTTCAAAATTATCTCAGCTATTAGTAGAGATAAAGCAATAAAAATTTTACTGGTGTTATACGTAAGACTCCAGAACTACGTATGCATAATTTATCTTTTATTTTATAGCTCTGTTCGTAATTTAATATATTGAATTTTCTATCACTCTGATCAAAAATTTTGAAAATTACCTCAGCTATTAGTAGGGATAAAGCGATAAAATTTTTACTGGTGTTATACGTTGGTCTCCAGAACTACGTATGCATAATTTATTTTTCATTTTATAGCTTTGTTTGTAATTTAATATATTGAATTTTCTATCACTCTGATCAAAAATTTTCAAAATTATCTCAGCTATTAGTAGAGATAAAGCGATAAAAATTTACTGGTGTTATACGTAGGTCTTAAGAACTACGTATACATAATTTATTTTTTATTTTATAGCTCTGCTCGTAATTTAATATATTGAATTTTCTATCACTCTGATCAAAAATTTTGAAAATTATCTCAGCTATTAGTAGAGATAAAGCGATAAAAATTTTACTGGTTATACGTAGGTCTCCAGAACTACGTATACATAATTTATTTTTTATTTTATAACTCTGTTCGTAATTTAATATATTGAATTTTCTATCACTCTGATCAAAAATTTTCAAAATTATCTCAGCTATTAGTAGAGATAAAGCGATAAAAATTTTACTGGTGTTATACGTAGGTCTCCAGAACTACGTATACATAATTTATTTTTCATTTTATAGCTCTGTTCGTAATTTAATATATTGAATTTTCTATCACTCTGATCAAAAATTTTCAAAATTATCTCAGCTATTAGTAGAGATAAAGCGATAAAAATTTTACTGGTGTTATACGTAGGTCTCCAGAACTACGTATACATAATTTATTTTTCATTTTATAGCTCTGTTCGTAATTTAATATATTGAATTTTCTATCACTCTCATCAAAAATTTTGAAAATTATCTCAGCTATTTGTAGAGATAAAGCAATAAAAATTTTACTGGTGTTATACGTAGGTCTCCAGAACTACGTATACATAATTTATTTTTCATTTTATAGCTCTGTTCGTAATTTAATATATTGAATTTTCTATCACTCTGATCAAAAATTTTCAAAATTATCTCAGCTATTAGTAGAGATAAAGCGATAAAAATTTTACTGGTGTTATACGTAGGTCTCCAGAACTACGTATACATAATTTATTTTTCATTTTATAGCTCTGTTCGTAATTTAATATATTGAATTTTCTATCACTCTCATCAAAAATTTTGAAAATTATCTCAGCTATTTGTAGAGATAAAGCAATAAAAATTTTACTGGTGTTATACGTAGGTCTCCAGAACTACGTATACATAATTTATTTTTCATTTTATAGCTCTGTTCGTAATTTAATATATTGAATTTTCTATCACTCTGATCAAAAATTTTGAAAATTATCTCAGCTATTAGTAGAGATAAAGCGATAAAAATTTTACTGGTGTTATACGTAGGTCTCCAGAACTACGTATAGATAATTTATTTTTCATTTTATAGCTCTGTTCGTAATTTAATATATTGAATTTTCTATCACTCTGATCAAAAATTTTCAAAATTATCTCAGCTATTAGTAAAGATAAAGCGATAAAAATTTTACTGGTGTTATATGTAGGTCTCCAGAACTACGTATACATAATTTATTTTTCATTTTATAGCTCTGTACGTAATTTAATATATTGAATTTTCTATCACTCTTTTCAAACATTTTCAATATTATCTCAGCTATTAGTAGAGATAAAGCGATAAAAATTTAACTGGTGTTATACGTAGGTCTCCAGAACTACGTATACATAATTTATTTTTCATTTTATAGCTCTGTTCGTAATTTAATATTTTGAATTTTCTATCACTCTGATCAAAAATTTTCAAAATTATCTCAGCTATTAGTAGAGATAAAACGATAAAAATTTTACTGGTGTTATACGTAGGTCTTCAGAACTACGTATACATAATTTACTTTTCATTTTATAGCTCTGTTCGTAATTTAATATATTGAATTTTCTATCACTCTGATCAAAAATTTTCAAAATTATCTCAGCTATTAGTAGAGATAAAGCGATAAAAATTTTACTGGTGTTATACGTAGGTCTTTAGAACTACGTATACATAATTTATTTTTTATTTTATAGCTCTGTTCGTAATTTAATATATTGAATTTTCTATCACTCTGATCAAAAATTTTTAAAATTATCTCAGCTATTAGTAGAGAAAAAGCTATAAAAATTTTACTGGTGTTATACGTAGGTCTCCAGAACTACGTATACATAAATTATTATTTATTTTATAGCTCTGTTCGTAATTTAATATATTGAATTTTCTATCACTCTGATCAAAAATTTTGAAAATTATCTCAGCTATTAGTAGAGATAAAGCGATAAAAATTTTACTGGTGTTATACGTAGGTCTCCAGAACTACGTATACATAATTTATTTTTAATTTTATAGCTCTGTTCGTAATTTAATATATTGAATTTTCTATCACTCTGATCAAAAATTTTGAAAATTATCTCTTCTATTAGTAGAGAAAAAGCGATAAAAATTTTACTGGTGTTATACGTGAGTCTCCAGAACTACGTATACATAATTTATTTTTTATTTTATAGCTCTGTTCGTAATTTAATATATTGAATTTTCTATCACTCTGATCAAAAATTTTGAAAATTATCTCAGCTATTAGTAGAGATAAAGCGATAAATATTTCACTGGTGTTATACGTAGGTCCCTAGAACTACGTATACATAAATTATTATTCATTTTATAGCTCTGTTCGTAATTTAATATATTGAATTTTCTATCACTTTAATCAAAAATTTTGAAAATTAACTCAGCTATTAGTAGAGATAAAGCAAAAAAAGTTTTACTGGTGTTATACGTAAGTCTCCAGAACTACGTACACATAATTTATTTTTCATTTTATAGCTCTGTTTGTAATTTAATATATTGAATTTTCTATCACTCTGATCAAAAATTTTGAAAATTATCTCAGCTATTAGTAGAGATAAAGCGATAAAAATTTTACTGGTGTTATAGGTAGGTTTCCAGAACTACGTATACATAATTTATTTTTTATTTTATAGCTCTGTTCGTAATTTAATATATTGAATTTTCTATCACTCTGATCAAAAATTTTGAAAATTAACTCAGCTATTAGTAGAGATAAAGCAATAAACATTTTACTGGTGTTATAGGTAGGTTTTCAGAACTACGTATACATAATTTATTTTTCATTTTATAGCTCTGTTTGTAATTTAATATATTGAATTTTCTATCACTCTGATCAAAAATTTTGAAAATTATCTCAGCTATTAGTAGAGATAAAGCGATAAAAATATTATACTGGTGTTATACGTAGGTCTCCAGAACTACGTATACATAATTTATTTTTCATTTTATAGCTCTGTTCGTAATTTAATATATTGAATTTTCTATCACTTTGATCAAAAATTTTCAAAATTATCTCAGCTATTAGTAAAGATAAAGCGATAAAAATTTTACCCGTGTTATACGTAAGTCTCCAGAACTACGTATACATAATTTATTTTTCATTTTATAGCTCTGTTTGTAATTTAATATATTGAATTTTCTATCACTCTGATCAAAAATTTTGAAAATTAACTCAGCTATTAGTAGAGATAAAGCAATAAACATTTTACTGGTGTTATAGGTAGGTTTTCAGAACTACGTATACATAATTTATTTTTCATTTTATAGCTCTGT
The DNA here is from genome assembly GCA_029207805.1 of Tribolium confusum. Lineage (NCBI taxonomy): Eukaryota > Metazoa > Arthropoda > Insecta > Coleoptera > Tenebrionidae > Tribolium > Tribolium confusum. The sequence goes on from JALGAY010000004.1 coordinate 31,963,828, forward strand.
TTGTAATTTAATATATTGAATTTTCTATCACTCTGATCAAAAATTTTGAAAATTATCTCAGCTATTAGTAGAGATAAAGCGATAAAAATATTATACTGGTGTTATACGTAGGTCTCCAGAACTACGTATACATAATTTATTTTTCATTTTATAGCTCTGTTCGTAATTTAATATATTGAATTTTCTATCACTTTGATCAAAAATTTTCAAAATTATCTCAGCTATTAGTAAAGATAAAGCGATAAAAATTTTACTGGTGTTATACGTAAGTCTCCAGAACTACGTATACATAATTTATTTTTCATTTTATAGCTCTGTTTGTAATTTAATATATTGAATTTTCTATCACTCTGATCAAAAATTTTGAAAATTATCTCAGCTATTAGTAGAGATAAAGCGATAAAAATTTAACTGGTGTTATACGTAGATCCCCAGAACTACGTATACATAAATTATTATTTATTTTATAGCTCTGTTCGTAATTTAATATATTGAATTTTCTATCACTCTGATCAAAAATTTTGAAAATTATCTCAGCTATTAGTAGAGATACAGCAATAAAATTTTTACTGGTGTTATACGTAGGTCTCCGGAACTACGTATACATAATTTATTTTTTATTCTATAGCTTTGTTCGTAATTTAATATATTGAATTTTCTATCACTCTGATCAAAAATTTTGAAAATTATCTCAGCTATTAGTAGAGATACAGCAATAAAATTTTTACTGGTGTTATACGTAGATCCCCAGAACTACATATACATAAATTATTATTTATTTTATAGCTCTGTTCGTAATTTAATATATTGAATTTTCTATCACTCTGATCAAAAATTTTGAAAATTATCTCAGCTATTAGTAGAGATAAAGCGATAAAAATTTTACTGGTGTTATACGTAGGTCTCCAGAACTACGCATGCATAATTTATCTTTTATTTTATAGCTCTGTTCGTAATTTAATATATTGAATTTTCTATCACTCTTTTCAAACATTTTCAAAATTATCTCAGCTATTAGTAGAGATAAAGCGATAAAAATTTAACTGGTGTTATACGTAGGTCTCCAGAACTACGTATACATAATTTATTTTTCATTTTATAGCTCTGTTCGTAATTTAATATTTTGAATTTTCTATCACTCTGATCAAAAATTTTCAAAATTATCTCAGCTATTAGTAGAGATAAAACGATAAAAATTTTACTGGTGTTATACGTAGGTCTTCAGAACTACGTATACATAATTTACTTTTCATTTTATAGCTCTGTTCGTAATTTAATATATTGAATTTTCTATCACTCTGATCAAAAATTTTCAAAATTATCTCAGCTATTAGTAGAGATAAAGCGATAAAAATTTTACTGGTGTTATACGTAGGTCTCCAGAATTCGTAATTTAATATATCGAATTTTCTATCACTTTGATCAAAAATTTTGAAAATTATCTCAGCTATTAGTAGAGATAAAGCGATAAAAATTTTACTGGTGTTATACGTAGGTCTCCAGAACTACGTATACATAATTTATTTTTCATTTTATAGCTCTGTTCGTAATTTAATATATTGAATTTTCTATCACTCTGATCAAAAATTTTCAAAATTATCTCAGCTATTAGTAGAGATAAAACGATAAAAATTTTACTGGTGTTATACGTAGGTCTCCAGAATTCGTAATTTAATATATCGAATTTTCTATCACTCTGATCAAAAATTTTGAAAATTATCTCAGCTATTAGTAGAGATAAAGCGATAAAAATTTTACTGGTGTTATACGTAGGTCTCCAGAACTACGTATACATAATTTATTTTTCATTTTATAGCTCTGTTCGTAATTTAATATATTGAATTTTCTATCACTCTGATCAAAAATTTTCAAAATTATCTCAGCTATTAGTAGAGATAAAACGATAAAAATTTTACTGGTGTTATACGTAGGTCTTCAGAACTACGTATACATAATTTACTTTTCATTTTATAGCTCTGTTCGTAATTTAATATATTGAATTTTCTATCACTCTGATCAAAAATTTTCAAAATTATCTCAGCTATTAGTAGAGATAAAGCGATAAAAGTTTTACTGGTGTTATACGTAAGTCTCCAGAACTACGTATACATAATTTATTTTTCATTTTATAGCTCTGTTTGTAATTTAATATATTGAATTTTCTATCACTCTGATCAAAAATTTTGAAAATTATCTCAGCTATTAGTAGAGATAAAGCAATAAAAATTTTACTGGTGTTATACGTAGGTCTCCAGAACTACAAATGCATAATTTATCTTTTATTTTATAGCTCTGTTCGTAATTTAATATATTGAATTTTCTATCACTCTGATCAAAAATTTTGAAAATTATCTCAGCTATTAGTAGAGATAAAGCAATAAAAATTTTACTGGTGTTATACGTAGGTCTCCGGAACTACGTATACGTAATTTATTTTTCATTTTATAGCTCTGTTTGTAATTTAATATATTAAATTTTTTATCACTCTGATCAAAAATTTTAACAAAATTATCTCAGCTATTAGTAGAGATAAAGCAATAAAAATTTTACTGGTGTTATACGTAGGTCTTCAGAACTACGTATACATAATTTATTTTTCATTTTATAGCTCTGTTTGTAATTTAATATATTGAATTTTCTATCACTCTGATCAAAAATTTTCAAAATTATCTCAGCTATTAGTAGAGATAAAGCAATAAATATTTTACTGGTGTTATACGTAGGTCTTCAGAACTACGTATACATAATTTATTTTTTATTTTTTAGCTCTGTTTGTAATTTAATATATTGAATTTTCTATCACTCTGATCAAAAATTTTCAAAATTATCTCAGCTATTAGTAGAGATAAAGCAATAAAAATTTTACTGGTGTTATACGTAAGACTCCAGAAGTACGTATGCATAATTTATCTTTTATTTTATAGCTCTGTTCGTAATTTAATATATTGAATTTTCTATCACTCTGATCAAAAATTTTGAAAATTACCTCAGCTATTAGTAGAGATAAAGCGATAAAATTTTTACTGGTGTTATACGTTGGTCTCCAGAACTACGTATGCATAATTTATTTTTCATTTTATAGCTCTGTTTGTAATTTAATATATTGAATTTTCTATCACTCTGATCAAAAATTTTGAAAATTACCTCAGCTATTAGTAGAGATAAAGCGATAAAATTTTTACTGGTGTTATACGTTGGTCTCCAGAACTACGTATGCATAATTTATTTTTCATTTTATAGCTCTGTTTGTAATTTAATATATTGAATTTTCTATCACTCTGATCAAAAATTTTCAAAATTATCTCAGCTATTAGTAGAGATAAAGCGATAAAAATTTTACTGGTGTTATACGTAGGTCTTTAGAACTACGTATACATAATTTATTTTTTATTTTATAGCTCTGTTTGCAATTTAATATATTGAATTTTCTATCACTCTGATCAAAAATTTTGAAAATTATCTCAGCTATTAGTAGAGATAAAGCGATAAAAATTTTACTGGTGTTATAGGTAGGTTTCCAGAACTACGTATACATAATTTATTTTTTATTTTATAGCTCTGTTCGTAATTTAATATATTGAATTTTCTATCACTCTGATCAAAAATTTTGAAAATTAACTCAGCTATTAGTAGAGATAAAGCAATAAACATTTTACTGGTGTTATAGGTAGGTTTTCAGAACTACGTATACATAATTTATTTTTCATTTTATAGCTCTGTTTGTAATTTAATATATTGAATTTTCTATCACTCTGATCAAAAATTTTGAAAATTATCTCAGCTATTAGTAGAGATAAAGCGATAAAAATATTATACTGGTGTTATACGTAGGTCTCCAGAACTACGTATACATAATTTATTTTTCATTTTATAGCTCTGTTCGTAATTTAATATATTGAATTTTCTATCACTTTGATCAAAAATTTTCAAAATTATCTCAGCTATTAGTAAAGATAAAGCGATAAAAATTTTACTGGTGTTATACGTAAGTCTCCAGAACTACGTATACATAATTTATTTTTCATTTTATAGCTTTGTTTGTAATTTAATATATTGAATTTTCTATCACTCTGATCAAAAATTTTGAAAATTATCTCAGCTATTAGTAGAGATAAAGCGATAAAAATTTAACTGGTGTTATACGTAGATCCCCAGAACTACGTATACATAAATTATTATTTATTTTATAGCTCTGTTCGTAATTTAATATATTAAATTTTCTATCACTCTGATCAAAAATTTTGAAAAATATCTCAGCTATTAGTAGAGATAAAGCGATAAAAATTTTACTGGTGTTATACGTAGGTCTCCAGAACTACGTATGCATAATTTATCTTTTATTTTATAGCTTTGTTCGTAATTTAATATATTGAATTTTCTATCACTCTGATCAAAAATTTTGAAAATTATCTCAGCTATTAGTAGAGATACAGCAATAAAATTTTTACTGGTGTTATACGTAGGTCTCCGGAACTACGTATACATAATTTATTTTTTATTCTATAGCTTTGTTCGTAATTTAATATATTGAATTTTCTATCACTCTGATCAAAAATTTTGAAAATTATCTCAGCTATTAGTAGAGATACAGCAATAAAATTTTTACTGGTGTTATACGTAGATCCCCAGAACTACATATACATAAATTATTATTTATTTTATAGCTCTGTTCGTAATTTAATATATTGAATTTTCTATCACTCTGATCAAAAATTTTGAAAATTATCTCAGCTATTAGTAGAGATAAAGCGATAAAAATTTTACCCGTGTTATACGTAGCTCTCCAGAACTACGCATGCATAATTTATCTTTTATTTTATAGCTCTGTTCGTAATTTAATATATTGAATTTTCTATCACTCTGATCAAAAATTTTGAAAATTATCTCAGCTATTAGTAGAGATAAAGCAATAAAATTTTTACTGGTGTTATACGTAGGTCTCCGGAACTACGTATACATAACTTATTTTTTATTTTATAGCTTTGTTCGTAATTTAAAATATTGAATTTTCTATCACTCTGATCAAAAATTTTGAAAATTATCTCAGCTATTAGTAGAGATAAAGCGATAAAAATTTTACTGGTGTTATACGTAGGTCTCCAGAACTACGTATGCATAATTTATCTTTAATTTTATAGCTCTGTTCGTAATTTAATATATTGAATTTTCTATCACTCTGATCAAAAATTTTGAAAATTATCTCAGCTATTAGTAGAGATAAAGCGATAAAAATTTAACTGGTGTTATACGTAGATCCCCAGAACTACGTATACATAAATTATTATTTATTTTATAGCTCTGTTCGTAATTTAATATATTGAATTTTCTATCACTCTGATCAAAAATTTTGAAAATTATCTCAGCTATTAGTAGAGATAAAGCGATAAAAATTTTACTGGTGTTATACGTAGGTCTCCAGAACTACGCATGCATAATTTATCTTTTATTTTATAGCTCTGTTCGTAATTTAATATATTGAATTTTCTATCACTCTGATCAAAAATTTTGAAAATTATCTCAGCTATTAGTAGAGATAAAGCAATAAAATTTTTACTGGTGTTATACGTAGGTCTCCGGAACTACGTATACATAATTTATTTTTTATTTTATAGCTCTGTTCGTAATTTAAAATATTGAATTTTCTATCACTCTGATCAAAAATTTTGAAAATTATCTCAGCTATTAGTAGAGATAAAGCGATAAAAATTTTACTGGTGTTATACGTAGGTCTCCAAAACTACGTATGCATAATTTATTTTTTATTTTATAGCTCTGTTCGTAATTTAATATATTGAATTTTCTATCACTCTGATCAAAAATTTTCAAAATTATCTCAGCTATTAGTAGAGATAAAGCGATAAAAATTTTACTGGTGTTATACGTAGGTCTCCAGAACTACGTATACATAATTTATTTTTTATTCTATAGCTCTCTTCGTAATTTAATATATTGAATTTTCTATCACTCTGATCAAAAATTTTGAAAATTATCTCAGCTATTAGTAGAGATAAAGCGATAAAAATTTAACTGGTGTTATACGTAGGTCCCCAGAACTACGTATACATAATTTATTTTTTATTTTATAGCTCTGTTCGTAATTTAATATATTGAATTTTCTATCACTCTGATCAAAAATTTTGAAAATTATCTCAGCTATTAGTAGAGATAAAGCGATAAAAATTTTACTGGTGTTATAGGTAGGTTTCCAGAACTACGTATACATAATTTATTTTTTATTTTATAGCTCTGTTCGTAATTTAATATATTGAATTTTCTATCACTCTGATCAAAAATTTTGAAAATTAACTCAGCTATTAGTAGAGATAAAGCAATAAACATTTTACTGGTGTTATAGGTAGGTTTTCAGAACTACGTATACATAATTTATTTTTCATTTTATAGTTCTGTTTGTAATTTAATATATTGAATTTTCTATCACTCTGATCAAAAATTTTGAAAATTATCTCAGCTATTAGTAGAGATAAAGCGATAAAAATATTATACTGGTGTTATACGTAGGTCTCCAGAACCACGTATACATAATTTATTTTTCATTTTATAGCTCTGTTCGTAATTTAATATATTGAATTTTCTATCACTTTGATCAAAAATTTTCAAAATTATCTCAGCTATTAGTAAAGATAAAGCGATAAAAATTTTACTGGTGTTATACGTAAGTCTCCAGAACTACGTATACATAATTTATTTTTCATTTTATAGCTCTGTTTGTAATTTAATATATTGAATTTTCTATCACTCTGATCAAAAATTTTGAAAATTATCTCAGCTATTAGTAGAGATAAAGCGATAAAAATTTTAGTGGTGTTATACGTAGGTCTGCAGAACTACGTATGCATAATTTATTTTTCATTTTATAGCTCTGTTCGTAATTTAATATATTGGATTTTCTATCACTCTGATCAAAAATTTTCAAAATTATCTCAGCTGTTAGTAGAGAAAAAGCAATAAAAATTTTACTGGTGTTATACGTAGGTCTCCAGAACTACGTATGCATAATTTATCTTTTATTTTATAGCTCTGTTCGTAATTTAATATATTGAATTTTCTATCACTCTGATCAAAAATTTTGAAAATTATCTCAGCTATTAGTAGAGATAAAGCAATAAAAATTTTACTGGTGTTATACGTAGGTCTCTGGAACTACGTATACATAATTTATTTTTCATTTTATAGCTCTGTTTCTAATTTAATATATTGAATTTTTTATCACTCTGATCAAAAATTTTCAAAATTATCTCAGCTATTAGTAGAGATAAAGCAATAAAAATTTTACTGGTGTTATACGTAGGTCTTCAGAACTACGTATACATAATTTATTTTTCATTTTATAGCTCTGTTCGTAATTTAATATATTGAATTTTCTATCACTCTGATCAAAAATTTTCAAAATTATCTCAGCTATTAGTAGAGATAAAGCAATAAAAATTTTACTGGTGTTATACGTAGGTCTTCAGAACTACGTATACATAATTTATTTTTCATTTTATAGCTCTGTTTGTAATTTAATATATTGAATTTTCTATCACTCTGATCAAAAATTTTCAAAATTATCTCAGCTATTAGTAGAGATAAAGCAATAAAAATTTTACTGGTGTTACACGTAGGTCTTCAGAACTACGTATGCATAATTTATCTTTCATTTTATAGCTCTGTTCGTAATTTAATATATTGAATTTTTTATCACTCTGATCAAAAATTTTCAAAATTATCTCAGCTATTAGTAGAGATAAAGCAATAAAAATTTTACTGGTGTTACACGTAGGTCTTCAGAACTACGTATGCATAATTTATCTTTCATTTTATAGCTCTGTTTGTAATTTAATATATTGAATTTTCTATCACTCTGATCAAAAATTTTGAAAATTATCTCAGCTATTAGTAGAGATAAAGCGATAAAAATTTTACTGGTGTTATACGTAGGTCTCCAGAACTACGTATGCATAATTTATCTTTTATTTTATAGCTCTGTTCGTAATTTAATATATTGAATTTTTTATCACTCTGATCAAAAATTTTGAAAATTATCTCAGCTATTAGTAGAGATACAGCAATAAAATTTTTACTGGTGTTATACGTAGGTCTCCGGAACTACGTATACATAATTTATTTTTTATTCTATAGCTCTGTTCGTAATTTAATATATTGAATTTTCTATCACTCTGATCAAAAATTTTGAAAATTATCTCAGCTATTAGTAGAGATAAAGCGATAAAAATTTAACTGGTGTTATACGTAGATCCCCAGAACTACGTATACATAAATTATTATTTATTTTATAGCTCTGTTCGTAATTTAATATATTGAATTTTCTATCACTCTGATCAAAAATTTTGAAAATTATCTCAGCTATTAGTAGAGATAAAGCGATAAAAATTTTACTGGTGTTATACGTAGGTTTCCAGAACTACGCATGCATAATTTATCTTTTATTTTATAGCTCTGTTCGTAATTTAATATATTGAATTTTCTATCACTCTGATCAAAAATTTTGAAAATTATCTCAGTTATTAGTAGAGATAAAGCAATAAAATTTTTACTGGTGTTATACGTAGGTCTCCGGAACTACGTATACATAATTTATTTTTTATTTTATAGCTCTGTTCGTAATTTAAAATATTGAATTTTCTATCACTCTGATCAAAAATTTTGAAAATTATCTCAGCTATTAGTAGAGATAAAGCGATAAAAATTTTACTGGTGTTATACGTAGGTCTCCAGAACTACGTATGCATAATTTATCTTTTATTTTATAGCTCTGTTCGTAATTTAATATATTGAATTTTCTATCACTCTGATCAAAAATTTTGAAAATTATCTCAGCTATTAGTAGAGATAAAGCAATAAAATTTTTACTGGTGTTATACGTAGGTCTCCGGAACTACGTATACATAATTTATTTTTTATTCTATAGCTCTGTTCGTAATTTAATATATTGAATTTTCTATCACTCTGATCAAAAATTTTGAAAATTATCTCAGCTATTAGTAGAGATAAAGCGATAAAAATTTAACTGGTGTTATACGTAGATCCCCAGAACTACGTATACATAAATTATTATTTATTTTATAGCTCTGTTCGTAATTTAATATATTGAATTTTCTATCACTCTGATCAAAAATTTTGAAAATTATCTCAGCTATTAGTAGAGATAAAGCGATAAAAATTTTACTGGTGTTATACGTAGGTCTTCAGAACTACGCATGCATAATTTATCTTTTATTTTATAGTTCTGTTCGTAATTTAATATATTGAATTTTCTATCACTCTGATCAAAAATTTTGAAAATTATCTCAGCTATTAGTAGAGATAAAGCAATAAAATTTTTACTGGTGTTATACGTAGGTCTCCGGAACTACGTATACATAATTTATTTTTTATTTTATAGCTCTGTTCGTAATTTAAAATATTGAATTTTCTATCACTCTGATCAAAAATTTTGAAAATTATCTCAGCTATTAGTAGAGATAAAGCGATAAAAATTTTACTGGTGTTATACGTAGGTCTCCAGAACTACGTATGCATAATTTATTTTTCATTTTATAGCTCTGTTCGTAATTTAATATATTGAATTTTCTATCACTCTGATCAAAAATTTTCAAAATTATCTCAGCTATTAGTAGAGATAAACCGATAAAAATTTTACTGGTGTTATACGTAAGTCTCCAGAACTACGTATACATAATTTATTTTTTATTCTATAGCTCTGTTCGTAATTTAATATATTGAATTTTCTATCACTCTGATCAAAAATTTTGAAAATTATCTCAGCTATTAGTAGAGATAAAGCGATAAAAATTTTACTGGTGTTATAGGTAGGTCTCCAGAACTACGTATACATAATTTATTTTTTATTTTATAGCTCTGTTCGTAATTTAATATATTGAATTTTCTATCACTCTGATCAAAAATTTTGAAAATTAACTCAGCTATTAGTAGAGATAAAGCGATAAAAATTTTACTGGTGTTATACGTAGGTTTCCAGAACTACGTATGCATAATTTATTTTTCATTTTATAGCTCTGTTCGTAATTTAATATATTGAATTTTCTATCACTCTGATCAAAAATTTTGAAAATTAACTCAGCTATTAGTAGAGATAAAGCGATAAAAATTTTACTGGTGTTATACGTAGGTCTCCAGAACTACGTATACATAATTTATTTTTTATTCTATAGCTCTGTTCGTAATTTAATATATTGAATTTTCTATCACTCTGATCAAAAATTTTGAAAATTATCTCAGCTATTAGTAGAGATAAAGCAATAAACATTTTACTGGTGTTATAGGTAGGTTTTCAGAACTACGTATACATAATTTATTTTTCATTTTATAGCTCTGTTTGTAATTTAATATATTGAATTTTCTATCACTCTGATCAAAAATTTTGAAAATTATCTCAGCTATTAGTAGAGATAAAGCGATAAAAATATTATACTGGTGTTATACGTAGGTCTCCAGAACTACGTATACATAACTTATTTTTCATTTTATAGCTCTGTTCGTAATTAAATATATTGAATTTTCTATCACTTTGATCAAAAATTTTCAAAATTATCTCAGCTGTTAGTAGAGATAAAGCAATAAAAATTTTACTGGTGTTATACGTAGGTCTCCAGAACTACGTATGCATAATTTATCTTTTATTTTATAGCTCTGTTCGTAATTTAATATATTGAATTTTCTATCACTCTGATCAAAAATTTTGAAAATTATCTCAGCTATTAGTAGAGATAAAGCAATAAAAATTTTACTGGTGTTATACGTAGGTCTCCAGAACTACGTATGCATAATTTATTTTTCATTTTATAGCTCTGTTTGTAATTTAATATATTGAATTTTCTATCACTCTGATCAAAAATTTTCAAAATTATCTCAGCTATTAGTAGAGATAAAGCAATAAAAATTTTACTGGTGTTATACGTAGGTCTCCAGAACTACGTATACATAATTTATTTTTTATTTTATAGCTCTGTTCGTAATTTAATATATTGAATTTTCTATCACTCTGATCAAAAATTTTCAAAATTATCTCAGCTATTAGTAGAGATAAAGCGATAAAAATTTTACTGGTGTTATACGTAGGTCTCCAGAACTACGTATACATAATTTATTTTTCATTTTATAGCTCTGTTCGTAATTTAATATATTGAATTTTCTATCACTCTGATCAAAAATTATGAAAATTATCTCAGTTATTAGTAGAGATAAAGCGATAAAAATTTTACTGGTGTTATAGGTAGGTCTCCAGAACTACGTATACATAATTTATTTTTTATTTTATAGCTCTGTTCGTAATTTAATATATTGAATTTTCTATCACTCTGATCAAAAATTTTCAAAATTATCTCAGCTATTAGTAGAGATAAAGCGATAAAAATTTACTGGTGTTATACGTAGGTCTTAAGAACTACGTATACATAATTTATTTTTTATTTTATAGCTCTGCTCGTAATTTAATATATTGAATTTTCTATCACTCTGATCAAAAATTTTGAAAATTACCTCAGCTATTAGTAGAGATAAAGCGATAAAATTTTTACTGGTGTTATACGTTGGTCTCCAGAACTACGTATGCATAATTTATTTTTCATTTTATAGCTCTGTTTGTAATTTAATATATTGAATTTTCTATCACTCTGATCAAAAATTTTCAAAATTATCTCAGCTATTAGTAGAGATAAAGCGATAAAAATTTTACTGGTGTTATACGTAGGTCTTTAGAACTACGTATACATAATTTATTTTTTATTTTATAGCTCTGTTCGTAATTTAATATATTGAATTTTCTATCACTCTGATCAAAAATTTTTAAAATTATCTCAGCTATTAGTAGAGAAAAAGCTATAAAAATTTTACTGGTGTTATACGTAGGTCTCCAGAACTACGTATACATAAATTATTATTCATTTTATAGCTCTGTTCGTAATTTAATATATTGAATTTTCTATCACTCTGATCAAAAATTTTGAAAATTATCTCAGCTATTAGTAGAGATAAAGCGATAAAAATTTTACTGGTGTTATACGTAGGTCTCCAGAACTACGTATACATAATTTATTTTTAATTTTATAGCTCTGTTCGTAATTTAATATATTGAATTTTCTATCACTCTGATCAAAAATTTTGAAAATTATCTCTTCTATTAGTAGAGAAAAAGCGATAAAAATTTTACTGGTGTTATACGTAAGTCTCCAGAACTACGTACACATAATTTATTTTTCATTTTATAGCTCTGTTCGTAATTTAATATATTGAATTTTCTATCACTCTGATCAAAAATATTCAAAATTATCTCAGTTATTAGTAGAGATAAAGCAATAAAAATTTTACTGGTGTTATACGTAGGTCTCCAGAACTACGTATACATAATTTATTTTTCATTTTATAGCTCTGTTCGTAATTTAATATATTGAATTTTCTATCATTCTGATCAAAAATTTTGAAAATTATCTCAGCTATTAGTAGAGATAAAGCGATAAAATTTTTACTGGTGTTATACGTAGGTCTTCAGAACTACGTATGCATAATTTATTTTTTATTTTATAGCTCTGTTCGTAATTTAATATATTGAATTTTCTATCACTCTGATTAAAAATTTTGAAAATTATCTCAGGTATTAGTAGAGATAGAGCGATAAAAATTTTACTGGTGTTATACGTAGGTTTCCAGAACTACGTATGCATAATTTATTTTTCATTTTATAGCTCTGTTCGTTATTTAATATATTGAATTTTCTATCACTCTGATCAAAAATTTTCAAAATTACCTCAGCTATTAGTAGAGATAAAGCAATAAAAATTTTACTGGTGTTATACGTAGGTCTCCAGAACTACGTATGCATAATTTATTTTTCATTTTATAGCTCTGTTCGTAATTTAATATAATGAATTTTCTATCACTCTGATCAAAAATTTTCAAAATTATCTCAGCTATTAGCAGAGATAAAGCGATAAAAATTTTACTGGTGTTATACGTAGGTCTCCAGAACTACGTATGCATAATTTATTTTTCATTTTATAGCTCTGTTCGTAATTTAATATATTGAATTTTCTATCACTCTGATCAAAAATTTTCAAAATTATCTCAGCTATTAGTAGGGATAAAGCGATAAAAATTTTACTGGTGTTACACGTAGGTCTCCAAAACTACGTATACATAATTTATTTTTCATTTTATAGCTCTGTTCGTAATTTAATATATTGAATTTTCTATCACTCTGATCAAAAATTTTCAAAATTATCTCAGCTATTAGTAGAGATAAAGCGATAAAAATTTTACTGGTGTTATACGTAGGTCTCCAGAACTACGTATACATAATTTATTTTTCATTTTATAGCTCTGTTCGTAATTTAATATATTGAATTTTCTATCACTCTGATCAAAAATTATGAAAATTATCTCAGCTATTAGTAGAGATAAAGCAATAAAAATTTTACTGGTGTTATACGTGAGTCTCCAGAACTACGTATACATAATTTATTTTTTATTTTATAGCTCTGTTCGTAATTTAATATATTGAATTTTCTATCACTCGGATCAAAAATTTTCAAAATTATCTCAGCTATTAGTAGAGATAAAGTGATAAAAATTTTACTGGTGTTATACGTAGGTTTCCAGAACTACGTATACATAATTTATTTTTCATTTTATAGCTCTGTTCGTAATTTAATATATTGAATTTTCTTTCACTCTGATCAAAAATTTTGAAAATTATCTCAGCTATTAGTAGAGATAAAGCGATAAATATTTGACTGGTGTTATACGTAGGTCCCCAGAACTACGTATACATAAATTATTATTCATTTTATAGCTCTGTTCGTAATTTAATATACTGAATTTTCTATCACTCTGATCAAAAATTTTCAAAATTATCTCAGCTATTAGTAGAGATAAAGTGATAAAAATTTTACTGGTGTTATACGTAGGTCTCCAGAACTACGTACACATATATTATTTTTCATTTTATAGCTCTGTTCGTAATTTAATATATTGAATTTTCTATCACTCTGATCAAAAATTTTGAAAATTATCTCAGCTATTAGTAGAGATAAAGCAATAAAAATTTTACTGGTGTTATACGTAGGTCTTCAGAACTACGTATACATATTTTATTTTTCATTTTATAGCTCTGTTCGTAATTTAATATATTGAACTTTCTATCACTCTGATCAAAAATTTTGAAAATTATCTCAGCTATAAGTAGAGATAAAGCGATAAAAATTTTACTGGTGTTATACGTAGGTCTCCAAAACTACGTATACATAATTTATTTTTCATTTTATAGCTCTGTTCGTAATTTAATATATTGAATTTTCTATCACTCTAATCAAAAATTTTCAAAATTATCTCAGCTATTAGTAGAGATAAAGCGATAAAATTTTTACTGGTGTTATACGTAGGTCTTCAGAACTACGTATGCATAATTTATTTTTTATTTTATAGCTCTGTTCGTAATTTAATATATTGAATTTTCTATCACTCTGATCAAAAATTTTGAAAATTATCTCAGGTATTAGTAGAGATAGAGCGATAAAAATTTTACTGGTGTTATACGTAGGTTTCCAGAACTACGTATGCATAATTTATTTTTCATTTTATAGCTCTGTTCGTTATTTAATATATTGAATTTTCTATCACTCTGATCAAAAATTTTCAATATTACCTCAGCTATTAGTAGAGATAAAGCAATAAAAATTTTACTGGTGTTATACGTAGGTCTCCAGAACTACGTATGCATAATTTATTTTTCATTTTATAGCTCTGTTCGTAATTTAATATAATGAATTTTCTATCACTCTGATCAAAAATTTTCAAAATTATCTCAGCTATTAGCAGAGATAAAGCGATAAAAATTTTACTGGTGTTATACGTAGGTCTCCAGAACTACGTATGCATAATTTATTTTTCATTTTATAGCTCTGTTCGTAATTTAATATATTGAATTTTCTATCACTCTGATCAAAAATTTTCAAAATTATCTCAGCTATTAGTAGAGATAAAGCGATAAAAATTTTACTGGTGTTACACGTAGGTCTCCAGAACTACGTATACATAATTTATTTTTCATTTTATAGCTCTGTTCGTAATTTAATATATTGAATTTTCTATCACTCTGATCAAAAATTTTCAAAATTACCTCAGCTATTAGTAGAGATAAAGCAATAAAAATTTTACTGGTGTTATACGTAGGTCTCCAGAACTACGTATGCATAATTTATTTTTCATTTTATAGCTCTGTTCGTAATTTAATATAATGAATTTTCTATCACTCTGATCAAAAATTTTCAAAATTATCTCAGCTATTAGCAGAGATAAAGCGATAAAAATTTTACTGGTGTTATACGTAGGTCTCCAGAACTACGTATGCATAATTTATTTTTCATTTTATAGCTCTGTTCGTAATTTAATATATTGAATTTTCTATCACTCTGATCAAAAATTTTCAAAATTATCTCAGCTATTAGTAGAGATAAAGCGAGAAAAATTTTACTGGTGTTATACATAGGTCTCCAGAACTACGTATACATAATTTATTTTTCATTTTATAGCTCTGTTCGTAATTTAATATATTAAATTTTCTATCACTCTGATCAAAAATTTTGAAAATTATCTCAGCTATTAGTAGAGATAAAGCGATAAAAATTTTACTGGTGTTATACGTAGGTCTCCAGAACTACGTATAGATAATTTATTTTTCATTTTATAGCTCTGTTCGTAATTTAATATATTGAATTTTCTATCACTCTGATCAAAGATTTTCAAAATTATCTCAGTTATTAGTAAAGATAAAGCGATAAAAATTTTAATGGTGTTATACGTAGGTCTCCAGAACTACGTATACATAATTTATTTTTCATTTTATAGCTCTGTTCGTAATTTAATATATTGAATTTTCTATCACTCTGATCAAACATTTTCAAAATTATCTCAGCTATTAGTAGAGATAAAGCGATAAAAATTTAACTGGTGTTATACGTAGGTCTCCAGAACTACGTATACATAATTTATTTTTCATTTTATAGTTCTGTTCGTAATTTAATGTATTGAATTTTCTATCACTCTGATCAAAAATTTTCAAAATTATCTCAGCTATTAGTAGAGATAAAGCTATAAAAATTTTACTGGTGTTATACGTAGGTCTCCAGAATTACGTATGCATAATTTATTTTTCATTTTATAGTTCTGTTCGTAATTTAATATATTGAATTTTCTATCACTCTGATCAAAAATTTTCAAAATTATCTCAGCTATAAGTAGAGATAAAGCGATAAAAATTTTACTGGTGTTATACGTAGATCTCCAGAACTACGTATACATAATTTATTTGTCATTTTATAGCTCTGTTCGTAATTTAATATATTGAATTTTCTATCACTCTGATCAAAAATTTTGAAAATTATCTCAGCTATTAGTAGAGATAAAGCGGTAAAAATTTTACTGGTGTTATACGTAGGTCTCCAGAATTCGTAATTTAATATATCGAATTTTCTATCACTCTGATTAAAAATTTTGAAAATTATCTCAGCTATTAGTAGAGATAAAGCGATAAAAATTTTACTGGTGTTATACGTAGGTCTCCAGAACTACGTATACATAATTTATTTTTCATTTTATAGCTCTGTTCGTAATTTAATATATTGAATTTTCTATCACTCTGATCAAAAATTTTCAAAATTATCTCAGCTATTAGTAGAGATAAAGCAATAAAAATTTTACTGGTGTTATACGTAGGTCTCCAGAACTACGTACACATATATTATTTTTCATTTTATAGCTCTGTTCGTAATTTAATATATTGAATTTTCTATCACTCTGATCAAAAATTTTGAAAATTATCTCAGCTATTAGTAGAGATAAAGCAATAAAAATTTTACTGGTGTTATACGTAGGTCTTCAGAACTACGTATACATATTTTATTTTTCATTTTATAGCTCTGTTCGTAATTTAATATATTGAACTTTCTATCACTCTGATCAAAAATTTTGAAAATTATCTCAGCTATAAGTAGAGATAAAGCGATAAAAATTTTACTGGTGTTATACGTAGGTCTCCAAAACTACGTATACATAATTTATTTTTCATTTTATAGCTCTGTTCGTAATTTAATGTATTGAATTTTCTATCACTCTAATCAAAAATTTTCAAAATTATCTCAGCTATTAGTAGAGATAAAGCGATAAAAATTTTACTGGTGTTATACGTAGGTCTTCAGAACTACGTATACATAATTTATTTTTCATTTTATAGCTCTGTTCGTTATTTAATATATTGAATTTTCTATCACTCTGATCAAAAATTTTCAAAATTATCTCAGCTATTAGTAGAGATAAAGCGATAAAAATTTTACTGGTGTTATACGTAGGTCTCCATAATATACATAATTTATTTTTCATTTTATAGCTCTGTTCGTAATTTAATATATTGAATTTTCTATCACTCTGATCAAAAATTATGAAAATTATCTCAGCTATTAGTAGAGATAAAGCAATAAAAATTTTACTGGTGTTATACGTGAGTCTCCAGAACTACGTATACATAATTTATTTTTTATTTTATAGCTCTGTTCGTAATTTAATATATTGAATTTTCTATCACTCTGATCAAAAATTTTCAAAATTATTTCAGCTATTAGTAGAGATAAAGTGATAAAAATTTTACTGGTGTTATACGTAGGTTTCCAGAACTACGTATACATAATTTATTTTTCATTTTATAGCTCTGTTCGTAATTTAATATATTGAATTTTCTTTCACTCTGATCAAAAATTTTGAAAATTATCTCAGCTATTAGTAGAGATAAAGCGATAAATATTTCACTGGTGTTATACGTAGGTCCCCAGAACTACGTATACATAAATTATTATTCATTTTATAGCTCTGTTCGTAATTTAATATACTGAATTTTCTATCACTCTGATCAAAATTTTGAAAATTATCTCAGCTATTAGTAGAGATAAAGCGATAAAAATTTTACTGGTGTTATACGCAGGTCTCCAGAACTACGTATACATAATTTATTTTTAATTTTATAGCTCTGTTCGTAATTTAATATATTGAATTTTCTATCACTTTAATCAAAAATTTTGAAAATTATCTCAGCTATTAGTAGAGATAAAGCAAAAAAAATTTTACTGGTGTTATACGTAAGTCTCCAGAACTACGTACACATAATTTATTTTTCATTTTATAGCTCTGTTCGTAATTTAATATATTGAATTTTCTATCACTCTGATCAAAAATATTCAAAATTATCTCAGTTATTAGTAGAGATAAAGCAATAAAAATTTTACTGGTGTTATACGTAGGTCTCCAGAACTACGTATACATAATTTATTTTTCATTTTATAGCTCTGTTCGTAATTTAATATATTGAATTTTCTATCATTCTGATCAAAAATTTTGAAAATTATCTCAGCTATTAGTAGAGATAAAGCGATAAAATTTTTACTGGTGTTATACGTAGGTCTTCAGAACTAAGTATGCATAATTTATTTTTTATTTTATAGCTCTGTTCGTAATTTAATATATTGAATTTTCTATCACTCTGATCAAAAATTTTGAAAATTATCTCAGGTATTAGTAGAGATAGAGCGATAAAAATTTTACTGGTGTTATACGTAGGTTTCCAGAACTACGTATGCATAATTTATTTTTCATTTTATAGCTCTGTTCGTTATTTAATATATTGAATTTTCTATCACTCTGATCAAAAATTTTCAATATTACCTCAGCTATTAGTAGAGATAAAGCAATAAAAATTTTACTGGTGTTATACGTAGGTCTCCAGAACTACGTATGCATAATTTATTTTTCATTTTATAGCTCTGTTCGTAATTTAATATAATGAATTTTCTATCACTCTGATCAAAAATTTTCAAAATTATCTCAGCTATTAGCAGAGATAAAGCGATAAAAATTTTACTGGTGTTATACGTAGGTCTCCAGAACTACGTATGCATAATTTATTTTTCATTTTATAGCTCTGTTCGTAATTTAATATATTGAATTTTCTATCACTCTGATCAAAAATTTTCAAAATTATCTCAGCTATTAGTAGAGATAAAGCGATAAAAATTTTACTGGTGTTACACGTAGGTCTCCAGAACTACGTATACATAATTTATTTTTCATTTTATAGCTCTGTTCGTAATTTAATATATTGAATTTTCTATCACTCTGATCAAAAATTTTCAAAATTACCTCAGCTATTAGTAGAGATAAAGCAATAAAAATTTTACTGGTGTTATACGTAGGTCTCCAGAACTACGTATGCATAATTTATTTTTCATTTTATAGCTCTGTTCGTAATTTAATATAATGAATTTTCTATCACTCTGATCAAAAATTTTCAAAATTATCTCAGCTATTAGCAGAGATAAAGCGATAAAAATTTTACTGGTGTTATACGTAGGTCTCCAGAACTACGTATGCATAATTTAATTTTCATTTTATAGCTCTGTTCGTAATTTAATATATTGAATTTTCTATCACTCTGATCAAAAATTTTCAAAATTATCTCAGCTATTAGTAGAGATAAAGCGAGAAAAATTTTACTGGTGTTATACATAGGTCTCCAGAACTACGTATACATAATTTATTTTTCATTTTATAGCTCTGTTCGTAATTTAATATATTGAATTTTCTATCACTCTGATCAAAAATTTTGAAAATTATCTCAGCTATTAGTAGAGATAAAGCGATAAAAATTTTACTGGTGTTATACGTAGGTCTCCAGAACTACGTATAGATAATTTATTTTTCATTTTATAGCTCTGTTCGTAATTTAATATATTGAATTTTCTATCACTCTGATCAAAAATTTTCAAAATTATCTCAGTTATTAGTAAAGATAAAGCGATAAAAATTTTAATGGTGTTATACGTAGGTCTCCAGAACTACGTATACATAATTTATTTTTCATTTTATAGCTCTGTTCGTAATTTAATATATTGAATTTTCTATCACTCTGATCAAACATTTTCAAAATTATCTCAGCTATTAGTAGAGATAAAGCGATAAAAATTTAACTGGTGTTATACGTAGGTCTCCAGAACTACGTATACATAATTTATTTTTCATTTTATAGTTCTGTTCGTAATTTAATGTATTGAATTTTCTATCACTCTGATCAAAAATTTTCAAAATTATCTCAGCTATTAGTAGAGATAAAGCTATAAAAATTTTACTGGTGTTATAGGTAGGTCTCCAGAATTACGTATGCATAATTTATTTTTCATTTTATAGTTCTGTTCGTAATTTAATATATTGAATTTTCTATCACTCTGATCAAAAATTTTCAAAATTATCTCAGCTATAAGTAGAGATAAAGCGATAAAAATTTTACTGGTGTTATACGTAGATCTCCAGAACTACGTATACATAATTTATTTGTCATTTTATAGCTCTGTTCGTAATTTAATATATTGAATTTTCTATCACTCTGATCAAAAATTTTGAAAATTATCTCAGCTATTAGTGTAAAAATTTTACTGGTGTTATACGTAGGTCTCCAGAATTCGTAATTTAATATATCGAATTTTCTATCACTCTGATTAAAAATTTTGAAAATTATCTCAGCTATTAGTAGAGATAAAGCGATAAAAATTTTACTGGTGTTATACGTAGGTCTCCAGAACTACGTATACATAATTTATTTTTCATTTTATAGCTCTGTTCGTAATTTAATATATTGAATTTTCTATCACTCTGATCAAAAATTTTCAAAATTATCTCAGCTATTAGTAGAGATAAAGCAATAAAAATTTTACTGGTGTTATACGTAGGTCTCCAGAACTACGTACACATATATTATTTTTCATTTTATAGCTCTGTTCGTAATTTAATATATTGAATTTTCTATCACTCTGATCAAAAATTTTGAAAATTATCTCAGCTATTAGTAGAGATAAAGCAATAAAAATTTTACTGGTGTTATACGTAGGTCTTCAGAACTACGTATACATATTTTATTTTTCATTTTATAGCTCTGTTCGTAATTTAATATATTGAACTTTCTATCACTCTGATCAAAAATTTTGAAAATTATCTCAGCTATAAGTAGAGATAAAGCGATAAAAATTTTACTGGTGTTATACGTAGGTCTCCAAAACTACGTACACATAATTTATTTTTCATTTTATAGCTCTGTTCGTAATTTAATATATTGAATTTTCTATCACTCTAATCAAAAATTTTCAAAATTATCTCAGCTATTAGTAGAGATAAAGCGATAAAAATTTTACTGGTGTTATACGTAGGTCTTCAGAACTACGTATACATAATTTATTTTTCATTTTATAGCTCTGTTCGTTATTTAATATATTGAATTTTCTATCACTCTGATCAAAAATTTTGAAAATTATCTCAGCTATTAGTATAGATAAAGCGATAAAAATTTTACTGGTGTTATACGTAGGTTTCCAGAACTACGTATGCATAATTTATTTTTCATTTTATAGGTCTGTTCGTAATTTAATATATTGAATTTTCTATCACTCTGATCCAAAATTTTCAAAATTATCTCAGCTATTAGTAGAGATAAAGCGATAAAAATTTTACTGGTGTTATACGTAGGTCTCCAGAACTACGTATACATAATTTATTTTTTATTTTATAGCACTGTTCGTAATTTAATATATTGAATTTTCTATCACTCTGATCAAAAATTTTGAAAATTATCTCAGATATTAGTAGAGATAAAGCAATAAAAATTTTACTGGTGCTATACGTAGGTCTCCAGAACTACGTATACATAATTTATTTTTTATTTTATAGCTCTATTCGTAATTTAATATATTGAATTTTCTATCACTCTGATCAAAAATTTTGAAAATTATCTCAGCTATTAGTAGAGATAAAGCAATAAAAATTTTACTGGTGCTATACGTAGGTCTCCAGAACTACGTATACATAATTTATTTTTCATTTTATAGCTCTGTTCGTAATTTAATATATTGAATTTTCTATCACTCTGATCCAAAATTTTCAAAATTATCTCAGCTATTAGTAGAGATAAAGCGATAAAAATTTTACTGGTGTTATACGTAGGTCTCCAGAACTACGTATACATAATTTATTTTTTATTTTATAGCACTGTTCGTAATTTAATATATTGAATTTTCTATCACTCTGATCAAAAATTTTGAAAATTATCTCAGATATTAGTAGAGATAAAGCAATAAAAATTTTACTGGTGCTATACGTAGGTCTCCAGAACTACGTATACATAATTTATTTTTTATTTTATAGCTCTATTCGTAATTTAATATATTGAATTTTCTATCACTCTGATCAAAAATTTTGAAAATTATCTCAGCTATTAGTAGAGATAAAGCGATAAAAATTTTACTGGTGTTATACGTAGGTCTCCAGAACTACGTATACATAATTTATTTTTCATTTTATAGCTCTGTTCGTAATTTAATATATTGAATTTTCTATCACTCTGATCCAAAATTTTCAAAATTATCTCAGCTATTAGTAGAGATAAAGCGATAAAAATTTTACTGGTGTTATACGTAGGTCTCCAAAACTACGTATACATAATTTATTTTTTATTTTATAGCACTGTTCGTAATTTAATATATTGAATTTTCTATCACTCTGATCAAAAATTTTCAAAATTATCTCAGCTATTAGTAGAGATAAGGCGATAAAAATTTTACTGCTGTTATACGTAGGTCTCCAGAACTACGTATACATAATTTATTTTTTATTTTATAGCTCTGTTCGTAATTTAATATATTGAATTTTCTATCACTCTGATCAAAAATTTTGAAAATTATCTCAGCTATTAGTAGAGATAAAGCGATAAAAATTTTACTGGTGTTATACGTAAGTCTCCAGATCTACGTATGCATAATTTATTTTTTATTTTATAGCTCTGTTCGTAATTTAATATATTGAATTTTCTATCACTCTGATCAAAAATTTTCAAAATTATCTCAGCTATTAGTAGAGATAAAGCGATAAAAATTTTACTGGTGTTATACGTAGGTCTCCAGAACTACGTATACATAATTTATTTTTTATTTTATAGCTCTGTTCGTAATTTAATATACTAAATTTTCTATCACTCTGATCAAAATTTTGAAAATTATCTCAGCTATTAGTAGAGATAAAGCGATAAAAATTTTACTGGTGTTATACGCAGGTCTCCAGAACTACGTATACATAATTTATTTTTAATTTTATAGCTCTGTTCGTAATTTAATATATTGAATTTTCTATCACTCTAATCAAAAATTTTGAAAATTATCTCAGCTATTAGTAGAGATAAAGCGAAAAAAATTTTACTGGTGTTATACGTAAGTCTCCAGAACTACGTACACATAATTTATTTTTCATTTTATAGCTCTGTTCGTAATTTAATTTATTGAATTTTCTATCACTCTGATCAAAAATATTCAAAATTATCTCAGTTATTAGTAGAGATAAAGCAATAAAAATTTTACTGGTGTTATACGTAGGTCTCCAGAACTACGTATACATAATTTATTTTTCATTTTATAGCTCTGTTCGTAATTTAATATATTGAATTTTCTATCATTCTGATCAAAAATTTTGAAAATTATCTCAGCTATTAGTAGAGATAAAGCGATAAAATTTTTACTGGTGTTATACGTAGGTCTTCAGAACTACGTATGCATAATTTATTTTTTATTTTATAGCTCTGTTCGTAATTTAATATATTGAATTTTCTATCACTCTGATCAAAAATTTTGAAAATTATCTCAGCTCTTAGTAGAGATAGAGCGATAAAAATTTTACTGGTGTTATACGTAGGTTTCCAGAACCACGTATGCATAATTTATTTTTCATTTTATAGCTCTGTTCGTTATTTAATATATTGAATTTTCTATCACTCTGATCAAAAATTTTCAAAATTACCTCAGCTATTAGTAGAGATAAAGCAATAAAAATTTTACTGGTGTTATACGTAGGTCTCCAGAACTACGTATGCATAATTTATTTTTCATTTTATAGCTCTGTTCGTAATTTAATATATTGAATTTTCTATCACTCTGATCAAAAATTTTCAAAACTATCTCAGCTATTAGCAGAGATAAAGCGATAAAAATTTTACTGGTGTTATACGTAGGTCTCCAGAACTACGTATGCATAATTTATTTTTCATTTTATAGCTCTGTTCGTAATTTAATATATTGAATTTTCTATCACTCTGATCAAAAATTTTCAGAATTATCTCAGCTATTAGTAGAGATAAAGCGATAAAAATTTTACTGGTGTTATACGTAGGTCTCCAGAACTACGTATGCATAATTTATTTTTCATTTTATAGCTCTGTTCGTAATTTAATATATTGAATTTTCTATCACTCTGATCAAAAATTTTGAAAATTATCTCAGCTATTAGTAGAGATAAAGCAATAAAAATTTTACTGGTGTTATACGTGAGTCTCCAGAACTACGTATACATAATTTATTTTTCATTTTATAGCTCTGTTCGTAATTTAATATAATGAATTTTCTATCACTCTGATCAAAAATTTTCAAAATTATCTCAGCTATTAGCAGAGATAAAGCGATAAAAATTTTACTGGTGTTTACGTAGGTCTCCAGAACTACGTATGCATAATTTATTTTTCATTTTATAGCTCTGTTCGAAATTTAATATATTGAATTTTCTATCACTCTGATCAAAAATTTTCAAAATTATCTCAGCTATTAGTAGAGATAAAGCGATAAAAATTTTACTGGTGTTATACGTAGGTCTCCAGAACTACGTATACATAATTTATTTTTCATTTTATAGCTCTGTTCGTAATTTAATATATTGAATTTTCTATCACTCTGATCAAAAATTTTGAAAATTATCTCAGCTATTAGTAGAGATAAAGCAATAAAAATTTTACTGGTGTTATACGTGAGTCTCCAGAACTACGTATACATAATTTATTTTTTATTTTATAGCTCTGTTCGTAATTTAATATATTGAATTTTCTATCACTCTGATCAAAAATTTTCAAAATTATCTCAGCTATTAGTAGAGATAAAGTGATAAAAATTTTACTGGTGTTATACGTAGGTTTCCAGAACTACGTATACATAATTTATTTTTCATTTTATAGCTCTGTTCGTAATTTAATATATTGAATTTTCTTTCACTCTGATCAAAAATTTTGAAAATTATCTCAGCTATTAGTAGAGATAAAGCGATAAATATTTCACTGGTGTTATACGTAGGTCCCCAGAACTACGTATACATAAATTATTATTCATTTTATAGCTCTGTTCGTAATTTAATATACTGAATTTTCTATCACTCTGATCAAAATTTTGAAAATTATCTCAGCTATTAGTAGAGATAAAGCGATAAAAATTTTACTGGTGTTATACGCAGGTCTCCAGAACTACGTATACATAATTTATTTTTAATTTTATAGCTCTGTTCGTAATTTAATATATTGAATTTTCTATCACTTTAATCAAAAATTTTGAAAATTATCTCAGCTATTAGTAGAGATAAAGCAAAAAAAATTTTACTGGTGTTATATGTAAGTCTCCAGAACCACGTACACATAATTTATTTTTCATTTTATAGCTCTGTTCGTAATTTAATATATTGAATTTTCTATCACTCTGATCAAAAATATTCAAAATTATCTCAGTTATTAGTAGAGATAAAGCAATAAAAATTTTACTGGTGTTATACGTAGGTCTCCAGAACTACGTATACATAATTTATTTTTCATTTTATAGCTCTGTTCGTAATTTAATATATTGCATTTTCTATCATTCTGATCAAAAATTTTGAAAATTATCTCAGCTATTAGTAGAGATAAAGCGATAAAATTTTTACTGGTGTTATACGTAGGTCTTCAGAACTACGTATGCATAATTTATTTTTTATTTTATAGCTCTGTTCGTAATTTAATATATTGAATTTTCTATCACTCTGATCAAAAATTTTGAAAATTATCTCAGGTATTAGTAGAGATAGAGCAATAAAAATTTTACTGGTGTTATACGTAGGTTTCCAGAACTACGTATGCATAATTTATTTTTCATTTTATAGCTCTGTTCGTTATTTAATATATTGAATTTTCTATCACTCTGATCAAAAATTTTCAAAATTACCTCAGCTATTAGTAGAGATAAAGCAATAAAAATTTTACTGGTGTTATACGTAGGTCTCCAGAACTACGTATGCATAATTTATTTTTCATTTTATAGCTCTGTTCGTAATTTAATATAATGAATTTTCTATCACTCTGATCAAAAATTTTGAAAATTATCTCAGCTATTAGTAGAGATAAAGCAATAAAAATTTTACTGGTGTTATACGTAGGTCTCCAGAACTACGTATGCATAATTTATTTTTCATTTTATAGCTCTGTTTGTAATTTAATATATTGAATTTTCTATCACTCTGATCAAAAATTTTCAAAATTATCTCAGCTATTAGTAGAGATAAAGCAATAAAAATTTTACTGGTGTTATACGTAGGTCTCCAGAACTACGTATACATAATTTATTTTTTATTTTATAGCTCTGTTCGTAATTTAATATATTGAAATTTCTATCAGTCTGATCAAAAATTTTGAAAATTATCTCAGCTATTAGTAGAGATAAAGCAATAAAAATTTTACTGGTGTTAAACGTAGGTCTCCAAAACTACGTATACATAATTTATTTTTTATTTTATAGCTCTGTTCGTAATTTAATATATTGAAATTTCTATCAGTCTGATCAAAAATTTTGAAAATTATCTCAGCTATTAGTAGAGATAAAGCGATAAAAATTTTACTGGTGTTATACGTAGGTCCCCAGAACTACGTATACATAAATTATTATTCATTTTATAGCTCTGTTCGTAATTTAATATATTGAATTTTCTATCACTCTGATCAAAAATTTTGAAAATTATCTCAGCTATTAGTAGAGATAAAGCGATAAAAATTTCACTGGTGTTATACGTAGGTCCCCAGAACTACGTATACATAAATTATTATTCATTATATAGCTCTGTTCGTAATTTAATATATTGAATTTTCTATCACTCTGATCAAAAATTTTGAAAATTATTTCAGCTATTAGTAGAGATAAAGCGATAAAAATTTTACTGGTGTTATACGTAGGTCTCCAGAACTACGTATACATAATTTATTTTTTATTTTATAGCTCTGTTCGTAATTTAATATATTGAATTTTCTATCACTCTGATCAAAAATTTTCAAATTATCTCAGCTATTAGTAGAGATAAAGCAATAAAAATTTTACTGGTGTTATACGTAGGTCTCCAGAACTACAAATGCAATTTATCTTTTATTTTATAGCTCTGTTCGTAATTTAATATATTGAATTTTCTATCACTCTGATCAAAAATTTTGAAAATTATCTCAGCTATTAGTAGAGATAAAGCAATAAAAATTTTACTGGTGTTATACGTAGGTCTCCAGAACTACGTATACGTAATTTATTTTTCATTTTATAGCTCTGTTTGTAATTTAATATATTAAATTTTTTATCACTCTGATCAAAAATTTTCAAAATTATCTCAGCTATTAGTAGAGATAAAGCAATAAAAATTTTACTGGTGTTATACGTAGGTCTTCAGAACTACGTATACATAATTTATTTTTCATTTTATAGCTCTGTTTGTAATTTAATATATTGAATTTTCTATCACTCTGATCAAAAATTTTCAAAATTATCTCAGCTATTAGTAGAGATAAAGCAATAAAAATTTTACTGGTGTTATACGTAAGACTCCAGAACTACGTATGCATAATTTATCTTTTATTTTATAGCTCTGTTCGTAATTTAATATATTGAATTTTCTATCACTCTGATCAAAAATTTTGAAAATTACCTCAGCTATTAGTAGAGATAAAGCGATAAAATTTTTACTGGTGTTATACGTTGGTCTCCAGAACTACGTATGCATAAGTTATTTTTCATTTTATAGCTTTGTTTGTAATTTAATATATTGAATTTTCTATCACTCTGATCAAAAATTTTCAAAATTATCTCAGCTATTAGTAGAGATAAAGCGATAAAAATTTACTGGTGTTATACGTAGGTCTTAAGAACTACGTATACATAATTTATTTTTTATTTTATAGCTCTGCTCGTAATTTAATATATTGAATTTTCTATCACTCTGATCAAAAATTTTGAAAATTATCTCAGCTATTAGTAGAGATAAAGCGATAAAAATTTTACTGGTTATACGTAGGTCTCCAGAACTACGTATACATAATTTATTTTTTATTTTATAACTCTGTTCGTAATTTAATATATTGAATTTTCTATCACTCTGATCAAAAATTTTCAAAATTATCTCAGCTATTAGTAGAGATAAAGCGATAAAAATTTTACTGGTGTTATACGTAGGTCTCCAGAACTACGTATACATAATTTATTTTTCATTTTATAGCTCTGTTCGTAATTTAATATATTGAATTTTCTATCACTCTGATCAAAAATTTTCAAAATTATCTCAGCTATTAGTAGAGATAAAGCGATAAAAATTTTACTGGTGTTATACGTAGGTCTCCAGAACTACGTATACATAATTTATTTTTCATTTTATAGCTCTGTTCGTAATTTAATATATTGAATTTTCTATCACTCTCATCAAAAATTTTGAAAATTATCTCAGCTATTAGTAGAGATAAAGCAATAAAAATTTTACTGGTGTTTTACGTAGGTCTCCAGAACTACGTATACATAATTTATTTTTCATTTTATAGCTCTGTTCGTAATTTAATATATTGAATTTTCTATCACTCTGATCAAAAATTTTGAAAATTATCTCAGCTATTAGTAGAGATAAAGCGATAAAAATTTTACTGGTGTTATACGTAGGTCTCCAGAACTACGTATAGATAATTTATTTTTCATTTTATAGCTCTGTTCGTAATTTAATATATTGAATTTTCTATCACTCTGATCAAAAATTTTCAAAATTATCTCAGCTATTAGTAAAGATAAAGCGATAAAAATTTTACTGGTGTTATACGTAGGTCTTTAGAACTACGTATACATAATTTATTTTTTATTTTATAGCTCTGTTCGTAATTTAATATATTGAATTTTCTATCACTCTGATCAAAAATTTTTAAAATTATCTCAGCTATTAGTAGAGAAAAAGCTATAAAAATTTTACTGGTGTTATACGTAGGTCTCCAAAACTACGTATACATAAATTATTATTCATTTTATAGCTCTGTTCGTAATTTAATATATTGAATTTTCTATCACTCTGATCAAAAATTTTGAAAATTATCTCAGCTATTAGTAGAGATAAAGCGATAAAAATTTTACTGGTGTTATACGTAGGTCTCCAGAACTACGTATACATAATTTATTTTTAATTTTATAGCTCTGTTCGTAATTTAATATATTGAATTTTCTATCACTCTGATCAAAAATTTTGAAAATTATCTCTTCTATTAGTAGAGAAAAAGCGATAAAAATTTTACTGGTGTTATACGTGAGTCTCCAGAACTACGTATACATAATTTATTTTTTATTTTATAGCTCTGTTCGTAATTTAATATATTGAATTTTCTATCACTCTGATTAAAAATTTTGAAAATTATCTCAGGTATTAGTAGAGATAGAGCGATAAAAATTTTACTGGTGTTATACGTAGGTTTCCAGAACTACGTATGCATAATTTATTTTTCATTTTATAGCTCTGTTCGTTATTTAATATATTGAATTTTCTATCACTCTGATCAAAAATTTTCAAAATTACCTCAGCTATTAGTAGAGATAAAGCAATAAAAATTTTACTGGTGTTATACGTAGGTCTCCAGAACTACGTATGCATAATTTATTTTTCATTTTATAGCTCTGTTCGTAATTTAATATAATGAATTTTCTATCACTCTGATCAAAAATTTTCAAAATTATCTCAGCTATTAGCAGAGATAAAGCGATAAAAATTTTACTGGTGTTATACGTAGGTCTCCAGAACTACGTATGCATAATTTATTTTTCATTTTATAGCTCTGTTCGTAATTTAATATATTGAATTTTCTATCACTCTGATCAAAAATTTTCAAAATTATCTCAGCTATTAGTAGAGATAAAGCGATAAAAATTTTACTGGTGTTACACGTAGGTCTCCAGAACTACGTATACATAATTTATTTTTCATTTTATAGCTCTGTTCGTAATTTAATATATTGAATTTTCTATCACTCTGATCAAAAATTTTCAAAATTATCTCAGCTATTAGTAGAGATAAAGCGATAAAAATTTTACTGGTGTTATACGTAGGTCTCCAGAACTACGTATACATAATTTATTTTTCATTTTATAGCTCTGTTCGTAATTTAATATATTGAATTTTCTATCACTCTGATCAAAAATTTTGAAAATTATCTCAGCTATTAGTAGAGATAAAGCAATAAAAATTTTACTGGTGTTATACGTGAGTCTCCAGAACTACGTATACATAATTTATTTTTTATTTTATAGCTCTGTTCGTAAATTAATATATTGAATTTTCTATCACTCTGATCAAAAATTTTCAAAATTATCTCAGCTATTAGTAGAGATAAAGTGATAAAAATTTTACTGGTGTTATACGTAGGTTTCCAGAACTACGTATACATAATTTATTTTTCATTTTATAGCTCTGTTCGTAATTTAATATATTGAATTTTCTTTCACTCTGATCAAAAATTTTGAAAATTATCTCAGCTATTAGTAGAGATAAAGCGATAAATATTCCACTGGTGTTATACGTAGGTCCCCAGAACTACGTATACATAAATTATTATTCATTTTATAGCTCTGTTCGTAATTTAATATACTGAATTTTCTATCACTCTGATCAAAATTTTGAAAATTATCTCAGCTATTAGTAGAGATAAAGCGATAAAAATTTTACTGGTGTTATACGCAGGTCTCCAGAACTACGTATACATAATTTATTTTTAATTTTATAGCTCTGTTCGTAATTTAATATATTGAATTTTCTATCACTTTAATCAAAAATTTTGAAAATTATCTCAGCTATTAGTAGAGATAAAGCAAAAAAAATTTTACTGGTGTTATACGTAAGTCTCCAAAACTACGTACACATAATTTATTTTTCATTTTATAGCTCTGTTCGTAATTTAATATATTGAATTTTCTATCACTCTGATCAAAAATATTCAAAATTATCTCAGTTATTAGTAGAGATAAAGCAATAAAAATTTTACTGGTGTTATACGTAGGTCTCCAGAACTACGTATACATAATTTATTTTTCATTTTATAGCTCTGTTCGTAATTTAATATATTGAATTTTCTATCATTCTGATCAAAAATTTTGAAAATTATCTCAGCTATTAGTAGAGATAAAGCGATAAAATTTTTACTGGTGTTATACGTAGGTCTTCAGAACTACGTATGCATAATTTATTTTTTATTTTATAGCTCTGTTCGTAATTTAATATATTGAATTTTCTATCACTCTGATCAAAAATTTTGAAAATTATCTCAGGTATTAGTAGAGATAGAGCGATAAAAATTTTACTGGTGTTATACGTAGGTTTCCAGAACTACGTATGCATAATTTATTTTTCATTTTATAGCTCTGTTCGTTATTTAATATATTGAATTTTCTATCACTCTGATCAAAAATTTTCAATATTACCTCAGCTATTAGTAGAGATAAAGCAATAAAAATTTTACTGGTGTTATACGTAGGTCTCCAGAACTACGTATGCATAATTTATTTTTCATTTTATAGCTCTGTTCGTAATTTAATATATTGAATTTTCTATCACTCTGATCAAAAATTTTCAAAATTATCTCAGCTATTAGCAGAGATAAAGCGATAAAAATTTTACTGGTGTTATACGTAGGTCTCCAGAACTACGTATGCATAATTTATTTTTCATTTTATAGCTCTGTTCGTAATTCAATATATTGAATTTTCTATCACTCTGATCAAAAATTTTCAAAATTATCTCAGCTATTAGTAGAGATAAAGCGATAAAAATTTTACTGGTGTTACACGTAGGTCTCCAGAACTACGTATACATAATTTATTTTTCATTTTATAGCTCTGTTCGTAATTTAATATATTGAATTTTCTATCACTCTGATCAAAAATTTTCAAAATTACCTCAGCTATTAATAGAGATAAAGCAATAAAAATTTTACTGGTGTTATACGTAGGTCTCCAGAACTACGTATGCATAATTTATTTTTCATTTTATAGCTCTGTTCGTAATTTAATATAATGAATTTTCTATCACTCTGATCAAAAATTTTCAAAATTATCTCAGCTATTAGCAGAGATAAAGCGATAAAAATTTTACTGGTGTTATACGTAGGTCTCCAGAACTATGTATGCATAATTTATTTTTCATTTTATAGCTCTGTTCGTAATTTAATATATTGAATTTTCTATCACTCTGATCAAAAATTTTGAAAATTATCTCAGCTATTAGTAGAGATAAAGCGATAAAAATTTTACTGGTGTTATACATAGGTCTCCAGAACTACGTATACATAATTTATTTTTCATTTTATAGCTCTGTTCGTAATTTAATATATTGAATTTTCTATCACTCTGATCAAAAATTTTGAAAATTATCTCAGCTATTAGTAGAGATAAAGCGATAAAAATTTTACTGGTGTTATACGTAGGTCTCCAGAACTACGTATAGATAATTTATTTTTCATTTTATAGCTCTGTTCGTAATTTAATATATTGAATTTTCTATCACTCTGATCAAAAATTTTCAAAATTATCTCAGCTATTAGTAGAGATAAAGCGATAAAAATTTAACTGGTGTTATACGTAGGTCTCCAGAACTACGTATACATAATTTATTTTTCATTTTATAGTTCTGTTCGTAATTTAATGTATTGAATTTTCTATCACTCTGATCAAAAATTTTCAAAATTATCTCAGCTATTAGTAGAGATAAAGCTATAAAAATTTTACTGGTGTTATACGTAGGTCTCCAGAATTACGTATGCATAATTTATTTTTCATTTTATAGTTCTGTTCGTAATTTAATATATTGAATTTTCTATCACTCTGATCAAAAATTTTCAAAATTATCTCAGCTATAAGTAGAGATAAAGCGATAAAAATTTTACTGGTGTTATACGTAGATCTCCAGAACTACGTATACATAATTTATTTGTCATTTTATAGCTCTGTTCGTAATTTAATATATTGAATTTTCTATCACTCTGATCAAAAATTTTGAAAATTATCTCAGCTATTAGTAGAGATAAAGCGGTAAAAATTTTACTGGTGTTATACGTAGGTCTCCAGAACTACGTATACATAATTTATTTTTCATTTTATAGCTCTGTTCGTAATTTAATATATTGAATTTTCTATCACTCTGATCAAAAATTTTCAAAATTATCTCAGCTATTAGTAGAGATAAAGCAATAAAAATTTTACTGGTGTTATACGTAGGTCTCCAGAACTACGTACACATATATTATTTTTCATTTTATAGCTCTGTTCGTAATTTAATATATTGAATTTTCTATCACTCTGATCAAAAATTTTGAAAATTATCTCAGCTATTAGTAGAGATAAAGCAATAAAAATTTTACTGGTGTTATACGTAGGTCTTCAGAACTACGTATACATATTTTATTTTTCATTTTATAGCTCTGTTCGTAATTTAATATATTGAACTTTCTATCACTCTGATCAAAAATTTTGAAAATTATCTCAGCTATAAGTAGAGATAAAGCGATAAAAATTTTACTGGTGTTATACGTAGGTCTCCAAAACTACGTATACATAATTTATTTTTCATTTTATAGCTCTGTTCGTAATTTAATATATTGAATTTTCTATCACTCTAATCAAAAATTTTCAAAATTATCTCAGCTATTAGTAGAGATAAAGCGATAAAAATTTTACTGGTGTTATACGTAGGTCTTCAGAACTACGTATACATAATTTATTTTTCATTTTATAGCTCTGTTCGTTATTTAATATATTGAATTTTCTATCACTCTGATCAAAAATTTTGAAAATTATCTCAGCTATTAGTATAGATAAAGCGATAAAAATTTTACTGGTGTTATACGTAGGTTTCCAGAACTACGTATGCATAATTTATTTTTCATTTTATAGGTCTGTTCGTAATTTAATATATTGAATTTTCTATCACTCTGATCCAAAATTTTCAAAATTATCTCAGCTATTAGTAGAGATAAAGCGATAAAAATTTTACTGGTGTTATACGTAGGTCTCCAGAACTACGTATACATAATTTATTTTTTATTTTATAGCACTGTTCGTAATTTAATATATTGAATTTTCCATCACTCTGATCAAAAATTTTGAAAATTATCTCAGATATTAGTAGAGATAAAGCGATAAAAATTTCACTGGTGTTATACGTAGGTCCCCAAAACTACGTATACATAAATTACTATTCATTTTATAGCTCTGTTCGTAATTTAATATATTGAATTTTCCATCACTCTGATCAAAAATTTTGAAAATTATCTCAGCTATTAGTAGAGATAAAGCGATAAAATTTTTACTGATGTTATACGTAGGTCTACAGAACTACGAATACATAATTTATTTTTTATTTTATAGCTCTGTTTGTAATTTAATATATTGAATTTTCTATCACTCTGTTCAAAAATTTTGAAAATTATCTCAGCTATTAGTAGAGATAAAGCAATAAAAATTTTACTGGTGCTATACGTAGGTCTCCAGAACTACGTATACATAATTTATTTTTTATTTTATAGCTCTATTCGTAATTTAATATATTGAATTTTCTATCACTCTGATCAAAAATTTTGAAAATTATCTCAGCTATTAGTAGAGATAAAGCGATAAAAATTTTACTGGTGTTATACGTAGGTCTCCAGAACTACGTATACATAATTTATTTTTCATTTTATAGCTCTGTTCGTAATTTAATATATTGAATTTTCTATCACTCTGATCAAAAATTTTCAAAATTATCTCAGCTATTAGTAGAGATAAAGCAATAAAAATTTTACTGGTGTTATACGTAGGTCTCCAGAACTACGTACACATATATTATTTTTCATTTTATAGCTCTGTTCGTAATTTAATATATTGAATTTTCTATCACTCTGATCAAAAATTTTGAAAATTATCTCAGCTATTAGTAGAGATAAAGCAATAAAAATTTTACTGGTGTTATACGTAGGTCTTCAGAACTACGTATACATATTTTATTTTTCATTTTATAGCTCTGTTCGTAATTTAATATATTGAACTTTCTATCACTCTGATCAAAAATTTTGAAAATTATCTCAGCTATAAGTAGAGATAAAGCGATAAAAATTTTACTGGTGTTATACGTAGGTCTCCAAAACTACGTATACATAATTTATTTTTCATTTTATAGCTCTGTTCGTAATTTAATATATTGAATTTTCTATCACTCTAATCAAAAATTTTCAAAATTATCTCAGCTATTAGTAGAGATAAAGCGATAAAAATTTTACTGGTGTTATACGTAGGTCTTCAGAACTACGTATACATAATTTATTTTTCATTTTATAGCTCTGTTCGTTATTTAATATATTGAATTTTCTATCACTCTGATCAAAAATTTTGAAAATTATCTCAGCTATTAGTATAGATAAAGCGATAAAAATTTTACTGGTGTTATACGTAGGTTTCCAGAACTACGTATGCATAATTTATTTTTCATTTTATAGGTCTGTTCGTAATTTAATATATTGAATTTTCTATCACTCTGATCCAAAATTTTCAAAATTATCTCAGCTATTAGTAGAGATAAAGCGATA
The DNA here is from genome assembly GCA_029207805.1 of Tribolium confusum. NCBI lineage: Eukaryota > Metazoa > Arthropoda > Insecta > Coleoptera > Tenebrionidae > Tribolium > Tribolium confusum. The sequence continues at coordinate 31,999,607 of JALGAY010000004.1, forward strand.
AAAATTTTACTGGTGTTATACGTAGGTCTCCAGAACTACGTATACATAATTTATTTTTTATTTTATAGCACTGTTCGTAATTTAATATATTGAATTTTCCATCACTCTGATCAAAAATTTTGAAAATTATCTCAGATATTAGTAGAGATAAAGCGATAAAAATTTCACTGGTGTTATACGTAGGTCCCCAAAACTACGTATACATAAATTACTATTCATTTTATAGCTCTGTTCGTAATTTAATATATTGAATTTTCCATCACTCTGATCAAAAATTTTGAAAATTATCTCAGCTATTAGTAGAGATAAAGCGATAAAATTTTTACTGATGTTATACGTAGGTCTACAGAACTACGAATACATAATTTATTTTTTATTTTATAGCTCTGTTTGTAATTTAATATATTGAATTTTCTATCACTCTGTTCAAAAATTTTGAAAATTATCTCAGCTATTAGTAGAGATAAAGCAATAAAAATTTTACTGGTGCTATACGTAGGTCTCCAGAACTACGTATACATAATTTATTTTTTATTTTATAGCTCTATTCGTAATTTAATATATTGAATTTTCTATCACTCTGATCAAAAATTTTGAAAATTATCTCAGCTATTAGTAGAGATAAAGCGATAAAAATTTTACTGGTGTTATACGTAGGTCTCCAGAACTACGTATACATAATTTATTTTTCATTTTATAGCTCTGTTCGTAATTTAATATATTGAATTTTCTATCACTCTGATCCAAAATTTTCAAAATTATCTCAGCTATTAGTAGAGATAAAGCGATAAAAATTTTACTGGTGTTATACGTAGGTCTCCAAAACTACGTATACATAATTTATTTTTTATTTTATAGCACTGTTCGTAATTTAATATATTGAATTTTCTATCACACTGATCAAAAATTTTCAAAATTATCTCAGCTATTAGTAGAGATAAAGCGATAAAAATTTAACTGGTGTTATACGTAGGTCTTCAGAACTACGTATACATAATTTATTTTTCAATTTATGGTTCTGTTTGTAATTTAATATATTGAATTTTCTATCACTCTGATCAAAAATTTTGAAAATTATCTCAGCTATTAGTAGAGATAAAGCAATAAAAATTTTACTGGTGTTATACGTAGGTCTCCAAAACTACGTATGCATAATTTATCTTTCATTATATAGCTCTGTTCGTAATTTAATATATTGAATTTTCTATCACTCTGATCAAAAATTTTGAAAATTATCTCAGCTATTAGTAGAGATAAAGCGATAAAATTTTTACTGGTGTTATACGTAGGTCTACAGAACTACGAATACATAATTTATTTTTTATTTTATAGCTCTGTTTGTAATTTAATATATTGAATTTTCTATCACTCTGTTCAAAAATTTTGAAAATTATCTCAGCTATTAGTAGAGATAAAGCAATAAAAATTTTACTGGTGCTATACGTAGGTCTCCAGAACTACGTATACATAATTTATTTTTTATTTTATAGCTCTATTCGTAATTTAATATATTGAATTTTCTATCACTCTGATCAAAAATTTTGAAAATTATCTCAGCTATTAGTAGAGATAAAGCGATAAAAATTTTACTGGTGTTATACGTAGGTCTCCAGAACTACGTATACATAATTTATTTTTCATTTTATAGCTCTGTTCGTAATTTAATATATTGAATTTTCTATCACTCTGATCCAAAATTTTCAAAATTATCTCAGCTATTAGTAGAGATAAAGCGATAAAAATTTTACTGGTGTTATACGTAGGTCTCCAAAACTACGTATACATAATTTATTTTTTATTTTATAGCACTGTTCGTAATTTAATATATTGAATTTTCTATCACTCTGATCAAAAATTTTCAAAATTATCTCAGCTATTAGTAGAGATAAAGCGATAAAAATTTAACTGGTGTTATACGTAGGTCTTCAGAACTACGTATACATAATTTATTTTTCAATTTATGGTTCTGTTTGTAATTTAATATATTGAATTTTCTATCACTCTGATCAAAAATTTTGAAAATTATCTCAGCTATTAGTAGAGATAAAGCAATAAAAATTTTACTGGTGTTATACGTAGGTCTCCAAAACTACGTATGCATAATTTATCTTTCATTATATAGCTCTGTTCGTAATTTAATATATTGAATTTTCTATCACTCTGATCAAAAATTTTGAAAATTATCTCAGCTATTAGTAGAGATAAAGCGATAAAATTTTTACTGGTGTTATACGTACGTCTCCAGAACTACGTATGCATAATTTATTTTTTATTTTATAGCTTTGTTTGTAATTTAATATATTGAATTTTCTATCACTCTGATCAAAAATTTTCAAAATTATCTCAGCTATTAGTAGAGATAAGGCGATAAAAATTTTACTGCTGTTATACGTAGGTCTCCAGAACTACGTATACATAATTTATTTTTTATTTTATAGCTCTGTTCGTAATTTAATATATTGAATTTTCTATCACTCTGATCAAAAATTTTGAAAATTATCTCAGCTATTAGTAGAGATAAAGCGATAAAAATTTTACTGGTGTTATACGTAAGTCTCCAGATCTACGTATGCATAATTTATTTTTTATTTTATAGCTCTGTTCGTAATTTAATATATTGAATTTTCTATCACTCTGATCAAAAATTTTCAAAATTATCTCAGCTATTAGTAGAGATAAAGCGATAAAAATTTTACTGGTGTTATACGTAGGTCTCCAGAACTACGTATACATAATTTATTTTTTATTTTATAGCTCTGTTCGTAATTTAATATATTGAATTTTCTATCACTCTGATCAAAAATTTTGAAAATTATCTCAGCTATTAGTAGAGATAAAGCGATAAATATTTCACTTTTGTTATACGTAGGTCTTCAGAACTACGTATACATAAATTATTATTCATTTTATAGCTCTGTTCGTAATTTAATATACTAAATTTTCTATCACTCTGATCAAAATTTTGAAAATTATCTCAGCTATTAGTAGAGATAAAGCGATAAAAATTTTACTGGTGTTATACGCAGGTCTCCAGAACTACGTATACATAATTTATTTTTAATTTTATAGCTCTGTTCGTAATTTAATATATTGAATTTTCTATCACTCTAATCAAAAATTTTGAAAATTATCTCAGCTATTAGTAGAGATAAAGCGAAAAAAATTTTACTGGTGTTATACGTAAGTCTCCAGAACTACGTACACATAATTTATTTTTCATTTTATAGCTCTGTTCGTAATTTAATTTATTGAATTTTCTATCACTCTGATCAAAAATATTCAAAATTATCTCAGTTATTAGTAGAGATAAAGCAATAAAAATTTTACTGGTGTTATACGTAGGTCTCCAGAACTACGTATACATAATTTATTTTTCATTTTATAGCTCTGTTCGTAATTTAATATATTGAATTTTCTATCATTCTGATCAAAAATTTTGAAAATTATCTCAGCTATTAGTAGAGATAAAGCGATAAAATTTTTACTGGTGTTATACGTAGGTCTTCAGAACTACGTATGCATAATTTATTTTTTATTTTATAGCTCTGTTCGTAATTTAATATATTGAATTTTCTATCACTCTGATCAAAAATTTTGAAAATTATCTCAGGTATTAGTAGAGATAGAGCGATAAAAATTTTACTGGTGTTATACGTAGGTTTCCAGAACTACGTATGCATAATTTATTTTTCATTTTATAGCTCTGTTCGTTATTTAATATATTGAATTTTCTATCACTCTGATCAAAAATTTTCAAAATTACCTCAGCTATTAGTAGAGATAAAGCAATAAAAATTTTACTGGTGTTATACGTAGGTCTCCAGAACTACGTATGCATAATTTATTTTTCATTTTATAGCTCTGTTCGTAATTTAATATAATGAATTTTCTATCACTCTGATCAAAAATTTTGAAAATTATCTCAGCTATTAGCAGAGATAAAGCGATAAAAATTTTACTGGTGTTATACGTAGGTCTCCAGAATTACGTATGCATAATTTATTTTTCATTTTATAGCTCTGTTCGTAATTTAATATATTGAATTTTCTATCACTCTGATCAAAAATTTTCAAAATTATCTCAGCTATTAGTAGAGATAAAGCGAGAAAAATTTTACTGGTGTTATACGTAGGTCTCCAGAACTACGTATACATAATTTATTTTTCATTTTATAGCTCTGTTCGTAATTTAATATATTGAATTTTCTATCACTCTGATCAAAAATTTTGAAAATTATCTCAGCTATTAGTAGAGATAAAGCGATAAAAATTTTACTGGTGTTATACGTAGGTCTCCAGAACTACGTATAGATAATTTATTTTTCATTTTATAGCTCTGTTCGTAATTTAATATATTGAATTTTCTATCACTCTGATCAAAAATTTTCAAAATTATCTCAGTTATTAGTAAAGATAAAGCGATAAAAATTTTAATGGTGTTATACGTAGGTCTCCAGAACTACGTATACATAATTTATTTTTCATTTTATAGCTCTGTTCGTAATTTAATATATTGAATTTTCTATCACTCTGATCAAACATTTTCAAAATTATCTCAGCTATTAGTAGAGATAAAGCGATAAAAATTTAACTGGTGTTATACGTAGGTCTCCAGAACTACGTATACATAATTTATTTTTCATTTTATAGTTCTGTTCGTAATTTAATGTATTGAATTTTCTATCACTCTGATCAAAAATTTTCAAAATTATCTCAGCTATTAGTAGAGATAAAGCTATAAAAATTTTACTGGTGTTATACGTAGGTCTCCAGAATTACGTATGCATAATTTATTTTTCATTTTATAGTTCTGTTCGTAATTTAATATATTGAATTTTCTATCACTCTGATCAAAAATTTTCAAAATTATCTCAGCTATAAGTAGAGATAAAGCGATAAAAATTTTACTGGTGTTATACGTAGATCTCCGGAACTACGTATACATAATTTATTTGTCATTTTATAGCTCTGTTCGTAATTTAATATATTGAATTTTCTATCACTCTGATCAAAAATTTTGAAAATTATCTCAGCTATTAGTAGAGATAAAGCGATAAAAATTTTACTGGTGTTATACGTAGGTCTCCAGAATTCGTAATTTAATATATCGAATTTTCTATCACTCTGATTAAAAATTTTGAAAATTATCTCAGCTATTAGTAGAGATAAAGCGATAAAAATTTTACTGGTGTTATATGTAGGTCTCCAGAACTACGTATACATAATTTATTTTTCATTTTATAGCTCTGTTCGTAATTTAATATATTGAATTTTCTATCACTCTGATCAAAAATTTTCAAAATTATCTCAGCTATTAGTAGAGATAAAGCAATAAAAATTTTACTGGTGTTATACGTAGGTCTCCAGAACTACGTACACATATATTATTTTTCATTTTATAGCTCTGTTCGTAATTTAATATATTGAATTTTCTATCACTCTGATCAAAAATTTTGAAAATTATCTCAGCTATTAGTAGAGATAAAGCGATAAATATTTCACTGGTGTTATACGTAGGTCCCCAGAACTACGTATACATAAATTATTATTCATTTTATAGCTCTGTTCGTAATTTAATATACTGAATTTTCTATCACTCTGATCAAAATTTTGAAAATTATCTCAGCTATTAGTAGAGATAAAGCGATAAAAATTTTACTGGTGTTATACGCAGGTCTCCAGAACTACGTATACATAATTTATTTTTAATTTTATAGCTCTGTTCGTAATTTAATATATTGAATTTTCTATCACTTTAATCAAAAATTTTGAAAATTATCTCAGCTATTAGTAGAGATAAAGCAAAAAAAATTTTACTGGTGTTATACGTAAGTCTCCAGAACCACGTACACATAATTTATTTTTCATTTTATAGCTCTGTTCGTAATTTAATATATTGAATTTTCTATCACTCTGATCAAAAATATTCAAAATTATCTCAGTTATTAGTAGAGATAAAGCAATAAAAATTTTACTGGTGTTATACGTAGGTCTCCAGAACTACGTATACATAATTTATTTTTCATTTTATAGCTCTGTTCGTAATTTAATATATTGAATTTTCTATCATTCTGATCAAAAATTTTGAAAATTATCTCAGCTATTAGTAGAGATAAAGCGATAAAATTTTTACTGGTGTTATACGTAGGTCTTCAGAACTACGTATGCATAATTTATTTTTTATTTTATAGCTCTGTTCGTAATTTAATATATTGAATTTTCTATCACTCTGATCAAAAATTTTGAAAATTATCTCAGGTATTAGTAGAGATAGAGCGATAAAAATTTTACTGGTGTTATACGTAGGTTTCCAGAACTACGTATGCATAATTTATTTTTCATTTTATAGCTCTGTTCGTTATTTAATATATTGAATTTTCTATCACTCTGATCAAAAATTTTTAAAATTACCTCAGCTATTAGTAGAGATAAAGCAATAAAAATTTTACTGGTGTTATACGTAGGTCTCCAGAACTACGTATGCATAATTTATTTTTCATTTTATAGCTCTGTTCGTAATTTAATATAATGAATTTTCTATCACTCTGATCAAAAATTTTCAAAATTATCTCAGCTATTAGCAGAGATAAAGCGATAAAAATTTTACTGGTGTTATACGTAGGTCTCCAGAACTACGTATGCATAATTTATTTTTCATTTTATAGCTCTGTTCGTAATTTAATATATTGAATTTTCTATCACTCTGATCAAAAATTTTCAAAATTATCTCAGCTATTAGTAGAGATAAAGCGATAAAAATTTTACTGGTGTTACACGTAGGTCTCCAGAACTACGTATACATAATTTATTTTTCATTTTATAGCTCTGTTCGTAATTTAATATATTGAATTTTCTATCACTCTGATCAAAAATTTTCAAAATTACCTCAGCTATTAGTAGAGATAAAGCAATAAAAATTTTACTGGTGTTATACGTAGGTCTCCAGAGCTACGTATGCATAATTTATTTTTCATTTTATAGCTCTGTTCGTAATTTAATATAATGAATTTTCTATCACTCTGATCAAAAATTTTCAAAATTATCTCAGCTATTAGCAGAGATAAAGCGATAAAAATTTTACTGGTGTTATACGTAGGTCTCCAGAACTACGTATGCATAATTTATTTTTCATTTTATAGCTCTGTTCGTAATTTAATATATTGAATTTTCTATCACTCTGATCAAAAATTTTCAAAATTATCTCAGCTATTAGTAGAGATAAAGCGAGAAAAATTTTACTGGTGTTATACGTAGGTCTCCAGAACTACGTATACATAATTTATTTTTCATTTTATAGCTCTGTTCGTAATTTAATATATTGAATTTTCTATCACTCTGATCAAAAATTTTGAAAATTATCTCAGCTATTAGTAGAGATAAAGCGATAAAAATTTTACTGGTGTTATACGTAGGTCTCCAGAACTACGTATAGATAATTTATTTTTCATTTTATAGCTCTGTTCGTAATTTAATATATTGAATTTTCTATCACTCTGATCAAAAATTTTCAAAATTATCTCAGTTATTAGTAAAGATAAAGCGATAAAAATTTTAATGGTGTTATACGTAGGTCTCCAGAACTACGTATACATAATTTATTTTTCATTTTATAGCTCTGTTCGTAATTTAATATATTGAATTTTCTATCACTCTGATCAAACATTTTCAAAATTATCTCAGCTATTAGTAGAGATAAAGCGATAAAAATTTAACTGGTGTTATACGTAGGTCTCCAGAACTACGTATACATAATTTATTTTTCATTTTATAGTTCTGTTCGTAATTTAATGTATTGAATTTTCTATCACTCTGATCAAAAATTTTCAAAATTATCTCAGCTATTAGTAGAGATAAAGCTATAAAAATTTTACTGGTGTTATACGTAGGTCTCCAGAATTACGTATGCATAATTTATTTTTCATTTTATAGTTCTGTTCGTAATTTAATATATTGAATTTTCTATCACTCTGATCAAAAATTTTCAAAATTATCTCAGCTATAAGTAGAGATAAAGCGATAAAAATTTTACTGGTGTTATACGTAGATCTCCAGAACTACGTATACATAATTTATTTGTCATTTTATAGCTCTGTTCGTAATTTAATATATTGAATTTTCTATCACTCTGATCAAAAATTTTGAAAATTATCTCAGCTATTAGTAGAGATAAAGCGATAAAAATTTTACTGGTGTTATACGTAGGTCTCCAGAATTCGTAATTTAATATATCGAATTTTCTATCACTCTGATTAAAAATTTTGAAAATTATCTCAGCTATTAGTAGAGATAAAGCGATAAAAATTTTACTGGTGTTATACGTAGGTCTCCAGAACTACGTATACATAATTTATTTTTCATTTTATAGCTCTGTTCGTAATTTAATATATTGAATTTTCTATCACTCTGATCAAAAATTTTCAAAATTATCTCAGCTATTAGTAGAGATAAAGCAATAAAAATTTTACTGGTGTTATACGTAGGTCTCCAGAACTACGTACACATATATTATTTTTCATTTTATAGCTCTGTTCGTAATTTAATATATTGAATTTTCTATCACTCTGATCAAAAATTTTGAAAATTATCTCAGCTATTAGTAGAGATAAAGCAATAAAATTTTTACTGGTGTTATACGTAGGTCTCCAGAACTACGTATACATAATTTATTTTTCATTTTATAGCTCTGTTCGTAATTTAATATATTGAATTTTCTATCACTCTGATCAAAAATTTTCAAAATTATCTCAGCTATTAGTAGAGATAAAGCAATAAAAATTTTACTGGTGTTATACGTAGGTCTCCAGAACTACGTACACATATATTATTTTTCATTTTATAGCTCTGTTCGTAATTTAATATATTGAATTTTCTATCACTCTGATCAAAAATTTTGAAAATTATCTCAGCTATAAGTAGAGATAAAGCGATAAAAATTTTACTGGTGTTATACGTAGGTCTCCAAAACTACGTATACATAATTTATTTTTCATTTTATAGCTCTGTTCGTAATTTAATATATTGAATTTTCTATCACTCTAATCAAAAATTTTCAAAATTATCTCAGCTATTAGTAGAGATAAAGCGATAAAAATTTTACTGGTGTTATACGTAGGTCTTCAGAACTACGTATACATAATTTATTTTTCATTTTATAGCTCTGTTCGTTATTTAATATATTGAATTTTCTATCACTCTGATCAAAAATTTTGAAAATTATCTCAGCTATTAGTATTGATAAAGCGATAAAAATTTTACTGGTGTTATACGTAGGTTTCCAGAACTACGTATGCATAATTTATTTTTCATTTTATAGCTCTGTTCGTAATTTAATATATTGAATTTTCTATCACTCTGATCCAAAATTTTCAAAATTATCTCAGCTATTAGTAGAGATAAAGCGATAAAAATTTTACTGGTGTTATACGTAGGTCTCCAGAACTACGTATACATAATTTATTTTTTATTTTATAGCACTGTTCGTAATTTAATATATTGAATTTTCTATCACTCTGATCAAAAATTTTGAAAATTATCTCAGATATTAGTAGAGATAAAGCGATAAAAATTTCACTGGTGTTATACGTAGGTCCCCAAAACTACGTATACATAAATTATTATTCATTTTATAGCTCTGTTCGTAATTTAATATATTGAATTTTCCATCACTCTGATCAAAAATTTTGAAAATTATCTCAGCTATTAGTAGAGATAAAGCGATAAAATTTTTACTGGTGTTATACGTAGGTCTACAGAACTACGAATACATAATTTATTTTTTATTTTATAGCTCTGTTTGTAATTTAATATATTGAATTTTCTATCACTCTGTTCAAAAATTTTGAAAATTATCTCAGCTATTAGTAGAGATAACGCAATAAAAATTTTACTGGTGCTACACGTAGGTCTCCAGAACTACGTATACATAATTTATTTTTTATTTTATAGCTCTATTCGTAATTTAATATATTGAATTTTCTATCACTCTGATCAAAAATTTTGAAAATTATCTCAGCTATTAGTAGAGATAAAGCGATAAAAATTTTACTGGTGTTATACGTAGGTCTCCAGAACTACGTATACATAATTTATTTTTCATTTTATAGCTCTGTTCGTAATTTAATATATTGAATTTTCTATCACTCTGATCCAAAATTTTCAAAATTATCTCAGCTATTAGTAGAGATAAAGCGATAAAAATTTTACTGGTGTTATACGTAGGTCTCCAAAACTACGTATACATAATTTATTTTTTATTTTATAGCACTGTTCGTAATTTAATATATTGAATTTTCTATCACTCTGATCAAAAATTTTCAAAATTATCTCAGCTATTAGTAGAGATAAAGCGATAAAAATTTAACTGGTGTTATACGTAGGTCTTCAGAACTACGTATACATAATTTATTTTTCAATTTATAGTTCTGTTTGTAATTTAATATATTGAATTTTCTATCACTCTGATCAAAAATTTTGAAAATTATCTCAGCTATTAGTAGAGATAAAGCAATAAAAATTTTACTGGTGTTATACGTAGGTCTCCAAAACTACGTATGCATAATTTATCTTTCATTATATAGCTCTGTTCGTAATTTAATATATTGAATTTTCTATCACTCTGATCAAAAATTTTGAAAATTATCTCAGCTATTAGTAGAGATAAAGCGATAAAATTTTTACTGGTGTTATACGTACGTCTCCAGAACTACGTATGCATAATTTATTTTTCATTTTATAGCTCTGTTTGTAATTTAATATATTGAATTTTCTATCACTCTGATCAAAAATTTTCAAAATTATCTCAGCTATTAGTAGAGATAAGGCGATAAAAATTTTACTGCTGTTATACGTAGGTCTCCAGAACTACGTATACATAATTTATTTTTTATTTTATAGCTCTGTTCGTAATTTAATATATTGAATTTTCTATCACTCTGATCAAAAATTTTGAAAATTATCTCAGCTATTAGTAGAGATAAAGCGATAAAAATTTTACTGGTGTTATACGTAAGTCTCCAGATCTACGTATGCATAATTTATTTTTTATTTTATAGCTCTGTTCGTAATTTAATATATTGAATTTTCTATCACTCTGATCAAAAATTTTCAAAATTATCTCAGCTATTAGTAGAGATAAAGCGATAAAAATTTTACTGGTGTTATACGTAGGTCTCCAGAACTACGTATACATAATTTATTTTTTATTTTATAGCTCTGTTCGTAATTTAATATATTGAATTTTCTATCACTCTGATCAAAAATTTTGAAAATTATCTCAGCTATTAGTAGAGATAAAGCGATAAATATTTCACTGGTGTTATACGTAGGTCTTCAGAACTACGTATACATAAATTATTATTCATTTTATAGCTCTGTTCGTAATTTAATATACTAAATTTTCTATCACTCTGATCAAAATTTTGAAAATTATCTCAGCTATTAGTAGAGATAAAGCGATAAAAATTTTACTGGTGTTATACGCAGGTCTCCAGAACTACGTATACATAATTTATTTTTAATTTTATAGCTCTGTTCGTAATTTAATATATTGAATTTTCTATCACTCTAATCAAAAATTTTGAAAATTATTTCAGCTATTAGTAGAGATAAAGCGAAAAAAATTTTACTGGTGTTATACGTAAGTCTCCAGAACTACGTACACATAATTTATTTTTCATTTTATAGCTCTGTTCGTAATTTAATTTATTGAATTTTCTATCACTCTGATCAAAAATATTCAAAATTATCTCAGTTATTAGTAGAGATAAAGCAATAAAAATTTTACTGGTGTTATACGTAGGTCTCCAGAACTACGTATACATAATTTATTTTTCATTTTATAGCTCTGTTCGTAATTTAATATATTGAATTTTCTATCATTCTGATCAAAAATTTTGAAAATTATCTCAGCTATTAGTAGAGATAAAGCGATAAAATTTTTACTGGTGTTATACGTAGGTCTTCAGAACTACGTATGCATAATTTATTTTTTATTTTATAGCTCTGTTCGTAATTTAATATATTGAATTTTCTATCACTCTGATCAAAAATTTTGAAAATTATCTCAGCTATTAGTAGAGATAGAGCGATAAAAATTTTACTGGTGTTATACGTAGGTTTCCAGAACTACGTATGCATAATTTATTTTTCATTTTATAGCTCTGTTCGTTATTTAATATATTGAATTTTCTATCACTCTGATCAAAAATTTTCAAAATTACCTCAGCTATTAGTAGAGATAAAGCAATAAAAATTTTACTGGTGTTATACGTAGGTCTCCAGAACTACGTATGCATAATTTATTTTTCATTTTATAGCTCTGTTCGTAATTTAATATATTGAATTTTCTATCACTCTGATCAAAAATTTTCAAAACTATCTCAGCTATTAGCAGAGATAAAGCGATAAAAATTTTACTGGTGTTATACGTAGGTCTCCAGAACTACGTAAGCATAATTTATTTTTCATTTTATAGCTCTGTTCGTAATTTAATATATTGAATTTTCTATCACTCTGATCAAAAATTTTGAAAATTATCTCAGCTATTAGTAGAGATAAAGCGATAAAAATTTTACTGGTGTTATACGTAAGTCTCCAGATCTACGTATGCATAATTTATTTTTTATTTTATAGCTCTGTTCGTAATTTAATATATTGAATTTTCTATCACTCTGATCAAAAATTTTCAAAATTATCTCAGCTATTAGTAGAGATAAAGCGATAAAAATTTTACTGGTGTTATACGTAGGTCTCCAGAACTACGTATACATAATTTATTTTTTATTTTATAGCTCTGTTCGTAATTTAATATATTGAATTTTCTATCACTCTGATCAAAAATTTTGAAAATTATCTCAGCTATTAGTAGAGATAAAGCGATAAATATTTCACTGGTGTTATACGTAGGTCTTCAGAACTACGTATACATAAATTATTATTCATTTTATAGCTCTGTTCGTAATTTAATATACTAAATTTTCTATCACTCTGATCAAAATTTTGAAAATTATCTCAGCTATTAGTAGAGATAAAGCGATAAAAATTTTACTGGTGTTATACGCAGGTCTCCAGAACTACGTATACATAATTTATTTTTAATTTTATAGCTCTGTTCGTAATTTAATATATTGAATTTTCTATCACTCTAATCAAAAATTTTGAAAATTATTTCAGCTATTAGTAGAGATAAAGCGAAAAAAATTTTACTGGTGTTATACGTAAGTCTCCAGAACTACGTACACATAATTTATTTTTCATTTTATAGCTCTGTTCGTAATTTAATTTATTGAATTTTCTATCACTCTGATCAAAAATATTCAAAATTATCTCAGTTATTAGTAGAGATAAAGCAATAAAAATTTTACTGTTGTTATACGTAGGTCTCCAGAACTACGTATACATAATTTATTTTTCATTTTATAGCTCTGTTCGTAATTTAATGTATTGAATTTTCTATCATTCTGATCAAAAATTTTGAAAATTATCTCAGCTATTAGTAGAGATAAAGCGATAAAATTTTTACTGGTGTTATACGTAGGTCTTCAGAACTACGTATGCATAATTTATTTTTTATTTTATAGCTCTGTTCGTAATTTAATATATTGAATTTTCTATCACTCTGATCAAAAATTTTGAAAATTATCTCAGCTATTAGTAGAGATAGAGCGATAAAAATTTTACTGGTGTTATACGTAGGTTTCCAGAACTACGTATGCATAATTTATTTTTCATTTTATAGCTCTGTTCGTTATTTAATATATTGAATTTTCTATCACTCTGATCAAAAATTTTCAAAATTACCTCAGCTATTAGTAGAGATAAAGCAATAAAAATTTTACTGGTGTTATACGTAGGTCTCCAGAACTACGTATGCATAATTTATTTTTCATTTTATAGCTCTGTTCGTAATTTAATATATTGAATTTTCTATCACTCTGATCAAAAATTTTCAAAACTATCTCAGCTATTAGCAGAGATAAAGCGATAAAAATTTTACTGGTGTTATACGTAGGTCTCCAGAACTACGTAAGCATAATTTATTTTTCATTTTATAGCTCTGTTCGTAATTTAATATATTGAATTTTCTATCACTCTGATCAAAAATTTTCAAAATTATCTCAGCTATTAGTAGAGATAAAGCGATAAAAATTTTACTGGTGTTATACGTAGGTCTCCAGAACTACGTATACATAATTTATTTTTCATTTTATAGCTCTGTTCGTAATTTAATATATTGAATTTTCTATCACTCTGATCAAAAATTTTGAAAATTATCTCAGCTATTAGTAGAGATAAAGCAATAAAAATTTTACTGGTGTTATACGTAGGTCTCCAGAACTACGTATACATAATTTATTTTTCATTTTATTGCTCTGTTTGTAATTTAATATATTGAATTTTCTATCACTCTGATCAAAAATTTTGAAAATTATCTCAGCTATTAGTAGAGATAAAGCGATAAAAATTTTACTGGTGTTATACGTAGGTCTCCAGAACTACGTATAGATAATTTATTTTTTATTTTATAGCTCTGTTCGTAATTTAATATATTGAATTTTCTATCACTCTGATCAAAAATTTTCAAAATTATCTCAGTTATTAGTAAAGATAAAGCGATAAAAATTTTAATGGTGTTATACGTAGGTCTTCAGAACTACGTATACATAATTTATTTTTCATTTTATAGCTTTGTTCGTAATTTAATATATTGAATTTTCTATCACTCTGATCAAACATTTTCAAAATTATCTCAGCTATTAGTAGAGATAAAGCGATAAAAATTTAACTGGTGTTATACGTAGGTCTCCAGAACTACGTATACATAATTTATTTTTCATTTTATAGCTCTGTTCGTAATTTAATATATTGAATTTTCTATCACTCTGATCAAAAATTTTCAAAATTATCTCAGCTATTAGTAGAGATAAAGCGATAAAAATTTTACTGGTGTTATACGTAGGTCTCCAGAATTACGTATGCATAATTTATTTTTCATTTTATAGTTCTGTTCGTAATTTAATATATTGAATTTTCTATCACTCTGATCAAAAATTTTCAAAATTATCTCAGCTATAAGTAGAGATAAAGCGATAAAAATTTTACTGGTGTTATACGTAGATCTCCAGAACTACGTATACATAATTTATTTGTTATTTTATAGCTCTGTTCGTAATTTAATATATTGAATTTTCTATCACTCTGATCAAAAATTTTGAAAATTATCTCAGCTATTAGTAGAGATAAAGCAATAAAAATTTTACTGGTGTTATACGTAGGTCTCCAGAACTACGTATACATAATTTATTTTTCATTTTATTGCTCTGTTCGTAATTTAATATATTGAATTTTCTATCACTCTGATCAAAAATTTTCAAAATTATCTCAGTTATTAGTAAAGATAAAGCGATAAAAATTTTAATGGTGTTATACGTAGGTCTCCAGAACTACGTATACATAATTTATTTTTCATTTTATAGCTCTGTTCGTAATTTAATATATTGAATTTTCTATCACTCTAATCAAAAATTTTCAAAATTATCTCAGCTATTAGTAGAGATAAAGCAATAAAAATTTTACTGGTGTTATACGTAGGTCTCCAGAACTACGTACACATATATTATTTTTCATTTTATAGCTCTGTTCGTAATTTAATATATTGAATTTTCTATCACTCTGATCAAAAATTTTGAAAATTATCTCAGCTATAAGTAGAGATAAAGCGATAAAAATTTTACTGGTGTTATACGTAGGTCTCCAAAACTACGTATACATAATTTATTTTTCATTTTATAGCTCTGTTCGTAATTTAATATATTGAATTTTCTATCACTCTGATCAAAAATTTTGAAAATTATCTCAGCTATTAGTAGAGATAAAGCAATAAAAATTTTACTGGTGTTATACGTAGGTCTTCAGAACTACGTATACATAAATTATTTTTCATTTTATAGCTCTGTTTGTTATTTAATATATTGAATTTTCTATCACTCTGATCAAAAATTTTGAAAATTATCTCAGCTATTAGTATAGATAAAGCGATAAAAATTTTACTGGTGTTATACGTAGGTTTCCAGAACTACGTATGCATAATTTATTTTTTATTTTATAGCTCTGTTCGTAATTTAATATATTGAATTTTCTATCACTCTGATCCAAAATTTTCAAAATTATCTCAGCTATTAGTAGAGATAAAGCGATAAAAATTTTACTGGTGTTATACGTAGGTCTCCAGAACTACGTATACATAATTTATTTTTTATTTTATAGCACTGTTCGTAATTTAATATATTGAATTTTCTATCACTCTGATCAAAAATTTTGAAAATTATCTCAGATATTAGTAAAGATAAAGCGATAAAAATTTCACTGGTGTTATACGTAGGTCCCCAAAACTACGTATACATAAATTATTATTCATTTTATAGCTCTGTTCGTAATTTAATATATTGAATTTTCCATCACTCTGATCAAAAATTTTCAAAATTATCTCAGCTATTAGTAGAGATAAAGCGATAAAAATTTTACTGGTGTTATACGTAGGTCTCCAAAACTACGAATACATAATTTATTTTTCATTTTATAGTTCTGTTCGAAATTTAATGTATTGAATTTTCCATCACTCTGAACAAAAATTTTTAAATTTATCTCAACTATTTGTAGAGATAAATGGATAAAAATTTAACTGGTGTTATACGTAAATCTCCAGAACTATGTATAAATAATTTATTTTTTATTTTATATTTCTGTTCGAAATTTAATATATTGAATTTTCTATCACTCTAAACAAAAATTTTTAAATTTATCTCAGCTATTGGTAGAGATAGAAAGATAAAAATTTTACTGGTGTTTTACGTAAGTCTTCAGAATTACGTATACATAATTTATTTTTCATTTTATTGCTCTCTTCAAAATCTAATATATTAAAGTTTCTATCACTCTGATCAAAAACTTTTAAATTTATCTCAGTTATTAGTAGAAATAAAAAGATAAAAATTTTACTGGTGTTATACGTAAGATTCCAGAACTACGTATACATAATTTATTTTTCATTCTATAGCTTTGTTCGAAATTTAATATATTGAATTTTCTATCACTTTGAACAAAAATTTTTAAATTTATCTCAGCTATTAGTAGAGATAAAAAGATAAAAATTTTACTGGTGTTATACGTAAGTCTCCAAAACTACGCATACATAATTTATTTTTCATTTTGTAACTTTGTTCGAATTTTAATGTATTGAATTTTTTATCACTCTGAACAAAAATTTTTAAATTTATTTCAGCTATTAGTAGAGATAAAAAGATAAAAGTTTTACTGGTGTTATACGTAAGTCTTCAGAACTACGTATACATAATTTATTTTTCATTTTATAGCTTTGTTCAAAATCTAATATATTGAATTTTCTATCACTCTGATCAAAAACATTTAAATTTATCTCAGCTATTAGTAGAGATAAAAAGATAAAAATTTTATTGGTGTTATACGTAAGTCTCCAGAACTACGTATACATAATTTATTTTTTATTGTATAGCTTTGTTCAAAATTTAATATATTGAATTTTCTATCACTCTAAACAAAAATTTTTAAATTTATCTCAGCTATTAGTAGAGATGAAAGAATAAATTTTTACTGGTGTTATACGTAAGTCTCCAGAACTACGTATACATAATTTATTTTTTATTTTATAGCTCTGTTCGAAATTTAATGTATTGAATTTTCTATCACTCTGAACAAAATTTTTTAAATTTATCTCAGCTATTGGTAGAGATAGAAAGATAAAAATTTTACTGGTGTTTTACGTAAGTCTTTAGAATTACGTATACATAATTTATTTTTCATTTTATAGCTCTGTTCAAAATCTAATATATTAAAGTTTTTATTACTCTGATCAAAAACTTTTAAATTTATCTCAGTTATTAGTAGAAATAAAAAGATAAAAATTTTACTGGTGTTATACGTAAGATTCCAGAACTACGTATACATAATTTATTTTTTATTCTATAGCTTTGCTCGAAATTTAATATATTGAATATTCTATCACTTTGAACAAAAATTTTTAAATTTATCTCAACTATTAGTAGAGATAAATAGATAAAAATTTTACTGGTGTTATACGTAAGTCTCCAAAACTACGCATACATAATTTATTTTTCATTTTGTAACTTTGTTCGAATTTTAATGTATTGAATTTTCTATCACTCTGAACAAAAATTTTTAAATTTATTTCAGCTATTAGTAGAGATAAAAAGATAAAAGTTTTACTGGTGTTATACGTAAGTCTTCAGAACTACGTATACATAATTTATTTTTCATTTTATAGCTTTGTTCGAAATCTAATATATTGAATTTTCTATCACTCTGATCAAAAAAATTTAAATTTATCTCAGCTATTAGTAGAGATAAAAAGATAAAAATTTTACTGGTGTTATACGTAAGTCTCCAGAACTACGTATACGAAATTTATTTCACATTTTATAGCTCTGTTCGAAATTTAATATATTGAACTTTCTATCACTCTGAACAAAAATTTTTAGATTTATCTCAACTATTAGTAGAGATAAAAGAATAAAAATTTTACTGGTGTTATACGTAAGTCTTCAGAACTACGTATACATAATTTATTTTTCATTTTATAGCTCTGTTCAAAATTTAATATATTGAAATTTCTTTCGATCTGAACAAAAAATTTTAAATTTATCTCAGCTATTAGTAGACATACAAGGATAAAATTTTACTAGTGTTGTACGTAAGTCTTTAGAACTACGCATACATAATTTAATTTTCATTTTATTGCTCTGTTTAAAATTTAATATATTGAATTTTCTATCACTTTGAACAACAATTTTTAAATTTATCTCAGCTATTAGTAGAGATAAAAAGATAAAAATTTTACTGGTGTTATTCGTAAGCCTCCAGAACTACGTATACATAATTTATTTTTCATTTTATAGCTCTCTTCGAAATTTAATGTATTGAATTTTTTATCACTCTAAACAAAAATTTTTAAATTTATTTCAGCTATTAGTAGAGATAAATGGATAAAAATTTTACTGGTATTATACGTAAGTTTTTAGAACTATGTATACATAATTTATTTTTTATTTTATAGCTCTGTTCGAAATTTAATATATAGAATTTTCTATCAGTCTAAACAAATATTTTTAAATTTATCTCAGCTATTAGTAAAGATAAAAAGATAAAAATATTACTGGTGTTATTCGTAAGCCTCCAGAACTACGTATACATAATTTATTTTTCATTTTATAGCTCTCTTCGAAATTTAATGTATTGAATTTTCTATCACTCTAAACAAATATTTTTAAATTTATTTCAGCTATTAGTAGAGATAAATGGATAAAAATTTTACTGGTATTATACGTTAGTTTTTAAAATTATGTATAAATAATTTATTTTTCATTTTATATTTCTGTTCGAAATTTAATATATTGAATTTTATATCACTCTGAACAAAAATTTTTAAATTTATCTCAGCTATTAGTAGAGAAAAAAGGATAAAAATTTTATTGGTGTTATACGTAAGTCTCCAAACCTACGTACACATAATTTATTTTTTATTTTATAGCTTTGTTCAAAATTTAATATATTGAATTTTCTATCACTCTGAACAAAAATTTTTAAATTTATCTCAGCTATTAGTAGAGATAAAAGAACAAATTTTTACTGGTGTTACCCGTTAGTTTCCAGAACTACGTATACATAATTTATTTTTTATTTTATAGCTCTGTTTGAAATTTAATGTATTGAATTTTCTATCACTCTAAACAAAAATTTTTAAATTAATTTCAGCTATTAGTAGAGATAAAAAGATAAAAATTTTACTGGTGTTATACGTAAGTCTCCAGAACTACGTATACATAATTTATTTTCCATTTTATAGCTCGGTTTGAAATTTAATATATTGAATTTTCTATCACTCTGAACAAAAATTTTTAAATTAATCTCAGCTATTAGTAGAAATAAAAAGATAAAAATTTTACTGGTGTTATACGTAAGTCTCCAGAACTACGTATACATAATTTATTTTCCATTTTATAGCTCGGTTTGAAATTTAATATATGAATTTTCTATCACTCTGAACAAATATTTTTAAATTAATCTCAGCTATTAGTAGAGATAAAAAGATAAAAATTTTACTGGTGTTATACGTAAGTCTCCAGAACTACGTATACATAATTTATTTTCCATTTTATAGCTCGGTTTGAAATTTAATATATGAATTTTCTATCACTCTGAACAAATATTTTTAAATTTATTTCAGCTATTAGTAAAAACAAAAAAATTAATTTTTACTGGTGTTATACGTAAGTCTTCAGAACTACGCATACATAATTTATTTTTCATTTTATAGCTTTGTTCAAATTTTAATATATTGAATTTTTTATCACTCTGAACAAAGATTTTTAAATTTATCTCAGCTATTAGTAGAGATAAAAAAATAAATTTTTACTGGTGTTACACGTAAGTCTCCAAAACTACGTATATATAATTTATTTTTCATTTTATTGCTCTGTTCGAAATTTAATATATGAATTTTCTATCACTCTGAACAAATATTTTTAAATTTATCTCAGCTATTAGTAGAGATAAAAAAATAAATTTTTACTGGTGTTATACGTAAGTCTTCAGAATTACGTATACATAATTTATTTTTTATTTTAAAGCTCTGTTCGAAATTTAATATATTGAATTTTCTATCACTCTGAACAAAAATTTTTAAAATTAACTCACCTATTAGTAGAGATAAAAGAATAAATTTTTACAGGTGTTACACGTAAGTTTCCAAAACTACGTATACATAATTTATTTTTCATTTTAAAGCTTTTTTCAAAATTTAATATATTGAATTTTCTGTCACTCTGAACAAAAATTTTTAAATTTATCTCAGCTATTAGTAAAGATAAAAGAATAAAAATTTTACTAGTGTTATAGGTAAGTCATCAGAACTACGCATACATAATTTATTTTCCATTTTATAGCTTGGTTTGAAATTTAATATATTGAATTTTCTATCACTCTGAACAAAAATTTTTAAATTTATCTCAGCTATTAGTAGAGATAAAAAAATAAAAATTTTACTGGTGTTTTACGTAAGTCTTCAGAACTACGTATACATAATTTATTTTTCATTTTATAGCTCTGTTCAAAATTTAATATATTGAATTTTCTGTCACTCTGAACAAAAATTTTTAAATTAATCTCAGCTATTAGTAGAGATAAAAAGATAAAAATTTTACTGGTGTTATACGTAAGTCTCCAGAACTACGTATACATAATTTATTTTCCATTTTATAGCTTGGTTTGAAATTTAATATATTGAATTTTCTATCACTCTGAACAAAAATTTTTAAATTAATCTAAGCTATTAGTAGAAATAAAAAGATAAAAATTTTACTGGTGTTATACGTAAGTCTCCAGAACTACGTATACATAATTTATTTTCCATTTTATAGCTTGGTTTGAAATTTAATATATGAATTTTCTATCACTCTGAACAAATATTTTTAAATTAATCTCAGCTATTAGTAGAGATAAAAAGATAAAAATTTTACTGGTGTTATACGTAAGTCTCCAGAACTACGTATACATAATTTATTTTCCATTTTATAGCTCGGTTTGAAATTTAATATATGAATTTTCTATCACACTGAACAAATATTTTTAAATTTATTTCAGCTATTAGTAAAAACAAAAAAATAAATTTTTACTGGTGTTATACGTAAGTCTTCAGAACTACGCATACATAATTTATTTTTCATTTTATAGCTTTGTTCAAAATTTAATATATTGAATTTTTTATCACTCTGAACAAAGATTTTTAAATTTATCTCAGCTATTAGTAGAGATAAAAAAATAAATTTTTACTGGTGTTACACGTAAGTCTCCAAAACTACGTATATATAATTTATTTTTCATTTTATTGCTCTGTTCGAAATTTATATATGAATTTTCTATCACTCTGAACAAATATTTTTAAATTTATCTCAGCTATTGGTAGAGATAAAAAAATAAACTTTTACTGGTGTTATACGTAAGTCTTCAGAATTACGTATACATAATTTATTTTTTATTTTAAAGCTTTGTTCGAAATTTAATATATTGAATTTTCTATCACTCTGAACAAAAATTTTTAAAATTAACTCACCTATTAGTAGAGATAAAAGAATAAATTTTTACAGGTGTTACACGTAAGTTTCCAAAACTACGTATACATAATTTATTTTTCATTTTAAAGCTTTGTTCAAAATTTAATATATTGAATTTTCTGTCACTCTGAACAAAAATTTTTAAATTTATCTCAGCTATTAGTAAAGATAAAAGAATAAAAATTTTACTGGTGTTATACGTAAGTCATCAGAACTACGCATACATAATTTATTTTCCATTTTATAGCTTGGTTTGAAATTTAATATATTGAATTTTCTATCACTCTGAACAAAAATTTTTAAATTTATCTCAGCTATTAGTAGAGATAAAAAAATAAAAATTTTACTGGTGTTTTACGTAAGTCTTCAGAACTACGTATACATAATTTATTTTTCATTTTATAGCTCTGTTCAAAATTTAATATATTGAATTTTCTGTCACTCTGAACAAAAATTTTTAAATTTATCTCAGCTATTAGTAAAGATAAAAGGATAAAAATTTTACTGGTGTTATACGTAAGTCATCAGAACTACGCATACATAATTTATTTTCCATTTTATAGCTTGGTTTGAAATTTAATATATTGAATTTTCTATCACTCTGAACAAAAATTTTTAAATTTATCTCAGCTATTAGTAGAGATAAAAAGATAAAAATTTTACTGGTGTTATACGTAAGTCTCCAGAATTACGTATACATAATTTATTTTCCATTTTATAGCTCGGTTTGAAATTTTATATATGAATTTTCTATCAGTCTAAACAAATATTTTTAAATTTATCTCAGCTATTAGTAAAGATAAAAAGATAAAAATATTACTGGTGTTATTCGTAAGCCTCCAGAACTACGTATACATAATTTATTTTTCATTTTATAGCTCTCTTCGAAATTTAATGTATTGAATTTTTTATCACTCTAAACAAAAATTTTTAAATTTATTTCAGCTATTAGTAGAGATAAATGGATAAAAATTTTACTGGTATTATACGTAAGTTTTTAGAACTATGTATACATAATTTATTTTTTATTTTATAGCTCTGTTCGAAATTTAATATATAGAATTTTCTATCAGTCTAAACAAATATTTTTAAATTTATCTCAGCTATTAGTAAAGATAAAAAGATAAAAATATTACTGGTGTTATTCGTAAGCCTCCAGAACTACGTATACATAATTTATTTTTCATTTTATAGCTCTCTTCGAAATTTAATGTATTGAATTTTCTATCACTCTAAACAAAAATTTTTAAATTTATTTCAGCTATTAGTAGAGATAAATGGATAAAAATTTTACTGGTATTATACGTTAGTTTTTAAAATTATGTATAAATAATTTATTTTTCATTTTATATTTCTGTTCGAAATTTAATATATTGAATTTTATATCACTCTGAACAAAAATTTTTAAATTTATCTCAGCTATTAGTAGAGAAAAAAGGATAAAAATTTTATTGGTGTTATACGTAAGTCTCCAAACCTACGTACACATAATTTATTTTTTATTTTATAGCTTTGTTCAAAATTTAATATATTGAATTTTCTATCACTCTGAACAAAAATTTTTAAATTTATCTCAGCTATTAGTAGAGATAAAAGAACAAATTTTTACTGGTGTTACCCCTTAGTTTCCAGAACTACGTATACATAATTTATTTTTTATTTTATAGCTCTGTTTGAAATTTAACGTATTGAATTTTCTATCACTCTAAACAAAAATTTTTAAATTAATCTCAGCTATTAGTAGAGATAAAAAGACAAAAATTTTACTGGTGTTATACGTAAGTCTCCAGAACTACGTATACATAATTTATTTTCCATTTTATAGCTCGGTTTGAAATTTAATATATGAATTTTCTATCACTCTGAACAAAGATTTTTAAATTTATCTCAGCTATTAGTAGAGATAAAAAAATAAATTTTTACTGGTGTTACACGTAAGTCTCCAAAACTACGTATATATAATTTATTTTTTATTTTATTGCTCTGTTCGAAATTTAATATATGAATTTTCTATCACTCTGAACAAATATTTTTAAATTTATTTCAGCTATTAGTAGAGATAAAGCGATAAAAATTTTACTGGTGTTATAGGTAGGTCTCCAGAACTACGTATACATAATTTATTTTTTATTTTATAGCTCTGTTCGTAATTTAATATATTGAATTTTCTATCACTCTGATCAAAAATTTTGAAAATTATCTCAGCTATTAGTAGAGATAAAGCGATAAAAATTTTACTGGTGTTATAGGTAGGTCTCCAGAACTACGTATACATAATTTATTTTTTATTTTATAGTTCTGTTCGTAATTTAATATATTGAATTTTCTATCACTCTGATCAAAAATTTTGAAAATTCACTCAGCTATTAGTAGAGATAAAGCGATAAAAATTTTACTGGTGTTATACGTAGGTTTCCAGAACTACGTATGCATAATTTATTTTTCATTTTATAGCTCTGTTCGTAATTTAATATATTGAATTTTCTATCACTCTGATCAAAAATTTTGAAAATTAACTCAGCTATTAGTAGAGATAAAGCGATAAAAATTTTACTGGTGTTATACGTAGGTCTCCAGAACTACGTATACATAATTTATTTTTTATTCTATAGCTCTGTTCGTAATTTAATATATTGAATTTTCTATCACTCTGATCAAAAATTTTGAAAATTATCTCAGCTATTAGTAGAGATAAAGCAATAAACATTTTACTGGTGTTATAGGTAGGTTTTCAGAACTACGTATACATAATTTATTTTTCATTTTATAGCTCTGTTTGTAATTTAATATATTGAATTTTCTATCACTCTGATCAAAAATTTTGAAAATTATCTCAGCTATTAGTAGAGATAAAGCGATAAAAATATTATACTGGTGTTATACGTAGGTCTCCAGAACTACGTATACATAACTTATTTTTCATTTTATAGCTCTGTTCGTAATTAAATATATTGAATTTTCTATCACTTTGATCAAAAATTTTCAAAATTATCTCAGCTGTTAGTAGAGATAAAGCAATAAAAATTTTACTGGTGTTATACGTAGGTCTCCAGAACTACGTATGCATAATTTATCTTTTATTTTATAGCTCTGTTCGTAATTTAATATATTGAATTTTCTATCACTTTGATCAAAAATTTTCAAAATTATCTCAGCTGTTAGTAGAGATAAAGCAATAAAAATTTTACTGGTGTTATACGTAGGTCTCCAGAACTACGTATGCATAATTTATCTTTTATTTTATAGCTCTGTTCGTAATTTAATATATTGAATTTTCTATCACTCTGATCAAAAATTTTGAAAATTATCTCAGCTATTAGTAGAGATAAAGCAATAAAAATTTTACTGGTGTTATACGTAGGTCTCCAGAACTACGTATGCATAATTTATTTTTCATTTTATAGCTCTGTTTGTAATTTAATATATTGAATTTTCTATCACTCTGATCAAAAATTTTCAAAATTATCTCAGCTATTAGTAGAGATAAAGCAATAAAAATTTTACTGGTGTTATACGTAGGTCTCCAGAACTACGTATACATAATTTATTTTTTATTTTATAGCTCTGTTCGTAATTTAATATATTGAAATTTCTATCAGTCTGATCAAAAATTTTGAAAATTATCTCAGCTATTAGTAGAGATAAAGCAATAAAAATTTTACTGGTGTTAAACGTAGGTCTCCAAAACTACGTATACATAATTTATTTTTTACTTTATAGCTCTGTTCGTAATTTAATATATTGAAATTTCTATCAGTCTGATCAAAAATTTTGAAAATTATCTCAGCTATTAGTAGAGATAAAGCGATAAAAATTTTACTGGTGTTATACGTAGGTCCCCAGAACTACGTATACATAAATTATTATTCATTTTATAGCTCTGTTCGTAATTTAATATATTGAATTTTCTATCACTCTGATCAAAAATTTTGAAAATTATCTCAGCTATTAGTAGAGATAAAGCGATAAAAATTTCGCTGGTGTTATACGTAGGTCCCCAGAACTACGTATACATAAATTATTATTCATTTTATAGCTCTGTTCGTAATTTAATATATTGAATTTTCTATCACTCTGATCAAAAATTTTGAAAATTATTTCAGCTATTAGTAGAGATAAAGCGATAAAAATTTTACTGGTGTTATACGTAGGTCTCCAGAACTACGTATACATAATTTATTTTTTATTTTATAGCTCTGTTCGTAATTTAATATATTGAATTTTCTATCACTCTGATCAAAAATTTTCAAATTATCTCAGCTATTAGTAGAGATAAAGCAATAAAAATTTTACTGGTGTTATACGTAGGTCTCCAGAACTACAAATGCAATTTATCTTTTATTTTATAGCTCTGTTCATAATTTAATATATTGAATTTTCTATCACTCTGATCAAAAATTTTGAAAATTATCTCAGCTATTAGTAGAGATAAAGCAATAAAAATTTTACTGGTGTTATACGTAGGTCTCCGGAACTACGTATACGTAATTTATTTTTCATTTTATAGCTCTGTTTGTAATTTAATATATTAAATTTTTTATCACTCTGATCAAAAATTTTCAAAATTATCTCAGCTATTAGTAGAGATAAAGCAATAAAAATTTTACTGGTGTTATACGTAGGTCTTCAGAACTACGTATACATAATTTATTTTTCATTTTATAGCTCTGTTTGTAATTTAATATATTGAATTTTCTATCACTCTGATCAAAAATTTTCAAAATTATCTCAGCTATTAGTAGAGATAAAGCAATAAAAATTTTACTGGTGTTATACGTAGGTCTTCAGAACTACGTATACATAATTTATTTTTTATTTTATAGCCCTGTTTGCAATTTAATATATTGAATTTTCTATCACTCTGATCAAAAATTTTCAAAATTATCTCAACTATTAGTAGAGATAAAGCAATAAAAATTTTACTGGTGTTATACGTAGGTCTTCAGAACTACGTATACATAATTTATTTTTTATTTTTTAGCTCTGTTTGTAATTTAATATATTGAATTTTCTATCACTCTGATCAAAAATTTTCAAAATTATCTCAGCTATTAGTAGAGATAAAGCAATAAAAATTTTACTGGTGTTATACGTAAGACTCCAGAACTACGTATGCATAATTTATCTTTTATTTTATAGCTCTGTTCGTAATTTAATATATTGAATTTTCTATCACTCTGATCAAAAATTTTGAAAATTACCTCAGCTATTAGTAGAGATAAAGCGATAAAATTTTTACTGGTGTTATACGTTGGTCTCCAGAACTACGTATGCATAATTTATTTTTCATTTTATAGCTTTGTTTGTAATTTAATATATTGAATTTTCTATCACTCTGATCAAAAATTTTCAAAATTATCTCAGCTATTAGTAGAGATAAAGCGATAAAAATTTACTGGTGTTATACGTAGGTCTTAAGAACTACGTATACATAATTTATTTTTTATTTTATAGCTCTGTTCGTAATTTAATATATTGAATTTTCTATCACTCTGATCAAAAATTTTGAAAATTATCTCAGCTATTAGTAGAGATAAAGCGATAAAAATTTTACTGGTTATACGTAGGTCTCCAGAACTACGTATACATAATTTATTTTTTATTTTATAACTCTGTTCGTAATTTAATATATTGAATTTTCTATCACTCTGATCAAAAATTTTCAAAATTATCTCAGCTATTAGTAGAGATAAAGCGATAAAAATTTTACTGGTGTTATACGTAGGTCTCCAGAACTACGTATACATAATTTATTTTTCATTTTATAGCTCTGTTCGTAATTTAATATATTGAATTTTCTATCACTCTGATCAAAAATTTTCAAAATTATCTCAGCTATTAGTAGAGATAAAGCGATAAAAATTTTACTGGTGTTATACGTAGGTCTCCAGAACTACGTATACATAATTTATTTTTCATTTTATAGCTCTGTTCGTAATTTAATATATTGAATTTTCTATCACTCTCATCAAAAATTTTGAAAATTATCTCAGCTATTAGTAGAGATAAAGCAATAAAAATTTTACTGGTGTTATACGTAGGTCTCCAGAACTACGTATACAAAATTTATTTTTCATTTTATAGCTCTGTTCGTAATTTAATATATTGAATTTTCTATCACTCTGATCAAAAATTTTGAAAATTATCTCAGCTATTAGTAAAGATAAAGCGATAAAAATTTTACTGGTGTTATACGTAGGTCTCCAGAACTACGTATAGATAATTTATTTTTCATTTTATAGCTCTGTTCGTAATTTAATATATTGAATTTTCTATCACTCTGATCAAAAATTTTCAAAATTATCTCAGCTATTAGTAAACATAAAGCGATAAAAATTTTACTGGTGTTATATGTAGGTCTCCAGAACTACGTTTACATAATTTATTTTTCATTTTATAGCTCTGTACGTAATTTAATATATTGAATTTTCTTTCACTCTTTTCAAACATTTTCAAAATTATCTCAGCTATTAGTAGAGATAAAGCAATAAAAATTTAACTGGTGTTATACGTAGGTCTCCAGAACTACGTATACATAATTTATTTTTCATTTTATAGCTCTGTTCGTAATTTAATATTTTGAATTTTCTATCACTCTGATCAAAAATTTTCAAAATTATCTCAGCTATTAGTAGAGATAAAACGATAAAAATTTTACTGGTGTTATACGTAGGTCTTCAGAACTACGTATACATAATTTACTTTTCATTTTATAGCTCTGTTCGTAATTTAATATATTGAATTTTCTATCACTCTGATCAAAAATTTTCAAAATTATCTCAGCTATTAGTAGAGATAAAGCGATAAAAATTTTACTGGTGTTATACGTAGGTCTCCAGAATTCGTAATTTAATATATCGAATTTTCTATCACTTTGATCAAAAATTTTGAAAATTATCTCAGCTATTAGTAGAGATAAAGCGATAAAAATTTTACTGGTGTTATACGTAGGTCTCCAGAACGACGTATACATAATTTATTTTTCATTTTATAGCTCTGTTCGTAATTTAATATATTGAATTTTCTATCACTCTGATCAAAAATTTTCAAAATTATCTCAGCTATTAGTAGAGATAAAACGATAAAAATTTTACTGGTGTTATACGTAGGTCTCCAGAATTCGTAATTTAATATATCGAATTTTCTATCACTCTGATCAAAAATTTTGAAAATTATCTCAGCTATTAGTAGAGATAAAGCGATAAAAATTTTACTGGTGTTATACGTAGGTCTCCAGAACTACGTATACATAATTTATTTTTCATTTTATAGCTCTGTTCGTAATTTAATATATTGAATTTTCTATCACTCTGATCAAAAATTTTCAAAATTATCTCAGCTATTAGTAGAGATAAAACGATAAAAATTTTACTGGTGTTATACGTAGGTCTTCAGAACTACGTATACATAATTTACTTTTCATTTTATAGCTCTGTTCGTAATTTAATATATTGAATTTTCTATCACTCTGATCAAAAATTTTCAAAATTATCTCAGCTATTAGTAGAGATAAAGCGATAAAAATTTTACTGGTGTTATACGTAAGTCTCCAGAACTACGTATACATAATTTATTTTTCATTTTATAGCTCTGTTTGTAATTTAATATATTGAATTTTCTATCACTCTGATCAAAAATTTTGAAAATTATCTCAGCTATTAGTAGAGATAAAGCGATAAAAATTTTACTGGTGTTATACGTAGGTCTCCAGAACTACGTATGCATAATTTATTTTTCATTTTATAGCTCTGTTCGTAATTTAATATATTGAATTTTCTATCACTCTGATCAAAAATTTTCAAAATTATCTCAGCTATTAGTAGAGATAAAGCAATAAAAATTTTACTGGTGTTATACGTAGGTCTCCAGAACTACAAATGCATAATTTATCTTTTATTTTATAGCTCTGTTCGTAATTTAATATATTGAATTTTCTATCACTCTGATCAAAAATTTTGAAAATTATCTCAGCTATTAGTAGAGATAAAGCAATAAAAATTTTACTGGTGTTATACGTAGGTCTCCGGAACTACGTATACGTAATTTATTTTTCATTTTATAGCTCTGTTTGTAATTTAATATATTAAATTTTTTATCACTCTGATCAAAAATTTTAACAAAATTATCTCAGCTATTAGTAGAGATAAAGCAATAAAAATTTTACTGGTGTTATACGTAGGTCTTCAGAACTACGTATACATAATTTATTTTTCATTTTATAGCTCTGTTTGTAATTTAATATATTGAATTTTCTATCACTCTGATCAAAAATTTTCAAAATTATCTCAGCTATTAGTAGAGATAAAGCAATAAAAATTTTACTGGTGTTATACGTAGGTCTTCAGAACTACGTATACATAATTTATTTTTTATTTTATAGCTCTGTTTGCAATTTAATATATTGAATTTTCTATCACTCTGATCAAAAATTTTCAAAATTATCTCAGCTATTAGTAGAGATAAAGCAATAAAAATTTTACTGGTGTTATACGTAGGTTTCCAGAACTACGTATGCATAATTTATTTTTCATTTTATAGCTCTGTTTGTAATTTAATATATTGAATTTTCTATCACTCTGATCAAAAATTTTCAAAATTATCTCAGCTATTAGTAGAGATAAAGCAATAAAAATTTTACTGGTGTTATACGTAAGACTCCAGAACTACGTATGCATAATTTATCTTTTATTTTATAGCTCTGTTCGTAATTTAATATATTGAATTTTCTATCACTCTGATCAAAAATTTTGAAAATTACCTCAGCTATTAGTAGAGATAAAGCGATAAAATTTTTACTGGTGTTATACGTTGGTCTCCAGAACTACGTATGCATAATTTATTTTTCATTTTATAGCTCTGTTTGTAATTTAATATATTGAATTTTCTATCACTCTGATCAAAAATTTTCAAAATTATCTCAGCTATTAGTAGAGATAAAGCGATAAAAATTTTACTGGTGTTATACGTAGGTCCCTAGAACTACGTATACATAAATTATTATTCATTTTATAGCTCTGTTCGTAATTTAATATATTGAATTTTCTATCACTTTAATCAAAAATTTTGAAAATTATCTCAGCTATTAGTAGAGATAAAGCAAAAAAAATTTTACTGGTGTTATACGTAAGTCTCCAGAACTACGTACACATAATTTATTTTTCATTTTATAGCTCTGTTCGTAATTTAATATATTGAATTTTCTATCACTCTGATCAAAAATATTCAAAATTATCTCAGTTATTAGTAGAGATAAAGCAATAAAAATTTTACTGGTGTTATACGTAGGTCTCCAGAACTACGTATACATAATTTATTTTTCATTTTATAGCTCTGTTCGTAATTTAATATATTGAATTTTCTATCATTCTGATCAAAAATTTTGAAAATTATCTCAGCTATTAGTAGAGATAAAGCGATAAAATTTTTACTGGTGTTATACGTAGGTCTTCAGAACTACGTATGCATAATTTATTTTTTATTTTATAGCTCTGTTCGTAATTTAATATATTGAATTTTCTATCACTCTGATTAAAAATTTTCAAAATTATCTCAGCTATTAGTAGAGATAAAGTGATAAAAATTTTACTGGTGTTATACGTAGGTTTCCAGAACTACGTATACATAATTTATTTTTCATTTTATAGCTCTGTTCGTAATTTAATATATTGAATTTTCTTTCACTCTGATCAAAAATTTTGAAAATTATCTCAGCTATTAGTAGAGATAAAGCGATAAATATTTCACTGGTGTTATACGTAGGTCCCCAGAACTACGTATACATAAATTATTATTCATTTTATAGCTCTGTTCGTAATTTAATATACTGAATTTTCTATCACTCTGATCAAAATTTTGAAAATTATCTCAGCTATTAGTAGAGATAAAGCGATAAAAATTTTACTGGTGTTATACGCAGGTCTCCAGAACTACGTATACATAATTTATTTTTAATTTTATAGCTCTGTTCGTAATTTAATATATTGCATTTTCTATCACTTTAATCAAAAATTTTGAAAATTATCTCAGCTATTAGTAGAGATAAAGCAAAAAAAATTTTACTGGTGTTATACGTAAGTCTCCAGAACTACGTACACATAATTTATTTTTCATTTTATAGCTCTGTTCGTAATTTAATATATTGAATTTTCTATCACTCTGATCAAAAATATTCAAAATTATCTCAGTTATTAGTAGAGATAAAGCAATAAAAATTTTACTGGTGTTATACGTAGGTCTCCAGAACTACGTATACATAATTTATTTTTCATTTTATAGCTCTGTTCGTAATTTAATATATTGAATTTTCTATCATTCTGATCAAAAATTTTGAAAATTATCTCAGCTATTAGTAGAGATAAAGCGATAAAATTTTTACTGGTGTTATACGTAGGTCTTCAGAACTACGTATGCATAATTTATTTTTTATTTTATAGCTCTGTTCGTAATTTAATATATTGAATTTTCTATCACTCTGATCAAAAATTTTGAAAATTATCTCAGGTATTAGTAGAGATAGAGCGATAAAAATTTTACTGGTGTTATACGTAGGTTTCCAAAACTACGTATGCATAATTTATTTTTCATTTTATAGCTCTGTTCGTTATTTAATATATTGAATTTTCTATCACTCTGATCAAAAATTTTCAATATTACCTCAGCTATTAGTAGAGATAAAGCAATAAAAATTTTACTGGTGTTATACGTAGGTCTCCAGAACTACGTATGCATAATTTATTTTTCATTTTCTAACTCTGTTCGTAATTTAATATAATGAATTTTCTATCACTCTGATCAAAAATTTTCAAAATTATCTCAGCTATTAGCAGAGATAAAGCGATAAAAATTTTACTGGTGTTATACGTAGGTCTCCAGAACTACGTATGCATAATTTATTTTTCATTTTATAGCTCTGTTCGTAATTTAATATATTGAATTTTCTATCACTCTGATCAAAAATTTTCAAAATTATCTCAGCTATTAGTAGAGATAAAGCGATAAAAATTTTACTGGTGTTACACGTAGGTCTCCAGAACTACGTATACATAATTTATTTTTCATTTTATAGCTCTGTTCGTAATTTAATATATTGAATTTTCTATCACTCTGATCAAAAATTTTCAAAATTACCTCAGCTATTAGTAGAGATAAAGCAATAAAAATTTTACTGGTGTTATACGTAGGTCTCCAGAACTACGTATGCATAATTTATTTTTCATTTTATAGCTCTGTTCGTAATTTAATATAATGAATTTTCTATCACTCTGATCAAAAATTTTCAAAATTATCTCAGCTATTAGCAGAGATAAAGCGATAAAAATTTTACTGGTGTTATACGTAGGTCTCCAGAACTACGTATGCATAATTTATTTTTCATTTTATAGCTCTGTTCGTAATTTAATATATTGAATTTTCTATCACTCTGATCAAAAATTTTCAAAATTATCTCAGCTATTAGTAGAGATAAAGCGAGAAAAATTTTACTGGTGTTATACATAGGTCTCCAGAACTACGTATACATAATTTATTTTTCATTTTATAGCTCTGTTCGTAATTTAATATATTGAATTTTCTATAACTCTGATCAAAAATTTTGAAAATTATCTCAGCTATTAGTAGAGATAAAGCGATAAAAATTTTACTGGTGTTATACGTAGGTCTCCAGAACTACGTATAGATAATTTATTTTTCATTTTATAGCTCTGTTCGTAATTTAATATATTGAATTTTCTATCACTCTGATCAAAAATTTTCAAAATTATCTCAGTTATTAGTAAAGATAAAGCGATAAAAATTTTAATGGTGTTATACGTAGGTCTCCAGAACTACGTATACATAATTTATTTTTCATTTTATAGCTCTGTTCGTAATTTAATATATTGAATTTTCTATCACTCTGATCAAACATTTTCAAAATTATCTCAGCTATTAGTAGAGATAAAGCGATAAAAATTTAACTGGTGTTATACGTAGGTCTCCAGAACTACGTATACATAATTTATTTTTCATTTTATAGTTCTGTTCGTAATTTAATGTATTGAATTTTCTATCACTCTGATCAAAAATTTTCAAAATTATCTCAGCTATTAGTAGAGATAAAGCTATAAAAATTTTACTGGTGTTATACGTAGGTCTCCAGAATTACGTATGCATAATTTATTTTTCATTTTATAGTTCTGTTCGTAATTTAATATATTGAATTTTCTATCACTCTGATCAAAAATTTTCAAAATTATCTCAGCTATAAGTAGAGATAAAGCGATAAAAATTTTACTGGTGTTATACGTAGATCTCCAGAACTACGTATACATAATTTATTTGTCATTTTATAGCTCTGTTCGTAATTTAATATATTGAATTTTCTATCACTCTGATCAAAAATTTTCAAAATTATCTCAGTTATTAGTAAAGATAAAGCGATAAAAATTTTAATGGTGTTATACGTAGGTCTCCAGAACTACGTATACATAATTTATTTTTCATTTTATAGCTCTGTTCGTAATTTAATATATTGAATTTTCTATCACTCTGATCAAACATTTTCAAAATTATCTCAGCTATTAGTAGAGATAAAGCGATAAAAATTTAACTGGTGTTATACGTAGGTCTCCAGAACTACGTATACATAATTTATTTTTCATTTTATAGTTCTGTTCGTAATTTAATATATCGAATTTTCTATCACTCTGATTAAAAATTTTGAAAATTATCTCAGCTATTAGTAGAGATAAAGCGATAAAAATTTTACTGGTGTTATACGTAGGTCTCCAGAACTACGTATACATAATTTATTTTTCATTTTATAGCTCTGTTCGTAATTTAATATATTGAATTTTCTATCACTCTGATCAAAAATTTTCAAAATTATCTCAGCTATTAGTAGAGATAAAGCAATAAAAATTTTACTGGTGTTATACGTAGGTCTCCAGAACTACGTACACATATATTATTTTTCATTTTATAGCTCTGTTCGTAATTTAATATATTGAATTTTCTATCACTCTGATCAAAAATTTTGAAAATTATCTCAGCTATTAGTAGAGATAAAGCAATAAAAATTTTACTGGTGTTATACGTAGGTCTTCAGAACTACGTATACATATTTTATTTTTCATTTTATAGCTCTGTTCGTAATTTAATATATTGAACTTTCTATCACTCTGATCAAAAATTTTGAAAATTATCTCAGCTATAAGTAGAGATAAAGCGATAAAAATTTTACTGGTGTTATACGTAGGTCTCCAAAACTACGTATACATAATTTATTTTTCATTTTATAGCTCTGTTCGTAATTTAATATATTGAATTTTCTATCACTCTAATCAAAAATTTTCAAAATTATCTCAGCTATTAGTAGAGATAAAGCGATAAAAATTTTACTGGTGTTATACGTAGGTCTTCAGAACTACGTATACATAATTTATTTTTCATTTTATAGCTCTGTTCGTTATTTAATATATTGAATTTTCTATCACTCTGATCAAAAATTTTGAAAATTATCTCAGCTATTAGTATAGATAAAGCGATAAAAATTTTACTGGTGTTATACGTAGGTTTCCAGAACTACGTATGCATAATTTATTTTTCATTTTATAGGTCTGTTCGTAATTTAATATATTGAATTTTCTATCACTCTGATCCAAAATTTTCAAAATTATCTCAGCTATTAGTAGAGATAAAGCGATAAAAATTTTACTGGTGTTATACGTAGGTCTCCAGAACTACGTATACATAATTTATTTTTTATTTTATAGCACTGTTCGTAATTTAATATATTGAATTTTCTATCACTCTGATCAAAAATTTTGAAAATTATCTCAGATATTAGTAGAGATAAAGCGATAAAAATTTCACTGGTGTTATACGTAGGTCCCCAAAACTGCGTATACATAAATTATTATTCATTTTATAGCTCTGTTCGTAATTTAATATATTGAATTTTCCATCACTCTGATCAAAAATTTTGAAAATTATCTCAGCTATTAGTAGAGATAAAGCGATAAAATTTTTACTGGTGTTATACGTAGGTCTACAGAACTACGAATACATAATTTATTTTTTATTTTATAGCTCTGTTTGTAATTTAATATATTGAATTTTCTATCACTCTGTTCAAAAATTTTGAAAATTATCTCAGCTATTAGTAGAGATAAAGCAATAAAAATTTTACTGGTGCTATACGTAGGTCTCCAGAACTACGTATACATAATTTATTTTTTATTTTATAGCTCTATTCGTAATTTAATATATTGAATTTTCTATCACTCTGATCAAAAATTTTGAAAATTATCTCAGCTATTAGTAGAGATAAAGCGATAAAAATTTTACTGGTGTTATACGTAGGTCTCCAGAACTACGTATACATAATTTATTTTTCATTTTATAGCTCTGTTCGTAATTTAATATATTGAATTTTCTATCACTCTGATCCAAAATTTTCAAAATTATCTCAGCTATTAGTAGAGATAAAGCGATAAAAATTTTACTGGTGTTATACGTAGGTCTCCAAAACTACGTATACATAATTTATTTTTTATTTTATAGCACTGTTCGTAATTTAATATATTGAATTTTCTATCACTCTGATCAAAAATTTTCAAAATTATCTCAGCTATTAGTAGAGATAAAGCGATAAAAATTTAACTGGTGTTATACGTAGGTCTTCAGAACTACGTATACATAATTTATTTTTCAATTTATAGTTCTGTTTGTAATTTAATATATTGAATTTTCTATCACTCTGATCAAAAATTTTGAAAATTATCTCAGCTATTAATAGAGATAAAGCAATAAAAATTTTACTGGTGTTATACGTAGGTCTCCAAAACTACGTATGCATAATTTATCTTTCATTATATAGCTCTGTTCGTAATTTAATATATTGAATTTTCTATCACTCTGATCAAAAATTTTGAAAATTATCTCAGCTATTAGTAGAGATAAAGCGATAAAATTTTTACTGGTGTTATACGTACGTCTCCAGAACTACGTATGCATAATTTATTTTTTATTTTATAGCTTTGTTTGTAATTTAATATATTGAATTTTCTATCACTCTGATCAAAAATTTTCAAAATTATCTCAGCTATTAGTAGAGATAAGGCGATAAAAATTTTACTGCTGTTATACGTAGGTCTCCAGAACTACGTATACATAATTTATTTTTTATTTTATAGCTCTGTTCGTAATTTAATATATTGAATTTTCTATCACTCTGATCAAAAATTTTGAAAATTATCTCAGCTATTAGTAGAGATAAAGCGATAAAAATTTTACTGGTGTTATACGTAAGTCTCCAGATCTACGTATGCATAATTTATTTTTTATTTTATAGCTCTGTTCGTAATTTAATATATTGAATTTTCTATCACTCTGAACAAAAATTTTCAAAATTATCTCAGCTATTAGTAGAGATAAAGCGATAAAAATTTTACTGGTGTTATACGTAGGTCTCCAGAACTACGTATACATAATTTATTTTTTATTTTATAGCTCTGTTCGTAATTTAATATATTGAATTTTCTATCACTCTGATCAAAAATTTTGAAAATTATCTCAGCTATTAGTAGAGATAAAGCGATAAATATTTCACTGGTGTTATACGTAGGTCTTCAGAACTACGTATACATAAATTATTATTCATTTTATAGCTCTGTTCGTAATTTAATATACTAAATTTTCTATAACTCTGATCAAAATTTTAAAAATTATCTCAGCTATTAGTAGAGATAAAGCGATAAAAATTTTACTGGTGTTATACGCAGGTCTCCAGAACTACGTATACATAATTTATTTTTAATTTTATAGCTCTGTTCGTAATTTAATATATTGAATTTTCTATCACTCTAATCAAAAATTTTGAAAATTATCTCAGCTATTAGTAGAGATAAAGCGAAAAAAATTTTACTGGTGTTATACGTAAGTCTCCAGAACTACGTACACATAATTTATTTTTCATTTTATAGCTCTGTTCGTAATTTAATTTATTGAATTTTCTATCACTCTGATCAAAAATATTCAAAATTATCTCAGTTATTAGTAGAGATAAAGCAATAAAAATTTTACTGGTGTTATACGTAGGTCTCCAGAACTACGTATACATAATTTATTTTTCATTTTATAGCTCTGTTCGTAATTTAATATATTGAATTTTCTATCATTCTGATCAAAAATTTTGAAAATTATCTCAGCTATTAGTAGAGATAAAGCGATAAAATTTTTACTGGTGTTATACGTAGGTCTTCAGAACTACGTATGCATAATTTATTTTTTATTTTATAGCTCTGTTCGTAATTTAATATATTGAATTTTCTATCACTCTGATCAAAAATTTTGAAAATTATCTCAGCTATTAGTAGAGATAGAGCGATAAAAATTTTACTGGTGTTATACGTAGGTTTCCAGAACTACGTATGCATAATTTATTTTTCATTTTATAGCTCTGTTCGTTATTTAATATATTGAATTTTCTATCACTCTGATCAAAAATTTTCAAAATTACCTCAGCTATTAGTAGAGATAAAGCAATAAAAATTTTACTGGTGTTATACGTAGGTCTCCAGAACTACGTATGCATAATTTATTTTTCATTTTATAGCTCTGTTCGTAATTTAATATATTGAATTTTCTATCACTCTGATCAAAAATTTTCAAAAATATCTCAGCTATTAGCAGAGATAAAGCGATAAAAATTTTACTGGTGTTATACGTAGGTCTCCAGAACTACGTATGCATAATTTATTTTTCATTTTATAGCTCTGTTCGTAATTTAATATATTGAATTTTCTATCACTCTGATCAAAAATTTTCAAAATTATCTCAGCTATTAGTAGAGATAAAGCGATAAAAATTTTACTGGTGTTATACGTAGGTCTCCAGAACTACGTATGCATAATTTATTTTTCATTTTATAGCTCTGTTCGTAATTTAATATATTGAATTTTCTATCACTCTGATCAAAAATTTTCAAAATTATCTCAGCTATTAGTAGAGATAAAGCGATAAAAATTTTACTGGTGTTATACGTAGGTCTCCAGAACTACGTATGCATAATTTATTTTTCATTTTATAGCTCTGTTCGTAATTTAATATAATGAATTTTCTATCACTCTGATCAAAAATTTTCAAAATTATCTCAGCTATTAGCAGAGATAAAGCGATAAAAATTTTACTGGTGTTTACGTAGGTCTCCAGAACTACGTATGCATAATTTATTTTTCATTTTATAGCTCTGTTCGTAATTTAATATATTGAATTTTCTATCACTCTGATCAAAAATTTTCAAAATTATCTCAGCTATTAGTAGAGATAAAGCGATAAAAATTTTACTGGTGTTATACGTAGGTCTCCAGAACTACGTATACATAATTTATTTTTCATTTTATAGCTCTGTTCGTAATTTAATATATTGAATTTTCTATCAAAAATTTTGAAAATTATCTCAGCTATTAGTAGAGATAAAGCAATAAAAATTTTACTGGTGTTATACGTGAGTCTCCAGAACTACGTATACATAATTTATTTTTTATTTTATAGCTCTGTTCGTAATTTAATATATTGAATTTTCTATCACTCTGATCAAAAATTTTCAAAATTATCTCAGCTATTAGTAGAGATAAAGTGATAAAAATTTTACTGGTGTTATACGTAGGTTTCCAGAACTACGTATACATAATTTATTTTTCATTTTATAGCTCTGTTCGTAATTTAATATATTGAATTTTCTTTCACTCTGATCAAAAATTTTGAAAATTATCTCAGCTATTAGTAGAGATAAAGCGATAAATATTTCACTGGTGTTATACGTAGGTCCCCAGAACTACGTATACATAAATTATTATTCATTTTATAGCTCTGTTCGTAATTTAATATACTGAATTTTCTATCACTCTGATCAAAATTTTGAAAATTATCTCAGCTATTAGTAGAGATAAAGCGATAAAAATTTTACTGGTGTTATACGCAGGTCTCCAGAACTACGTATACATAATTTATTTTTAATTTTATAGCTCTGTTCGTAATTTAATATATTGAATTTTCTATCACTTTAATCAAAAATTTTGAAAATTATCTCAGCTATTAGTAGAGATAAAGCAAAAAAAATTTTACTGGTGTTATACGTAAGTCTCCAGAACCACGTACACATAATTTATTTTTCATTTTATAGCTCTGTTCGTAATTTAATATATTGAATTTTCTATCACTCTGATCAAAAATATTCAAAATTATCTCAGTTATTAGTAGAGATAAAGCAATAAAATTTTACTGGTGTTATACGTAGGTCTCCAGAACTACGTATACATAATTTATTTTTCATTTTATAGCTCTGTTCGTAATTTAATATATTGAATTTTCTATCATTCTGATCAAAAATTTTGAAAATTATCTCAGCTATTAGTAGAGATAAAGCGATAAAATTTTCACTGGTGTTATACGTAGGTCTTCAGAACTACGTATGCATAATTTATTTTTTATTTTATAGCTCTGTTCGTAATTTAATATATTGAATTTTCTATCACTCTGATCAAAAATTTTGAAAATTATCTCAGGTATTAGTAGAGATAGAGCGATAAAAATTTTACTGGTGTTATACGTAGGTTTCCAGAACTACGTATGCATAATTTATTTTTCATTTTATAGCTCTGTTCGTTATTTAATATATTGAATTTTCTATCACTCTGATCAAAAATTTTCAAAATTACCTCAGCTATTAGTAGAGGTAAAGCAATAAAAATTTTACTGGTGTTATACGTAGGTCTCCAGAACTACGTATGCATAATTTATTTTTCATTTTATAGCTCTGTTCGTAATTTAATATAATGAATTTTCTATCACTCTGATCAAAAATTTTGAAAATTATCTCAGCTATTAGTAGAGATAAAGCAATAAAAATTTTACTGGTGTTATACGTAGGTCTCCAGAACTACGTATGCATAATTTATTTTTCATTTTATAGCTCTGTTTGTAATTTAATATATTGAATTTTCTATCACTCTGATCAAAAATTTTCAAAATTATCTCAGCTATTAGTAGAGATAAAGCAATAAAAATTTTACTGGTGTTATACGTAGGTCTCCAGAACTACGTATACATAATTTATTTTTTATTTTATAGCTCTGTTCGTAATTTAATATATTGAAATTTCTATCAGTCTGATCAAAAATTTTGAAAATTATCTCAGCTATTAGTAGAGATAAAGCAATAAAAATTTTACTGGTGTTAAACGTAGGTCTCCAAAACTACGTATACATAATTTATTTTTTATTTTATAGCTCTGTTCGTAATTTAATATATTGAAATTTCTATCAGTCTGATCAAAAATTTTGAAAATTATCTCAGCTATTAGTAGAGATAAAGCGATAAAAATTTTACTGGTGTTATACGTAGGTCCCCAGAACTACGTATACATAAATTATTATTCATTTTATAGCTCTGTTCGTAATTTAATATATTGAATTTTCTATCACTCTGATCAAAAATTTTGAAAATTATCTCAGCTATTAGTAGAGATAAAGCGATAAAAATTTCACTGGTGTTATACGTAGGTCCCCAGAACTACGTATACATAAATTATTATTCATTTTATAGCTCTGTTCGTAATTTAATATATTGAATTTTCTATCACTCTGATCAAAAATTTTGAAAATTATTTCAGCTATTAGTAGAGATAAAGCGATAAAAATTTTA
The DNA here is from genome assembly GCA_029207805.1 of Tribolium confusum. Taxonomy (NCBI): domain Eukaryota; kingdom Metazoa; phylum Arthropoda; class Insecta; order Coleoptera; family Tenebrionidae; genus Tribolium; species Tribolium confusum. Next base: position 32,041,449 of record JALGAY010000004.1, read on the forward strand.
CTGGTGTTATACGTAGGTCTCCAGAACTACGTATACATAATTTATTTTTTATTTTATAGCTCTGTTCGTAATTTAATATATTGAATTTTCTATCACTCTGATCAAAAATTTTCAAATTATCTCAGCTATTAGTAGAGATAAAGCAATAAAAATTTTACTGGTGTTATACGTAGGTCTCCAGAACTACAAATGCAATTTATCTTTTATTTTATAGCTCTGTTCGTAATTTAATATATTGAATTTTCTATCACTCTGATCAAAAATTTTGAAAATTATCTCAGCTATTAGTAGAGATAAAGCAATAAAAATTTTACTGGTGTTATACGTAGGTCTCCGGAACTACGTATACGTAATTTATTTTTCATTTTATAGCTCTGTTTGTAATTTAATATATTAAATTTTTTATCACTCTGATCAAAAATTTTCAAAATTATCTCAGCTATTAGTAGAGATAAAGCAATAAAAATTTTACTGGTGTTATACGTAGGTCTTCAGAACTACGTATACATAATTTATTTTTCATTTTATAGCTCTGTTTGTAATTTAATATATTGAATTTTCTATCACTCTGATCAAAAATTTTCAAAATTATCTCAGCTATTAGTAGAGATAAAGCAATAAAAATTTTACTGGTGTTATACGTAGGTCTTCAGAACTACGTATACATAATTTATTTTTTATTTTATAGCTCTGTTTGCAATTTAATATATTGAATTTTCTATCACTCTGATCAAAAATTTTCAAAATTATCTCAACTATTAGTAGAGATAAAGCAATAAAAATTTTACTGGTGTTATACGTAGGTCTTCAGAACTACGTATACATAATTTATTTTTTATTTTTTAGCTCTGTTTGTAATTTAATATATTGAATTTTCTATCACTCTGATCAAAAATTTTCAAAATTATCTCAGCTATTAGTAGAGATAAAGCAATAAAAATTTTACTGGTGTTATACGTAAGACTCCAGAACTACGTATGCATAATTTATCTTTTATTTTATAGCTCTGTTCGTAATTTAATATATTGAATTTTCTATCACTCTGATCAAAAATTTTCAAAATTATCTCAGCTATTAGTAGAGATAAAGCGATAAAAATTTACTGGTGTTATACGTAGGTCTTAAGAACTACGTATACATAATTTATTTTTTATTTTATAGCTCTGCTCGTAATTTAATATATTGAATTTTCTATCACTCTGATCAAAAATTTTGAAAATTATCTCAGCTATTAGTAGAGATAAAGCGATAAAAATTTTACTGGTTATACGTAGGTCTCCAGAACTACGTATACATAATTTATTTTTTATTTTATAACTCTGTTCGTAATTTAATATATTGAATTTTCTATCACTCTGATCAAAAATTTTCAAAATTATCTCAGCTATTAGTAGAGATAAAGCGATAAAAATTTTACTGGTGTTATACGTAGGTCTCCAGAACTACGTATACATAATTTATTTTTCATTTTATAGCTCTGTTCGTAATTTAATATATTGAATTTTCTATCACTCTGATCAAAAATTTTGAAAATTATCTCAGCTATTAGTAGAGATAAAGCAATAAAAATTTTACTGGTGTTATACGTAGGTCTCCAGAACTACGTATGCATAATTTATTTTTCATTTTATAGCTCTGTTTGTAATTTAATATATTGAATTTTCTATCACTCTGATCAAAAATTTTCAAAATTATCTCAGCTATTAGTAGAGATAAAGCAATAAAAATTTTACTGGTGTTATACGTAGGTCTCCAGAACTACGTATACATAATTTATTTTTTATTTTATAGCTCTGTTCGTAATTTAATATATTGAAATTTCTATCAGTCTGATCAAAAATTTTGAAAATTATCTCAGCTATTAGTAGAGATAAAGCAATAAAAATTTTACTGGTGTTAAACGTAGGTCTCCAAAACTACGTATACATAATTTATTTTTTATTTTATAGCTCTGTTCGTAATTTAATATATTGAAATTTCTATCAGTCTGATCAAAAATTTTGAAAATTATCTCAGCTATTAGTAGAGATAAAGCGATAAAAATTTTACTGGTGTTATACGTAGGTCCCCAGAACTACGTATACATAAATTATTATTCATTTTATAGCTCTGTTCGTAATTTAATATATTGAATTTTCTATCACTCTGATCAAAAATTTTGAAAATTATCTCAGCTGTTAGTAGAGATAAAGCGATAAAAATTTCACTGGTGTTATACGTAGGTCCCCAGAACTACGTATACATAAATTATTATTCATTTTATAGCTCTGTTCGTAATTTAATATATTGAATTTTCTATCACTCTGATCAAAAATTTTGAAAATTATTTCAGCTATTAGTAGAGATAAAGCGATAAAAATTTTACTGGTGTTATACGTAGGTCTCCAGAACTACGTATACATAATTTATTTTTTATTTTATAGCTCTGTTCGTAATTTAATATATTGAATTTTCTATCACTCTGATCAAAAATTTTCAAATTATCTCAGCTATTAGTAGAGATAAAGCAATAAAAATTTTACTGGTGTTATACGTAGGTCTCCAGAACTACAAATGCAATTTATCTTTTATTTTATAGCTCTGTTCGTAATTTAATATATTGAATTTTCTATCACTCTGATCAAAAATTTTGAAAATTATCTCAGCTATTAGTAGAGATAAAGCAATAAAAATTTTACTGGTGTTATACGTAGGTCTCCAGAACTACGTATGCATAATTTATTTTTCATTTTATAGCTCTGTTTGTAATTTAATATATTGAATTTTCTATCACTCTGATCAAAAATTTTCAAAATTATCTCAGCTATTAGTAGAGATAAAGCAATAAAAATTTTACTGGTGTTATACGTAGGTCTCCACAACTACGTATACATAATTTATTTTTTATTTTATAGCTCTGTTCGTAATTTAATATATTGAAATTTCTATCAGTCTGATCAAAAATTTTGAAAATTATCTCAGCTATTAGTAGAGATAAAGCAATAAAAATTTTACTGGTGTTAAACGTAGGTCTCCAAAACTACGTATACATAATTTATTTTTTATTTTATAGCTCTGTTCGTAATTTAATATATTGAAATTTCTATCAGTCTGATCAAAAATTTTGAAAATTATCTCAGCTATTAGTAGAGATAAAGCGATAAAAATTTTACTGGTGTTATACGTAGGTCCCCAGAACTACGTATACATAAATTATTATTCATTTTATAGCTCTGTTCGTAATTTAATATATTGAATTTTCTATCACTCTGATCAAAAATTTTGAAAATTATCTCAGCTATTAGTAGAGATAAAGCGATAAAAATTTCACTGGTGTTATACGTAGGTCCCCAGAACTACGTATACATAAATTATTATTCATTTTATAGCTCTGTTCGTAATTTAATATATTGAATTTTCTATCACTCTGATCAAAAATTTTGAAAATTATTTCAGCTATTAGTAGAGATAAAGCGATAAAAATTTTACTGGTGTTATACGTAGGTCTCCAGAACTACGTATACATAATTTATTTTTTATTTTATAGCTCTGTTCGTAATTTAATATATTGAATTTTCTATCACTCTGATCAAAAATTTTCAAATTATCTCAGCTATTAGTAGAGATAAAGCAATAAAAATTTTACTGGTGTTATACGTAGGTCTCCAGAACTACAAATGCAATTTATCTTTTATTTTATAGCTCTGTTCGTAATTTAATATATTGAATTTTCTATCACTCTGATCAAAAATTTTGAAAATTATCTCAGCTATTAGTAGAGATAAAGCAATAAAAATTTTACTGGTGTTATACGTAGGTCTCCGGAACTACGTATACGTAATTTATTTTTCATTTTATAGCTCTGTTTGTAATTTAATATATTAAATTTTTTATCACTCTGATCAAAAATTTTCAAAATTATCTCAGCTATTAGTAGAGATAAAGCAATAAATATTTTACTGGTGTTATACGTAGGTCTTCAGAACTACGTATACATAATTTATTTTTCATTTTATAGCTCTGTTTGTAATTTAATATATTGAATTTTCTATCACTCTGATCAAAAATTTTCAAAATTATCTCAGCTATTAGTAGAGATAAAGCAATAAAAATTTTACTGGTGTTATACGTAGGTCTTCAGAACTACGTATACATAATTTATTTTTTATTTTATAGCTCTGTTTGTAATTTAATATATTGAATTTTCTATCACTCTGATCAAAAATTTTCAAAATTATCTCAGCTATTAGTAGAGATAAAGCAATAAAAATTTTACTGGTGTTATACGTAGGTCTCCAGAACTACGTATACATAATTTATTTTTTATTTTATAGCTCTGTTCGTAATTTAATATATTGAAATTTCTATCAGTCTGATCAAAAATTTTGAAAATTATCTCAGCTATTAGTAGAGATAAAGCAATAAAAATTTTACTGGTGTTAAACGTAGGTCTCCAAAACTACGTATACATAATTTATTTTTTATTTTATAGCTCTGTTCGTAATTTAATATATTGAAATTTCTATCAGTCTGATCAAAAATTTTGAAAATTATCTCAGCTATTAGTAGAGATAAAGCGATAAAAATTTTACTGGTGTTATACGTAGGTCCCCAGAACTACGTATACATAAATTATTATTCATTTTATAGCTCTGTTCGTAATTTAATATATTGAATTTTCTATCACTCTGATCAAAAATTTTGAAAATTATCTCAGCTATTAGTAGAGATAAAGCGATAAAAATTTCACTGGTGTTATACGTAGGTCCCCAGAACTACGTATACATAAATTATTATTCATTTTATAGCTCTGTTCGTAATTTAATATATTGAATTTTCTATCACTCTGATCAAAAATTTTGAAAATTATTTCAGCTATTAGTAGAGATAAAGCGATAAAAATTTTACTGGTGTTATACGTAGGTCTCCAGAACTACGTATACATAATTTATTTTTTATTTTATAGCTCTGTTCGTAATTTAATATATTGAATTTTCTATCACTCTGATCAAAAATTTTCAAATTATCTCAGCTATTAGTAGAGATAAAGCAATAAAAATTTTACTGGTGTTATACGTAGGTCTCCAGAACTACAAATGCAATTTATCTTTTATTTTATAGCTCTGTTCGTAATTTAATATATTGAATTTTCTATCACTCTGATCAAAAATTTTGAAAATTATCTCAGCTATTAGTAGAGATAAAGCAATAAAAATTTTACTGGTGTTATACGTAGGTCTCCGGAACTACGTATACGTAATTTATTTTTCATTTTATAGCTCTGTTTGTAATTTAATATATTAAATTTTTTATCACTCTGATCAAAAATTTTCAAAATTATCTCAGCTATTAGTAGAGATAAAGCAATAAATATTTTACTGGTGTTATACGTAGGTCTTCAGAACTACGTATACATAATTTATTTTTCATTTTATAGCTCTGTTTGTAATTTAATATATTGAATTTTCTATCACTCTGATCAAAAATTTTCAAAATTATCTCAGCTATTAGTAGAGATAAAGCAATAAAAATTTTACTGGTGTTATACGTAGGTCTTCAGAACTACGTATACATAATTTATTTTTTATTTTATAGCTCTGTTTGCAATTTAATATATTGAATTTTCTATCACTCTGATCAAAAATTTTCAAAATTATCTCAACTATTAGTAGAGATAAAGCAATAAAAATTTTACTGGTGTTATACGTAGGTCTTCAGAACTACGTATACATAATTTATTTTTTATTTTTTAGCTCTGTTTGTAATTTAATATATTGAATTTTCTATCACTCTGATCAAAAATTTTCAAAATTATCTCAGCTATTAGTAGAGATAAAGCAATAAAAATTTTACTGGTGTTATACGTAAGACTCCAGAACTACGTATGCATAATTTATCTTTTATTTTATAGCTCTGTTCGTAATTTAATATATTGAATTTTCTATCACTCTGATCAAAAATTTTGAAAATTACCTCAGCTATTAGTAGAGATAAAGCGATAAAATTTTTACTGGTGTTATACGTTGGTCTCCAGAACTACGTATGCATAATTTATTTTTCATTTTATAGCTTTGTTCGTAATTTAATATATTGAATTTTCTATCACTCTGATCAAAAATTTTCAAAATTATCTCAGCTATTAGTAGAGATAAAGCGATAAAAATTTTACTGGTGTTATACGTAGGTCTCCAGAACTACGTATACATAATTTATTTTTCATTTTATAGCTCTGTTCGTAATTTAATATATTGAATTTTCTATCACTCTGATCAAAAATTTTCAAAATTATCTCAGCTATTAGTAGAGATAAAGCGATAAAAATTTTACTGGTGTTATACGTAGGTCTCCAGAACTACGTATACATAATTTATTTTTCATTTTATAGCTCTGTTCGTAATTTAATATATTGAATTTTCTATCACTCTCATCAAAAATTTTGAAAATTATCTCAGCTATTAGTAGAGATAAAGCAATAAAAATTTTACTGGTGTTATACGTAGGTCTCCAGAACTACGTATACATAATTTATTTTTCATTTTATAGCTCTGTTCGTAATTTAATATATTGAATTTTCTATCACTCTGATCAAAAATTTTGAAAATTATCTCAGCTATTAGTAGAGATAAAGCGATAAAAATTTTACTGGTGTTATACGTAGGTCTCCAGAACTACGTATAGATAATTTATTTTTCATTTTATAGCTCTGTTCGTAATTTAATATATTGAATTTTCTATCACTCTGATCAAAAATTTTTAAAATTATCTCAGCTATTAGTAGAGAAAAAGCTATAAAAATTTTACTGGTGTTATACGTAGGTCTCCAGAACTACGTATACATAAATTATTATTCATTTTATAGCTCTGTTCGTAATTTAATATATTGAATTTTCTATCACTCTGATCAAAAATTTTGAAAATTATCTCAGCTATTAGTAGAGATAAAGCGATAAAAATTTTACTGGTGTTATACGTAGGTCTCCAGAACTACGTATACATAATTTATTTTTAATTTTATAGCTCTGTTCGTAATTTAATATATTGAATTTTCTATCACTCTGATCAAAAATTTTGAAAATTATCTCTTCTATTAGTAGAGAAAAAGCGATAAAAATTTTACTGGTGTTATACGTGAGTCTCCAGAACTACGTATACATAATTTATTTTTTATTTTATAGCTCTGTTCGTAATTTAATATATTGAATTTTCTATCACTCTGATCAAAAATTTTGAAAATTATCTCAGCTATTAGTAGAGATAAAGCGATAAATATTTCACTGGTGTTATACGTAGGTCCCTAGAACTACGTATACATAAATTATTATTCATTTTATAGCTCTGTTCGTAATTTAATATATTGAATTTTCTATCACTTTAATCAAAAATTTTGAAAATTATCTCAGCTATTAGTAGAGATAAAGCAAAAAAAATTTTACTGGTGTTATACGTAAGTCTCCAGAACTACGTACACATAATTTATTTTTCATTTTATAGCTCTGTTCGTAATTTAATATATTGAATTTTCTATCACTCTGATCAAAAATATTCAAAATTATCTCAGTTATTAGTAGAGATAAAGCAATAAAAATTTTACTGGTGTTATACGTAGGTCTCCAGAACTACGTATACATAATTTATTTTTCATTTTATAGCTCTGTTCGTAATTTAATATATTGAATTTTCTATCATTCTGATCAAAAATTTTGAAAATTATCTCAGCTATTAGTAGAGATAAAGCGATAAAATTTTTACTGGTGTTATACGTAGGTCTTCAGAACTACGTATGCATAATTTATTTTTTATTTTATAGCTCTGTTCGTAATTTAATATATTGAATTTTCTATCACTCTGATTAAAAATTTTGAAAATTATCTCAGGTATTAGTAGAGATAGAGCGATAAAAATTTTACTGGTGTTATACGTAGGTTTCCAGAACTACGTATGCATAATTTATTTTTCATTTTATAGCTCTGTTCGTTATTTAATATATTGAATTTTCTATCACTCTGATCAAAAATTTTCAAAATTACCTCAGCTATTAGTAGAGATAAAGCAATAAAAATTTTACTGGTGTTATACGTAGGTCTCCAGAACTACGTATGCATAATTTATTTTTCATTTTATAGCTCTGTTCGTAATTTAATATAATGAATTTTCTATCACTCTGATCAAAAATTTTCAAAATTATCTCAGCTATTAGCAGAGATAAAGCGATAAAAATTTTACTGGTGTTATACGTAGGTCTCCAGAACTACGTATGCATAATTTATTTTTCATTTTATAGCTCTGTTCGTAATTTAATATATTGAATTTTCTATCACTCTGATCAAAAATTTTCAAAATTATCTCAGCTATTAGTAGAGATAAAGCGATAAAAATTTTACTGGTGTTACACGTAGGTCTCCAGAACTACGTATACATAATTTATTTTTAATTTTATAGCTCTGTTCGTAATTTAATATATTGAATTTTCTATCACTCTGATCAAAAATTTTGAAAATTATCTCTTCTATTAGTAGAGAAAAAGCGATAAAAATTTTACTGGTGTTATACGTGAGTCTCCAGAACTACGTATACATAATTTATTTTTTATTTTATAGCTCTGTTCGTAATTTAATATATTGAATTTTCTATCACTCTGATCAAAAATTTTGAAAATTATCTCAGCTATTAGTAGAGATAAAGCGATAAATATTTCACTGGTGTTATACGTAGGTCCCTAGAACTACGTATACATAAATTATTATTCATTTTATAGCTCTGTTCGTAATTTAATATATTGAATTTTCTATCACTTTAATCAAAAATTTTGAAAATTATCTCAGCTATTAGTAGAGATAAAGCAAAAAAAATTTTACTGGTGTTATACGTAAGTCTCCAGAACTACGTACACATAATTTATTTTTCATTTTATAGCTCTGTTCGTAATTTGATATATTGAATTTTCTATCACTCTGATCAAAAATATTCAAAATTATCTCAGTTATTAGTAGAGATAAAGCAATAAAAATTTTACTGGTGTTATACGTAGGTCTCCAGAACTACGTATACATAATTTATTTTTCATTTTATAGCTCTGTTCGTAATTTAATATATTGAATTTTCTATCATTCTGATCAAAAATTTTGAAAATTATCTCAGCTATTAGTAGAGATAAAGCGATAAAATTTTTACTGGTGTTATACGTAGGTCTTCAGAACTACGTATGCATAATTTATTTTTTATTTTATAGCTCTGTTCGTAATTTAATATATTGAATTTTCTATCACTCTGATTAAAAATTTTGAAAATTATCTCAGGTATTAGTAGAGATAGAGCGATAAAAATTTTACTGGTGTTATACGTAGGTTTCCAGAACTACGTATGCATAATTTATTTTTCATTTTATAGCTCTGTTCGTTATTTAATATATTGAATTTTCTATCACTCTGATCAAAAATTTTCAAAATTACCTCAGCTATTAGTAGAGATAAAGCAATAAAAATTTTACTGGTGTTATACGTAGGTCTCCAGAACTACGTATGCATAATTTATTTTTCATTTTATAGCTCTGTTCGTAATTTAATATAATGAATTTTCTATCACTCTGATCAAAAATTTTCAAAATTATCTCAGCTATTAGCAGAGATAAAGCGATAAAAATTTTACTGGTGTTATACGTAGGTCTCCAGAACTACGTATGCATAATTTATTTTTCATTTTATAGCTCTGTTCGTAATTTAATATATTGAATTTTCTATCACTCTGATCAAAAATTTTCAAAATTATCTCAGCTATTAGTAGAGATAAAGCGATAAAAATTTTACTGGTGTTACACGTAGGTCTCCAGAACTACGTATACATAATTTATTTTTCATTTTATAGCTCTGTTCGTAATTTAATATATTGAATTTTCTATCACTCTGATCAAAAATTTTCAAAATTATCTCAGCTATTAGTAGAGATAAAGCGATAAAAATTTTACTGGTGTTATACGTAGGTCTCCAGAACTACGTATACATAATTTATTTTTCATTTTATAGCTCTGTTCGTAATTTAATATATTGAATTTTCTATCACTCTGATCAAAAATTTTGAAAATTATCTCAGCTATTAGTAGAGATAAAGCAATAAAAATTTTACTGGTGTTATACGTCAGTCTCCAGAACTACGTATACATAATTTATTTTTTATTTTATAGCTCTGTTCGTAATTTAATATATTGAATTTTCTATCACTCTGATCAAAAATTTTCAAAATTATCTCAGCTATTAGTAGAGATAAAGTGATAAAAATTTTACTGGTGTTATACGTAGGTTTCCAGAACTACGTATACATAATTTATTTTTCATTTTATAGCTCTGTTCGTAATTTAATATATTGAATTTTCTTTCACTCTGATCAAAAATTTTGAAAATTATCTCAGCTATTAGTAGAGATAAAGCGATAAATATTTCACTGGTGTTATACGTAGGTCCCCAGAACTACGTATACATAAATTATTATTCATTTTATAGCTCTGTTCGTAATTTAATATACTGAATTTTCTATCACTCTGATCAAAATTTTGAAAATTATCTCAGCTATTAGTAGAGATAAAGCGATAAAAATTTTACTGGTGTTATACGCAGGTCTCCAGAACTACGTATACATAATTTATTTTTAATTTTATAGCTCTGTTTGTAATTTAATATATTGAATTTTCTATCACTTTAATCAAAAATTTTGAAAATTATCTCAGCTATTAGTAGAGATAAAGCAAAAAAAATTTTACTGGTGTTATACGTAAGTCTCCAGAACTACGTACACATAATTTATTTTTCATTTTATAGCTCTGTTCGTAATTTAATATATTGAATTTTCTATCACTCTGATCAAAAATATTCAAAATTATCTCAGTTATTAGTAGAGATAAAGCAATAAAAATTTTACTGGTGTTAAACGTAGGTCTCCAGAACTACGTATACATAATTTATTTTTCATTTTATAGCTCTGTTCGTAATTTAATATATTGAATTTTCTATCACTCTGATCAAAAATTTTGAAAATTATCTCAGGTATTAGTAGAGATAGAGCGATAAAAATTTTACTGGTGTTATACGTAGGTTTCCAGAACTACGTATGCATAATTTATTTTTCATTTTATAGCTCTGTTCGTTATTTAATATATTGAATTTTCTATCACTCTGATCAAAAATTTTCAAAATTATCTCAGCTATTAGTAGAGATAAAGCGATAAAAATTTTACTGGTGTTACACGTAGGTCTCCAGAACTACGTATACATAATTTATTTTTCATTTTATAGCTCTGTTCGTAATTTAATATATTGAATTTTCTATCACTCTGATCGAAAATTTTCAAAATTATCTCAGCTATTAGTAGAGATAAAGCGATAAAAATTTTACTGGTGTTATACGTAGGTCTCCAGAACTACGTATACATAATTTATTTTTCATTTTATAGCTCTGTTCGTAATTTAATATATTGAATTTTCTATCACTCTGATCAAAAATTTTGAAAATTATCTCAGCTATTAGTAGAGATAAAGCAATAAAAATTTTACTGGTGTTATACGTCAGTCTCCAGAACTACGTATACATAATTTATTTTTTATTTTATAGCTCTGTTCGTAATTTAATATATTGAATTTTCTATCACTCTGATCAAAAATTTTCAAAATTATCTCAGCTATTAGTAGAGATAAAGTGATAAAAATTTTACTGGTGTTATACGTAGGTTTCCAGAACTACGTATACATAATTTATTTTTCATTTTATAGCTCTGTTCGTAATTTAATATATTGAATTTTCTTTCACTCTGATCAAAAATTTTGAAAATTATCTCAGCTATTAGTAGAGATAAAGCGATAAATATTTCACTGGTGTTATACGTAGGTCCCCAGAACTACGTATACATAAATTATTATTCATTTTATAGCTCTATTCGTAATTTAATATACTGAATTTTCTATCACTCTGATCAAAATTTTGAAAATTATCTCAGCTATTAGTAGAGATAAAGCGATAAAAATTTTACTGGTGTTATACGCAGGTCTCCAGAACTACGTATACATAATTTATTTTTAATTTTATAGCTCTGTTTGTAATTTAATATATTGAATTTTCTATCACTTTAATCAAAAATTTTGAAAATTATCTCAGCTATTAGTAGAGATAAAGCAAAAAAAATTTTACTGGTGTTATACGTAAGTCTCCAGAACTACGTACACATAATTTATTTTTCATTTTATAGCTCTATTCGTAATTTAATATATTGAATTTTCTATCACTCTGATCAAAAATATTCAAAATTATCTCAGTTATTAGTAGAGATAAAGCAATAAAAATTTTACTGGTGTTAAACGTAGGTCTCCAGAACTACGTATACATAATTTATTTTTCATTTTATAGCTCTGTTCGTAATTTAATATATTGAATTTTCTATCACTCTGATCAAAAATTTTGAAAATTATCTCAGGTATTAGTAGAGATAGAGCGATAAAAATTTTACTGGTGTTATACGTAGGTTTCCAGAACTACGTATGCATAATTTATTTTTCATTTTATAGCTCTGTTCGTTATTTAATATATTGAATTTTCTATCACTCTGATCAAAAATTTTCAATATTACCTCAGCTATTAGTAGAGATAAAGCAATAAAAATTTTACTGGTGTTATACGTAGGTCTCCAGAACTACGTATGCATAATTTATTTTTCATTTTATAGCTCTGTTCGTAATTTAATATAATGAATTTTCTATCACTCTGATCAAAAATTTTCAAAATAATCTCAGCTATTAGCAGAGATAAAGCGATAAAAATTTTACTGGTGTTATACGTAGGTCTCCAGAACTACGTATGCATAATTTATTTTTCATTTTATAGCTCTGTTCGTAATTTAATATATTGAATTTTCTATCACTCTGATCAAAAATTTTCAAAATTATCTCAGCTATTAGTAGAGATAAAGCGATAAAAATTTTACTGGTGTTACACGTAGGTCTCCAGAACTACGTATACATAATTTATTTTTCATTTTATAGCTCTGTTCGTAATTTAATATATTGAATTTTCTATCACTCTGATCAAAAATTTTCAAAATTACCTCAGCTATAAGTAGAGATAAAGCAATAAAAATTTTACTGGTGTTATACGTAGGTCTCCAGAACTACGTATGCATAATTTATTTTTCATTTTATAGCTCTGTTCGTAATTTAATATAATGAATTTTCTATCACTCTGATCAAAAATTTTCAAAATTATCTCAGCTATTAGCAGAGATAAAGCGATAAAAATTTACTGGTGTTATACGTAGGTCTCCAGAACTACGTATGCATAATTTATTTTTCATTTTATAGCTCTGTTCGTAATTTAATATATTGAATTTTCTATCACTCTGATCAAAAATTTTCAAAATTATCTCAGCTATTAGTAGAGATAAAGCGAGAAAAATTTTACTGGTGTTATACATAGGTCTCCAGAACTACGTATACATAATTTATTTTTCATTTTATAGCTCTGTTCGTAATTTAATATATTGAATTTTCTATCACTCTGTTCAAAAATTTTGAAAATTATCTCAGCTATTAGTAGAGATAAAGCGATAAAAATTTTACTGGTGTTATACGTAGGTCTCCAGAACTACGTATAGATAATTTATTTTTCATTTTATAGCTCTGTTCGTAATTTAATATATTGAATTTTCTATCACTCTGATCAAAAATTTTCAAAATTATCTCAGTTATTAGTAAAGATAAAGCGATAAAAATTTTAATGGTGTTATACGTAGGTCTCCAGAACTACGTATACATAATTTATTTTTCATTTTATAGCTCTGTTCGTAATTTAATATATTGAATTTTCTATCACTCTGATCAAACATTTTCAAAATTATCTCAGCTATTAGTAGAGATAAAGCGATAAAAATTTAACTGGTGTTATACGTAGGTCTCCAGAACTACGTATACATAATTTATTTTTCATTTTATAGTTCTGTTCGTAATTTAATGTATTGAATTTTCTATCACTCTGATCAAAAATTTTCAAAATTATCTCAGCTATTAGTAGAGATAAAGCTATAAAAATTTTACTGGTGTTATACGTAGGTCTCCAGAATTACGTATGCATAATTTATTTTTCATTTTATAGTTCTGTTCGTAATTTAATATATTGAATTTTCTATCACTCTGATCAAAAATTTTCAAAATTATCTCAGCTATAAGTAGAGATAAAGCGATAAAAATTTTACTGGTGTTATACGTAGATCTCCAGAACTACGTATACATAATTTATTTGTCATTTTATAGCTCTGTTCGTAATTTAATATATTGAATTTTCTATCACTCTGATCAAAAATTTTGAAAATTATCTCAGCTATTAGTAGAGATAAAGCGGTAAAAATTTTACTGGTGTTATACGTAGGTCTCCAGAATTCGTAATTTAATATATCGAATTTTCTATCACTCTGATTAAAAATTTTGAAAATTATCTCAGCTATTAGTAGAGATAAAGCGATAAAAATTTTACTGGTGTTATACGTAGGTCTCCAGAACTACGTATACATAATTTATTTTTCATTTTATAGCTCTGTTCGTAATTTAATATATTGAATTTTCTATCACTCTGATCAAAAATTTTCAAAATTATCTCAGCTATTAGTAGAGATAAAGCAATAAAAATTTTACTGGTGTTATACGTGGGTCTCCAGAACTACGTACACATATATTATTTTTCATTTTATAGCTCTGTTCGTAATTTAATATATTGAATTTTCTATCACTCTGATCAAAAATTTTGAAAATTATCTCAGCTATTAGTAGAGATAAAGCAATAAAAATTTTACTGGTGTTATACGTAGGTCTTCAGAACTACGTATACATATTTTATTTTTCATTTTATAGCTCTGTTCGTAATTTAATATATTGAACTTTCTATCACTCTGATCAAAAATTTTGAAAATTATCTCAGCTATAAGTAGAGATAAAGCGATAAAAATTTTACTGGTGTTATACGTAGGTCTCCAAAACTACGTATACATAATTTATTTTTCATTTTATAGCTCTGTTCGTAATTTAATATATTGAATTTTCTATCACTCTAATCAAAAATTTTCAAAATTATCTCAGCTATTAGTAGAGATAAAGCGATAAAAATTTTACTGGTGTTATACGTAGGTCTTCAGAACTACGTATACATAATTTATTTTTCATTTTATAGCTCTGTTCGTTATTTAATATATTGAATTTTCTATCACTCTGATCAAAAATTTTGAAAATTATCTCAGCTATTAGTATAGATAAAGCGATAAAAATTTTACTGGTGTTATACGTAGGTTTCCAGAACTACGTATGCATAATTTATTTTTCATTTTATAGGTCTGTTCGTAATTTAATATATTGAATTTTCTATCACTCTGATCCAAAATTTTCAAAATTATCTCAGCTATTAGTAGAGATAAAGCGATAAAAATTTTACTGATGTTATACGTAGGTCTCCAGAACTACGTATACATAATTTATTTTTTATTTTATAGCACTGTTCGTAATTTAATATATTGAATTTTCTGTCACTCTGATCAAAAATTTTGAAAATTATCTCAGATATTAGTAGAGATAAAGCGATAAAAATTTCACTGGTGTTATACGTAGGTCCCCAAAACTACGTATACATAAATTATTATTCATTTTATAGCTCTGTTCGTAATTTAATATATTGAATTTTCCATCACTCTGATCAAAAATTTTGAAAATTATCTCAGCTATTAGTAGAGATAAAGCGATAAATTTTTTACTGGTGTTATACGTAGGTCTACAGAACTACGAATACATAATTTATTTTTTATTTTATAGCTCTGTTTGTAATTTAATATATTGAATTTTCTATCACTCTGTTCAAAAATTTTGAAAATTATCTCAGCTATTAGTAGAGATAAAGCAATAAAAATTTTACTGGTGCTATACGTAGGTCTCCAGAACTACGTATACATAATTTATTTTTTATTTTATAGCTCTATTCGTAATTTAATATATTGAATTTTCTATCACTCTGATCAAAAATTTTGAAAATTATCTCAGCTATTAGTAGAGATAAAGCGATAAAAATTTTACTGGTGTTATACGTAGGTCTCCAGAACTACGTATACATAATTTATTTTTCATTTTATAGCTCTGTTCGTAATTTAATATATTGAATTTTCTATCACTCTGATCCAAAATTTTCAAAATTATCTCAGCTATTAGTAGAGATAAAGCGATAAAAATTTTACTGGTGTTATACGTAGGTCTCCAAAACTACGTATACATAATTTATTTTTTATTTTATAGCACTGTTCGTAATTTAATATATTGAATTTTCTATCACTCTGATCAAAAATTTTCAAAATTGTCTCAGCTATTAGTAGAGATAAAGCGATAAAAATTTAACTGGTGTTATACGTAGGTCTTCAGAACTACGTATACATAATTTATTTTTCAATTTATAGTTCTGTTTGTAATTTAATATATTGAATTTTCTATCACTCTGATCAAAAATTTTGAAAATTATCTCAGCTATTAGTAGAGATAAAGCAATAAAAATTTTACTGGTGTTATACGTAGGTCTCCAAAACTACGTATGCATAATTTATCTTTCATTATATAGCTCTGTTCGTAATTTAATATATTGAATTTTCTATCACTCTGATCAAAAATTTTGAAAATTATCTCAGCTATTAGTAGAGATAAAGCGATAAAAATTTTACTGGTGTTATACGTAAGTCTCCAGATCTACGTATGCATAATTTATTTTTTATTTTATAGCTCTGTTCGTAATTTAATATATTGAATTTTCTATCACTCTGATCAAAAATTTTCAAAATTATCTCAGCTATTAGTAGAGATAAAGCGATAAAAATTTTACTGGTGTTATACGTAGGTCTCCAGAACTACGTATACATAATTTATTTTTTATTTTATAGCTCTGTTCGTAATTTAATATATTGAATTTTCTATCACTCTGATCAAAAATTTTGAAAATTATCTCAGCTATTAGTAGAGATAAAGCGATAAATATTTCACTGGTGTTATACGTAGGTCTTCAGAACTACGTATACATAAATTATTATTCATTTTATAGCTCTGTTCGTAATTTAATATACTAAATTTTCTATCACTCTGATCAAAATTTTGAAAATTATCTCAGCTATTAGTAGAGATAAAGCGATAAAAATTTTACTGGTGTTATACGCAGGTCTCCAGAACTACGTATACATAATTTATTTTTAATTTTATAGCTCTGTTCGTAATTTAATATATTGAATTTTCTATCACTCTAATCAAAAATTTTGAAAATTATCTCAGCTATTAGTAGAGATAAAGCGAAAAAAATTTTACTGGTGTTATACGTAAGTCTCCAGAACTACGTACACATAATTTATTTTTCATTTTATAGCTCTGTTATTAGTAGAGATAAAGCAATAAAAATTTTACTGGTGTTATACGTAGGTCTCCAAAACTACGTATACATAATTTATTTTTCATTTTATAGCTCTGTTCGTAATTTAATATATTGAATTTTCTATCATTCTGATCAAAAATTTTGAAAATTATCTCAGCTATTAGTAGAGATAAAGCGATAAAATTTTTACTGGTGTTATACGTAGGTCTTCAGAACTACGTATGCATAATTTATTTTTTATTTTATAGCTCTGTTCGTAATTTAATATATTGAATTTTCTATCACTCTGATCAAAATTTTTGAAAATTATCTCAGCTATTAGTAGAGATAGAGCGATAAAAATTTTACTGGTTTTATACGTAGGTTTCCAGAACTACGTATGCATAATTTATTTTTCATTTTATAGCTCTGTTCGTTATTTAATATATTGAATTTTCTATCACTCTGATCAAAAATTTTCAAAATTACCTCAGCTATTAGTAGAGATAAAGCAATAAAAATTTTACTGGTGTTATACGTAGGTCTCCAGAACTACGTATGCATAATTTATTTTTCATTTTATAGCTCTGTTCGTAATTTAATATATTGAATTTTCTATCACTCTGATCAAAAATTTTCAAAATTATCTCAGCTATTAGTAGAGATAAAGCGATAAAAATTTTACTGGTGTTATACGTAGGTCTCCAGAACTACGTATACATAATTTATTTTTTATTTTATAGCTCTGTTCGTAATTTAATATATTGAATTTTCTATCACTCTGATCAAAAATTTTCAAAATTACCTCAGCTATTAGTAGAGATAAAGCAATATAAATTTTACTGGTGTTATACGTAGGTCTCCAGAACTACGTATGCATAATTTATTTTTCATTTTATAGCTCTGTTCGTAATTTAATATATTGAATTTTCTATCACTCTGATCAAAAATTTTCAAAATTATCTCAGCTATTAGTAGAGATAAAGCGATAAAAATTTTACTGGTGTTATACGTAGGTTTCCAGAACTACGTATGCATAATTTATTTTTCATTTTATAGCTCTGTTCGTAATTTAATATATTGAATTTTCTATCACTCTGATCAAAAATTTTCAAAATTATCTCAGCTATTAGTAGAGATAAAGCGATAAAAATTTTACTGGTGTTATACGTAAGTCTCCAGAACTACGTATACATAATTTATTTTTTATTTTATAGCTCTGTTCGTAATTTAATATATTGAATTTTCTATCACTCTGATCAAAAATTTTGAAAATTACCTCAGCTATTAGTAGAGATAAAGCAATAAAAATTTTACTGGTGTTATACGTAGGTCTCCAGAACTACGTATGCATAATTTATTTTTCATTTTATAGCTCTGTTCGTAATTTAATATAATGAATTTTCTATCACTCTGATCAAAAATTTTCAAAATTATCTCAGCTATTAGCAGAGATAAAGCGATAAAAATTTTACTGGTGTTTACGTAGGTCTCCAGAACTACGTATGCATAATTTATTTTTCATTTTATAGCTCTGTTCGTAATTTAATATATTGAATTTTCTATCACTCTGATCAAAAATTTTCAAAATTATCTCAGCTATTAGTAGAGATAAAGCGATAAAAATTTTACTGGTGTTATACGTAGGTCTCCAGAACTACGTATACATAATTTATTTTTCATTTTATAGCTCTGTTCGTAATTTAATATATTGAATTTTCTATCACTCTGATCAAAAATTTTGAAAATTATCTCAGCTATTAGTAGAGATAAAGCAATAAAAATTTTACTGGTGTTATACGTGAGTCTCCAGAACTACGTATACATAATTTATTTTTTATTTTATAGCTCTGTTCGTAATTTAATATATTGAATTTTCTATCACTCTGATCAAAAATTTTCAAAATTATCTCAGCTATTAGTAGAGATAAAGTGATAAAAATTTTACTGGTGTTATACGTAGGTTTCCAGAACTACGTATACATAATTTATTTTTCATTTTATAGCTCTGTTCGTAATTTAATATATTGAATTTTCTTTCACTCTGATCAAAAATTTTGAAAATTATCTCAGCTATTAGTAGAGATAAAGCGATAAATATTTTACTGGTGTTATACGTAGGTCCACAGAACTACGTATACATAAATTATTATTCATTTTATAGCTCTGTTCGTAATTTAATATACTGAATTTTCTATCACTCTGATCAAAATTTTGAAAATTATCTCAGCTATTAGTAGAGATAAAGCGATAAAAATTTTACTGGTGTTATACGCAGGTCTCCAGAACTACGTATACATAATTTATTTTTAATTTTATAGCTCTGTTCGTAATTTAATATATTGAATTTTCTATCACTTTAATCAAAAATTTTGAAAATTATCTCAGCTATTAGTAGAGATAAAGCAAAAAAAATTTTACTGGTGTTATACGTAAGTCTCCAGAACCACGTACACATAATTTATTTTTCATTTTATAGCTCTGTTCGTAATTTAATATATTGAATTTTCTATCACTCTGATCAAAAATATTCAAAATTATCTCAGTTATTAGTAGAGATAAAGCAATAAAAATTTTACTGGTGTTATACGTAGGTCTCCAGAACTACGTATACATAATTTATTTTTCATTTTATAGCTCTGTTCGTAATTTAATATATTGAATTTTCTATCATTCTGATCAAAAATTTTGAAAATTATCTCAGCTATTAGTAGAGATAAAGCGATAAAATTTTTACTGGTGTTATACGTAGGTCTTCAGAACTACGTATGCATAATTTATTTTTTATTTTATAGCTCTGTTCGTAATTTAATATATTGAATTTTCTATCACTCTGATCAAAAATTTTGAAAATTATCTCAGGTATTAGTAGAGATAGAGCGATAAAAATTTTACTGGTGTTATACGTAGGTTTCCAGAACTACGTATGCATAATTTATTTTTCATTTTATAGCTCTGTTCGTTATTTAATATATTGAATTTTCTATCACTCTGATCAAAAATTTTCAAAATTACCTCAGCTATTAGTAGAGATAAAGCAATAAAAATTTTACTGGTGTTATACGTAGGTCTCCAGAACTACGTATGCATAATTTATTTTTCATTTTATAGCTCTGTTCGTAATTTAATATAATGAATTTTCTATCACTCTGATCAAAAATTTTCAAAATTATCTCAGCTATTAGCAGAGATAAAGCGATAAAAATTTTACTGGTGTTATACGTAGGTCTCCAGAACTACGTATGCATAATTTATTTTTCATTTTATAGCTCTGTTCGTAATTTAATATATTGAATTTTCTATCACTCTGATCAAAAATTTTCAAAATTATCTCAGCTATTAGTAGAGATAAAGCGATAAAAATTTTACTGGTGTTACACGTAGGTCTCCAGAACTACGTATACATAATTTATTTTTCATTTTATAGCTCTGTTCGTAATTTAATATATTGAATTTTCTATCACTCTGATCAAAAATTTTCAAAATTACCTCAGCTATTAGTAGAGATAAAGCAATAAAAATTTTACTGGTGTTATACGTAGGTCTCCAGAACTACGTATGCATAATTTATTTTTCATTTTATAGCTCTGTTCGTAATTTAATATAATGAATTTTCTATCACTCTGATCAAAAATTTTCAAAATTATCTCAGCTATTAGCAGAGATAAAGCGATAAAAATTTTACTGGTGTTATACGTAGGTCTCCAGAACTACGTATACATAATTTATTTTTCATTTTATAGCTCTGTTCGTAATTTAATATATTGAATTTTCTATCACTCTGATCAAAAATTTTGAAAATTATCTCAGCTATTAGTAGAGATAAAGCGATAAAAATTTTACTGGTGTTATACGTAGGTCTCCAGAACTACGTATAGATAATTTATTTTTCATTTTATAGCTCTGTTCGTAATTTAATATATTGAATTTTCTATCACTCTGATCAAAAATTTTCAAAATTATCTCAGTTATTAGTAAAGATAAAGCGATAAAAATTTTAATGGTGTTATACGTAGGTCTCCAGAACTACGTATACATAATTTATTTTTCATTTTATAGCTCTGTTCGTAATTTAATATATTGAATTTTCTATCACTCTGATCAAACATTTTCAAAATTATCTCAGCTATTAGTAGAGATAAAGCGATAAAAATTTAACTGGTGTTATACGTAGGTCTCCAGAACTACGTATACATAATTTATTTTTCATTTTATAGTTCTGTTCGTAATTTAATGTATTGAATTTTCTATCACTCTGATCAAAAATTTTCAAAATTATCTCAGCTATTAGTAGAGATAAAGCTATAAAAATTTTACTGGTGTTATACGTAGGTCTCCAGAATTACGTATGCATAATTTATTTTTCATTTTATAGTTCTGTTCGTAATTTAATATATTGAATTTTCTATCACTCTGATCAAAAATTTTCAAAATTATCTCAGCTATAAGTAGAGATAAAGCGATAAAAATTTTACTGGTGTTATACGTAGATCTCCAGAACTACGTATACATAATTTATTTGTCATTTTATAGCTCTGTTCGTAATTTAATATATTGAATTTTCTATCACTCTGATCAAAAATTTTGAAAATTATCTCAGCTATTAGTAGAGATAAAGCGATAAAAATTTTACTGGTGTTATACGTAGGTCTCCAGAATTCGTAATTTAATATATCGAATTTTCTATCACTCTGATTAAAAATTTTGAAAATTATCTCAGCTATTAGTAGAGATAAAGCGATAAAAATTTTACTGGTGTTATACGTAGGTCTCCAGAACTACGTATACATAATTTATTTTTCATTTTATAGCTCTGTTCGTAATTTAATATATTGAATTTTCTATCACTCTGATCAAAAATTTTCAAAATTATCTCAGCTATTAGTAGAGATAAAGCAATAAAAATTTTACTGGTGTTATACGTAGGTCTCCAGAACTACGTACACATATATTATTTTTCATTTTATAGCTCTGTTCGTAATTTAATATATTGAATTTTCTATCACTCTGATCAAAAATTTTGAAAATTATCTCAGCTATTAGTAGAGATAAAGCGATAAATATTTCACTGGTGTTATACGTAGGTCCCCAGAACTACGTATACATAAATTATTATTCATTTTATAGCTCTGTTCGTAATTTAATATACTGAATTTTCTATCACTGTGATCAAAATTTTGAAAATTATCTCAGCTATTAGTAAAGATAAAGCGATAAAAATTTTACTGGTGTTATACGCAGGTCTCCAGAACTACGTATACATAATTTATTTTTAATTTTATAGCTCTGTTCGTAATTTAATATATTGAATTTTCTATCACTTTAATCAAAAATTTTGAAAATTATCTCAGCTATTAGTAGAGATAAAGCAAAAAAAATTTTACTGGTGTTATACGTAAGTCTCCAGAACCACGTACACATAATTTATTTTTCATTTTATAGCTCTGTTCGTAATTTAATATATTGAATTTTCTATCACTCTGATCAAAAATATTCAAAATTATCTCAGTTATTAGTAGAGATAAAGCAATAAAAATTTTACTGGTGTTATACGTAGGTCTCCAGAACTACGTATACATAATTTATTTTTCATTTTATAGCTCTGTTCGTAATTTAATATATTGAATTTTCTATCATTCTGATCAAAAATTTTGAAAATTATCTCAGCTATTAGTAGAGATAAAGCGATAAAATTTTTACTGGTGTTATACGTAGGTCTTCAGAACTACGTATGCATAATTTATTTTTTATTTTATAGCTCTGTTCGTAATTTAATATATTGAATTTTCTATCACTCTGATCAAAAATTTTGAAAATTATCTCAGGTATTAGTAGAGATAGAGCGATAAAAATTTTACTGGTGTTATACGTAGGTTTCCAGAACTACGTATGCATAATTTATTTTTCATTTTATAGCTCTGTTCGTTATTTAATATATTGAATTTTCTATCACTCTGATCAAAAATTTTCAAAATTACCTCAGCTATTAGTAGAGATAAAGCAATAAAAATTTTACTGGTGTTATACGTAGGTCTCCAGAACTACGTATGCATAATTTATTTTTCATTTTATAGCTCTGTTCGTAATTTAATATAATGAATTTTCTATCACTCTGATCAAAAATTTTCAAAATTATCTCAGCTATTAGCAGAGATAAAGCGATAAAAATTTTACTGGTGTTATACGTAGGTCTCCAGAACTACGTATGCATAATTTATTTTTCATTTTATAGCTCTGTTCGTAATTTAATATATTGAATTTTCTATCACTCTGATCAAAAATTTTCAAAATTATCTCAGCTATTAGTAGAGATAAAGCGATAAAAATTTTACTGGTGTTACACGTAGGTCTCCAGAACTACGTATACATAATTTATTTTTCATTTTATAGCTCTGTTCGTAATTTAATATATTGAATTTTCTATCACTCTGATCAAAAATTTTCAAAATTACCTCAGCTATTAGTAGAGATAAAGCAATAAAAATTTTACTGGTGTTATACGTAGGTCTCCAGAACTACGTATGCATAATTTATTTTTCATTTTATAGCTCTGTTCGTAATTTAATATAATGAATTTTCTATCACTCTGATCAAAAATTTTCAAAATTATCTCAGCTATTAGCAGAGATAAAGCGATAAAAATTTTACTGGTGTTATACGTAGGTCTCCAGAACTACGTATGCATAATTTATTTTTCATTTTATAGCTCTGTTCGTAATTTAATATATTGAATTTTCTATCACTCTGATCAAAAATTTTCAAAATTATCTCAGCTATTAGTAGAGATAAAGCGAGAAAAATTTTACTGGTGTTATACGTAGGTCTCCAGAACTACGTATACATAATTTATTTTTCATTTTATAGCTCTGTTCGTAATTTAATATATTGAATTTTCTATCACTCTGATCAAAAATTTTGAAAATTATCTCAGCTATTAGTAGAGATAAAGCGATAAAAATTTTACTGGTGTTATACGTAGGTCTCCAGAATTCGTAATTTAATATATCGAATTTTCTATCACTCTGATTAAAAATTTTGAAAATTATCTCAGCTATTAGTAGAGATAAAGCGATAAAAATTTTACTGGTGTTATACGTAGGTCTCCAGAACTACGTATACATAATTTATTTTTCATTTTATAGCTCTGTTCGTAATTTAATATATTGAATTTTCTATCACTCTGATCAAAAATTTTCAAAATTATCTCAGCTATTAGTAGAGATAAAGCAATAAAAATTTTACTGGTGTTATACGTAGGTCTCCAGAACTACGTACACATATATTATTTTTCATTTTATAGCTCTGTTCGTAATTTAATATATTGAATTTTCTATCACTCTGATCAAAAATTTTGAAAATTATCTCAGCTATTAGTAGAGATAAAGCAATAAAAATTTTACTGGTGTTATACGTAGGTCTTCAGAACTACGTATACATATTTTATTTTTCATTTTATAGCTCTGTTCGTAATTTAATATATTGAATTTTCTATCACTCTGATCAAAAATTTTGAAAATTATCTCAGCTATAAGTAGAGATAAAGCGATAAAAATTTTACTGGTGTTATACGTAGGTCTCCAAAACTACGTATACATAATTTATTTTTCATTTTATAGCTCTGTTCGTAATTTAATATATTGAATTTTCTATCACTCTGATCAAAAATTTTCAAAATTATCTCAGCTATTAGTAGAGATAAAGCGATAAAAATTTTACTGGTGTTACACGTAGGTCTCCAGAACTACGTATACATAATTTATTTTTCATTTTATAGCTCTGTTCGTAATTTAATATATTGAATTTTCTATCACTCTGATCAAAAATTTTCAAAATTACCTCAGCTATTAGTAGAGATAAAGCAATAAAAATTTTACTGGTGTTATACGTAGGTCTCCAGAACTACGTATGCATAATTTATTTTTCATTTTATAGCTCTGTTCGTAATTTAATATAATGAATTTTCTATCACTCTGATCAAAAATTTTCAAAATTATCTCAGCTATTAGCAGAGATAAAGCGATAAAAATTTTACTGGTGTTATACGTAGGTCTCCAGAACTACGTATGCATAATTTATTTTTCATTTTATAGCTCTGTTCGTAATTTAATATATTGAATTTTCTATCACTCTGATCAAAAATTTTCAAAATTATCTCAGCTATTAGTAGAGATAAAGCGAGAAAAATTTTACTGGTGTTATACGTAGGTCTCCAGAACTACGTATACATAATTTATTTTTCATTTTATAGCTCTGTTCGTAATTTAATATATTGAATTTTCTATCACTCTGATCAAAAATTTTGAAAATTATCTCAGCTATTAGTAGAGATAAAGCGATAAAAATTTTACTGGTGTTATACGTAGGTCTCCAGAACTACGTATAGATAATTTATTTTTCATTTTATAGCTCTGTTCGTAATTTAATATATTGAATTTTCTATCACTCTGATCAAAAATTTTCAAAATTATCTCAGTTATTAGTAAAGATAAAGCGATAAAAATTTTAATGGTGTTATACGTAGGTCTCCAGAACTACGTATACATAATTTATTTTTCATTTTATAGCTCTGTTCGTAATTTAATATATTGAATTTTCTATCACTCTGATCAAACATTTTCAAAATTATCTCAGCTATTAGTAGAGATAAAGCGATAAAAATTTAACTGGTGTTATACGTAGGTCTCCAGAACTACGTATACATAATTTATTTTTCATTTTATAGTTCTGTTCGTAATTTAATGTATTGAATTTTCTATCACTCTGATCAAAAATTTTCAAAATTATCTCAGCTATTAGTAGAGATAAAGCTATAAAAATTTTACTGGTGTTATACGTAGGTCTCCAGAATTACGTATGCATAATTTATTTTTCATTTTATAGTTCTGTTCGTAATTTAATATATTGAATTTTCTATCACTCTGATCAAAAATTTTCAAAATTATCTCAGCTATAAGTAGAGATAAAGCGATAAAAATTTTACTGGTGTTATACGTAGATCTCCAGAACTACGTATACATAATTTATTTGTCATTTTATAGCTCTGTTCGTAATTTAATATATTGAATTTTCTATCACTCTGATCAAAAATTTTGAAAATTATCTCAGCTATTAGTAGAGATAAAGCGATAAAAATTTTACTGGTGTTATACGTAGGTCTCCAGAATTCGTAATTTAATATATCGAATTTTCTATCACTCTGATTAAAAATTTTGAAAATTATCTCAGCTATTAGTAGAGATAAAGCGATAAAAATTTTACTGGTGTTATACGTAGGTCTCCAGAACTACGTATACATAATTTATTTTTCATTTTATAGCTCTGTTCGTAATTTAATATATTGAATTTTCTATCACTCTGATCAAAAATTTTCAAAATTATCTCAGCTATTAGTAGAGATAAAGCAATAAAAATTTTACTGGTGTTATACGTAGGTCTCCAGAACTACGTACACATATATTATTTTTCATTTTATAGCTCTGTTCGTAATTTAATATATTGAATTTTCTATCACTCTGATCAAAAATTTTGAAAATTATCTCAGCTATTAGTAGAGATAAAGCGATAAATATTTCACTGGTGTTATACGTAGGTCCCCAGAACTACGTATACATAAATTATTATTCATTTTATAGCTCTGTTCGTAATTTAATATACTGAATTTTCTATCACTGTGATCAAAATTTTGAAAATTATCTCAGCTATTAGTAAAGATAAAGCGATAAAAATTTTACTGGTGTTATACGCAGGTCTCCAGAACTACGTATACATAATTTATTTTTAATTTTATAGCTCTGTTCGTAATTTAATATATTGAATTTTCTATCACTTTAATCAAAAATTTTGAAAATTATCTCAGCTATTAGTAGAGATAAAGCAAAAAAAATTTTACTGGTGTTATACGTAAGTCTCCAGAACCACGTACACATAATTTATTTTTCATTTTATAGCTCTGTTCGTAATTTAATATATTGAATTTTCTATCACTCTGATCAAAAATATTCAAAATTATCTCAGTTATTAGTAGAGATAAAGCAATAAAAATTTTACTGGTGTTATACGTAGGTCTCCAGAACTACGTATACATAATTTATTTTTCATTTTATAGCTCTGTTCGTAATTTAATATATTGAATTTTCTATCATTCTGATCAAAAATTTTGAAAATTATCTCAGCTATTAGTAGAGATAAAGCGATAAAATTTTTACTGGTGTTATACGTAGGTCTTCAGAACTACGTATGCATAATTTATTTTTTATTTTATAGCTCTGTTCGTAATTTAATATATTGAATTTTCTATCACTCTGATCAAAAATTTTGAAAATTATCTCAGGTATTAGTAGAGATAGAGCGATAAAAATTTTACTGGTGTTATACGTAGGTTTCCAGAACTACGTATGCATAATTTATTTTTCATTTTATAGCTCTGTTCGTTATTTAATATATTGAATTTTCTATCACTCTGATCAAAAATTTTCAAAATTACCTCAGCTATTAGTAGAGATAAAGCAATAAAAATTTTACTGGTGTTATACGTAGGTCTCCAGAACTACGTATGCATAATTTATTTTTCATTTTATAGCTCTGTTCGTAATTTAATATAATGAATTTTCTATCACTCTGATCAAAAATTTTCAAAATTATCTCAGCTATTAGCAGAGATAAAGCGATAAAAATTTTACTGGTGTTATACGTAGGTCTCCAGAACTACGTATGCATAATTTATTTTTCATTTTATAGCTCTGTTCGTAATTTAATATATTGAATTTTCTATCACTCTGATCAAAAATTTTCAAAATTATCTCAGCTATTAGTAGAGATAAAGCGATAAAAATTTTACTGGTGTTACACGTAGGTCTCCAGAACTACGTATACATAATTTATTTTTCATTTTATAGCTCTGTTCGTAATTTAATATATTGAATTTTCTATCACTCTGATCAAAAATTTTCAAAATTACCTCAGCTATTAGTAGAGATAAAGCAATAAAAATTTTACTGGTGTTATACGTAGGTCTCCAGAACTACGTATGCATAATTTATTTTTCATTTTATAGCTCTGTTCGTAATTTAATATAATGAATTTTCTATCACTCTGATCAAAAATTTTCAAAATTATCTCAGCTATTAGCAGAGATAAAGCGATAAAAATTTTACTGGTGTTATACGTAGGTCTCCAGAACTACGTATGCATAATTTATTTTTCATTTTATAGCTCTGTTCGTAATTTAATATATTGAATTTTCTATCACTCTGATCAAAAATTTTCAAAATTATCTCAGCTATTAGTAGAGATAAAGCGAGAAAAATTTTACTGGTGTTATACGTAGGTCTCCAGAACTACGTATACATAATTTATTTTTCATTTTATAGCTCTGTTCGTAATTTAATATATTGAATTTTCTATCACTCTGATCAAAAATTTTGAAAATTATCTCAGCTATTAGTAGAGATAAAGCGATAAAAATTTTACTGGTGTTATACGTAGGTCTCCAGAATTCGTAATTTAATATATCGAATTTTCTATCACTCTGATTAAAAATTTTGAAAATTATCTCAGCTATTAGTAGAGATAAAGCGATAAAAATTTTACTGGTGTTATACGTAGGTCTCCAGAACTACGTATACATAATTTATTTTTCATTTTATAGCTCTGTTCGTAATTTAATATATTGAATTTTCTATCACTCTGATCAAAAATTTTCAAAATTATCTCAGCTATTAGTAGAGATAAAGCAATAAAAATTTTACTGGTGTTATACGTAGGTCTCCAGAACTACGTACACATATATTATTTTTCATTTTATAGCTCTGTTCGTAATTTAATATATTGAATTTTCTATCACTCTGATCAAAAATTTTGAAAATTATCTCAGCTATTAGTAGAGATAAAGCAATAAAAATTTTACTGGTGTTATACGTAGGTCTTCAGAACTACGTATACATATTTTATTTTTCATTTTATAGCTCTGTTCGTAATTTAATATATTGAATTTTCTATCACTCTGATCAAAAATTTTGAAAATTATCTCAGCTATAAGTAGAGATAAAGCGATAAAAATTTTACTGGTGTTATACGTAGGTCTCCAAAACTACGTATACATAATTTATTTTTCATTTTATAGCTCTGTTCGTAATTTAATATATTGAATTTTCTATCACTCTAATCAAAAATTTTCAAAATTATCTCAGCTATTAGTAGAGATAAAGCGATAAAAATTTTACTGGTGTTATACGTAGGTCTTCAGAACTACGTATACATAATTTATTTTTCATTTTATAGCTCTGTTCGTTATTTAATATATTGAATTTTCTATCACTCTGATCAAAAATTTTGAAAATTATCTCAGCTATTAGTATTGATAAAGCGATAAAAATTTTACTGGTGTTATACGTAGGTTTCCAGAACTACGTATGCATAATTTATTTTTCATTTTATAGCTCTGTTCGTAATTTAATATATTGAATTTTCTATCACTCTGATCCAAAATTTTCAAAATTATCTCAGCTATTAGTAGAGATAAAGCGATAAAAATTTTACTGGTGTTATACGTAGGTCTCCAGAACTACGTATACATAATTTATTTTTTATTTTATAGCACTGTTCGTAATTTAATATATTGAATTTTCTATCACTCTGATCAAAAATTTTGAAAATTATCTCAGATATTAGTAGAGATAAAGCGATAAAAATTTCACTGGTGTTATACGTAGGTCCCCAAAACTACGTATACATAAATTATTATTCATTTTATAGCTCTGTTCGTAATTTAATATATTGAATTTTCCATCACTCTGATCAAAAATTTTGAAAATTATCTCAGCTATTAGTAGAGATAAAGCGATAAAATTTTTACTGGTGTTATACGTAGGTCTACAGAACTACGAATACATAATTTATTTTTTATTTTATAGCTCTGTTTGTAATTTAATATATTGAATTTTCTATCACTCTGTTCAAAAATTTTGAAAATTATCTCAGCTATTAGTAGAGATAAAGCAATAAAAATTTTACTGGTGCTATACGTAGGTCTCCAGAACTACGTATACATAATTTATTTTTTATTTTATAGCTCTATTCGTAATTTAATATATTGAATTTTCTATCACTCTGATCAAAAATTTTGAAAATTATCTCAGCTATTAGTAGAGATAAAGCGATAAAAATTTTACTGGTGTTATACGTAGGTCTCCAGAACTACGTATACATAATTTATTTTTCATTTTATAGCTCTGTTCGTAATTTAATATATTGAATTTTCTATCACTCTGATCCAAAATTTTCAAAATTATCTCAGCTATTAGTAGAGATAAAGCGATAAAAATTTTACTGGTGTTATACGTAGGTCTCCAAAACTACGTATACATAATTTATTTTTTATTTTATAGCACTGTTCGTAATTTAATATATTGAATTTTCTATCACTCTGATCAAAAATTTTCAAAATTATCTCAGCTATTAGTAGAGATAAAGCGATAAAAATTTAACTGGTGTTATACGTAGGTCTTCAGAACTACGTATACATAATTTATTTTTCAATTTATAGTTCTGTTTGTAATTTAATATATTGAATTTTCTATCACTCTGATCAGAAATTTTGAAAATTATCTCAGCTATTAGTAGAGATAAAGCAATAAAAATTTTACTGGTGTTATACGTAGGTCTCCAAAACTACGTATGCATAATTTATCTTTCATTATATAGCTCTGTTCGTAATTTAATATATTGAATTTTCTATCACTCTGATCAAAAATTTTGAAAATTATCTCAGCTATTAGTAGAGATAAAGCGATAAAATTTTTACTGGTGTTATACGTACGTCTCCAGAACTACGTATGCATAATTTATTTTTCATTTTATAGCTCTGTTTGTAATTTAATATATTGAATTTTCTATCACTCTGATCAAAAATTTTCAAAATTATCTCAGCTATTAGTAGAGATAAGGCGATAAAAATTTTACTGCTGTTATACGTAGGTCTCCAGAACTACGTATACATAATTTATTTTTTATTTTATAGCTCTGTTCGTAATTTAATATATTGAATTTTCTATCACTCTGATCAAAAATTTTGAAAATTATCTCAGCTATTAGTAGAGATAAAGCGATAAAAATTTTACTGGTGTTATACGTAAGTCTCCAGATCTACGTATGCATAATTTATTTTTTATTTTATAGCTCTGTTCGTAATTTAATATATTGAATTTTCTATCACTCTGATCAAAAATTTTCAAAATTATCTCAGCTATTAGTAGAGATAAAGCGATAAAAATTTTACTGGTGTTATACGTAGGTCTCCAGAACTACGTATACATAATTTATTTTTTATTTTATAGCTCTGTTCGTAATTTAATATATTGAATTTTCTATCACTCTGATCAAAAATTTTGAAAATTATCTCAGCTATTAGTAGAGATAAAGCGATAAATATTTCACTGGTGTTATACGTAGGTCTTCAGAACTACGTATACATAAATTATTATTCATTTTATAGCTCTGTTCGTAATTTAATATACTAAATTTTCTATCACTCTGATCAAAATTTTGAAAATTATCTCAGCTATTAGTAGAGATAAAGCGATAAAAATTTTACTGGTGTTATACGCAGGTCTCCAAAACTACGTATACATAATTTATTTTTAATTTTATAGCTCTGTTCGTAATTTAATATATTGAATTTTCTATCACTCTAATCAAAAATTTTGAAAATTATCTCAGCTATTAGTAGAGATAAAGCGAAAAAAACTTTACTGGTGTTATACGTAAGTCTCCAGAACTACGTACACATAATTTATTTTTCATTTTATAGCTCTGTTCTTAATTTAATTTATTGAATTTTCTATCACTCTGATCAAAAATATTCAAAATTATCTCAGTTATTAGTAGAGATAAAGCAATAAAAATTTTACTGGTGTTATACGTAGGTCTCCAGAACTACGTATACATAATTTATTTTTCATTTTATAGCTCTGTTCGTAATTTAATATATTGAATTTTCTATCATTCTGATCAAAAATTTTGAAAATTATCTCAGCTATTAGTAGAGATAAAGCGATAAAATTTTTACTGGTGTTATACGTAGGTCTTCAGAACTACGTATGCATAATTTATTTTTTATTTTATAGCTCTGTTCGTAATTTAAAATATTGAATTTTCTATCACTCTGATCAAAAATTTTGAAAATTATCTCAGCTATTAGTAGAGATAGAGCGATAAAAATTTTACTGGTGTTATACGTAGGTTTCCAGAACTACGTATGCATAATTTATTTTTCATTTTATAGCTCTGTTCGTTATTTAATATATTGAATTTTCTATCACTCTGATCAAAAATTTTCAAAATTACCTCAGCTATTAGTAGAGATAAAGCAATAAAAATTTTACTGGTGTTATACGTAGGTCTCCAGAACTACGTATGCATAATTTATTTTTCATTTTATAGCTCTGTTCGTAATTTAATATATTGAATTTTCTAACACTCTGATCAAAAATTTTCAAAACTATCTCAGCTATTAGCAGAGATAAAGCGATAAAAATTTTACTGGTGTTATACGTAGGTCTCCAGAACTAAGTAAGCATAATTTATTTTTCATTTTATAGCTCTGTTCGTAATTTAATATATTGAATTTTCTATCACTCTGATCAAAAATTTTCAAAATTATCTCAGCTATTAGTAGAGATAAAGCGATAAAAATTTTACTGGTGTTATACGTAGGTCTCCAGAACTACGTATACATAATTTATTTTTCATTTTATAGCTCTGTTCGTAATTTAATATATTGAATTTTCTATCACTCTGATCAAAAATTTTGAAAATTATCTCAGCTATAAGTAGAGATAAAGCGATAAAAATTTTACTGGTGTTATACGTAGATCTCCAGAACTACGTATACATAATTTATTTGTCATTTTATAGCTCTGTTCGTAATTTAATATATTGAATTTTCTATCACTCTGATCAAAAATTTTGAAAATTATCTCAGCTATTAGTAGAGATAAAGCGATAAAAATTTTACTGGTGTTATACGTAGGTCTCCAGAATTCGTAATTTAATATATCGAATTTTCTATCACTCTGATTAAAAATTTTGAAAATTATCTCTGCTATTAGTAGAGATAAAGCGATAAAAATTTTACTGGTGTTATACGTAGGTCTCCAGAACTACGTATACATAATTTATTTTTCATTTTATAGCTCTGTTCGTAATTTAATATATTGAATTTTCTATCACTCTGATCAAAAATTTTCAAAATTATCTCAGCTATTAGTAGAGATAAAGCAATAAAAATTTTACTGGTGTTATACGTAGGTCTCCAGAACTACGTACACATATATTATTTTTCATTTTATAGCTCTGTTCGTAATTTAATATATTGAATTTTCTATCACTCTGATCAAAAATTTTGAAAATTATCTCAGCTATTAGTAGAGATAAAGCAATAAAAATTTTACTGGTGTTATACGTAGGTCTTCAGAACTACGTATACATATTTTATTTTTCATTTTATAGCTCTGTTCGTAATTTAATATATTGAATTTTCTATCACTCTGATCAAAAATTTTGAAAATTATCTCAGCTATAAGTAGAGATAAAGCGATAAAAATTTTACTGGTGTTATACGTAGGTCTCCAAAACTACGTATACATAATTTATTTTTCATTTTATAGCTCTGTTCGTAATTTAATATATTGAATTTTCTATCACTCTAATCAAAAATTTTCAAAATTATCTCAGCTATTAGTAGAGATAAAGCGATAAAAATTTTACTGGTGTTATACATAGGTCTTCAGAACTACGTATACTTAATTTATTTTTCATTTTATAGCTCTGTTCGTTATTTAATATATTGAATTTTCTATCACTCTGATCAAAAATTTTGAAAATTATCTCAGCTATTAGTATTGATAAAGCGATAAAAATTTTACTGGTGTTATACGTAGGTTTCCAGAACTACGTATGCATAATTTATTTTTCATTTTATAGCTCTGTTCGTAATTTAATATATTGAATTTTCTATCACTCTGATCCAAAATTTTCAAAATTATCTCAGCTATTAGTAGAGATAAAGCGATAAAAATTTTACTGGTGTTATACGTAGGTCTCCAGAACTACGTATACATAATTTATTTTTTATTTTATAGCACTGTTCGTAATTTAATATATTGAATTTTCTATCACTCTGATCAAAAATTTTGAAAATTATCTCAGATATTAGTAGAGATAAAGCGATAAAAATTTCACTGGTGTTATACGTAGGTCCCCAAAACTACGTATACATAAATTATTATTCATTTTATAGCTCTGTTCGTAATTTAATATATTGAATTTTCCATCACTCTGATCAAAAATTTTGAAAATTATCTCAGCTATTAGTAGAGATAAAGCGATAAAATTTTTACTGGTGTTATACGTAGGTCTACAGAACTACGAATACATAATTTATTTTTTATTTTATAGCTCTGTTTGTAATTTAATATATTGAATTTTCTATCACTCTGTTCAAAAATTTTGAAAATTATCTCAGCTATTAGTAGAGATAAAGCAATAAAAATTTTACTGGTGCTATACGTAGGTCTCCAGAACTACGTATACATAATTTATTTTTTATTTTATAGCTCTATTCGTAATTTAATATATTGAATTTTCTATCACTCTGATCAAAAATTTTGAAAATTATCTCAGCTATTAGTAGAGATAAAGCGATAAAAATTTTACTGGTGTTATACGTAGGTTTCCAGAACTACGTATACATAATTTATTTTTCATTTTATAGCTCTGTTCGTAATTTAATATATTGAATTTTCTATCACTCTGATCCAAAATTTTCAAAATTATCTCAGCTATTAGTAGAGATAAAGCGATAAAAATTTTACTGGTGTTATACGTAGGTCTCCAAAACTACGTATACATAATTTATTTTTTATTTTATAGCACTGTTCGTAATTTAATATATTGAATTTTCTATCACTCTGATCAAAAATTTTCAAAATTATCTCAGTTATTAGTAGAGATAAAGCGATAAAAATTTAACTGGTGTTATACGTAGGTCTTCAGAACTACGTATACATAATTTATTTTTCAATTTATAGTTCTGTTTGTAATTTAATATATTGAATTTTCTATCACTCTGATCAAAAATTTTGAAAATTATCTCAGCTATTAGTAGAGATAAAGCAATAAAAATTTTACTGGTGTTATACGTAGGTCTCCAAAACTACGTATGCATAATTTATCTTTCATTATATAGCTCTGTACGTAATTTAATATATTGAATTTTCTATCACTCTGATCAAAAATTTTGAAAATTATCTCAGCTATTAGTAGAGATAAAGCGATAAAATTTTTACTGGTGTTATACGTACGTCTCCAGAACTACGTATGCATAATTTATTTTTCATTTTATAGCTCTGTTTGTAATTTAATATATTGAATTTTCTATCACTCTGATCAAAAATTTTCAAAATTATCTCAGCTATTAGTAGAGATAAGGCGATAAAAATTTTACTGCTGTTATACGTAGGTCTCCAGAACTACGTATACATAATTTATTTTTTATTTTATAGCTCTGTTCGTAATTTAATATACTAAATTTTCTATCACTCTGATCAAAATTTTGAAAATTATCTCAGCTATTAGTAGAGATAAAGCGATAAAAATTTTACTGGTGTTATACGCAGGTCTCCAGAACTACGTATACATAATTTATTTTTAATTTTATAGCTCTGTTCGTAATTTAATATATTGAATTTTCTATCACTCTAATCAAAAATTTTGAAAATTATCTCAGCTATTAGTAGAGATAAAGCGAAAAAAATTTTACTGGTGTTATACGTAAGTCTCCAGAACTACGTACACATAATTTATTTTTCATTTTATAGCTCTGTTCGTAATTTAATTTATTGAATTTTCTATCACTCTGATCAAAAATATTCAAAATTATCTCAGTTATTAGTAGAGATAAAGCAATAAAAATTTTACTGGTGTTATACGTAGGTCTCCAGAACTACGTATACATAATTTATTTTTCATTTTATAGCTCTGTTCGTAATTTAATATATTGAATTTTCTATCATTCTGATCAAAAATTTTGAAAATTATCTCAGCTATTAGTAGAGATAAAGCGATAAAATTTTTACTGGTGTTATACGTAGGTCTTCAGAACTACGTATGCATAATTTATTTTTTATTTTATAGCTCTGTTCGTAATTTAATATATTGAATTTTCTATCACTCTGATCAAAAATTTTGAAAATTATCTCAGCTATTAGTAGAGATAGAGCGATAAAAATTTTACTGGTGTTATACGTAGGTTTCCAGAACTACGTATGCATAATTTATTTTTCATTTTATAGCTCTGTTCGTTATTTAATATATTGAATTTTCTATCACTCTGATCAAAAATTTTCAAAATTACCTCAGCTATTAGTAGAGATAAAGCAATAAAAATTTTACTGGTGTTATACGTAGGTCTCCAGAACTACGTATGCATAATTTATTTTTCATTTTATAGCTCTGTTCGTCATTTAATATATTGAATTTTCTATCACTCTGATCAAAAATTTTCAAAACTATCTCAGCTATTAGCAGAGATAAAGCGATAAAAATTTTACTGGTGTTATACGTAGGTCTCCAGAACTACGTAGGCATAATTTATTTTTCATTTTATAGCTCTGTTCGTAATTTAATATATTGAATTTTCTATCACTCTGATCAAAAATTTTCAAAATTATCTCAGCTATTAGTAGAGATAAAGCGATAAAAATTTTACTGGTGTTATACGTAGGTCTCCAGAACTACGTATACATAATTTATTTTTCATTTTATAGCTCTGTTCGTAATTTAATATATTGAATTTTCTATCACTCTGATCAAAAATTTTGAAAATTATCTCAGCTATTAGTAGAGATAAAGCAATAAAAATTTTACTGGTGTTATACGTAGGTCTCCAGAACTACGTATACATAATTTATTTTTCATTTTATTGCTCTGTTTGTAATTTAATATATTGAATTTTCTATCACTCTGATCAAAAATTTTGAAAATTATCTCAGCTATTAGTAGAGATAAAGCGATAAAAATTTTACTGGTGTTATACGTAGGTCTCCAGAACTACGTATAGATAATTTATTTTTTATTTTATAGCTCTGTTCGTAATTTAATATATTGAATTTTCTATCACTCTGATCAAAAATTTTCAAAATTATCTCAGTTATTAGTAAAGATAAAGCGATAAAAATTTTAATGGTGTTATACGTAGGTCTCCAGAACTACGTATACATAATTTATTTTTCATTTTATAGCTTTGTTCGTAATTTAATATATTGAATTTTCTATCACTCTGATCAAACATTTTCAAAATTATCTCAGCTATTAGTAGAGATAAAGCGATAAAAATTTAACTGGTGTTATACGTAGGTCTCCAGAACTACGTATACATAATTTATTTTTCATTTTATAGCTCTGTTCGTAATTTAATATATTGAATTTTCTATCACTCTGATCAAAAATTTTCAAAATTATCTCAGCTATTAGTAGAGATAAAGCGATAAAAATTTTACTGGTG
This sequence comes from Tribolium confusum, assembly GCA_029207805.1. Classification (NCBI taxonomy): domain Eukaryota; kingdom Metazoa; phylum Arthropoda; class Insecta; order Coleoptera; family Tenebrionidae; genus Tribolium; species Tribolium confusum. The sequence goes on from JALGAY010000004.1 coordinate 32,079,376, forward strand.
TTATACGTAGGTCTCCAGAATTACGTATGCATAATTTATTTTTCATTTTATAGTTCTGTTCGTAATTTAATATATTGAATTTTCTATCACTCTGATCAAAAATTTTCAAAATTATCTCAGCTATAAGTAGAGATAAAGCGATAAAAATTTTACTGGTGTTATACGTAGATCTCCAGAACTACGTATACATAATTTATTTGTTATTTTATAGCTCTGTTCGTAATTTAATATATTGAATTTTCTATCACTCTGATCAAAAATTTTGAAAATTATCTCAGCTATTAGTAGAGATAAAGCAATAAAAATTTTACTGGTGTTATACGTAGGTCTCCAGAACTACGTATACATAATTTATTTTTCATTTTATTGCTCTGTTCGTAATTTAATATATTGAATTTTCTATCACTCTGATCAAAAATTTTGAAAATTATCTCAGCTATTAGTAGAGATAAAGCGATAAAAATTTTACTGGTGTTATACGTAGGTCTCCAGAACTACGTATAGATAATTTATTTTTTATTTTATAGCTCTGTTCGTAATTTAATATATTGAATTTTCTATCACTCTGATCAAAAATTTTCAAAATTATCTCAGTTATTAGTAAAGATAAAGCGATAAAAATTTTAATGGTGTTATACGTAGGTCTTCAGAACTACGTATACATAATTTATTTTTCATTTTATAGCTCTGTTCGTAATTTAATATATTGAATTTTCTATCACTCTAATCAAAAATTTTCAAAATTATCTCAGCTATTAGTAGAGATAAAGCAATAAAAATTTTACTGGTGTTATACGTAGGTCTCCAGAACTACGTACACATATATTATTTTTCATTTTATAGCTCTGTTCGTAATTTAATATATTGAATTTTCTATCACTCTGATCAAAAATTTTGAAAATTATCTCAGCTATAAGTAGAGATAAAGCGATAAAAATTTTACTGGTGTTATACGTAGGTCTCCAAAACTACGTATACATAATTTATTTTTCATTTTATAGCTCTGTTCGTAATTTAATATATTGAATTTTCTATCACTCTGATCAAAAATTTTGAAAATTATCTCAGCTATTAGTAGAGATAAAGCAATAAAAATTTTACTGGTGTTATACGTAGGTCTTCAGAACTACGTATACATAATTTATTTTTCATTTTATAGCTCTGTTTGTTATTTAATATATTGAATTTTCTATCACTCTGATCAAAAATTTTGAAAATTATCTCAGCTATTAGTATAGATAAAGCGATAAAAATTTTACTGGTGTTATACGTAGGTTTCCAGAACTACGTATGCATAATTTATTTTTTATTTTATAGCTCTGTTCGTAATTTAATATATTGAATTTTCTATCACTCTGATCCAAAATTTTCAAAATTATCTCAGCTATTAGTAGAGATAAAGCGATAAAAATTTTACTGGTGTTATACGTAGGTCTCCAGAACTACGTATACATAATTTATTTTTTATTTTATAGCACTGTTCGTAATTTAATATATTGAATTTTCTATCACTCTGATCAAAAATTTTGAAAATTATCTCAGATATTAGTAAAGATAAAGCGATAAAAATTTCACTGGTGTTATACGTAGGTCCCCAAAACTACGTATACATAAATTATTATTCATTTTATAGCTCTGTTCGTAATTTAATATATTGAATTTTCCATCACTCTGATCAAAAATTTTCAAAATTATCTCAGCTATTAGTAGAGATAAAGCGATAAAAATTTTACTGGTGTTATACGTAGGTCTCCAAAACTACGAATACATAATTTATTTTTCATTTTATAGTTCTGTTCGAAATTTAATGTATTGAATTTTCCATCACTCTGAACAAAAATTTTTAAATTTATCTCAACTATTTGTAGAGATAAATGGATAAAAATTTAACTGGTGTTATACGTAAATCTCCAGAACTATGTATAAATAATTTATTTTTTATTTTATATTTCTGTTCGAAATTTAATATATTGAATTTTCTATCACTCTAAACAAAAATTTTTAAATTTATCTCAGCTATTGGTAGAGATAGAAAGATAAAAATTTTACTGGTGTTTTACGTAAGTCTTCAGAATTACGTATACATAATTTATTTTTCATTTTATTGCTCTCTTCAAAATCTAATATATTAAAGTTTCTATCACTCTGATCAAAAACTTTTAAATTTATCTCAGTTATTAGTAGAAATAAAAAGATAAAAATTTTACTGGTGTTATACGTAAGATTCCAGAACTACGTATACATAATTTATTTTTCATTTTATAGCTTTGTTCGAAATTTAATATATTGAATATTCTATCACTTTGAACAAAAATTTTTAAATTTATCTCAGCTATTAGTAGAGATAAAAAGATAAAAATTTTACTGGTGTTATACGTAAGTCTCCAAAACTACGCATACATAATTTATTTTTCATTTTGTAACTTTGTTCGAATTTTAATGTATTGAATTTTTTATCACTCTGAACAAAAATTTTTAAATTTATTTCAGCTATTAGTAGAGATAAAAAGATAAAAGTTTTACTGGTGTTATACGTAAATCTTCAGAACTACGTATACATAATTTATTTTTCATTTTATAGCTTTGTTCAAAATCTAATATATTGAATTTTCTATCACTCTGATCAAAAAAATTTAAATTTATCTCAGCTATTAGTAGAGATAAAAAGATAAAAATTTTATTGGTGTTATACGTAAGTCTCCAGAACTACGTATACATAATTTATTTTTTATTGTATAGCTTTGTTCAAAATTTAATATATTGAATTTTCTATCACTCTAAACAAAAATTTTTAAATTTATCTCAGCTATTAGTAGAGATGAAAGAATAAATTTTTACTGGTGTTATACGTAAGTCTTCAGAACTACGTATACATAATTTATTTTTCATTTTATAGCTCTGTTCAAAATTTAATATATTGAAATTTCTTTCGATCTGAACAAAAAATTTTAAATTTATCTCAGCTATTAGTAGAGATACAAGGATAAAATTTTACTAGTGTTGTACGTAAGTCTTTAGAACTACGCATACATAATTTAATTTTCATTTTATTGCTCTGTTTAAAATTTAATATATTGAATTTTCTATCACTTTGAACAACAATTTTTAAATTTATCTCAGCTATTAGTAGAGATAAAAAGATAAAAATTTTACTGGTGTTATTCGTAAGCCTCCAGAACTACGTATACATAATTTATTTTTCATTTTATAGCTCTCTTCGAAATTTAATGTATTGAATTTTTTATCACTCTAAACAAAAATTTTTAAATTTATTTCAGCTATTAGTAGAGATAAATGGATAAAAATTTTACTGGTATTATACGTAAGTTTTTAGAACTATGTATACATAATTTATTTTTTATTTTATAGCTCTGTTCGAAATTTAATATATAGAATTTTCTATCAGTCTAAACAAATATTTTTAAATTTATCTCAGCTATTAGTAAAGATAAAAAGATAAAAATATTACTGGTGTTATTCGTAAGCCTCTAGAACTACGTATACATAATTTATTTTTTATTTTATAGCTCTCTTCGAAATTTAATGTATTGAATTTTCTATCACTCTAAACAAATATTTTTAAATTTATTTCAGCTATTAGTAGAGATAAATGGATAAAAATTTTACTGGTATTATACGTTAGTTTTTAAAATTATGTATAAATAATTTATTTTTCATTTTATATTTCTGTTCGAAATTTAATATATTGAATTTTATATCACTCTGAACAAAAATTTTTAAATTTATCTCAGCTATTAGTAGAGAAAAAAGGATAAAAATTTTATTGGTGTTATACGTAAGTCTCCAAACCTACGTACACATAATTTATTTTTTATTTTATAGCTTTGTTCAAAATTTAATATATTGAATTTTCTGTCACTCTGAACAAAAATTTTTAAATTTATCTCAGCTATTAGTAAAGATAAAAGAATAAAAATTTTACTGGTGTTATACGTAAGTCATCAGAACTACGCATACATAATTTATTTTCCATTTTATAGCTTGGTTTGAAATTTAATATATTGAATTTTCTATCACTCTGAACAAAAATTTTTAAATTTATCTCAGCTATTAGTAGAGATAAAAAAATAAAAATTTTACTGGCGTTTTACGTAAGTCTTCAGAACTACGTATACATAATTTATTTTTCATTTTATAGCTCTGTTCAAAATTTAATATATTGAATTTTCTGTCACTCTGAACAAAAATTTTTAAATTAATCTCAGCTATTAGTAGAGATAAAAAGATAAAAATTTTACTGGTGTTATACGTAAGTCTCCAGAACTACGTATACATAATTTATTTTCCATTTTATAGCTTGGTTTGAAATTTAATATATTGAATTTTCTATCACTCTGAACAAAAATTTTTAAATTAATCTAAGCTATTAGTAGAAATAAAAAGATAAAAATTTTACTGGTGTTATACGTAAGTCTCCAGAACTACGTATACATAATTTATTTTCCATTTTATAGCTCGGTTTGAAATTTAATATATGAATTTTCTATCACTCTGAACAAATATTTTTAAATTAATCTCAGCTATTAGTAGAGATAAAAAGATAAAAATTTTACTGGTGTTATACGTAAGTCTCTAGAACTACGTATACATAATTTATTTTCCATTTTATAGGTCGGTTTGAAATTTAATATATGAATTTTCTATCACTCTGAACAAATATTTTTAAATTTATTTCAGCTATTAGTAAAAACAAAAAAATTAATTTTTACTGGTGTTATACGTAAGTCTTCAGAACTAGGCATACATAATTTATTTTTCATTTTATAGCTTTGTTCAAAATTTAATATATTGAATTTTTTATCACTCTGAACAAAGATTTTTAAATTTATCTCAGCTATTAGTAGAGATAAAAAAATAAATTTTTACTGGTGTTACACGTAAGTCTCCAAAACTACGTATACATAATTTATTTTCCATTTTATAGCTCGGTTTGAAATTTAATATATGAATTTTCAATCACTCTGAACAAATATTTTTAAATTTATCTCAGCTATTAGTAGAGATAAAAAAATAAATTTTTACTGGTGTTATACGTAAGTCTTCAGAATTACGTATACATAATTTATTTTTTATTTTAAAGCTCTGTTCGAAATTTAATATATTGAATTTTCTATCACTCTGAACAAAAATTTTTAAAATTAACTCACCTATTAGTAGAGATAAAAGAATAAATTTTTACAGGTGTTACACGTAAGTTTCCAAAACTACGTATACATAAATTATTTTTCATTTTAAAGCTTTGTTCAAAATTTAATATATTGAATTTTCTGTCACTCTGAACAAAAATTTTTAAATTTATCTCAGCTATTAGTAAAGATAAAAGGATAAAAATTTTACTGGTGTTATACGTAAGTCATCAGAACTACGCATACATAATTTATTTTCTATTTTATAGCTTGGTTTGAAATTTAATATATTGAATTTTCTATCACTCTGAACAAAAATTTTTAAATTTATCTCAGCTACTAGTAGAGATAAAAAGATAAAAATTTTACTGGTGTTATACGTAAGTCTCCAGAATTACGTATACATAATTTATTTTCCATTTTATAGCTCGGTTTGAAATTTAATATATGAATTTTCTATCAGTCTAAACAAATATTTTTAAATTTATCTCAGCTATTAGTAAAGATAAAAAGATAAAAATATTACTGGTGTTATTCGTAAGCCTCCAGAACTACGTATACATAATTTATTTTTCATTTTATAGCTCTCTTCAAAATTTAATGTATTGAATTTTTTATCACTCTAAACAAAAATTTTTAAATTTATCTCAGCTATTAGTAAAGATAAAAGAATAAAAATTTTACTGGTGTTATACGTAAGTCATCAGAACTACGCATACATAATTTATTTTCTATTTTATAGCTTGGTTTGAAATTTAATATATTGAATTTTCTATCACTCTGAACAAAAATTTTTAAATTTATCTCAGCTATTAGTAGAGATAAAAAAATAAAAATTTTACTGGTGTTTTACGTAAGTCTTCAGAACTACGTATACATAATTTATTTTTCATTTTATAGCTCTGTTCAAAATTTAATATATTGAATTTTCTGTCACTCTGAACAAAAATTTTTAAATTAATCTCAGCTATTAGTAAAGATAAAAAAATAAAAATTTTACTGGTGTTATACGTAAGTCTCCAGAACTACGTATACATAATTTATTTTCCATTTTATAGCTCGGTTTGAAATTTAATATATTGAATTTTCTATCACTCTAAACAAAAATTTTTAAATTTATCTCAGCTATTAGTAGAGATAAAAAGATAAAAATTTTACTGGTGTTATACGTAAGTCTCCAGAATTACGTATACATAATTTATTTTCCATTTTATAGCTCGGTTTGAAATTTAATATATGAATTTTCTATCACTCTGAACAAATATTTTTAAATTTATTTCTGCTATTAGTAGAGACAAAAAAATCAATTTTTACTGGTGTTATACGTAAGTCTTCAGAACTACGCATACATAATTTATTTTTCATTTTATAGCTTTGTTCAAAATTTAATATATTGAATTTTTTATGACTCTGAACAAAGATTTTTAAATTTATCTCAGCTATTAGTAGAGATAAAAAAATAAATTTTTACTGGTGTTACACGTAAGTCTCCAAAACTACGTATATATAATTTATTTTTCATTTTATTGCTCTGTTCGAAATTTAATATATGAATTTTCTATCACTCTGAACAAATATTTTTAAATTTATCTCAGCTATTAGTAGAGATAAAAAAATAAATTTTTACTGGTGTTATACGTAAGTCTTCAGAATTACGTATACATAATTTATTTTTTATTTTAAAGCTCTGTTCGAAATTTAATATATTGAATTTTCTATCACTCTGAACAAAAATTTTTAAAATTAACTCACCTATTAATAGAGATAAAAGAATAAATTTTTACAGGTGTTACACCTAAGTCTCCAGAACTAAGTAAACATAATTTATTTTTCATTTTATAGCTCTGTTCGAAATTTAATGTATTGAATTTTCTATCACTCTGAACAAAAATTTTTAAATTTATCTCAGCTATTAGTAGAGATAAAAAAATAAAAATTTTACTGGTGTTTTACGTAAGTCTTCAGAACTACGTATACATAATTTATTTTTCATTTTATAACTCTGTTCAAAATTTAATATATTGAATTTTCTGTCACTCTGAACAAAAATTTTTAAATTTATCTCAGCTATTAGTAAAGATAAAAGGATAAAAATTTTACTGCTGTTATGCGTAAGTCATCAGAACTACGCATACACAATTTATTTTCCATTTTATAGCTTGGTTTGAAATTTAATATATTGAATTTTCTATCACTCTGAACAAAAATTTTTAAATTTATCTCAGCTATTAGTAGAGATAAAAAATAAAAATTTTACTGGTGTTTTACGTAAGTCTTCAGAACTACGTATACATAATTTATTTTTCATTTTATAGCTCTGTTAAAAATTTAATATATTTAATTTTCTGTCACTCTGAACAAAAATTTTTAAATTTATCTCAGCTATTAGTAAAGATAAAAGAATAAAAATTTTACTGGTGTTATACGTAAGTCTCCAAAACTACGTATACATAATTTATTTTTTATTTTATTGCTCTGTTCGAAATTTAATTTATGAATTTTCTATCACTCTGAACAAATATTTTTAAATTTATCTCAGCTATTGGTAGAGATAAAAAAATAAGTTTTTACTGGTGTTATACGTAAGTCTTCAGAACTACGTATACATAATTTATTTTTTATTTTAAAGCTTTGTTCAAAATTTAATATATTGAATTTTCTATCACTCTGAACAAAATTTTTTTAAATTATCTCAGCTATTAGTAGAGATAAAGGAATAAATTTTTACTGGTGTTACACGTAAGTTTCCAGAACTAAGTATACATAATTTATTTTTCATTTTATAGCTCTGTTCGAAATTTAATGTATTGAATTTTCTATCACTCTGAACAAAAATTTTTAAATTTATCTCAGCTATTAGTAGGGATAAAGGAATAAATTTTTACTGGTGTTACACGTAAGTCTCCAGAACTAAGTATACATAATTTATTTTTCATTTTATAGCTCTGTTCGAAATTTAATGTATTGAATTTTTTATCACTCTGAACAAAAATTTTTAAATTTATCTCAGCTATTAGTAAAGATAAAAAGATAAAAATTTTGTTGGTGTTTTACGTAAATTTTTAAAACTACGTATACATAATTTATTTTTCATTCTATAGCTCTGTTCGAAATTTAACATACTGAATTTTCTATCACTCTGAACAAAAATTATTAAATTTATCTCAGCTATTAGTAGAGATAAAAGAATAAAAATGTTACTGGTGTTATACATAAGTTTTCAAAACTACGTATACATAAATTATTTTTCATTTTATAGCTCTGTTCAGAATTTATTATATTGAATTTTCTGTCACTCTGAACAAAAATTTTTAAATTTATTTCAGCTATTAGTAAAGATAAAAGGATAAAAATTTTACTGGTGTTTTACGTAAGTCTTCAGAACTACGTATACATAATTTATTTTTCATTCTATAGCTTTGTTCGCAATTTAATATATTGAATTTTCTATCACTCTGAATAAAAATTTTTAAATTTATCTCAGCTATTAGTAGGGATAAAGGAATAAATTTTTACTGGTGTTACACGTAAGTCTCCAGAACTAAGTATACATAATTTATTTTTCATTTTATAGCTCTGTTCGAAATTTAATGTATTGAATTTTTTATCACTCTGATAAAAATTTTGTTGGTGTTTTACGTAAATTTTTAGAACTACGTATACATTATTTATTTTTCATTCTATAGCTTTGTTCGAAATTTAACATACTGAATTTTCTATCACTCTGAACAAAAATTTTTAAATTTATCTCAGTTATTAGTAGAGATAAAAGGATAAAAATGTTACTGGTGTTATACGAACTACGTATACATAAATTATTTTTCATTTTATAGCTCTGTTTAGAATTTAATATATTGAATTTTCTGTCACTCTGAACAAAAATTTTTAAATTTATTTCAGCTATTAGTAAAGATAAAAGAATAAAAATTTTACTGGTGTTATACGTAAGTTTTCAGAACTACGCATACATAATTTATTTTCCATTTTATAGCTCGGTTTAAAATTTAATATATTGAATTTTCTATCACTCTGAACAAAAATTTTTAAATTTATCTCAGCTATTAGTAGGGATAAAGGAATAAATTTTTACTGGTGTTACACGTAAGTCTCCAGAACTAAGTATACATAATTTATTTTTCATTTTATAGCTCTGTTCGAAATTTAATGTATTGAATTTTTTATCACTCTGAACAAAAATTTTTAAATTTATCTCAGCTATTAGTAGAGATAAAAAGATAAAAATTTTGTTGGTGTTTTACGTAAATTTTTAGAACTACGTATACATTATTTATTTTTCATTCTATAGCTTTGTTCGAAATTTAACATACTGAATTTTCTATCACTCTGAACAAAAATTTTTAAATTTATCTCAGCTATTAGTAGAGATAAAAGGATAAAAATGTTACTGGTGTTATACGAACTACGTATACATAAATTATTTTTCATTTTATAGCGCTGTTTAGAATTTAATATATTGAATTTTCTGTCACTCTGAACAAAAATTTTTAAATTTATTTCAGCTATTAGTAAAGATAAAAGAATAAAAATTTTACTGGTGTTATACGTAAGTTTTCAGAACTACGCATACATAATTTATTTTCCATTTTATAGCTCGGTTTAAAATTTAATATATTGAATTTTCTATCACTCTGAACAAAAATTTTTAAATTTATCTCAGCTATTAGTAGGGATAAAGGAATAAATTTTTACTGGTGTTACACGTAAGTCTCCAGAACTAAGTATACATAATTTATTTTTCATTTTATAGCTCTGTTCGAAATTTAATGTATTGAATTTTTTATCACTCTGAACAAAAATTTTTAAATTTATCTCAGCTATTAGTAGAGATAAAAAGATAAAAATTTTGTTGGTGTTTTACGTAAATTTTTAGAACTACGTATACATTATTTATTTTTCATTCTATAGCTTTGTTCGAAATTTAACATACTGAATTTTCTATCACTCTGAACAAAAATTTTTAAATTTATCTCAGCTATTAGTAGAGATAAAAGGATAAAAATGTTACTGGTGTTATACGAACTACGTATACATAAATTATTTTTCATTTTATAGCGCTGTTTAGAATTTAATATATTGAATTTTCTGTCACTCTGAACAAAAATTTTTAAATTTATTTCAGCTATTAGTAAAGATAAAAGAATAAAAATTTTACTGGTGTTATACGTAAGTTTTCAGAACTACGCATACATAATTTATTTTCCATTTTATAGCTCGGTTTAAAATTTAATATATTGAATTTTCTATCACTCTGAACAAAAATTTTTAAATTTATCTCAGCCATTAGTAGAGATAAAAGAATAAATTTTTACTGGTGTTACACGTAAGTCTCCAGGACTACGTATACATAATTTATTTTTCATTTTGTTGCTCTGTTCGAAATTTAATATATGAATTTTCTATCACTCTGAACAAATATTTTTAAATTTATCTCAGCTATTAGTAGAGATAAAAAAATAAATTTTCACCGGTGTTATACGTAAGTCTTCAGAACTACGTATACATAATTTATTTTTCATTTTAAAGTTTTGTTCAAAATTTAATATATTGAATTTTTTATCACTCTGAACAAAATTTTTTAAAATTATCTCAGCTATTAGTAGAGATAGAGGAACAAATTTTTACTGGTGTTTTACGTAAGTTTTCAGAACTACGTATACATAATTTATTTTTCATTCTATAGCTCTGTTCGAAATTTATTGTATTGAATTTTCTATCACTCTGAACAAAAATTTTTAAATTTATCTCAGCTATTAGTAGAGGTAAAAGAATAAATTTTTACTGGTGTTACACGTAAGTCTCCAGAACTACGTATACATAATTTATTTTTATTTTATTGCTCTGTTTGTAATTTAATAAATGAATTTTCTATCATTTTGAACAAATATATTTAAATTTATCTCAGCTATTGGTAGAGATAAAAAAATAAGTTTTTACTGGTGTTATACGTAAGTCTTCAGAACTACGTATACATAAATTATTTTTTATTTTAAAGCTTTGTTCAAAATTTAATATATTGAATTTTCTATCACTCTGAACAAAATTTTTTTAAATTATCTCAGCTATTAGTAGAGATAAAGGAATAAATTTTTACTGGTGTTACACGTAAGTTTCCAGAACTAAGTATACATAATTTATTTTTCATTTTATAGCTCTGTTCGAAATTTAATGTATTGAATTTTCTATCACTCTGAACAAAAATTTTTAAATTTATCTCAGCTATTAGTAGGGATAAAGGAATAAATTTTTACTGGTGTTACACGTAAGTCTCCAGAACTAAGTATACATAATTTATTTTTCATTTTATAGCTCTGTTCGAAATTTAATGTATTGAATTTTTTATCACTCTGAACAAAAATTTTTAAATTTATCTCAGCTATTAGTAAAGATAAAAAGATAAAAATTTTGTTGGTGTTTTACGTAAATTTTTAAAACTACGTATACATAATTTATTTTTCATTCTATAGCTCTGTTCGAAATTTAACATACTGAATTTTCTATCACTCTGAACAAAAATTATTAAATTTATCTCAGCTATTAGTAGAGATAAAAGAATAAAAATGTTACTGGTGTTATACATAAGTTTTCAAAACTACGTATACATAAATTATTTTTCATTTTATAGCTCTGTTCAGAATTTATTATATTGAATTTTCTGTCACTCTGAACAAAAATTTTTAAATTTATTTCAGCTATTAGTAAAGATAAAAGGATAAAAATTTTACTGGTGTTTTACGTAAGTCTTCAGAACTACGTATACATAATTTATTTTTCATTCTATAGCTTTGTTCGCAATTTAATATATTGAATTTTCTATCACTCTGAATAAAAATTTTTAAATTTATCTCAGCTATTAGTAGGGATAAAGGAATAAATTTTTACTGGTGTTACACGTAAGTCTCCAGAACTAAGTATACATAATTTATTTTTCATTTTATAGCTCTGTTCGAAATTTAATGTATTGAATTTTTTATCACTCTGATAAAAATTTTGTTGGTGTTTTACGTAAATTTTTAGAACTACGTATACATTATTTATTTTTCATTCTATAGCTTTGTTCGAAATTTAACATACTGAATTTTCTATCACTCTGAACAAAAATTTTTAAATTTATCTCAGCTATTAGTAGAGATAAAAGGATAAAAATGTTACTGGTGTTATACGAACTACGTATACATAAATTATTTTTCATTTTATAGCTCTGTTTAGAATTTAATATATTGAATTTTCTGTCACTCTGAACAAAAATTTTTAAATTTATTTCAGCTATTAGTAAAGATAAAAGAATAAAAATTTTACTGGTGTTATACGTAAGTTTTCAGAACTACGCATACATAATTTATTTTCCATTTTATAGCTCGGTTTAAAATTTAATATATTGAATTTTCTATCACTCTGAACAAAAATTTTTAAATTTATCTCAGCTATTAGTAGGGATAAAGGAATAAATTTTTACTGGTGTTACACGTAAGTCTCCAGAACTAAGTATACATAATTTATTTTTCATTTTATAGCTCTGTTCGAAATTTAATGTATTGAATTTTTTATCACTCTGAACAAAAATTTTTAAATTTATCTCAGCTATTAGTAGAGATAAAAAGATAAAAATTTTGTTGGTGTTTTACGTAAATTTTTAGAACTACGTATACATTATTTATTTTTCATTCTATAGCTTTGTTCGAAATTTAACATACTGAATTTTCTATCACTCTGAACAAAAATTTTTAAATTTATCTCAGCTATTAGTAGAGATAAAAGGATAAAAATGTTACTGGTGTTATACGAACTACGTATACATAAATTATTTTTCATTTTATAGCTCTGTTTAGAATTTAATATATTGAATTTTCTGTCACTCTGAACAAAAATTTTTAAATTTATTTCAGCTATTAGTAAAGATAAAAGAATAAAAATTTTACTGGTGTTATACGTATGTTTTCAGAACTACGCATACATAATTTATTTTCCATTTTATAGCTCGGTTTAAAATTTAATATATTGAATTTTCTATCACTCTGAACAAAAATTTTTAAATTTATCTCAGCCATTAGTAGAGATAAAAGAATAAATTTTTACTGGTGTTACACGTAAGTCTCCAGGACTACGTATACATAATTTATTTTTCATTTTGTTGCTCTGTTCGAAATTTAATATATGAATTTTCTATCACTCTGAACAAATATTTTTAAATTTATCTCAGCTATTAGTAGAGATAAAAAAATAAATTTTCACCGGTGTTATACGTAAGTCTTCAGAACTACGTATACATAATTTATTTTTCATTTTAAAGTTTTGTTCAAAATTTAATATATTGAATTTTTTATCACTCTGAACAAAATTTTTTAAAATTATCTCAGCTATTAGTAGAGATAGAGGAATAAATTTTTACTGGTGTTTTACGTAAGTTTTCAGAACTACGTATACATAATTTATTTTTCATTCTATAGCTCTGTTCGAAATTTATTGTATTGAATTTTCTATCACTCTGAACAAAAATTTTTAAATTTATCTCAGCTATTAGTAGAGATAAAAGAATAAATTTTTACTGGTGTTACACGTAAGTCTCCAGAACTACGTATACATAATTTATTTTTATTTTATTGCTCTGTTTGTAATTTAATAAATGAATTTTCTATCATTTTGAACAAATATATTTAAATTTATTTCAGCTATTAGTAAAAATAAAAAAATAAATTTTTACTGGTGTTATACGTAAGTCTTCAGAACTACGCATACATAATTTATTTTTCATTTTATAGCTTTGTTCAAAATTTAATATATTGAGTTTTCTATCACTCTGAACAAAGATTTTTAAATTTATCTCAGCTATTAGTAGAGATGAAAAATTAAATTTTTACTGGTGTTACACGTAAGTCTCCAAAACTACGTATACATAATTTATTTTTTTTTTATTGCTCTGTTCGAAATTTAATATATGAATTTTTTATCACTCTGAACAAATATTTTTAAATTTTTTAAATTTTTTTAATATTTTAAATTTATCTCAGCTATTAGTAGAGATAAAAAAATAAAAATTTTACTGGTGTTATGCGTAAGTCTTCAGAACTACGTATACATAATTTATTTTTTATTTTAAAGCTTTGTTCAAAATTTAATATATTGAATTTTCTATTACTCTGAACAAAAATTTTTAAATTTATCTCAGCTATTAGTAGAGATAAAGAAATAAATTTTTACTGGTGTTACACGTAAGTCTCCAGAACTAAGTATACATAATCTATTTTTCATTCTATAGCTTTGTTCGAAATTTATTATATTGAATTTTCTATCACTCTGAACAAAAATTTTTAAGTTTATCTCATCTATTAGTAGAGATAAAAAGATAAAAATTTTACTGGTGTTATACGTAAGTCTCCAGAATTACGTATACATAATTTATTTTTTATTTTATTGCTCTGTTCGAAATTTAACATACTGAATTTTCTATCACTCTGAACAAAAATTTTTAAATTTATCTCAGCTATTAGTAGAGATAAAAGGATAAAAATTTTACTGGTGTTATACGTAAGTTTCCAGAACTACGTATACATAAATTATTTTTTATTTTATAGCTCTGTTCAAAATTTAATATATTGAATTTTCTGTCACTCTAAACAAAAATTTTTAAATTTATCTCAGCTATTAGTAAAGATAAAAAAATAAATTTTTACTGGTGTTACACGTAAGTCTCCAAAACTACGTATACATAATTTATTTTTTATTTTATTGCTCTGTTCGAAATTTAATGTATGAATTTTCTATCACTCTGAACAAATATTTTTAAATTTATCTCAACTATTAGTAGAGATATAAAAATAAATTTTTACTGGTGTCATACGTAAGTCTTCAGAACTACGTATACATAATTTATTTCTCATTTTATAGCTTTGTTCAAAATTCAATATATTGAGTTTTCTATCACTCTGAACAAAGATTTTTAAATTTATCTCAGCTAATCGTAGAGATAAAAAAATAAATTTTTACTGGTGTTATACGTAAGTCTTCAGAACTACGTAAACATAATTTATTTTTTATTTTAAAGCTTTGTTCAAAATTTAATATATTAAATTTTCTATCACTCTAAACAAAAATTTTTAAATTTATCTCAGCTATTAGTAGAGATAAAGAGATAAAATTTTTACTGGTGTTTTACGTAAATCTTCAGAACTACGTATACATAATTTATTTTTCATTCTATAGCTCTGTTCGAAATTTAACGTACTGAATTTTCTATCACTCTGAACAAAAATTTTCAAATTTATCTCAGCTATGAGTAGAGATAAAAGGATAAAAATTTTACTGGTGTTATACGTAAGTTTTCAGAACTACGCATACATAATTTATTTTCCATTTCATAGCTCGGTTTGAAATTTAATATATTAAATTTTCTATCACTCTGAACAAAAATTTTTAAATTAACCTCAGCTATTAGTAGAGATAAAGGGATAAAAATTTTACTGGTGTTATACGTAAGTCTTCACAACTACGCATACATAATTTATTTTCTATTTTATTGCTCTGTTCGAAATTTGATATATTGAATTTTCTATCACATTGATCAAAAATTTTTAAATTTATCTCAGCTATTAGTAGAGATAAAGGAATAAATTTTTACTGGTGTTACACGTAAGTCTCCAAAACTAAGTATACATAATTTATTTTTCATTTTATAGCTCTGTTCGAAATTTAATGTATTGAATTTCCTATCACTCTGAACAAAAAATTTTAAATTTATCTCAGCTATTAGTAGAGATAAAAAAATAAAAATTTTACTGGTGTTTTACGTAAGTCTTCAGAACTACGTATACATAATTTATTTTTCACTCTATAGCTCTGTTCGAAATTTAATATATTGAATTTTCTATCACTCTGAACAAAAATTTTTAAATTTATCTCAGCTATTAGTAGAGATAAAAAAATAAAAATTTTACTGGTGTTTTACGTAAGTCTTCAGAACTACGTATACATAATTTATTTTTCACTCTATAGCTCTGTTCGAAATTTAATATATTGAATTTTCTATCACTCTGAAAAAAATTTTTTAAATTTATCTCAGCTATTAGTAGAGATAAAAAGATAAAAATTTTATTGGTGTTATATGTAAGTCTTCAGAGCTACGTATACATAATTTATTTTTTATTTTATAGCTCTGTTCGAAATTTAATATATTGAATTTTCTATCACTTTGAACAAAAATTTTTAAATTTATCTCAGCTATTAGTAGAGATAAAGAAATAAAATTTTACTGGTGTTATACGTAAGTTTCCAAAACTACGTATACATAATTTATTTTTCAATTTATTGCTCTGTTCGAAATTTAATATATGAATTTTCTATCATTCTGAACAAATATTTTTAAATTTATCTCAGCTATTAGTAGAGATAAATAAATAAATTTTTACTGGTGTTATACGTAAATCTTCAGAACTACGTATACATAATTTATTTTTCATTTTATAGCATTGTTCAAAATTTAATATATTGAATTTTCTATCACTTTGAACAAAAATATTTAAAATTATCTCAGCTACTAGTAGAGATAAAGATATAAAATTTTACTGGTGTTATACGTAAGTTTTCAAAACTACGTATACATAATTTATTTTTCATTTTAAAGCTTTGTTCAAAATTTAATATATTGAATTTTCTGTCACTCTGAACAAAAATTTTTAAATTTATCTCAGCTATTAGTAGAGATAAAAGGATAAAAATTTTATTGGTGTTATACGTAAGTCTCCAGAACTTCGTATACATAATTTATTTTCCATTTTATAGCTCGGTTCGAAATTTAATATATGAATTTTCTATCACTATGAACAAAAATTTTTAAATTTATCTCAGCTATTAGTAGAGATAATGAAATAAATTTTTACTGGTGTTACACGTAAGTCTACAAAACTACGTATATATAATTTGTTTTTTAATTTATAGCTTTGTTCAAAATTTAATGTATTGAATTTTCTATCACTCTGAACAAAAATTTTTAAATTTATCTCAGCTATTAGTAGAGATAAAAAGATAAAAATTTTACTGGTGTTATACGTAAGTCTCCAAAACTACGTATAGTACATAATTTATTTTTTATTTTATAGCTCTGTTCGAAATTTAATATATTGAAATTTCTATCACTCTAAACAAAAATTTTTAAATTTATTTCAGCTATTAGTAGAAATAAAAAGATAAAAATCTTACTGGTGTTTATATGTAAATCTTCAGAGCTACGTATACATAATTTATTTTTTATTTTATAGCTCTGTTCGAAATTTAATATATTGAATTTTCTATCACTCTGAACAAAAATTTTTAAATTTATTTCAGCTATTAGTAGAGATAAAAAGATAAAATTTTACTGGTATTATACTTAAGTCTCCAGAACTACGTATACATATTTTATTTTTTATTTTATAGCTCTGTTCAAAATTTAATGTATTGAAATTTTACTGGTGTTATACGTAAGTCTCCAAAACTACGTATAGTACATAATTTATTTTTTATTTTATAGCCCTGTTCGAAATTTAATATATTGAAATTTCTATCACTCTAAACAAAAATTTTTAAATTTATTTCAGCTATTAGTAGAAACAAAAAAATAAAAATTTTACTGGTGTTTATATGTGAGTTTTCAGAGCTACGTATACATAATTTATTTTTTATTTTATAGCTCTGTTCGAAATTTAATATATTGATTTTTCTATCACTCTGAACAAAAATTTTTAAATTCAACTATTAGTAGAGATAAAAGAATAAATTTTTACTGGTGTTACACGTAAGTTTTCAGAACTACGCATACATAATTTATTTTTCATTTTATAGCTTTGTTCAAAATTTAATATATTGAATTTTCTATCACTCTGAACAAAAATTTTTAAATTTATCTCAGCTATTAGTAGAGATAAAAAAATAAATTTTTACTGGTGTTACACGTAAGTCTCTAGAACTACGTATACATAATTTATTTTTTATTTTATAGCTCTGTTCGAAATTTAATGTATTGAATTTCTATCACTCTAAACAAAAATTTTTAAATTTATCTCGGCTATTAGTAGAGATAAAAGGATAAAAATTTTATTGGTGTTATACGTAAGTCTCCAGAACTAGGTATACATAAATTATTTTTTATTTTATAGCTCTGTTCAAAATTTAATATATTGAATTTTCTGTCACTCTGAACAAAAATTTTTAAATTTATCTCAGCTATTAGTAGAGATAAAAAGACGAAAATTTTACTGGTGTTTTACGTAAGTCTTCAGAACTACGTATACATAATTTATTTTTTATTTTATTGCTCTGTTCAAAATTTAACATACTGAACTTTGTATCACTTTGAACAAAAATTTTTAAATTTATCTCAGCTATTAGTAGAGATAAAAAGATAAAAATTTTACTGGTGTTATACGTAAGTCTTCAAAACTACGTATAGTACATAATTTATTTTTTATTTTATAGCTCTGTTCGAAATTTAATATATTGAATTTTCTATCACTCTGAACAAAAATTTTTAAATTTATGTCAGCTATTAGTAGAGATAAAAAGATAAAAATTTTACTGCTGTTATATGTAAGTCTCCAGAACTACGTATACATAATTTATTTTTCATCTTATTGCTTTGTTCGAAATTTAATATATGAACTTTCTATCACTCTGAACAAATATTTTTAAATTTATTTCAGCTCTTAGTAGAAACAAAAAAAATAAATATTTACTGGTGTTAAACGTAAGTTTTCAGAACTACGCATACACAATTTATTTTTCATTTTATAGCTTTGCTCGAAATTTAATGTTTTGAATTTTCTATCACTCTGAACAAAAATTTTTAAATTTATCTCAGCTATTAGTGGGGATAAAAAGATAAAAATTTTACTGGTGTTATACGTAAGTCTTCAAAACTACGTATAAATATTTTTTTTTCATTTTATAACTTTGTTCGAAATTTAATATATTGAATTTTCTACCACTCTGAACAAAAATTTTTAAATTTATCTCAGCTATTAGTAGGGATAAAAAAATAAAAATTTTACTGGTGTTATACGTAAGTTTCCAGAATTACGTATACATAACTTTTTTTTTATAGTTTTGTTCGAAATTTAATATATTGAATTTTCTATCACTCTGAACAAAAATTTTTAAATTTATCTCAGCTATTAGTAGAGATAAAAAGATAAAATTTTACTGGTGTTATACGTAAGTTTCCAAAACTACGTATACATAATTTATTTTTCAATTTATTGCTTTGTTCGAAATATAATATATGAATTTTCTATCACTTTGAACAAATATTTTTAAATTTATCTCAGCTATTAGTAGAGATAAAAAAATAAATTTTTACTGGTGTTATACGTAAGTCTTCAGAACTACGTATACATAATTTATTTTTCATTTTATAGCATTGTTCAAAATTTAATATATTGAATTTTCTATCACTCTGAACAAAAATTTTTAAATTTATCTCAGCTATTAGTCGAGATAATGAAATAAATTTTTACTGGTGTTACACGTAAATCTACAGAACTACGTATACATAATATATTTTTTATTTTATAGCTCTGTTTGAAATTTAATATATTGAATTTTCTATGACCCTGAACAAAAATTTTTAAATTTATTTCAGCTATTAGTAGAGATAAAAAGATAAAAATTTTACTGGTGTTACACGTAAATCTACAGAACTACGTATACATAATTTATTTTTTATTTTATAGCTTTGTTTGAAATTTAATATATTGAATTTTCTATCACTCTAAACAAAAATTTTTAAATTTATCTGAGCTATTGGTAGAAATAAAAAGATAAAATTTTACTGTTGTTATACTTAAGTTTCCAGAACTACGTATACATAATTTATTTTTTATTTTATAGCTCTGTTCAAAATTTAATGTATTGAAATTTCTATTACTCTCAACAAAAATTTTTAAATTTATCTCAGCTATTAGTAATGATAAAAAGATAAAATTTTACTGGTGTTATACCTAAGTCTCCAGAACTACGTATACATAATTTGTTTTTTATTTTATAGCTCTGTTCAAAATTTAATGTATTGAATTTTCTATCACTCTGAACAAAAATTTTTAAATTTATCTCAGCTATTAGTAGAGATAAAAAGATAAAAATTTTACTGGTGTTGTACGTAAGTCTCCAGAACTACGTATAATACATAATTTATTTTTCATTTTATAGCTCTGTTCAAAATTTGATATATTGAAATTTCTATCACTCTAAACAAAAATTTTTAAATTTATTTCAGCTATTAGTAGAGATAAAAAGATAAAAATTTTACTGGTGTTTATATGAAAATCTTCAGAGCTACGTATACATAATTTATTTTTTATTTTATAGCTCTGTTCGAAATTTAATATATTGAATTTTCTATCACTCTGAACAAAAATTTTTAAATTTATTTCAGCTATTAGTAGAGATAAAAAGATAAAAATTTTACTGGTGTTATATGTAAGTCTCCAGAGCTGCGTATACAAAACTTATTTTATATTTTATAGCTCTGTTTGAAATTTAATATATTGAATTTTCTATCACTCTGAACAAAAATTTTTAAATTTATTTCAGCTTTTAGTAGAAATAAAAAAATAAATTTTTACTGGTGTTATACGTAAGTTTTCAGAGCTACGTATACATAATTTGTTTTTCATTTTATAGCATTGTTCAAAATTTAATATATTGAATTTTCTATCACTCTGAACAAAAATTTTTAAATTTATCTCAGCTATTGGTAGAGATGAAAAGATAAAACTTTACTGGTGTTATACTTAAGTTTCCAGAACTACGTATACATAATTTATTTTTTATTTTATAGCTCTGTTCAAAATTTATGTATTGAAATTTCTATTACTCTAAACAAAAATTTTTAAATTTATTTCAGCTATTAGTAATGATAAAAAGATAAAATTTTACTGGTGTTATACGTAAGTCTCCAGAACTACGTATACATAATTTGTTTTTTATTTTATAGCTCTGTTCAAAATTTAATATATTGAATTTTCTATCACTCTAAACAAAAATTTTTAAATTTATTTCAGCTATTAGTTGAAATAAAAAGATAAAAATTTTACTGGTGTTATACGTAAGTCTTCAAAACTACGTATAAAAATTTTTATTTTATAACTCTCTTCGAAATTTAATATATTGAATTTTCTATCACTCTAAACAAAAATTTTTAAATTTATCTCAGCTATTAGTAGAGATAAAAAGATAAAAATTTTACTGGTGTTATACGTAAGTCCCCAGAACTACGTATAATACATAATTTATTTTTTATTTTATAGCTCTGTTCGAAATTTAATATATTGAAATTTCCATCACTCTAAACAAAAATTTTTAAATTTATCTCAGCTATTAGTAGAGATAAAAAGATAAAAATTTTACTGGTGTTTATATGTAAATCTTTAGAACTACGTATACATAATTTATTTTTTATTTTATAGCTCTGTTCGAAATTTAATATATTGAATTTTCTATCACTCTGGACAAAAATTTTTAAATTTATCTCAGCTATTAGTAGAGATAAAAGAATAAATTTTTACTGGTGTTACACGTAGGTTTTCAAAACTACGCATACATAATTTATTTTTCATTTTATAGCTTTGTTCAAAATTTAATATATTGAATTTTCTATCACTCTGAACAAAAATTTTTAAATTTATCTCAGCTATTAGTAGAGATAAAAAAATAAATTTTTACTGGTGTTAAACGTAAGTCTTCAGAACTACGCGGACATAATTTATTTTTTATTTTATAGCTTTGTTCAAAATGTAATATATTGAATTTTCTATCATTCTGAACAAAAATTTTTAAATTTATCTCAGCTATTAGTAGAGATAAAAAGATAAAAATTTTACTGGTGTTATACGTAAGTCTCCAGAACTACGTATAATACATAATTTATTTTTCATTTTATAGCTCTGTTCGAAATTTAATATATTGAAATTTCTATCACTCTAAACAAAAATTTTTAAATTTAACCATCAGTAGAGATAAAAAGATAAAAATTTTACTGGTGTTTATATGTAAATTTTTAGAACTACGTATACATAATTTATTTTTTATTTTATAGCTCTGTTCGAAATTTAATATATTGAATTTTCTATCACTCTGAACAAAAATTTTTAAATTTATCTCAGCTATTAGTAGAGATAAAAGAATAAATTTTTACTGGTGTTACACGTAAGTTTTCAGAACTACGCATACATAAATTATTTTTCATTTTATAGCTTTGTTCAAAATTTAATATATTGAATTTTCTATCACTCTGAACAAAAATTTTTAAATTTATCTCAGCTATTAGTAGAAATAAAAAACTAACTTTTTACTGGTGTTAAACGTAAGTCTTCAGAACTACGCGGACATAATTTACTTTTTATTTTATAGCTTTGCTCAAAATTTAATATATTGAATTTTCTGTCATTCTGAACAAAAATTTTTAAATTTACCTCAGCTATTAGTAGAGACAAAAAAATAAATTTTTACTGGTGTTACACGTAAGTCTCCAAAACTACGTGTACATAATTTGTTTTTCATCTTATTGCTTTGTTCGAAATTTGATATATGAATTTTTTATCACTCTGAACAAATATTTTTAAATTTATTATAGCTATTAGTAGAGATAAAAAAATAAATTTTCACTGGTGTTAAACGTAAGTTTTTAGAACTACGCATACAAAATTTATTTTTCATTTTATAGCTTTGTTCAAAATTTAATATATTGAATTTTCTATCACCCTGAACAAAAATTTTTAAATTTATCTCAGCTATTAGTAGAGATAAAAGAATAAATTTTTACTGGTGATACACGTAAGTCTCCAGAACTACGTATACATAATTTATTTTTTATTTTATAGCTTTGTTCGAAATTTAATGTATTGAATTTTCTATCACTCGGAACAAAAATTTTTAAATTTATCTCAGCTATTAGTAGAGATAAATAGATAAAAATTTTACTGGTGTTTTACGTAAATTTTTAGAACTACGTATACATAATTTTTTTTTCATTATATAGCTCTGTTCGAAATTTAATATATTAAATTTTCTATCACTCTGAACAAAAATTTTTAAATTTATTTCAGCTATTAGTAGAGATATAAAGATAAAAATTTTATTTGTGTTACACGTAAGTTTCCAGAACTACGTATACATAAAATATTTTTCATTTTATAGCTTTGTTCAAAATTTAATATAGTGAATTTACTGTCACTCTGAACAAAAATTTTTAAATTTATCTCAGCTATTAGTAGAGATAAAAGAATAAATTTTTACTGGTGTTACACGTAAGTTTTCAGAACTACGCATACATAAATTATTTTTCATTTTATAGCTTTGTTCAAAATTTAATATATTGAATTTTCTATCACTCTGAACAAAAATTTTTAAATTTATCTCAGCTATTAGTAGAAATAAAAAACTAACTTTTTACTGGTGTTAAACGTAAGTCTTCAGAACTACGCGGACATAATTTATTTTTTATTTTATAGCTTTGTTCAAAATTTAATATATTGAATTTTCTATCACTCTGAACAAAAATTTTCAAATTAATCTCAGCTATTAGTAGAGATAAAAGGATAAAAATTTTACTGGTGTTATACGTAAATCTCCAGAATTACGTATACATAATTTATTTTTCATTTTAAAGCTCTGTTCGAAATTTAATATATTGAATTTTCTATCATTCTAAACAAAAATTTTTAAATTTATCTCAGCTATTAGTAGAGGTAAAAGAAAAAAAATTTTACTGGTGTTATATGTAAGTCTCCAGAGCTACGTATACATAATTTATTTTTTATTTTATAGCTTTGTTCGAAATTTAATATATTGAATTTTCGGTCACTCTGAACAAAAATTTTTAAATTTATCTTAGCTATTAGTAGAGATAAAAAGATAAAATTTTACTGGTGTTATACGTA
This sequence comes from Tribolium confusum, assembly GCA_029207805.1. NCBI lineage: Eukaryota > Metazoa > Arthropoda > Insecta > Coleoptera > Tenebrionidae > Tribolium > Tribolium confusum. The sequence continues at coordinate 32,103,446 of JALGAY010000004.1, forward strand.
AGTTTCCAAAACTACGTATACATAATTTATTTTTCAATTTATTGCTTTGTTCGAAATTTAATATATGAATTTTCTATCACTCTGAACAAATATTTTTAAATTTATCTCAGCTATTAGTAGAGATAAAAAAATAAATTTTTACTGGTGTTACACGTAAGTCTACAAAACTACGTATACATAATATATTTTTTATTTTATAGCTCTGTTTGAAATTTAATATATTGAATTTTCTATCACTCTGAACAAAAATTTTTAAATTTATCTCAGCTATTAGTAGAGATAATGAAATATATTTTTACTGGTGTTACACGTAAGTCTACAGAACTACGTAAACATAATTTATTTTTTATTTTATAGCTCTGTTCGAAATTTAATGTATTGAATTTTTTATCACTCTGAACAAAAATTTTTAAATTTATTTCAGCTATTAGTAGAGATAAATAGATAAAAATTTTACTGGTGTTTTACGTAAGTTTTCAGAACTACGTATATATAATTTATTTTTTATCTTATTGCTTTGTTTGAAATTTAATATATGAATTTTCTATCACTCTAAACAAATATTTTTAAATTTATTTCAGCTATTAGTAGAGATAAAAAACTAAATTTTTACTGGTGTTAAACGTAAGTTTTCAGAACTACGCATACATAATTTATTTTTTATTTTATAGCTTTGTTCAAAGTTTAATATATTGAATTTTCTATCATTCTAAACAAAAATTTTTAAATTTATCTCAGCTATTAGTAGAGATAAAAAAATAAATTTTTACTGGTGTTACACGTAAGTCTCCAGAACTACGTATACATAATTTATTTTTTATTTTATAGCTCTGTTTGAAATTTAATGTATTGAATTATCTATCACTCTGAACAAAAATTTTTAAATTTATCTCAGCTATTAGTAGAGGTAAAAGAATAAAAATTTTACTGGTGTTATACGTAAGTCTCCAGAGCTACGTATACATAATTTATTTTTTATTTTATAGCTCTGTTTGAAATTTAATGTATTGAATTTTCTATCACTCTAAACAAAAATTTTTAAATTTATCTCAGCTATTAGTAGAGATAAAAAAATAAAATTTTACTGGTGTTATACGTAAGTCTTCAAAACTACGTATACATTATTTATTATTTATTTTATAGCTCTGTTTAAAATTTAATATATTGAATTTTCTATCACTCTGAACAAAAATTTTTAAATTTATCTCAGCTATTAGTAGAGATTAAAAGACGAAAATTTTACTGGTGTTTTGCCTAAGTCTTCAGAACTACGTAGACATAATTTATTTTTCATTCTATATCTCTGTTCGAAAGTTAATATATTGAATTTTCTATCCCTCTGAACAAAAATTTTTAAATTTATCTCAGCTAATAGTAGAGATAAAAAAATAAAAATTTTACTGGTGTTATACGTAAGTCTCCAAAACTACGTATACATAATTTATTTTTTACTTTATAGCTTTTTTCGAAATTTAATATATTGAATTTTCTATCACTCTGAACAAAAATTTTTAAATTTATGTCAGCTATTAGTAGAGATAAAAAAATAAAAATTTTATTGGTGTTATACGTAAGTCTCCAAAACTACGAATACATAATTTATTTTTAATTTTATAGCTCTGTTCGAAATTTATATATATTGAATTTTCTGTCACTCTAAACAAAAATTTTTAAATTTATCTCAGCTATTTGTAGAGATAAAAGGATAAAAATTTTACTGGTGTTATACGTAAGTCTCCAGAACTACGTATTTTTTATAATTATATAATTATATAATTTATTTTTTATTTTATAGTTTTGTTTGAAGTTTAATATATTGAATTTTCTATCACTCTGAACAAAAATTTTTAAATTTATCTCAGCTATTAGTAGAGGTAAAAGGATAAAAATTTTACTGGTGTTATACGTAAGTCTCTAAAACTACGCATACATAATTTATTTTTCATTTTAAAGCTCTGTTCGAAATTTAATATATTGAATTTTCTATCACTCTGAACAAAAATTTTAAATTTATCTTAGCTATTAGTAGAGAGGAAAAGATAAAAATTTTACTAATGTTATACGTAAGTCTCCAAAACTACGTATACATAATTTGTTTTTTATTTTATAGCTTTGTTTGAAGTTTAATATATAGAATTTTCTATCACTCTAAACAAAAATTTTTAAATTTATCTCAGCTATTATTAGAGATAAAAGAATAAAAATTTTACTGGTGTTATACGTAAGTTTTCAGAACTACGTATACATAATTTATTTTTTATTTTATAGCATTGTTTGAAGTTTAATATATTGAATTTTCTATCACTCTGAACAAAAATTTTTAAAATTATCTCAGCTATTAGTAGAGATAAAAAAATAAAAATTTTACTGGTGTTATACGTAAGTTTTTAAAACTACGTATACATAATTTATTTTTTATTCCATAGCTCTGTTCGAAATTTAATATATTGAATTTTCTATCACTCTGAACAAAAATTTTTAAATTTATTTTAGCTATTAGTAGAGATAAAAAGATAAAAATTTTACTGGTGTTATGCGTAAGTTTCCAAAACTACGTATAAATATTTTTTTTATTTTATTTTATAACTCTGTTCGAAATTTAATATATTGAACTTTCTATCACTCTGAACAAAAATTTTTAAATTTATCTCAGCTACTAGTAGAGATAAAAAAATAATTTTTAACTGGTGTTACACGTAAGTCTTCAGAACTACGTATACATAATTTATTTTTTATTTTATAGCTTTGTTCGAAATTTAATGTATTGAATTTTATATTACTCTGAACAAAAATTTTTAAATTTATCTCAGCTATTAGTAGAGATAAATAGATAAAAATTTTACTGGTGTTTTACGTAAATCTTTAAAACTACGTATACATAATTTATTTTTTATTTTATAGTTCTGTTCGAAATCTAATATATTGAATTTTCTATCACTCTGAACAAAAATTTTTAATTAATCTCATCTATTAGTAAAGATAAAAGAATAAAAATTTTACTGGAGTTATACGTAAGTTTTCAGAATTACGTATACATAATTTATTTTTCATTTTATAGCTCTGTTCGAAATTTAATATATTGAATTTTCTATCACTCTGAACAAAAATTTTTAAATTTATTTCAGCTATTAGTAAAGATAAAAAGATAAAAATTTTACTGGTGTTATACGTAAGTCTCCAGAACTACGCATAAATATTTTTTTTATTTTATAACTTTGTTCGAAATTTAATATATTGAACTTTCTATCACTCTGAACAAAAATTTTTAAATTTATCTCAGCTATTAGTAGAGATAAAAGGATAAAAATTTTACTGGTGTTATATGTAAATCTTTAGAGCTACGTATACATAATTTATTTTTTATTTTATAGCTCTGTTCGAAATTTAATATATTGAATTTTCTATCATTCTAAACAAAAATTTTTAAATTTATCTCAGCTATTAGTAGAGATAAAAAAATAAAAATTTTACTAGTGTTTTACGTTAGTCTTCAAAACTACGTATACATAATTTATTTTTTATTTTATAGCTCTGTTCGAAATTTAATATATTGAATTTTCTATCACTCTGAACAAAAAATTTTAACTTTATCTCAGCTATTAGTAGAGATAAAAGGATAAAAATTTTACTAGTGTTATACGTAAATCTCAAAAACTACGTCTATATAATTTATTTTTCATTTTATAGTTCTGTTTGAAATTCAATATATTGAATTTTCTATCACTCTGAACAAAAATTTTTAAATTTATCTCAGCTATTAGTACAGATAAAAGGATAAAAATTTTAGTGGTGTTATACGTAAGTTTCCAGAACTACGTATACATAATTTATTTTTCATTCTATAGCTCTGTTCAAAATTTAATATATTGAATTTTCTATCACTCTGAACAAAAATTTTTAAATTTATTTCAGCTATTAGTAAAGACAAAAAGATAAAAATTTTACTGGTGTTATACGTAAGTCTTCAGAACTACGTAAAATTTTTTTTTTATTTTATAACTCTGTTCGAAATTTAATATATTGAACTTTCTATCACTCTGAACAAAAATTTTTAAATTTATCTCAGCTATTAGTAGAGATAAAAAAATGAAAATTTTACTAGTGTTATACGTAAGTTTTCAGAACTACGTACACATAATTTATTTTTATTCTGTAGCTCTGTTCGAAATTTAATATATTGAATTTTTTATCATTCTGAACAAAAATTTTTAAATCTATTTCAGCTATTAGTAGAGATAAAAAAATTAATTTTTACTGGTGTTATACGTAAGTCTTCAAAACTACGCATACATAATTTATTTTTTATTTAATAGTTATGTTCAAAATTTAATATATTGAATTTTCTATCATTCTGAACAAAATTTTTTAAATTTATCTTAGCTATTAGTAGAGATAAAAAGATAAAAATTTTACTGGTGTTTTACGTAAGTCTTCAGAACTAGGTATACATAATTTATTTTTTATTTTATAGTTTTGTTCGAAATTTAACATATTGAATTTTCTATCACTCTGAACAAAATGTTTAAATTTATCTCAGCTACTAGTAGAGATAAGAAGATAAAAATTTAACTGGTGTTATACGTAAGTCTTTAGAAGTACGCATACATAATTTATTTTTCATTTTATAGTTTTGTTCAAAATTTAATATATTGAATTTTCTATCACTCTAAACAAAAATTTTTAAGTTTATCTCAGCTATTAGTAGAGATAAAAAAATAAAAATTTTACAGGTGTTTTACGTAAGTCTTCAGAACTAGGTATACATAATTTATTTTTCATTTTATAGCTCTGTTTGAAATCTAATATATTGAATTTTCTATCACTCTGAACAAAAATTTTTAAATTTATTTCAGTTATTAGTAGAGATAAAAAGATAAAAATTTTACTGGTGTTATACGTTAGTCTCCAGAACTACGTATAAATATTTTTTTTTTCATTTTATAACTCTGTTCGAAATTTAATATATTGAATTTTTTATCACACTGAACAAATATTTTTAAATTTATTTCAGCTATTAGTAAAAATAAAAAGATAAAAATTTTACTGGTGTTATACGTAAGTCTCCAGAACTACGTATAAATATTTTTTTTTTCATTTTATAACTCTGTTCGAAATTTAATATATTGAATTTTCTATCACTCTGAACAAAAATTTTAAATTTATCTCAGCTATTAGTAAAGATAAAAAAATAAAATTTTTACTGGTGTTATACGTAAGTCTTCAAAACTACGTATACATAATTTATTTTTCATTTTATAGTTCTGTTCAAAATTTAACATATTGAATTTTCTATCACTCTGAACAAAAATTTTTAAATTTATCTCAGCTATTAGTAGAGATAAAAAGATAAAAATTTTACTAGTGTTATACGTAAGTCTCCAGAACTACGTATAAATATTTTTTTTTCATTTTATAACTCTATTCGAAATTTAATATATTGAACTTTCTATCACTCTGAACAAAAATTTTTAAATTTATCTCAGCTATTAGTAGAGATAAAAAGATAAAAATTTTACTGGTGGTATACGTAAGTCTTCAGAACTACGTATAATACATAATTTATTTATCATGTTATAGCTCTGTTCGAAATTTAATATATTGTACTTTCTATCACTCTGAACAAAAATTTTAAATTTATCTCAGCTATTAGTAAAGATAAAAAGATAAAAATTTTACTGGGGTTATACGTAAGTCTCCAAAACTACGTATAATACATAATTTATTTTTCATTTTACAGCTCTGTTCGAAATTTAATATATTGAATTTTCTATCACTCTGAACAAAAAATTTTAAATTTATCTCAGCTATTAGTAGAGATAAAAGGATAAAAATTTCACTAGTGTTATACGTAAATCTCAAAAACTACGTCTATATAATTTATTTTTCATTTTATAGTTCTGTTCGAAATTTAATATATTGAATTTTCTATCACTCTGAACAAAAATTTTTAAATTTCTTTCAGCCATTAGTAGAGATAAATGAATAAAAATTTTACTGGTGTTATACGTAAGTGTCCAGAACTACGTATACATAATTTATTTTTCATTTTATTGCTCTGTTCGAAATTTAATATATTGAATTTTCTATTACCCTGAACAAAAAATTTTAAATTTATCTCACCTATTAGTAGAGATAAAAGGATAAAAATTTCACTAGTGTTATACGTAAATCTCAAAAACTACGTGTACATAATTTATTTTTCATTTTATAGTTCTGTTCGAAATTTAACATATTAAACTTTCTATCACTCTGAACAAAAATTTTTAAATTTATCTCAGCTACTAGTAGAGATAAAAGATAAAAATTTTACTGGTGCTATACGTAAGTTTCTAAAACTACGTATACATAATTTATTTTTTATTTTATAGCTTTGTTCGAAATTTAATATATTGAATTTTCTATCACTCTGAACAAAAAATTTTAAATTTATCTCAGCTACTAGTAGAGATAAAAAAATAAAAATTTTACTGGTGTTATACGTAAGTCTCCAGAACTACGTATACATAATTTGTTTTTTATTTTATAGCTCTGTTCAAAATTTAATATATTGAATTTTCTATCACTCTAAACAAAAATTTTTAAATTTATTTCAGCTATTAGTTGAAATAAAAAGATAAAAATTTTACTGGTGTTATACGTAAGTCTTCAAAACTACGTATAAAAATTTTTATTTTATAACTCTCTTCGAAATTTAATATATTGAATTTTCTATCACTCTAAACAAAAATTTTTAAATTTATCTCAGCTATTAGTAGAGATAAAAAGATAAAAATTTTACTGGTGTTATACGTAAGTCTCCAGAACTACGTATAATACATAATTTATTTTTTATTTTATAGCTCTGTTCGAAATTTAATATATTGAAATTTCCATCACTCTAAACAAAAATTTTTAAATTTATCTCAGCTATTAGTAGAGATAAAAAGATAAAAATTTTACTGGTGTTTATATGTAAATCTTTAGAACTACGTATACATAATTTATTTTTTATTTTATAGCTCTGTTCGAAATTTAATATATTGAATTTTCTATCACTCTGGACAAAAATTTTTAAATTTATCTCAGCTATTAGTAGAGATAAAAGAATAAATTTTTACTGGTGTTACACGTAGGTTTTCAAAACTACGCATACATAATTTATTTTTCATTTTATAGCTTTGTTCAAAATTTAATATATTGAATTTTCTATCACTCTGAACAAAAATTTTTAAATTTATCTCAGCTATTAGTAGAGATAAAAAAATAAATTTTTACTGGTGTTAAACGTAAGTCTTCAGAACTACGCGGACATAATTTATTTTTTATTTTATAGCTTTGTTCAAAATGTAATATATTGAATTTTCTATCATTCTGAACAAAAATTTTTAAATTTATCTTAGCTATTAGTAGAGATAAAAAGATAAAAATTTTACTGGTGTTATACGTAAGTCTCCAGAACTACGTATAATACATAATTTATTTTTCATTTTATAGCTCTGTTCGAAATTTAATATATTGAAATTTCTATCACTCTAAACAAAAATTTTTAAATTTAACCATCAGTAGAGATAAAAAGATAAAAATTTTACTGGTGTTTATATGTAAATTTTTAGAACTACGTATACATAATTTATTTTTTATTTTATAGCTCTGTTCGAAATTTAATATATTGAATTTTCTATCACTCTGAACAAAAATTTTTAAATTTATCTCAGCTATTAGTAGAGATAAAAGAATAAATTTTTACTGGTGTTACACGTAAGTTTTCAGAACTACGCATACATAAATTATTTTTCATTTTATAGCTTTGTTCAAAATTTAATATATTGAATTTTCTATCACTCTGAACAAAAATTTTTAAATTTATCTCAGCTATTAGTAGAAATAAAAAACTAACTTTTTACTGGTGTTAAACGTAAGTCTTCAGAACTACGCGGACATAATTTATTTTTTATTTTATAGCTTTGTTCAAAATTTAATATATTGAATTTTCTGTCATTCTGAACAAAAATTTTTAAATTTACCTCAGCTATTAGTAGAGACAAAAAAATAAATTTTTACTGGTGTTACACGTAAGTCTCCAAAACTACGTGTACATAATTTGTTTTTCATCTTATTGCTTTGTTCGAAATTTGATATATGAATTTTTTATCACTCTGAACAAATATTTTTAAATTTATTATAGCTATTAGTAGAGATAAAAAAATAAATTTTCACTGGTGTTAAACGTAAGTTTTTAGAACTACGCATACAAAATTTATTTTTCATTTTATAGCTTTGTTCAAAATTTAATATATTGAATTTTCTATCACCCTGAACAAAAATTTTTAAATTTATCTCAGCTATTAGTAGAGATAAAAGAATAAATTTTTACTGGTGATACACGTAAGTCTCCAGAACTACGTATACATAATTTATTTTTTATTTTATAGCTTTGTTCGAAATTTAATGTATTGAATTTTCTATCACTCGGAACAAAAATTTTTAAATTTATCTCAGCTATTAGTAGAGATGAATAGATAAAAATTTTACTGGTGTTTTACGTAAATTTTTAGAACTACGTATACATAATTTTTTTTTCATTATATAGCTCTGTTCGAAATTTAATATATTAAATTTTCTATCACTCTGAACAAAAATTTTTAAATTTATTTCAGCTATTAGTAGAGATATAAAGATAAAAATTTTATTTGTGTTATACGTAAGTTTCCAGAACTACGTATACATAAAATATTTTTCATTTTATAGCTTTGTTCAAAATTTAATATAGTGAATTTACTGTCACTCTGAACAAAAATTTTTAAATTTATCTCAGCTATTAGTAAAGATAAAAGGATAAAAAATTTACTGGTGTTATACCTAAGTTTTCAAAACTACACATATATAATTTATTTTCCATTTTATAGCTCGGTTTGAAATTTAATATATTGAATTTTCTATCACTCTGAACAAAAATTTTCAAATTAATCTCAGCTATTAGTAGAGATAAAAGGATAAAAATTTTACTGGTGTTATACGTAAATCTCCAGAATTACGTATACATAATTTATTTTTCATTTTAAAGCTCTGTTCGAAATTTAATATATTGAATTTTCTATCATTCTAAACAAAAATTTTTAAATTTATCTCAGCTATTAGTAGAGGTAAAAGAATAAAAATTTTACTGGTGTTATATGTAAGTCTCCAGAGCTACGTATACATAATTTATTTTTTATTTTATAGCTTTGTTCGAAATTTAATATATTGAATTTTCTATCACACTGAACAAAAATTTTTAAATTTATCTTAGCTATTAGTAGAGATAAAAAGATAAAATTTTACTGGTGTTATACGTAAGTTTCCAAAACTACGTATACATAATTTATTTTTCAATTTATTGCTTTGTTCGAAATTTAATATATGAATTTTCTATCACTCTGAACAAATATTTTTAAATTTATCTCAGCTATTAGTAGAGATAAAAAAATAAATTTTTACTGGTGTTACACGTAAGTCTACAAAACTACGTATACATAATATATTTTTTATTTTATAGCTCTGTTTGAAATTTAATATATTGAATTTTCTATCACTCTGAACAAAAATTTTTAAATTTATCTCAGCTATTAGTAGAGATAATGAAATATATTTTTACTGGTGTTACACGTAAGTCTACAGAACTACGTAAACATAATTTATTTTTTATTTTATAACTCTGTTCGAAATTTAATGTATTGAATTTTTTATCACTCTGAACAAAAATTTTTAAATTTATTTCAGCTATTAGTAGAGATAAATAGATAAAAATTTTACTGGTGTTTTACGTAAGTTTTCAGAACTACGTATATATAATTTATTTTTTATCTTATTGCTTTGTTTGAAATTTAATATATGAATTTTCTATCACTCTGAACAAATATTTTTAAATTTATTTCAACTATTAGTAGAGATAAAAAACTAAATTTTTACTGGTGTTAAACGTAAGTTTTCAGAACTACGCATACATAATTTATTTTTTATTTTATAGCTTTGTTCAAAGTTTAATATATTGAATTTTCTATCATTCTAAACAAAAATTTTTAAATTTATCTCAGCTATTAGTAGAGATAAAAAAATAAATTTTTACTGGTGTTACACGTAAGTCTCCAAAACTACGTATACATAATTTATTTTTTATTTTATAGCTCTGTTTGAAATTTAATGTATTGAATTATCTATCACTCTGAACAAAAATTTTTAAATTTATCTCAGCTATTAGTAGAGGTAAAAGAATAAAAATTTTACTGGTGTTATACGTAAGTCTCCAGAGCTACGTATACATAATTTATTTTTTATTTTATAGCTCTGTTTGAAATTTAATGTATTGAATTTTCTATCACTCTAAACAAAAATTTTTAAATTTATCTCAGCTATTAGTAGAGATAAAAAAATAAAATTTTACTGGTGTTATACGTAAGTCTTCAAAACTACGTATACATTATTTATTATTTATTTTATAGCTCTGTTTAAAATTTAATATATTGAATTTTCTATCACTCTGAACAAAAATTTTTAAATTTATCTCAGCTATTAGTAGAGATTAAAAGACGAAAATTTTACTGGTGTTTTGCCTAAGTCTTCAGAACTACGTAGACATAATTTATTTTTCATTCTATATCTCTGTTCGAAAGTTAATATATTGAATTTTCTATCCCTCTGAACAAAAATTTTTAAATTTATCTCAGCTAATAGTAGAGATAAAAAAATAAAAATTTTACTGGTGTTATACGTAAGTCTCCAAAACTACGTATACATAATTTATTTTTTACTTTATAGCTTTTTTCGAAATTTAATATATTGAATTTTCTATCACTCTGAACAAAAATTTTTAAATTTATGTCAGCTATTAGTAGAGATAAAAAAATAAAAATTTTATTGGTGTTATACGTAAGTCTCCAAAACTACGAATACATAATTTATTTTTAATTTTATAGCTCTGTTCGAAATTTATATATATTGAATTTTCTGTCACTCTAAACAAAAATTTTTAAATTTATCTCAGCTATTTGTAGAGATAAAAGGATAAAAATTTTACTGGTGTTATACGTAAGTCTCCAGAACTACGTATTTTTTATAATTATATAATTATATAATTTATTTTTTATTTTATAGTTTTGTTTGAAGTTTAATATATTGAATTTTCTATCACTCTGAACAAAAATCTTTAAATTTATCTCAGCTATTAGTAGAGGTAAAAGGATAAAAATTTTACTGGTGTTATACGTAAGTCTCTAAAACTACGCATACATAATTTATTTTTCATTTTATAGCATTGTTTGAAGTTTAATATATTGAATTTTCTATCACTCTGAACAAAAATTTTTAAAATTATCTCAGCTATTAGTAGAGATAAAAAAATAAAAATTTTACTGGTGTTATACGTAAGTTTTTAAAACTACGTATACATAATTTATTTTTTATTCCATAGCTCTGTTCGAAATTTAATATATTGAATTTTCTATCACTCTGAACAAAAATTTTTAAATTTATTTTAGCTATTAGTAGAGATAAAAAGATAAAAATTTTACTGGTGTTATGCGTAAGTTTCCAAAACTACGTATAAATATTTTTTTTATTTTATTTTATAACTCTGTTCGAAATTTAATATATTGAAATTTCTATCACTCTGAACAAAAATTTTTAAATTTATCTCAGCTACTAGTAGAGATAAAAAAATAATTTTTAACTGGTGTTACACGTAAGTCTTCAGAACTACGTATACATAATTTATTTTTTATTTTATAGCTTTGTTCGAAATTTAATGTATTGAATTTTATATTACTCTGAACAAAAATTTTTAAATTTATCTCAGCTATTAGTAGAGATAAATAGATAAAAATTTTACTGGTGTTTTACGTAAATCTTTAAAACTACGTATACATAATTTATTTTTTATTTTATAGTTCTGTTCGAAATCTAATATATTGAATTTTCTATCACTCTGAACAAAAATTTTTAATTAATCTCATCTATTAGTAAAGATAAAAGAATAAAAATTTTACTGGAGTTATACGTAAGTTTTCAGAATTACGTATACATAATTTATTTTTCATTTTATAGCTCTGTTCGAAATTTAATATATTGAATTTTCTATCACTCTGAACAAAAATTTTTAAATTTATTTCAGCTATTAGTAAAGATAAAAAGATAAAAATTTTACTGGTGTTATACGTAAGTCTCCAGAACTACGCATAAATATTTTTTTTATTTTATAACTTTGTTCGAAATTTAATATATTGAACTTTCTATCACTCTGAACAAAAATTTTTAAATTTATCTCAGCTATTAGTAGAGATAAAAGGATAAAAATTTTACTGGTTTTATATGTAAATCTTTAGAGCTACGTATACATAATTTATTTTTTATTTTATAGCTCTGTTCGAAATTTAATATATTGAATTTTCTATCATTCTAAACAAAAATTTTTAAATTTATCTCAGCTATTAGTAGAGATAAAAAAATAAAAATTTTACTAGTGTTTTACGTTAGTCTTCAAAACTAAGTATACATAAGTTATTTTTCATTTTAAAGCTCTGTTCGAAATCTAATATATTGAATTTTCTATCACTCTGAACAAAAATTTTTAAATTAATCTCAGCTATTAGTAGAGATAAATGGATAAGAATTTTACTGGTGTTATACGTAATTCTCCAGAACTACGTATACATAATTTATTTTTTATTTTATAGCTCTGTTCGAAATTTAATATATTGAATTTTCTATCACTCTGAACAAAAAATTTTAACTTTATCTCAGCTATTAGTAGAGATAAAAGGATAAAAATTTTACTAGTGTTATACGTAAATCTCAAAAACTACGTCTATATAATTTATTTTTCATTTTATAGTTCTGTTCGAAATTCAATATATTGAATTTTCTATCACTCTGAACAAAAATTTTTAAATTTATCTCAGCTATTAGTAGAGATAAAAGGATAAAAATTTTAGTGGTGTTATACGTAAGTTTCCAGAACTACGTATACATAATTTATTTTTCATTCTATAGCTCTGTTCAAAATTTAATATATTGAATTTTCTATCACTCTGAACAAAAATTTTTAAATTTATTTCAGCTATTAGTAAAGACAAAAAGATAAAAATTTTACTGGTGTTATACGTAAGTCTTCAGAACTACGTAAAATTTTTTTTTTTATTTTATAACTCTGTTCGAAATTTAATATATTGAACTTTCTATCACTCTGAACAAAAATTTTTAAATTTATCTCAGCTATTAGTAGAGATAAAAAAATGAAAATTTTACTAGTGTTATACGTAAGTTTTCAGAACTACGTACACATAATTTATTTTTATTCTGTAGCTCTGTTCGAAATTTAATATATTGAATTTTTTATCATTCTGAACAAAAATTTTTAAATCTATTTCAGCTATTAGTAGAGATAAAAAAATTAATTTTTACTGGTGTTATACGTAAGTCTTCAAAACTACGCATACATAATTTATTTTTTATTTAATAGTTATGTTCAAAATTTAATATATTGAATTTTCTATCATTCTGAACAAAATTTTTTAAATTTATCTTAGCTATTAGTAGAGATAAAAAGATAAAAATTTTACTGGTGTTTTACGTAAGTCTTCAGAACTAGGTATACATAATTTATTTTTTATTTTATAGTTTTGTTCGAAATTTAACATATTGAATTTTCTATCACTCTGAACAAAATGTTTAAATTTATCTCAGCTACTAATAGAGATAAGAAGATAAAAATTTAACTGGTGTTATACGTAAGTCTTTAGAAGTACGCATACATAATTTATTTTTCATTTTATAGTTTTGTTCAAAATTTAATATATTGAATTTTCTATCACTCTAAACAAAAATTTTTAAATTTATCTCAGCTATTAGTAGAGATAAAAAAATAAAAATTTTACAGGTGTTTTACGTAAGTCTTCAGAACTAGGTATACATAATTTATTTTTCATTTTATAGCTCTGTTTGAAATCTAATATATTGAATTTTCTATCACTCTGAACAAAAATTTTTAAATTTATTTCAGTTATTAGTAGAGATAAAAAGATAAAAATTTTACTGGTGTTATACGTTAGTCTCCAGAACTACGTATAAATTTTTTTTTTTTTCATTTTATAACTCTGTTCGAAATTTAATATATTGAATTTTTTATCACACTGAACAAATATTTTTAAATTTATTTCAGCTATTAGTAAAAATAAAAAGATGAAAATTTTACTGGTGTTATACGTAAGTCTCCAGAACTACGTATAAATATTTTTTTTTTCATTTTATAACTCTGTTCGAAATTTATTATATTGAATTTTCTATCACTCTGAACAAAAATTTTAAATTTATCTCAGCTATTAGTAAAGATAAAAAAATAAAATTTTTACTGGTGTTATACGTAAGTCTTCAAAACTACGTATACATAATTTATTTTTCATTTTATAGTTCTGTTCAAAATTTAACATATTGAATTTTCTATCACTCTGAACAAAAATTTTTAAATTTATCTCAGCTACTAGTAGAGATAAAAAAATAAAAATTTTACTGGTGTTATACGTAAGTCTCCAGAACTACGTATACATAATTTATTTTTTATTTTATAGCTTTGTTCGAAATTTAATATATTGAATTTTCTATCACTCTGAACAAAAATTTTTAAATTTATCTCAGCTATTAGTAGAGATAAAAAGATAAAAATTTTACTAGTGTTATACGTAAGTCTCCAGAACTACGTATAAATATTTTTTTTTCATTTTATAACTCTATTCGAAATTTAATATATTGAACTTTCTATCACTCTGAACAAAAATTTTTAAATTTATCTCAGCTATTAGTAGAGATAAAAAGATAAAAATTTTACTGGTGGTATACGTAAGTCTTCAGAACTACGTATAATACATAATTTATTTATCATGTTATAGCTCTGTTCGAAATTTAATATATTGTACTTTCTATCACTCTGAACAAAAATTTTAAATTTATCTCAGCTATTAGTAAAGATAAAAAGATAAAAATTTTACTGGGGTTATACGTAAGTCTCCAAAACTACGTATAATACATAATTTATTTTTTATTTTACAGCTCTGTTCGAAATTTAATATATTGAATTTTCTATCACTCTGAACAAAAAATTTTAAATTTATCTCAGCTATTAGTAGAGATAAAAGGATAAAAATTTCACTAGTGTTATACGTAAATCTCAAAAACTACGTCTATATAATTTATTTTTCATTTTATAGTTCTGTTCGAAATTTAATATATTGAATTTTCTATCACTCTGAACAAAAATTTTTAAATTTCTTTCAGCCATTAGTAGAGATAAATGAATAAAAATTTTACTGGTGTTATACGTAAGTGTCCAGAACTACGTATACATAATTTATTTTTCATTTTATTGCTCTGTTCGAAATTTAATATATTGAATTTTCTATTACCCTGAACAAAAAATTTTAAATTTATCTCACCTATTAGTAGAGATAAAAGGATAAAAATTTCACTAGTGTTATACGTAAATCTCAAAAACTACGTGTACATAATTTATTTTTCATTTTATAGTTCTGTTCGAAATTTAACATATTAAATTTTCTATCACTCTGAACAAAAATTTTTAAATTTATCTCAGCTACTAGTAGAGATAAAAGATAAAAATTTTACTGGTGCTATACGTAAGTTTCTAAAACTACGTATACATAATTTATTTTTTATTTTATAGCTTTGTTCGAAATTTAATATATTGAATTTTCTATCACTCTGAACAAAAAATTTTAAATTTATCTCAGCTATTAGTAGAGATAAAAGGATAAAAATTTCACTAGTGTTATACGTAAATTTCAAAAACTACGTGTACATAATTTATTTTTCATTTTATAGTTCTGTTCGAAATTTAACATATTGGATTTTCTATCACTCTGAACAAAAATTTTTAAATTTATTTCAGCTACTAGTAGAGATAAAAAGATAAAAATTTTACTGGTGTATACGTAAGTCTCTAGAACTACGTATAATACATAATTTATTTTTCATTTTACAGCTCTGTTCAAAATTTAATATATTGAATTTTCTATCACTCTGAACAAAAAATTTTAAATTTATCTCAGCTATTAGTAGAATTAAAAGGATAAAAATTTCACTAGTGTTATACGTAAATTTTAAAAACTACGTGTACATAATTTATTTTTCATTTTATAGTTCTGTTCGAAATTTAGCATATTGGATTTTCTATCACTCTGAACAAAAATTTTTAAATTTATTTCAGCTACTAGTAGAGATAAAAAGATAAAAATTTTACTGGTGTTATACGTAAGTCTCCAGAACTACGTATACATAATTTATTTTTTATTTTATAGCTCTGTTCGAAATTTAATATATTGAATTTTCTATCACTCTGAACAAAAAATTTTAACTTTATCTCAGCTATTAGTAGAGATAAAAGGATAAAAATTTTACTAGTGTTATACGTAAATCTCAAAAACTACGTCTATATAATCTATTTTTCATTTTATAGTTCTGTTCGAAATTCAATATATTGAATTTTCTATCACTTTGAACAAAAATTTTTAAATTTCTTTCAGCCATTAGTAGAGATAAATAGATAAAAATTTTACTGGTGTTATACGTAAGTCTCCAGAACTACGTATACATAATTTATTTTTCATTTTATTGCTCTGTTCGAAATTCAATATATTGAATTTTTTATCAATCTGAACAAAAATTTTTAAATTTATCTCAGCTATTAGTAGAGATAAAAGAATAAAAATTTTACTTGTGTTTTACGTAAGTGTCCAGAACTACGTATACATAATTTATTTTTCATTTTATTGCTCTGTTCGAAATTTAATATATTGAATTTTCTATTACCCTGAACAAAAAATTTTAAATTTATCTCACCTATTAGTAGAGATAAAAGGATAAAAATTTCACTAGTGTTATACGTAAATCTCAAAAACTACGTGTACATAATTTATTTTTCATTTTATAGTTCTGTTCGAAATTTAACATATTAAATTTTCTATCACTCTGAACAAAAATTTTTAAATTTATCTCAGCTACTAGTAGAGATAAAAAGATAAAAATTTTACTGGTGTTATACGTAAGTTTCTAGAACTACGTATACATAATTTATTTTTTATTTTATAGCTTTGTTCGAAATTTAATATATTGAATTTTCTATCACTCTGAACAAAAAATTTTAAATTTATCTCAGCTATTAGTAGAGATAAAAGGATAAAAATTTCACTAGTGTTATACGTAAATTTCAAAAACTACGTGTACATAATTTATTTTTCATTTTATAGTTCTGTTCGAAATTTAACATATTGGATTTTCTATCACTCTGAACAAAAATTTTTAAATTTATTTCAGCTACTAGTAGAGATAAAAAGATAAAAATTTTACTGGTGTATACGTAAGTCTCTAGAACTACGTATAATACATAATTTATTTTTCATTTTACAGCTCTGTTCAAAATTTAATATATTGAATTTTCTATCACTCTGAACAAAAAATTTTAAATTTATCTCAGCTATTAGTAGAATTAAAAGGATAAAAATTTCACTAGTGTTATACGTAAATTTCAAAAACTACGTGTACATAATTTATTTTTCATTTTATAGTTCTGTTCGAAATTTAACATATTGGATTTTCTATCACTCTGAACAAAAATTTTTAAATTTATTTCAGCTACTAGTAGAGATAAAAAGATAAAAATTTTACTGGTGTTATACGTAAGTCTCCAGAACTACGTATACATAATTTATTTTTTATTTTATAGCTCTGTTCGAAATTTAATATATTGAATTTTCTATCACTCTGAACAAAAAATTTTAACTTTATCTCAGCTATTAGTAGAGATAAAAGGATAAAAATTTTACTAGTGTTATACGTAAATCTCAAAAACTACGTCTATATAATCTATTTTTCATTTTATAGTTCTGTTCGAAATTCAATATATTGAATTTTCTATCACTTTGAACAAAAATTTTTAAATTTCTTTCAGCCATTAGTAGAGATAAATAGATAAAAATTTTACTGGTGTTATACGTAAGTCTCCAGAACTACGTATACATAATTTATTTTTCATTTTATTGCTCTGTTCGAAATTCAATATATTGAATTTTCTATCACTCTGAACAAAAATTTTTAAATTTATCTCAGCTATTAGTAGAGATAAAAGAATAAAAATTTTACTGGTGTTATACGTATGTCTCCAGAACTACGTATACATAATTTATTTTTCATTTTATTGCTCTGTTCGAAATTCAATATATTGAATTTTCTATCACTCTGAACAAAAATTTTTAAATTTATCTCAGCTATTAGTAGAGATAAAAGAATAAAAATTTTACTGGTGTTATACGTAAGTCTCCAGAACTACGTATACATAATTTATTTTTCATTTTATTGCTCTGTTCGAAATTTAATATATTGAACTTTCTATCACTCTGAACAAAAATTTTTAAATTTATCTCAACTATTAGTAGTGACAAAAAAATTAATTTTTACTGGTGTTATACGTAAGTCTTCAAAACTACGCATACATAATTAATTTTTTATTTAATAGCTTTGTTCAAAATTTAATATATTGAATTTTCTATCATTCTGAACAAAAATTTTTAAATTTATCTCAGCTATTAGTAGAGATAAAAAAATAAAAATTTTACTGGTGTTTTACTTAAGTCTTCAGAACTAAGTATACATAAGTTATTTTTCATTTTATAGCTCTGTTCGAAATCTAATACATTGAATTTTCTATCACTCTGAACAAAAATTTTTAAATTAATCTCAGCTATTAGTAGAGATAAAAAGATAAGAATTTTACTGGTGTTATACGTAAGTCTCCAGAACTACGTATACATAATTTATTTTTTATTTTATAGCTTTGTTCGAAATTTAATATATTGAATTTTCTATCACTCTGAACAAAAAATTTTAAATTTATCTCAGCTATTAGTAGAGATAAAAGGATAAAAATTTCACTAGTGTTATACGTAAATTTCAAAAACTACGTGTACATAATTTATTTTTCATTTTATAGTTCTGTTCGAAATTTAACATATTGGATTTTCTATCACTCTGAACAAAAATTTTCAAATTTATTTCAGCTACTAGTAGAGATAAAAAGATAAAAATTTTACTGGTGTATACGTAAGTCTCTAGAACTACGTATAATACATAATTTATTTTTCATTTTACAGCTCTGTTCAAAATTTAATATATTGAATTTTCTATCACTCTGAACAAAAAATTTTAAATTTATCTCAGCTATTAGTAGAATTAAAAGGATAAAAATTTCACTAGTGTTATACGTAAATTTCAAAAACTACGTGTACATAATTTATTTTTCATTTTATAGTTCTGTTCGAAATTTAACATATTGGATTTTCTATCACTCTGAACAAAAATTTTTAAATTTATTTTAGCTACTAGTAGAGATAAAAAGATAAAAATTTTACTGGTGTTATACGTAAGTCTCCAGAACTACGTATACATAATTTATTTTTCATTTTATAGCTCTGTTCGTAATTTAATATATTGAATTTACTATCACTCTGATCAAAAATTTTGAAAATTATCTCAGCTATTAGTAGAGATAAAGCAATAAAAATTTTACTGGTGTTATACGTAGGTCTCCGGAACTACGTATACATAATTTATTTTTCATTTTATAGCTCTGTTTGTAATTTAATATATTGAATTTTTTATCACTCTGATCAAAAATTTTCAAAATTATCTCAGCTATTAGTAGAGATAAAGCAATAAAAATTTTACTGGTGTTATACGTAGGTCTTCAGAACTACGTATACATAATTTATTTTTCATTTTATAGCTCTGTTCGTAATTTAATATATTGAATTTTCTATCACTCTGATCAAAAATTTTCAAAATTATCTCAGCTATTAGTAGAGATAACGCAATAAAAATTTTACTGGTGTTATACGTAGGTCTTCAGAACTACGTATACATAATTTATTTTTCATTTTATAGCTCTGTTTGTAATTTAATATATTGAATTTTCTATCACTATGATCAAAAATTCTCAAAATTATCTCAACTATTAGTAGAGATAAAGCAATAAAAATTTTACTGGTGTTATACGTAGGTCTTTAAAACTACGTATACATAATTTATTTTTCATTTTATAGCTCTGTTTGTAATTTAATATATTGAATTTTTTATCACTCTGATCAAAAATTTTCAAAATTATCTCAGCTAATAGTAGAGATAAAGCAATAAAAATTTTACTGGTGTTATACGTAGGTCTCCAGAACTACGTATGCATAATTTATCTTTCATTTTATAGCTCTGTTCGTAATTTAATATATTAAATTTTCTATCACTCTGATCAAAAATTTTGAAAATTACCTCAGCTATTAGTAGAGATAAAGCGATAAAATTTTTACTGGTGTTATACGTAGGTCTCCAGAACTACGTATGCATAATTTATTTTTCATTTTATAGCTCTGTTTGTAATTTAATATATTGAATTTTCTATCACTCTGATCAAACATTTTCAAAATTATCTCAGCTATTAGTAGAGATAAAGCGATAAAAATTTTACTGGTGTTATACGTAGGTCTCCAGAACTACGTATACATAATTTATTTTTTATTTTATAGCTCCGTTCGAAATTTAATATATTGAATTTTCTATCACTCTGATCAAAAATTTTGAAAATTATCTCAGCTATTAGTAGAGATAAAGCAATAAAAATTTCACTGGTGTTATACGTAGGTCTCCAAAACTACGTATACATAATTTATTTTTTATTTTATAGCTCTGCTCGTAATTTAATATATTGAATTTTCTATCACTCTGATCAAAAATTTTGAAAATTATCTCAGCTATTAGTAGAGATAAAGCGATAAAAATTTTACTGATGTTATACGTAGGTCTCCATAACTACGTATACATAATTTATTTTTAATTTTATAGCTCTGTTCGTAATTTAATATATTGAATTTTCTATCACTCTGATCAAAAATTTTGAAAATTATCTCAGCTATAAGTAGAGAAAAAGCAATAAAAATTTTACTGGTGTTATACGTGAGTCTCCAGAACTACGTATACATAATTTATTTTTTATTTTATAGCTCTGTTCGTAATTTAATATATTGAATTTTCTATCACTCTGATCAAAAATTTTGAAAATTATCTCAGCTATTAGTAGAGATAAAACAATAAAAATTTTACTGGTGTTATACGTAGGTTTCCAGAACTACGTATACATAAATTATTTTTTATTTTATAGCTCTGTTCGTAATTTAATATATTGAATTTTCTATCACTCTGATCAAAAATTTTCAAAATTATCTCAGCTATTAGTAGAGATAAAGCGATAAAAATTTTACTGGTGTTATACGTAGGTCTCCAAAACTACGCATACATAATTTATTTTTTATTTTATAGCTCTGTTCGTAATTTAATATATTGAATTTTCTATCACTCTGATCAAAAATTTTCAAAATTATCTCAGCTATTAGTAGAGATAAAGCGATAAAAATTTTACTGGTGTTATACGTAGGTCTTCAGAACTACGTGTACATAATTTATTTTTCATTTTATAGCTCTGTTCGTAATTTAATATATTGAATTTTCTATCACTCTGATCAAAAATTTTGAAAATTATCTCAGCTATTAGTAGAGATAAAGAAATAAAAATTTTACTGGTGTTATACGTAGGTCTCCAGAACTACGTATACATAATCTATTTTTCATTTTATAGCTCTGTTCGTAATTTAATATATTGAATTTTCTATCACTCCGATCAAAAATTTTGAAAATTATCTCAGCTATTAGTAGAGATAAAGCGATAAAAATTTAGCTGGTGTTATACGTAGGTCTTCAGAACTACGTATACATAATTTATTGTTCATTTTATAGCTCTGTTTGTAATTTAATATATTAAATTTTCTATCACTCTGATCAAAAATTTTCAAAATTATCTCAGCTATTAGTAGAGATAAAGCGATAAAATTTTTACTGGTGCTATACGTAGGTCTCCAGAACTACGTATGCATAATTTATTTTTCATTTTATAGCTCTGTTTGTAATTTAATATATTGAATTTTCTATCATTCTGATCAAAAATTTTCAAAATTATCTCAGCTATTAGTAGAGATAAAGCGATAAAAATTTTACTGGTGTTATACGTAGGTCTCCAGAACTACGTATACATAATTTATTTTTCATTTTATAGCTCTGTTCGTAATTTAATATATTGAATTTTCTATCACTCTGATCAAAAATTTTCAAAATTATCTCAGCTATTAGTAGAGATAAAGCGATAAAAATTTTACTGGTGTTATACGTAGGTCTCCAGAACTACGTATACATAATTTATTTTTCATTTTATAGCTCTGTTCGTAATTTAATATATTGAATTTTCTATCACTCTCATCAAATATTTTTAAATTTATCTCAGCTATTAGTAGAGACAACAAGATAAAAATTTTACTGGTGTTATACGTAAGTCTTCAAATTTACTAATACATAATTTATTTTTCATTTTATAGCTCTGTTCGAAATTTAATATATTGAATTTTCTATCACTCTGAACAAAAATTTTTAAATTTACCTTAGCTATTAGTAGAGATAAAAAGATAAAAATTTTACTGGTGTTATACGTAAGTCTCCAAAACTACGTATACATAAATTATTTTTCATTTTATAGCTCTGTTCGAAATTTAATATATTGAATTTTCTGTCACTCTGAACAAAAACTTTTAAATTTATCTTAGCTATTAGTAAAAATAAAAGGAAGAAAATTTTACTGGTTGTTATACGTAGGTCTCCAAAACTACGCATACATAATTTATTTTCCATTTTATAGCTCGGTTTGAAATTTAATATATTGAATTTTCAATCACTCTAAAAAAAAATTTTTAAACTCAGCTATTAGTAGAAATAAAAGGATAAAAATATTATTGGTGTTATACGTAAGTCTCCAGAACTACGCATACATAATTGATTTTCTATTTTATTGCTCTGTTCGAAATTTAATATATTGAACTTCCTATCACTCTGATCAAAAATTTTGAAAATTATCTCAGCTATTAGTAGAGATAAAGCGATAAAAATTTTACTGGTGTTATACGTAGGTCTCCAGAACTACGTATACATAATTTATTTTTTATTTTATAGCTCTGTTTGTAATTTAATATATTGAATTTTCTATCACTCTGATCAAAAATTTTGAAAATTATCTCAGCTATTAGTAGAGATAAAGCGATAAAAATTTAACTGGTTTTATACGTAGGTCCCCAGAACTACGTATACATAATTTATTTTTCATTTTATAGCTCTGTTCGTAATTTAATATATGGAATTTTCTATCACTCTAATCAAAAATTTTGAAAATTATCTCAGCTATTAGTAGAGATAAAGGGATAAAAATTTTACTGGTGTTATACGTAGGTTTCCAAAACTACGTATACATTATTTATTTCTCATTTTATAGCTCTGTTCGTAATTTAATATATTGAACTTTCTATCACTCTGATCAAAAATTTTGAAAATTATCTCAGCTATTAGTAGAGATAAAGCGATAAAAATTTTACTGGTGTTATACGTAGGTTTTCAGAACTACGTATACATAATTTATTTTTTATTTTATAGCTCTGTTCGTAATTTAATATATTGAATTTTCTATCACTCTGATCAAAAATTTTGAAAATTATCTCAGCTATTAGTAGAGATAAAGCGATAAAAATTTTACTGGTGTTATACGTAGGTCTCCAGAACTACGCATACATAATTTATTTTTCATTTTATAGCTCTGTTCGTAATTTAATATATTGAATTTTCTATCACTTTGATCAAAAATTTTGAAAATTATCTCAGCTATTAGTAGAGATAAAGCGATAAAAATTTTACTGGTGTTATACGTAGGTCTCCAGAACTACGTATACATAATTTATTTTTTATTCTATAGCTCTGTTCGTAATTTAATATATTGAATTTTCTATCACTCTGATCAAAAATTTTCAAAATTATCTCAGCTATTAGTAGAGATAAAGCGATAAAAATTTTACTGGTGTTATACGTAGGTCTTCAGAACTACGTATACATAATCTACTTTTCATTTTATAGCTCTGTTCGTAATTTAATATATTGAATTTTCTATCACTCTGATCAAAAATTTTCAAAATTATCTCAGCTATTAGTAGAGATAAAGCGATAAAAATTTTACTGGTGTTATACGTAAGTCTCCAGAACTACGTATACATAATATATTTTTCATTTTATAGCTCTGTTTGTAATTTAATATATTGAATTTTCTATCACTCTGATCAAAAATTTTGAAAATTATCTCAGCTATTAGTAGAGATAAAGCGATAAAAATTTTACTGGTGTTATACGTAGGTCCCCAGAACTACGTATGCATAATTTATTTTTCATTTTATAGCTCTGTTCGTAATTTAATATATCGAATTTTCTATCACTCTGATCAAAAATTTTCAAAATTATCTCAGCTATTAGTAGAGATAAAGCAATAAAAATTTTACTGGTGTTATACGTAGGTCTCCGGAACTACGTATACATAATTTATTTTTCATTTTATAGCTCTGTTTGTAATTTAATATATTGAATTTTCTATCACTCTAATCAAAAATTTTCAAAATTATCTCAGCTATTAGTAAAGATAAAGCAATAAAAATTTTACTGGTGTTATACGTAGGTCTCCAGAACTACGTATGCATAATTTATCTTTCATTTTATAGCTCTGTTCGTAATTTAATATATTAAATTTTCTATCACTCTGATCAAAAATTTTGAAAATTATCTCAGCTATTAGTAGAGATAAAGCAATAAAAATTTTACTGGTGTTATACGTAGGTCTCCGAAACTACGTATACATAATTTATTTTTTATTTTATAGCTCTGTTCGTAATTTAGTATATTGAATTTTCTATCACTCTGATCAAAAGTTTTCAAAATTATCTCAGCTATTAGTAGAGATAAAACGATAAAAATTTTACTGGTGTTATACGTAGGTCTCCAGAACTACGTATACATAAATTATATTTATTTTATAGCTCTGTTCGTAATTTAATATATTGAATTTTCTATCACTCTGATAAAAAATTTTGAAAATTATCTCAGCTATTAGTAGAGATAAAGCAATAAAAATTTTACTGGTGTTATACGTAGGTCTCCAGAACTACGTATGCATAATTTATTTTTCATTTTATAGCTCTGTTCGTAATTTAATATATTGAATTTTCTATCACTCTGATCAAAAATTTTCAAAATTATCTCAGCTATTAGTAGAGATAAAGCGATAAAAATTTTACTGGTGTTATACGTAGGTCTCCAGAGCTACGTATACATAATTTATTTTTTATTCTATAGCTCTGTTCGTAATTTAATATATTGAATTTTCTATCACTCTGAACAAAAATTTTTAAATTTACCTTAGCTATTAGTAGAGATAAAAAGATAAAAATTTTACTGGTGTTATACGTAAGTCTCCAAAACTACGTATACATAAATTATTTTTCATTTTATAGCTCTGTTCGAAATTTAATATATTGAATTTTCTGTCACTCTGAACAAAAACTTTTAAATTTATCTTAGCTATTAGTAAAAATAAAAGGAAGAAAATTTTACTGGTTGTTATACGTAGGTCTCCAAAACTACGCATACATAATTTATTTTCCATTTTATAGCTCGGTTTGAAATTTAATATATTGAATTTTCAATCACTCTAAAAAAAAATTTTTAAACTCAGCTATTAGTAGAAATAAAAGGATAAAAATATTATTGGTGTTATACGTAAGTCTCCAGAACTACGCATACATAATTGATTTTCTATTTTATTGCTCTGTTCGAAATTTAATATATTGAACTTCCTATCACTCTGATCAAAAATTTTGAAAATTATCTCAGCTATTAGTAGAGATAAAGCGATAAAAATTTTACTGGTGTTATACGTAGGTCTCCAGAACTACGTATACATAATTTATTTTTTATTTTATAGCTCTGTTTGTAATTTAATATATTGAATTTTCTATCACTCTGATCAAAAATTTTGAAAATTATCTCAGCTATTAGTAGAGATAAAGCGATAAAAATTTAACTGGTTTTATACGTAGGTCCCCAGAACTACGTATACATAATTTATTTTTCATTTTATAGCTCTGTTCGTAATTTAATATATTGAATTTTCTATCACTCTGATCAAAAATTTTCAAAATTATCTCAGCTATTAGTAGAGATAAAGCGATAAAAATTTTACTGGTGTTATACGTAGGTCTCCAGAGCTACGTATACATAATTTATTTTTTATTCTATAGCTCTGTTCGTAATTTAATATATTGAATTTTCTATCACTCTGAACAAAAATTTTTAAATTTACCTTAGCTATTAGTAGAGATAAAAAGATAAAAATTTTACTGGTGTTATACGTAAGTCTCCAAAACTACGTATACATAAATTATTTTTCATTTTATAGCTCTGTTCGAAATTTAATATATTGAATTTTCTGTCACTCTGAACAAAAACTTTTAAATTTATCTTAGCTATTAGTAAAAATAAAAGGAAGAAAATTTTACTGGTTGTTATACGTAGGTCTCCAAAACTACGCATACATAATTTATTTTCCATTTTATAGCTCGGTTTGAAATTTAATATATTGAATTTTCAATCACTCTAAAAAAAAATTTTTAAACTCAGCTATTAGTAGAAATAAAAGGATAAAAATATTATTGGTGTTATACGTAAGTCTCCAGAACTACGCATACATAATTGATTTTCTATTTTATTGCTCTGTTCGAAATTTAATATATTGAACTTCCTATCACTCTGATCAAAAATTTTGAAAATTATCTCAGCTATTAGTAGAGATAAAGCGATAAAAATTTTACTGGTGTTATACGTAGGTCTCCAGAACTACGTATACATAATTTATTTTTTATTTTATAGCTCTGTTTGTAATTTAATATATTGAATTTTCTATCACTCTGATCAAAAATTTTGAAAATTATCTCAGCTATTAGTAGAGATAAAGCGATAAAAATTTAACTGGTTTTATACGTAGGTCCCCAGAACTACGTATACATAATTTATTTTTCATTTTATAGCTCTGTTCGTAATTTAATATATGGAATTTTCTATCACTCTAATCAAAAATTTTGAAAATTATCTCAGCTATTAGTAGAGATAAAGGGATAAAAATTTTACTGGTGTTATACGTAGGTTTCCAAAACTACGTATACATTATTTATTTCTCATTTTATAGCTCTGTTCGTAATTTAATATATTGAACTTTCTATCACTCTGATCAAAAATTTTGAAAATTATCTCAGCTATTAGTAGAGATAAAGCGATAAAAATTTTACTGGTGTTATACGTAGGTTTTCAGAACTACGTATACATAATTTATTTTTTATTTTATAGCTCTGTTCGTAATTTAATATATTGAATTTTCTATCACTCTGATCAAAAATTTTGAAAATTATCTCAGCTATTAGTAGAGATAAAGCGATAAAAATTTTACTGGTGTTATACGTAGGTCTCCAGAACTACGCATACATAATTTATTTTTCATTTTATAGCTCTGTTCGTAATTTAATATATTGAATTTTCTATCACTTTGATCAAAAATTTTGAAAATTATCTCAGCTATTAGTAGAGATAAAGCGATAAAAATTTTACTGGTGTTATACGTAGGTCTCCAGAACTACGCATACATAATTTATTTTTCATTTTATAGCTCTGTTCGTAATTTAATATATTGAATTTTCTATCACTTTGATCAAAAATTTTGAAAATTATCTCAGCTATTAGTAGAGATAAAGCGATAAAAATTTTACTGGTGTTATACGTAGGTCTCCAGAACTACGTATACATAATTTATTTTTTATTTTATAGCTCCGTTCGAAATTTAATATATTGAATTTTCTATCACTCTGATCAAAAATTTTGAAAATTATCTCAGCTATTAGTAGAGATAAAGCAATAAAAATTTCACTGGTGTTATACGTAGGTCTCCAAAACTACGTATACATAATTTATTTTTTATTTTATAGCTCTGCTCGTAATTTAATATATTGAATTTTCTATCACTCTGATCAAAAATTTTGAAAATTATCTCAGCTATTAGTAGAGATAAAGCGATAAAAATTTTACTGATGTTATACGTAGGTCTCCATAACTACGTATACATAATTTATTTTTAATTTTATAGCTCTGTTCGTAATTTAATATATTGAATTTTCTATCACTCTGATCAAAAATTTTGAAAATTATCTCAGCTATAAGTAGAGAAAAAGCAATAAAAATTTTACTGGTGTTATACGTGAGTCTCCAGAACTACGTATACATAATTTATTTTTTATTTTATAGCTCTGTTCGTAATTTAATATATTGAATTTTCTATCACTCTGATCAAAAATTTTGAAAATTATCTCAGCTATTAGTAGAGATAAAACAATAAAAATTTTACTGGTGTTATACGTAGGTTTCCAGAACTACGTATACATAAATTATTTTTTATTTTATAGCTCTGTTCGTAATTTAATATATTGAATTTTCTATCACTCTGATCAAAAATTTTCAAAATTATCTCAGCTATTAGTAGAGATAAAGCGATAAAAATTTTACTGGTGTTATACGTAGGTCTCCAAAACTACGCATACATAATTTATTTTTTATTTTATAGCTCTGTTCGTAATTTAATATATTGAATTTTCTATCACTCTGATCAAAAATTTTCAAAATTATCTCAGCTATTAGTAGAGATAAAGCGATAAAAATTTTACTGGTGTTATACGTAGGTCTTCAGAACTACGTGTACATAATTTATTTTTCATTTTATAGCTCTGTTCGTAATTTAATATATTGAATTTTCTATCACTCTGATCAAAAATTTTGAAAATTATCTCAGCTATTAGTAGAGATAAAGAAATAAAAATTTTACTGGTGTTATACGTAGGTCTCCAGAACTACGTATACATAATCTATTTTTCATTTTATAGCTCTGTTCGTAATTTAATATATTGAATTTTCTATCACTCCGATCAAAAATTTTGAAAATTATCTCAGCTATTAGTAGAGATAAAGCGATAAAAATTTAGCTGGTGTTATACGTAGGTCTTCAGAACTACGTATACATAATTTATTGTTCATTTTATAGCTCTGTTTGTAATTTAATATATTAAATTTTCTATCACTCTGATCAAAAATTTTCAAAATTATCTCAGCTATTAGTAGAGATAAAGCGATAAAATTTTTACTGGTGCTATACGTAGGTCTCCAGAACTACGTATGCATAATTTATTTTTCATTTTATAGCTCTGTTTGTAATTTAATATATTGAATTTTCTATCATTCTGATCAAAAATTTTCAAAATTATCTCAGCTATTAGTAGAGATAAAGCGATAAAAATTTTACTGGTGTTATACGTAGGTCTCCAGAACTACGTATACATAATTTATTTTTCATTTTATAGCTCTGTTCGTAATTTAATATATTGAATTTTCTATCACTCTGATCAAAAATTTTCAAAATTATCTCAGCTATTAGTAGAGATAAAGCGATAAAAATTTTACTGGTGTTATACGTAGGTCTCCAGAACTACGTATACATAATTTATTTTTCATTTTATAGCTCTGTTCGTAATTTAATATATTGAATTTTCTATCACTCTCATCAAATATTTTTAAATTTATCTCAGCTATTAGTAGAGACAACAAGATAAAAATTTTACTGGTGTTATACGTAAGTCTTCAAATTTACTAATACATAATTTATTTTTCATTTTATAGCTCTGTTCGAAATTTAATATATTGAATTTTCTATCACTCTGAACAAAAATTTTTAAATTTACCTTAGCTATTAGTAGAGATAAAAAGATAAAAATTTTACTGGTGTTATACGTAAGTCTCCAAAACTACGTATACATAAATTATTTTTCATTTTATAGCTCTGTTCGAAATTTAATATATTGAATTTTCTGTCACTCTGAACAAAAACTTTTAAATTTATCTTAGCTATTAGTAAAAATAAAAGGAAGAAAATTTTACTGGTTGTTATACGTAGGTCTCCAAAACTACGCATACATAATTTATTTTCCATTTTATAGCTCGGTTTGAAATTTAATATATTGAATTTTCAATCACTCTAAAAAAAAATTTTTAAACTCAGCTATTAGTAGAAATAAAAGGATAAAAATATTATTGGTGTTATACGTAAGTCTCCAGAACTACGCATACATAATTGATTTTCTATTTTATTGCTCTGTTCGAAATTTAATATATTGAACTTCCTATCACTCTGATCAAAAATTTTGAAAATTATCTCAGCTATTAGTAGAGATAAAGCGATAAAAATTTTACTGGTGTTATACGTAGGTCTCCAGAACTACGTATACATAATTTATTTTTTATTTTATAGCTCTGTTTGTAATTTAATATATTGAATTTTCTATCACTCTGATCAAAAATTTTGAAAATTATCTCAGCTATTAGTAGAGATAAAGCGATAAAAATTTAACTGGTTTTATACGTAGGTCCCCAGAACTACGTATACATAATTTATTTTTCATTTTATAGCTCTGTTCGTAATTTAATATATGGAATTTTCTATCACTCTAATCAAAAATTTTGAAAATTATCTCAGCTATTAGTAGAGATAAAGGGATAAAAATTTTACTGGTGTTATACGTAGGTTTCCAAAACTACGTATACATTATTTATTTCTCATTTTATAGCTCTGTTCGTAATTTAATATATTGAACTTTCTATCACTCTGATCAAAAATTTTGAAAATTATCTCAGCTATTAGTAGAGATAAAGCGATAAAAATTTTACTGGTGTTATACGTAGGTTTTCAGAACTACGTATACATAATTTATTTTTTATTTTATAGCTCTGTTCGTAATTTAATATATTGAATTTTCTATCACTCTGATCAAAAATTTTGAAAATTATCTCAGCTATTAGTAGAGATAAAGCGATAAAAATTTTACTGGTGTTATACGTAGGTCTCCAGAACTACGCATACATAATTTATTTTTCATTTTATAGCTCTGTTCGTAATTTAATATATTGAATTTTCTATCACTTTGATCAAAAATTTTGAAAATTATCTCAGCTATTAGTAGAGATAAAGCGATAAAAATTTTACTGGTGTTATACGTAGGTCTCCAGAACTACGTATACATAATTTATTTTTTATTCTATAGCTCTGTTCGTAATTTAATATATTGAATTTTCTATCACTCTGATCAAAAATTTTCAAAATTATCTCAGCTATTAGTAGAGATAAAGCGATAAAAATTTTACTGGTGTTATACGTAGGTCTTCAGAACTACGTATACATAATCTACTTTTCATTTTATAGCTCTGTTCGTAATTTAATATATTGAATTTTCTATCACTCTGATCAAAAATTTTCAAAATTATCTCAGCTATTAGTAGAGATAAAGCGATAAAAATTTTACTGGTGTTATACGTAAGTCACCAGAACTACGTATACATAATATATTTTTCATTTTATAGCTCTGTTTGTAATTTAATATATTGAATTTTCTATCACTCTGATCAAAAATTTTGAAAATTATCTCAGCTATTAGTAGAGATAAAGCGATAAAAATTTTACTGGTGTTATACGTAGGTCCCCAGAACTACGTATGCATAATTTATTTTTCATTTTATAGCTCTGTTCGTAATTTAATATATCGAATTTTCTATCACTCTGATCAAAAATTTTCAAAATTATCTCAGCTATTAGTAGAGATAAAGCAATAAAAATTTTACTGGTGTTATACGTAGGTCTCCGGAACTACGTATACATAATTTATTTTTCATTTTATAGCTCTGTTTGTAATTTAATATATTGAATTTTCTATCACTCTAATCAAAAATTTTCAAAATTATCTCAGCTATTAGTAAAGATAAAGCAATAAAAATTTTACTGGTGTTATACGTAGGTCTCCAGAACTACGTATGCATAATTTATCTTTCATTTTATAGCTCTGTTCGTAATTTAATATATTAAATTTTCTATCACTCTGATCAAAAATTTTGAAAATTATCTCAGCTATTAGTAGAGATAAAGCAATAAAAATTTTACTGGTGTTATACGTAGGTCTCCGAAACTACGTATACATAATTTATTTTTTATTTTATAGCTCTGTTCGTAATTTAGTATATTGAATTTTCTATCACTCTGATCAAAAGTTTTCAAAATTATCTCAGCTATTAGTAGAGATAAAACGATAAAAATTTTACTGGTGTTATACGTAGGTCTCCAGAACTACGTATACATAAATTATATTTATTTTATAGCTCTGTTCGTAATTTAATATATTGAATTTTCTATCACTCTGATAAAAAATTTTGAAAATTATCTCAGCTATTAGTAGAGATAAAGCAATAAAAATTTTACTGGTGTTATACGTAGGTCTCCAGAACTACGTATGCATAATTTATTTTTCATTTTATAGCTCTGTTCGTAATTTAATATATTGAATTTTCTATCACTCTGATCAAAAATTTTCAAAATTATCTCAGCTATTAGTAGAGATAAAGCGATAAAAATTTTACTGGTGTTATACGTAGGTCTCCAGAGCTACGTATACATAATTTATTTTTTATTCTATAGCTCTGTTCGTAATTTAATATATTGAATTTTCTATCACTCTGATCAAAAATTTTGAAAATTATCTTAGCTATTAGTAGAGATAAAGCGATAAAAATTTAACTGGTGTTATACGTAGGTCCCCAGAACTACGTATACATAAATTATTATTTATTTTATAGCTCTGTTCGTAATTTAATATATTGAAATTTCTATCACTCTGATCAAAAATTTTGAAAATTATCTCAGCTATTAGTAGAGATAAAGCGATAAAAATTTTACTGGTGTTATACGTAGGTCTCCAGAACTACGTATGCATAATTTATCTTTCATTTTATAGCTCTGTTCGTAATTTAATATATTGAATTTTCTATCACTCTGATCAAAAGTTTTGAAAATTATCTCAGCTATTAGTAGAGATAAAGCAATAAAATTTTTACTGGTGTTATACGTAGGTCTCCGGAACTACGTATACATAATTTATTTTTTATTTTATAGCTCTGTTCGTAATTTAAAATATTGAATTTTCTATCACTCTGATTAAAAATTTTGAAAATTATCTCAGCTATTAGTAGAGATAAAGCGATAAAAATTTTACTGGTGTTATACGTTAGTCTCCAGAACTACGTATACATAATTTATTTTTCATTTTATAGCTCTGTTCGTAATTTAATATATTGAATTTTCTATCACTCTGATCAAAAATTTTCAAAATTATCTCAGCTATTAGTAGAGATAGAGCGATAAAAATTTTAGTGGTGTTATACGTAGGTGTCCAGAACTACGTATACATAATTTGTTTTTCATTTTATAGGTCTGTTCGTAATTTAATATATTGAATTTTCTATCACTCTGATAAAAAATTTTGAAAATTATCTCAGCTATTAGTAGAGATAAAGCGATAAAAATTTTACTGGTGTTATACGTAGGTCTCCAGAACTACGTATGCATAATTTATTTTTCATTTTATAGCTCTGTTCGTAATTTAATATATTGAATTTTCTATCACTCTGATAAAAAATTTTGAAAATTATCTCAGCTATTAGTAGAGATAAAGCGATAAAAATTTTACTGGTGTTATACGTAGGTCTCCAGAACTACGTATGCATAATTTATTTTTTATTCTATAGCTCTGTTTGTAATTTAATATATTGAATTTTCTATCACTATGATCAAAAATTTTGAAAATTATCTCAGCTATTAGTAGAGATAAAGCGGTAAAAATTTAACTGGTGTTATACGTAGGTCCCTAGAACTACGTATACATAAATTATTATTCATTTTATAGCTCTGTTCGTAATTTAATATATTGAATTTTCTATCACTCTGATCAAAAATTTTGAAAATTATCTCAGCTATTAGTAGAGATAAAGCGATAAAAATTTTACTGGTGTTATAGGTAGGTCTCCAGAACTACGTATACATAATTTATTTTTTATTTTATAGCTCTGTTCGTAATTTAATATATTGAATTTTCTATCACTCTGATCAAAAATTTTAAAAATTAACTCAGCTATTAGTAGAGATAAAGCGATAAAAATTTTACTGGTGTTATACGTAGGTTTCCAGAACTACGTATACATAATTTATTTTTCATTTTATAGCTCTGTTCGTAATTTAATATATTGAATTTTCTATAACTCTGATCAAAAATTCTGAAAATTATCTCAGCTATTAGTAGAGATAAAGCGATAAAAATTTTACTGGTGTTATAGGTAGGTCTCCAGAACTACGTATACATAATTTATTTTTTATTTTATAGCTCTGTTCGTAATTTAATATATTGAATTTTCTATCACTCTGATCAAAAATTTTAAAAATTAACTCAGCTATTAGTAGAGATAAAGCGACAAAAATTTTACTGGTGTTATACGTAGGTCTCCAGAACTACGTATGCATAATTTATTTTTCATTTTATAGCTCTGTTCGTAATTTAATATATTGAATTTTCTGTCACTCTGATCAAAAATTTTCAAAATTATCTCAGCTATTAGTAGAGATAAAGCGATAAAAATTTTACTGGTGTTATACGTAGGTCTCCAGAACTACGTATACATAATTTATTTTTCATTTTATAGCTCTGTTCGTAATTTAATATATTGAATTTTCTATCACTCTGATCAAAAATTTTAAAATTAACTCAGCTATTAGTAGAGATAAAGCGACAAAAATTTTACTGGTGTTATACGTAGGTCTCCAGAACTACGTATGCATAATTTATTTTTCATTTTATAGCTCTGTTCGTAATTTAATATATTGAATTTTCTATCACTCTGATCAAAAATTTTCAAAATTATCTCAGCTATTAGTAGAGATAAAGCGATAAAAATTTTACTGGTGTTATACGTAGGTCTCCAGAACTACGTATACATAATTTATTTTTCATTTTATAGCTCTGTTCGTAATTTAATATATTGAATTTTCTATCACTTTGATCAAAAATTTTGAAAATTATCTCAGCTATTAGTAGAGATAAAGCGATAAAAATTTTACTGGTGTTATAGGTAGGTCTCCAGAACTACGTATACATAATTTATTTTTTATTTTATAGCTCTGTTCGTAATTTAATATATTGAATTTTCTATCACTCTGATCAAAAATTTTAAAAATTAACTCAGCTATTAGTAGAGATAAAGCGACAAAAATTTTACTGGTGTTATACGTAGGTCTCCAGAACTACGTATGCATAATTTATTTTTCATTTTATAGCTCTGTTCGTAATTTAATATATTGAATTTTCTATCACTCTGATCAAAAATTTTGAAAATTATCTCAGCTATTAGTAGAGATAAAGCGATAAAAATTTAACTGGTGTTATACGTAGATCCCTAGAACTACGTATACATAAATTATTATTCATTTTATAGCTCTGTTCGTAATTTAATATATTGAATTTTCTATCACTCTGATCAAAAATTTTGAAAATTATCTCAGCTATTAGTAGAGATAAAGCGATAAAAATTTTACTGGTGTTATACGTAGGTCTCCAGAACTACGTATACATAATTTATTTTTTATTTTATAGCTCTGTTCGTAATTTAATATATTGAATTTTCTATCACTCTGATCAAAAATTTTGAAAATTATCTCAGCTATTAGTTGAGATAAAGCGATAAAAATTTTACTGGTGTTATACGTAGGTCTCCAGAACTACGTATACATAATTTATTTTTCATTTTATAGCTCTGTTCGTAATTTAATATATTGAATTTTCTATCACTCTGATCAAAAATTTTGAAAATTATCTCAGCTATTAGTAGAGATAAAGCGATAAAAATTTTACTGGTGTTATACGTAGGTCTCCAGAACTACGTATACATAATTTATTTTTTATTTTATAGCTCTGTTCGTAATTTAAAATATTGAATTTTCTATCTCTCTGATCAAAAATTTTGAAAATTATCTCAGCTATTAGTAGAGATAAAGCGATAAAAATTTTACTTTTGTTATACGTAGGTCTCCAGAACTACGTATACATAATTTATTTTTTATTTTATAGCTCTGTTCGTAATTTAATATATTGAATTTTCTATCACTCCTATCAAAAATTTTCATAATTATTTCAGCTATTAGTAGAGATAAAGCGATAAAAATTTTACTGGTGTTATACGTAGGTCTCCAGAACTACGTATACATAATTTATTTTTCATTTTATAGCTCTGTTCGTAATTTAATATATTGAATTTTCTATCACTCTGATCAAAAATTTTCAAAATTATCTCAGCTATTAGTAGAGATAAAGCGATAAAAATTTTACTGGTGTTATACGTAGGTATCCAGAACTACGTATACATAATTTATTTTTCATTTTATAGCTCTGTTCGTAATTTAATATATTGAATTTTCTATCACTCTCATCAAAAATTTTGAAAATTATCTCAGCTATTAGTAGAGATAAAGCAATAAAAATTTTACTGGTGTTATACGTAGGTCTCCAGAACTACGTATACATAATTTATTTTTCATTTTATAGCTCTGTTCGTAATTTAATATATTGAATTTTCTATCAATCTGATCAAAAATTTTGAAAATTATCTCAGCTATTAGTAGAGATAGAGCGATAAAAATTTTACTGGTGTTATACGTAGGTCTCCAGAACTACGTATAGATAATTTATTTTTCATTTTATAGTTCTGTTCGTAATTTAATATATTGAATTTTCTATCACTCTGATCAAAAATTTTCAAAATTATCTCAGCTATTAGTAAAGATAAAGCGATAAAAATTTTACTGGTGTTATATGTAGGTCTCCAGAACTACGTATACATAATTTATTTTTCATTTTATAGCTCTGTTCGTAATTTAATATATTGAATTTTCTATCACTCTTTTCAAACATTTTCAAAATTATCTCAGCTATTAGTAGAGATAAAGCGATAAAAATTTAACTGGTGTTATACGTAGGTCTCCAAAACTACGTATTCATAATTTATTTTTCATTTTATAGCTCTGTTCGTAATTTAATATATTGAATTTTCTATCACTCTGATCAAAAATTTTCAAAATTATCTCAGCTATTAATAGAGATAAAGCGATAAAAATTTTACTGGTGTTATACGTAGGTCTCCAGAATTACGTATGCATAATTTATTTTTCATTTTATAGCTTTGTTCGTAATTTAATATATTGAATTTTCTATCACTCTGATCAAAAATTTTCAAAATTATCTCAGCTATTAGTAGAGATAAAGCGATAAAAATTTTACTGGTGTTATAGGTAGGTTTCCAAAACTACGTATACATAATTTATTTTTTATTTTATAGCTCTGTTCGTAATTTAATATATTGAATTTTCTATCACTCTGATCAAAAATTTTGAAAATTAACTCAGCTATTAGTAGAGATAAAGCAATAAACATTTTACTGGTGTTATAGGTAGGTTTTCAGAACTACGTATACATAATTTATTTTTCATTTTATAGCTCTGTTTGTAATTTAATATATTGAATTTTCTATCACTCTGATCAAAAATTTTGAAAATTATCTCAGCTACTAGTAGAGATAAAGCGATAAAAATTTAACTGGTGTTATACGTAGATCCCTAGAACTACGTATACATAAATTATTATTCATTTTATAGCTCTGTTCGTAATTTAATATATTGAATTTTCTATCACTCTGATCAAAAATTTTGAAAATTATCTCAGTTATTAGTAGAGATAAAGCGATAAAAATTTTACTGGTGTTATACGTAGGTCTCCAGAACTACGTATACATAATTTATTTTTTATTTTATAGCTCTGTTCGTAATTTAATATATTGAATTTTCTATCACTCTGATCAAAAATTTTGAAAATTATCTCAGCTATTAGTTGAGATAAAGCGATAAAAATTTTACTGGTGTTATACGTAGGTCTCCAGAACTACGTATACATAATTTATTTTTCATTTTATAGCTCTGTTCGTAATTTAATATATTGAATTTTCTATCACTCTGATCAAAAATTTTGAAAATTATCTCAGCTATTAGTAGAGATAAAGCGATAAAAATTTTACTGGTGTTATACGTAGGTCTCCAGAACTACGTATACATAATTTATTTTTTATTTTATAGCTCTGTTCGTAATTTAAAATATTGAATTTTCTATCTCTCTGATCAAAAATTTTGAAAATTATCTCAGCTATTAGTAGAGATAAAGCGATAAAAATTTTACTTTTGTTATACGTAGGTCTCCAGAACTACGTATACATAATTTATTTTTTATTTTATAGCTCTGTTCGTAATTTAATATATTGAATTTTCTATCACTCCTATCAAAAATTTTCATAATTATTTCAGCTATTAGTAGAGATAAAGCGATAAAAATTTTACTGGTGTTATACGTAGGTCTCCAGAACTACGTATACATAATTTATTTTTCATTTTATAGCTCTGTTCGTAATTTAATATATTGAATTTTCTATCACTCTGATCAAAAATTTTCAAAATTATCTCAGCTATTAGTAGAGATAAAGCGATAAAAATTTTACTGGTGTTATACGTAGGTATCCAGAACTACGTATACATAATTTATTTTTCATTTTATAGCTCTGTTCGTAATTTAATATATTGAATTTTCTATCACTCTCATCAAAAATTTTGAAAATTATCTCAGCTATTAGTAGAGATAAAGCAAAAAAAATTTTACTGGTGTTATACGTAGGTCTCCAGAACTACGTATACATAATTTATTTTTCATTTTATAGCTCTGTTCGTAATTTAATATATTGAATTTTCTATCAATCTGATCAAAAATTTTGAAAATTATCTCAGCTATTAGTAGAGATAGAGCGATAAAAATTTTACTGGTGTTATACGTAGGTCTCCAGAACTACGTATAGATAATTTATTTTTCATTTTATAGTTCTGTTCGTAATTTAATATATTGAATTTTCTATCACTCTGATCAAAAATTTTCAAAATTATCTCAGCTATTAGTAAAGATAAAGCGATAAAAATTTTACTGGTGTTATATGTAGGTCTCCAGAACTACGTATACATAATTTATTTTTCATTTTATAGCTCTGTTCGTAATTTAATATATTGAATTTTCTATCACTCTTTTCAAACATTTTCAAAATTATCTCAGCTATTAGTAGAGATAAAGCGATAAAAATTTAACTGGTGTTATACGTAGGTCTCCAAAACTACGTATTCATAATTTATTTTTCATTTTATAGCTCTGTTCGTAATTTAATATATTGAATTTTCTATCACTCTGATCAAAAATTTTCAAAATTATCTCAGCTATTAATAGAGATAAAGCGATAAAAATTTTACTGGTGTTATACGTAGGTCTCCAGAATTACGTATGCATAATTTATTTTTCATTTTATAGCTTTGTTCGTAATTTAATATATTGAATTTTCTATCACTCTGATCAAAAATTTTCAAAATTATCTCAGCTATTAGTAGAGATAAAGCGATAAAAATTTTACTGGTGTTATAGGTAGGTTTCCAAAACTACGTATACATAATTTACTTTTTATTTTATAGCTCTGTTCGTAATTTAATATATTGAATTTTCTATCACTCTGATCAAAAATTTTGAAAATTAACTCAGCTATTAGTAGAGATAAAGCAATAAACATTTTACTGGTGTTATAGGTAGGTTTTCAGAACTACGTATACATAATTTATTTTTCATTTTATAGCTCTGTTTGTAATTTAATATATTGAATTTTCTATCACTCTGATCAAAAATTTTGAAAATTATCTCAGCTATTAGTAGAGATAAAGCGATAAAAATATTATACTGGTGTTATACGTAGGTCTCCAGAACTACGTATACATAATTTATTTTTCATTTTATAGCTCTGTTCGTAATTTAATATATTGAATTTTCTATCACTTTGATCAAAAATTTTCAAAATTATCTCAGCTATTAGTAAAGATAAAGCGATAAAAATTTTACTGGTGTTATACGTAAGTCTCCAGAACTACGTATACATAATTTATTTTTCATTTTATAGCTCTGTTTGTAATTTAATATATTGAATTTTCTATCACTCTGATCAAAAATTTTGAAAATTATCTCAGCTACTAGTAGAGATAAAGCGATAAAAATTTAACTGGTGTTATACGTAGATCCCCAGAACTACGTATACATAAATTATTATTTATTTTATAGCTCTGTTCGTAATTTAATATATTAAATTTTCTATCACTCTGATCAAAAATTTTGAAAAATATCTCAGCTATTAGTAGAGATAAAGCGATAAAAATTTTACTGGTGTTATACGTAGGTCTCCAGAACTACGTATGCATAATTTATCTTTTATTTTATAGCTTTGTTCGTAATTTAATATATTGAATTTTCTATCACTCTGATCAAAAATTTTGAAAATTATCTCAGCTATTAGTAGAGATACAGCAATAAAATTTTTACTGGTGTTATACGTAGGTCTCCGGAACTACGTATACATAATTTATTTTTTATTCTATAGCTTTGTTCGTAATTTAATATATTGAATTTTCTATCACTCTGATCAAAAATTTTGAAAATTATCTCAGCTATTAGTAGAGATACAGCAATAAAATTTTTACTGGTGTTATACGTAGATCCCCAGAACTACATATACATAAATTATTATTTATTTTATAGCTCTGTTCGTAATTTAATATATTGAATTTTCTATCACTCTGATCAAAAATTTTGAAAATTATCTCAGCTATTAGTAGAGATAAAGCGATAAAAATTTTACTGGTGTTATACGTAGGTCTCCAGAACTACGCATGCATAATTTATCTTTTATTTTATAGCTCTGTTCGTAATTTAATATATTGAATTTTCTATCACTCTGATCAAAAATTTTGAAAATTATCTCAGCTATTAGTAGAGATAAAGCAATAAAATTTTTACTGGTGTTATACGTAGGTCTCCGGAACTACGTATACATAATTTATTTTTTATTTTATAGCTCTGTTCGTAATTTAAAATATTGAATTTTCTATCACTCTGATCAAAAATTTTGAAAATTATCTCAGCTATTAGTAGAGATAAAGCGATAAAAATTTTACTGGTGTTATACGTAGGTCTCCAGAACTACGTATGCATAATTTATTTTTTATTTTATAGCTCTGTTCGTAATTTAATATATTGAATTTTCTATCACTCTGATCAAAAATTTTCAAAATTATCTCAGCTATTAGTAGAGATAAAGCGATAAAAATTTTACTGGTGTTATACGTAGGTCTCCAGAACTACGTATACATAATTTATTTTTTATTCTATAGCTCTCTTCGTAATTTAATATATTGAATTTTCTATCACTCTGATCAAAAATTTTGAAAATTATCTCAGCTATTAGTAGAGATAAAGCGATAAAAATTTAACTGGTGTTATACGTAGGTCCCCAGAACTACGTATACATAATTTATTTTTTATTTTATAGCTCTGTTCGTAATTTAATATA
The DNA here is from genome assembly GCA_029207805.1 of Tribolium confusum. Taxonomy (NCBI): domain Eukaryota; kingdom Metazoa; phylum Arthropoda; class Insecta; order Coleoptera; family Tenebrionidae; genus Tribolium; species Tribolium confusum. The sequence goes on from JALGAY010000004.1 coordinate 32,144,894, forward strand.
TTGAATTTTCTATCACTCTGATCAAAAATTTTCAAAATTATCTCAGCTATTAGTAGAGATAAAGCAATAAAAATTTTACTGGTGTTATACGTAGGTCTTCAGAACTACGTATACATAATTTATTTTTCATTTTATAGCTCTGTTCGTAATTTAATATATTGAATTTTCTATCACTCTGATCAAAAATTTTCAAAATTATCTCAGCTATTAGTAGAGATAAAGCAATAAAAATTTTACTGGTGTTATACGTAGGTCTTCAGAACTACGTATACATAATTTATTTTTCATTTTATAGCTCTGTTTGTAATTTAATATATTGAATTTTCTATCACTCTGATCAAAAATTTTCAAAATTATCTCAGCTATTAGTAGAGATAAAGCAATAAAAATTTTACTGGTGTTATACGTAGGTCTTCAGAACTACGTATGCATAATTTATTTTTCATTTTATAGCTCTGTTCGTAATTTAATATATTGAATTTTCTATCACTCTGATCAAAAATTTTCAAAATTATCTCAGCTGTTAGTAGAGATAAAGCAATAAAAATTTTACTGTTGTTATACGTAGGTCTCCAGAACTACGTATGCATAATTTATCTTTTATTTTATAGCTCTGTTCGTAATTTAATATATTGAATTTTCTATCACTCTGATCAAAAATTTTGAAAATTATCTCAGCTATTAGTAGAGATAAAGCAATAAAAATTTTACTGGTGTTATACGTAGGTCTCTGGAACTACGTATACATAATTTATTTTTCATTTTATAGCTCTGTTTCTAATTTAATATATTGAATTTTTTATCACTCTGATCAAAAATTTTCAAAATTATCTCAGCTATTAGTAGAGATAAAGCAATAAAAATTTTACTGGTGTTATACGTAGGTCTTCAGAACTACGTATACATAATTTATTTTTCATTTTATAGCTCTGTTCGTAATTTAATATATTGAATTTTCTATCACTCTGATCAAAAATTTTCAAAATTATCTCAGCTATTAGTAGAGATAAAGCGATAAAAATTTTACTGGTGTTATAGGTAGGTTTCCAGAACTACGTATACATAATTTATTTTTTATTTTATAGCTCTGTTCCTAATTTAATATATTGAATACGTAAGTCTCCAGAACTACGTATACATAATTTATTTTTCATTTTATAGCTCTGTTTGTAATTTAATATATTGAATTTTCTATCACTCTGATCAAAAATTTTGAAAATTATCTCAGCTATTAGTAGAGATACAGCAATAAAAATTTTACTGGTGTTATACGTAGGTCTCCAGAACTACGTATGCATAATTTATCTTTTATTTTATAGCTCTGTTCGTAATTTAATATATTGAATTTTCTATCACTCTGATCAAAAATTTTCAAAATTATCTCAGCTATTAGTAGACATAAAGCAATAAAAATTTTACTGGTGTTATACGTAGGTCTCTGGAACTACGTATACATAATTTATTTTTCATTTTATAGCTCTGTTTCTAATTTAATATATTGAATTTTTTATCACTCTGATCAAAAATTTTCAAAATTATCTCAGCTATTAGTAGAGATAAAGCAATAAAAATTTTACTGGTGTTATACGTAGGTCTTCAGAACTACGTATACATAATTTATTTTTCATTTTATAGCTCTGTTCGTAATTTAATATATTGAATTTTCTATCACTCTGATCAAAAATTTTCAAAATTATCTCAGCTATTAGTAGAGATAAAGCAATAAAAATTTTACTGGTGTTATACGTAGGTCTTCAGAACTACGTATACATAATTTATTTTTCATTTTATAGCTCTGTTTGTAATTTAATATATTGAATTTTCTATCACTCTGATCAAAAATTTTCAAAATTATCTCAGCTATTAGTAGAGATAAAGCAATAAAAATTTTACTGGTGTTATACGTAGGTCTTCAGAACTACGTATGCATAATTTATTTTTCATTTTATAGCTCTGTTCGTAATTTAATATATTGAATTTTCTATCACTCTGATCAAAAATTTTCAAAATTATCTCAGCTGTTAGTAGAGATAAAGCAATAAAAATTTTACTGTTGTTATACGTAGGTCTCCAGAACTACGTATGCATAATTTATCTTTTATTTTATAGCTCTGTTCGTAATTTAATATATTGAATTTTCTATCACTCTGATCAAAAATTTTGAAAATTATCTCAGCTATTAGTAGAGATAAAGCAATAAAAATTTTACTGGTGTTATACGTAGGTCTCTGGAACTACGTATACATAATTTATTTTTCATTTTATAGCTCTGTTTCTAATTTAATATATTGAATTTTTTATCACTCTGATCAAAAATTTTCAAAATTATCTCAGCTATTAGTAGAGATAAAGCAATAAAAATTTTACTGGTGTTATACGTAGGTCTTCAGAACTACGTATACATAATTTATTTTTCATTTTATAGCTCTGTTCGTAATTTAATATATTGAATTTTCTATCACTCTGATCAAAAATTTTCAAAATTATCTCAGCTATTAGTAGAGATAAAGCAATAAAAATTTTACTGGTGTTATACGTAGGTCTTCAGAACTACGTATACATAATTTATTTTTCATTTTATAGCTCTGTTTGTAATTTAATATATTGAATTTTCTATCACTCTGATCAAAAATTTTCAAAATTATCTCAGCTATTAGTAGAGATAAAGCAATAAAAATTTTACTGGTGTTATACGTAGGTCTTCAGAACTACGTATGCATAATTTATCTTTCATTTTATAGCTCTGTTCGTAATTTAATATATTGAATTTTTTATCACTCTGATCAAAAATTTTCAAAATTATCTCAGCTATTAGTAGAGATAAAGCAATAAAAATTTTACTGGTGTTATACGTAGGTCTCCAGAACTACGTATGCATAATTTATCTTTCATTTTATAGCTCTGTTCGTAATTTAATATATTGAATTTTCTATCACTCTGATCAAAAATTTTGAAAATTACCTCAGCTATTAGTAGAGATAAAGCGATAAAATTTTTACTGGTGTTATACGTAGGTCTCCAGAACTACGTATGCATAATTTATTGTTTATTTTATAGCTCTGTTTGTAATTTAATATATTGAATTTTCTATCACTCTGATCAAAAATTTTCAAAATTATCTCAGCTATTAGTAGAGATAAAGCGATAAAAATTTTACTGGTGTTATACGTAGGTCTCCAGAACTACGTATACATAATTTATTTTTTATTTTATAGCTCTGTTCGTAATTTAATATATTGAATTTTCTATCACTCTGATCAAAAATTTTGAAAATTATCTCAGCTATTAGTAGAGATAAAGCGATAAAAATTTTGCTGGTGTTATACGTAGGTCTCCAGAACTACGTATGCATAATTTATCTTTTATTTTATAGCTCTGTTCGTAATTTAATATATTGAATTTTCTATCACTCTGATCAAAAATTTTGAAAATTATCTCAGCTATTAGTAGAGATACAGCAATAAAATTTTTACTGGTGTTATACGTAGGTCTCCGGAACTACGTATACATAATTTATTTTTTATTCTATAGCTCTGTTCGTAATTTAATATATTGAATTTTCTATCACTCTGATCAAAAATTTTGAAAATTATCTCAGCTATTAGTAGAGATAAAGCGATAAAAATTTAACTGGTGTTATACGTAGATCCCCAGAACTACGTATACATAAATTATTATTTATTTTATAGCTCTGTTCGTAATTTAATATATTGAATTTTCTATCACTCTGATCAAAAATTTTGAAAATTATCTCAGCTATTAGTAGAGATAAAGCGATAAAAATTTTACTGGTGTTATACGTAGGTTTCCAGAACTACGCATGCATAATTTATCTTTTATTTTATAGCTCTGTTCGTAATTTAATATATTGAATTTTCTATCACTCTGATCAAAAATTTTCAAAATTATCTCAGCTATTAGTAGAGATAAAGCGATAAAAATTTTACTGGTGTTATACGTAGGTCTTCAGAGCTACGTATACATAATTTATTTTTTATTCTATAGCTCTGTTCGTAATTTAATATATTGAATTTTCTATCACTCTGATCAAAAATTTTGAAAATTATCTTAGCTATTAGTAGAGATAAAGCGATAAAAATTTAACTGGTGTTATACGTAGGTCCCCAGAACTACGTATACATAAATTATTATTTATTTTATAGCTCTGTTCGTAATTTAATATATTGAAATTTCTATCACTCTGATCAAAAATTTTGAAAATTATCTCAGCTATTAGTAGAGATAAAGCGATAAAAATTTTACTGGTGTTATACGTAGGTCTCCAGAACTACGTATGCATAATTTATCTTTCATTTTATAGCTCTGTTCGTAATTTAATATATTGAATTTTCTATCACTCTGATCAAAAGTTTTGAAAATTATCTCAGCTATTAGTAGAGATAAAGCAATAAAATTTTTACTGGTGTTATACGTAGGTCTCCGGAACTACGTATACATAATTTATTTTTTATTTTATAGCTCTGTTCGTAATTTAAAATATTGAATTTTCTATCACTCTGATTAAAAATTTTGAAAATTATCTCAGCTATTAGTAGAGATAAAGCGATAAAAATTTTACTGGTGTTATACGTTAGTCTCCAGAACTACGTATACATAATTTATTTTTCATTTTATAGCTCTGTTCGTAATTTAATATATTGAATTTTCTATCACTCTGATCAAAAATTTTCAAAATTATCTCAGCTATTAGTAGAGATAGAGCGATAAAAATTTTAGTGGTGTTATACGTAGGTGTCCAGAACTACGTATACATAATTTGTTTTTCATTTTATAGGTCTGTTCGTAATTTAATATATTGAATTTTCTATCACTCTGATAAAAAATTTTGAAAATTATCTCAGCTATTAGTAGAGATAAAGCGATAAAAATTTTACTGGTGTTATACGTAGGTCTCCAGAACTACGTATGCATAATTTATTTTTCATTTTATAGCTCTGTTCGTAATTTAATATATTGAATTTTCTATCACTCTAATAAAAAATTTTGAAAATTATCTCAGCTATTAGTAGAGATAAAGCGATAAAAATTTTACTGGTGTTATACGTAGGTCTCCAGAACTACGTATGCATAATTTATTTTTTATTCTATAGCTCTGTTTGTAATTTAATATATTGAATTTTCTATCACTCTGATCAAAAATTTTGAAAATTATCTCAGCTATTAGTAGAGATAAAGCGATAAAAATTTAACTGGTGTTATACGTAGGTCCCTAGAACTACGTATACATAAATTATTATTCATTTTATAGCTCTGTTCGTAATTTAATATATTGAATTTTCTATCACTCTGATCAAAAATTTTGAAAATTATCTCAGCTATTAGTAGAGATAAAGCGATAAAAATTTTACTGGTGTTATACGTAGGTTTCCAGAACTACGTATACATAATTTATTTTTCATTTTATAGCTCTGTTCGTAATTTAATATATTGAATTTTCTATCACTCTGATCAAAAATTTTGAAAATTATCTCAGCTATTAGTAGAGATAAAGCGATAAAAATTTTACTGGTGTTATAGGTAGGTCTCCAGAACTACGTATACATAATTTATTTTTTATTTTATAGCTCTGTTCGTAATTTAATATATTGAATTTTCTATCACTCTGATCAAAAATTTTAAAAATTAACTCAGCTATTAGTAGAGATAAAGCGACAAAAATTTTACTGGTGTTATACGTAGGTCTCCAGAACTACGTATGCATAATTTATTTTTCATTTTATAGCTCTGTTCGTAATTTAATATATTGAATTTTCTATCACTCTGATCAAAAATTTTAAAAATTAACTCAGCTATTAGTAGAGATAAAGCGACAAAAATTTTACTGGTGTTATACGTAGGTCTCCAGAACTACGTATGCATAATTTATTTTTCATTTTATAGCTCTGTTCGTAATTTAATATATTGAATTTTCTATCACTCTGATCAAAAATTTTCAAAATTATCTCAGCTATTAGTAGAGATAAAGCGATAAAAATTTTACTGGTGTTATACGTAGGTCTCCAGAACTACGTATACATAATTTATTTTTCATTTTATAGCTCTGTTCGTAATTTAATATATTGAATTTTCTATCACTCTGATCAAAAATTTTGAAAATTATCTCAGCTATTAGTAGAGATAAAGCGATAAAAATTTTACTGGTGTTATAGGTAGGTCTCCAGAACTACGTATACATAATTTATTTTTTATTTTATAGCTCTGTTCGTAATTTAATATATTGAATTTTCTATCACTCTGATCAAAAATTTTGAAAATTATCTCAGCTATTAGTAGAGATAAAGCGACAAAAATTTTACTGGTGTTATACGTAGGTCTCCAGAACTACGTATACATAATTTATTTTTCATTTTATAGCTCTGTTCGTAATTTAATATATTGAATTTTCTATCACTCTGATCAAAAATTTTGAAAATTATCTCAGCTATTAGTAGAGATAAAGCGATAAAAATTTTACTGGTGTTATACGTAGGTCTCCAGAACTACGTATACATAATTTATTTTTTATTTTATAGCTCTGTTCGTAATTTAAAATATTGAATTTTCTATCTCTCTGATCAAAAATTTTGAAAATTATCTCAGCTATTAGTAGAGATAAAGCGATAAAAATTTTACTTTTGTTATACGTAGGTCTCCAGAACTACGTATACATAATTTATTTTTTATTTTATAGCTCTGTTCGTAATTTAATATATTGAATTTTCTATCACTCCTATCAAAAATTTTCATAATTATTTCAGCTATTAGTAGAGATAAAGCGATAAAAATTTTACTGGTGTTATACGTAGGTCTCCAGAACTACGTATACATAATTTATTTTTCATTTTATAGCTCTGTTCGTAATTTAATATATTGAATTTTCTATCACTCTGATCAAAAATTTTCAAAATTATCTCAGCTATTAGTAGAGATAAAGCGATAAAAATTTTACTGGTGTTATACGTAGGTATCCAGAACTACGTATACATAATTTATTTTTCATTTTATAGCTCTGTTCGTAATTTAATATATTGAATTTTCTATCACTCTCATCAAAAATTTTGAAAATTATCTCAGCTATTAGTAGAGATAAAGCAATAAAAATTTTACTGGTGTTATACGTAGGTCTCCAGAACTACGTATACATAATTTATTTTTCATTTTATAGCTCTGTTCGTAATTTAATATATTGAATTTTCTATCAATCTGATCAAAAATTTTGAAAATTATCTCAGCTATTAGTAGAGATAAAGCGATAAAAATTTTACTGGTGTTATACGTAGGTCTCCAGAACTACGTATAGATAATTTATTTTTCATTTTATAGTTCTGTTCGTAATTTAATATATTGAATTTTCTATCACTCTGATCAAAAATTTTCAAAATTATCTCAGCTATTAGTAAAGATAAAGCGATAAAAATTTTACTGGTGTTATATGTAGGTCTCCAGAACTACGTATACATAATTTATTTTTCATTTTATAGCTCTGTTCGTAATTTAATATATTGAATTTTCTATCACTCTTTTCAAACATTTTCAAAATTATCTCAGCTATTAGTAGAGATAAAGCGATAAAAATTTAACTGGTGTTATACGTAGGTCTCCAAAACTACGTATTCATAATTTATTTTTCATTTTATAGCTCTGTTCGTAATTTAATATATTGAATTTTCTATCACTCTGATCAAAAATTTTCAAAATTATCTCAGCTATTAATAGAGATAAAGCGATAAAAATTTTACTGGTGTTATACGTAGGTCTCCAGAATTACGTATGCATAATTTATTTTTCATTTTATAGCTTTGTTCGTAATTTAATATATTGAATTTTCTATCACTCTGATCAAAAATTTTCAAAATTATCTCAGCTATTAGTAGAGATAAAGCGATAAAAATTTTACTGGTGTTATAGGTAGGTTTCCAAAACTACGTATACATAATTTATTTTTTATTTTATAGCTCTGTTCGTAATTTAATATATTGAATTTTCTATCACTCTGATCAAAAATTTTGAAAATTAACTCAGCTATTAGTAGAGATAAAGCAATAAACATTTTACTGGTGTTATAGGTAGGTTTTCAGACCTACGTATACATAATTTATTTTTCATTTTATAGCTCTGTTTGTAATTTAATATATTGAATTTTCTATCACTCTGATCAAAAATTTTGAAAATTATCTCAGCTATTAGTAGAGATAAAGCGATAAAAATATTATACTGGTGTTATACGTAGGTCTCCAGAACTACGTATATATAATTTATTTTTCATTTTATAGCTCTGTTCGTAATTTAATATATTGAATTTTCTATCACTTTGATCAAAAATTTTCAAAATTATCTCAGCTATTAGTAAAGATAAAGCGATAAAAATTTTACTGGTGTTATACGTAAGTCTCCAGAACTACGTATACATAATTTATTTTTCATTTTATAGCTCTGTTTGTAATTTAATATATTGAATTTTCTATCACTCTGATCAAAAATTTTGAAAATTATCTCAGCTACTAGTAGAGATAAAGCGATAAAAATTTAACTGGTGTTATACGTAGATCCCCAGAACTACGTATACATAAATTATTATTTATTTTATAGCTCTGTTCGTAATTTAATATATTAAATTTTCTATCACTCTGATCAAAAATTTTGAAAAATATCTCAGCTATTAGTAGAGATAAAGCGATAAAAATTTTACTGGTGTTATACGTAGGTCTCCAGAACTACGTATGCATAATTTATCTTTTATTTTATAGCTTTGTTCGTAATTTAATATATTGAATTTTCTATCACTCTGATCAAAAATTTTGAAAATTATCTCAGCTATTAGTAGAGATACAGCAATAAAATTTTTACTGGTGTTATACGTAGGTCTCCGGAACTACGTATACATAATTTATTTTTTATTCTATAGCTTTGTTCGTAATTTAATATATTGAATTTTCTATCACTCTGATCAAAAATTTTGAAAATTATCTCAGCTATTAGTAGAGATACAGCAATAAAATTTTTACTGGTGTTATACGTAGATCCCCAGAACTACATATACATAAATTATTATTTATTTTATAGCTCTGTTCGTAATTTAATATATTGAATTTTCTATCACTCTGATCAAAAATTTTGAAAATTATCTCAGCTATTAGTAGAGATAAAGCGATAAAAATTTTACTGGTGTTATACGTAGGTCTCCAGAACTACGCATGCATAATTTATCTTTTATTTTATAGCTCTGTTCGTAATTTAATATATTGAATTTTCTATCACTCTGATCAAAAATTTTGAAAATTATCTCAGCTATTAGTAGAGATAAAGCAATAAAATTTTTACTGGTGTTATACGTAGGTCTCCGGAACTACGTATACATAACTTATTTTTTATTTTATAGCTTTGTTCGTAATTTAAAATATTGAATTTTCTATCACTCTGATCAAAAATTTTGAAAATTATCTCAGCTATTAGTAGAGATAAAGCGATAAAAATTTTACTGGTGTTATACGTAGGTCTCCAGAACTACGTATGCATAATTTATCTTTAATTTTATAGCTCTGTTCAAATTTAATATATTGAATTTTCTAGCACTCTGATCAAAAATTTTGAAAATTATCTCAGCTATTAGTAGAGATAAAGCGATAAAAATTTAACTGGTGTTATACGTAGATCTTCAGAACTACGTATACATAAATTATTATTTATTTTATAGCTCTGTTCGTAATT